>JAZKJV010011098.1:0-600000 GCA_037367405.1 Ottelia alismoides
TATTTCCAGGGAAATTACAAGGTAAATGGAAAGGTTCATATGTGGTCAGAAAGCTACATGACAATGGCAGTATTGATATATCTGAGTTGTCGTCTTCCTCTACCTTTCGAGTTAATGATCAACGCCTGAAACTATGTCTAGATCATGATTTGCTGACCGTTAATGTTGCCCCTATTCATCTGGTATGAGATGTGCTCTTTGACTCACATCACCTGCATCTCATACATGGTTATCACTTCCATCTCCCTCCATATAGATCCATATGTCCATATCATTCATTCATTCATTCTTTATGTCTGCCACCTCATCGTCATCTTATGATTTTGATATACTTAGGATACACCTTGTCCTAAGTATAGGGGGGGTGCACACACTGAGTTGTTCTATTCTATGATCCCCTCTTCTGTCTCTTCTTCTTGTCTATACTCAGGGTATTTTACCCTCAGTATAGGGGGAGACAGAGTGAGCTGTGATCTGTTTATTCTCTTTTCTTGTTTTCTTGTTTTCTTCTTTTCCTTATCTTCTTCTCTATTTATCCAACAGGTGTCGCCCTTTTTGTCAGTCTTCTATGCTTAGGACGTACTTTGTCCTAAGTATAAGGGGGGGGGGGGTATGCACCTTTGATCTGTTCATTCCCACCCTCGACCCTCCCTACCTTGTGTATAGTCTGCTATACTTAGGATTATTTGATCCTAAGTATAAGGAGGACGATTGATGATGACACAGATCTCACGAGGGTCTAAAGTAATCCACACAAGGCAGCATCACAATGTCGTTGAGGCAACCTCTCACGAAACCCGGGTCAATCAATAATTAACCCACAACAATGATTAAATAATGAAAATCAAGTGGAGTTAAAATTTATTATAACTACACAAAATATGTGTATAGTGCAAGTAATGTAGAGTGTCGAACACAGGGAACAAGCAGGTAGATCGGCGAAAATCAATGCTCAAGAATGAAAGTGATCAAATATCTATACAAATGCTATTTTTGTGGGTTTTTAATTTTTATATTTTTTAGTGATTTTTGATTTTATATTTTTATATTTTAATTTTGATTTTTTTTGATTTTATATTTTCTTTTTATATTTTATATTTTTATATTTTATTTTCTTTTAAAAGGATATAAAACTATATAAGCAGTATATACACAAGAGAGATGAGAGAGAGAGATAAAAATAGGTAAAAATACTTAGAATATTAGAGAATAAAGTGTTTTTGTTATTTTTATGTTATTCTAATATTTTTGTGATTTTTATATATTTTTGCTAATTATTTGGTATTTTAAAGTCAAAAATAATGAAAACAGTGACTAAAACAATCTGAAACAAAAATGGAGAAATAAAATATCAAACAGAAGCCAAAATTCTCCAAATTAATTTTAAAATAAAGATAATAAAATAAGAATTTTTGTGGAATTTTTAATATATTTATAGAGATTTTAGGGGTTTTGCAATTTTCAGAAGTTTTCTTTTATATTTTTTAGTGGTTTTTGGTCTGAAGTTGAAATATGCAAAAACACACAAAGTATATTTTTTTTTGGATTTTTTCAAAAACGTTTTATAATTTTTTTGTATTTTATAATGCAAACAATGAAGAAATTGTATGTTTTTGAATTTTTATAAATAATAAAATGCAACAAAAATGCAAACTAAAAATATAACATGATATCACAATACAACTGACACACAATGATATTTTTTTTTGTGATTTTTCTAATTTTAATTGATGCATTAAATAAATGCCAACAACAAAGAGAAAACTACACTTCTAGCAAGGGCATATTTGTAAATAAGCAAAAGTCCGCGGGCTAAAGTGCATTTTTTCCAGAAAATTATAATTAAACAAAACTACTTCAGGACAAATTAGAAACAGTCAAACATCCAAGGTTATCAATGCAAAAATGCTAAGCCCACGTGCGTTGACATGCGTGCCTAGCATGGACTTGTACGCAAATAACGAAACCTGGGGGGCTATCTTGCAATTTGTTCAAAAATGTTACAACTGCATATAAAGGTTTCTGGACCTAATATAAATAGCAGAAGTAAATGAGGTCTCTCGTGCAAATTACCTCGCCCCCACATGCACAAGTCACGTGAGATGACGTGGACATGGGCCTCGATGCAAATGGTAAAACTACAGGGATGTCTTTGCAAAATTTACAAAATATTAAAACTACAAATGAAAGTTTCTGAACTAATAAATAGATGCACAAAATGGTGAGGGTAAGGGTGCAAAATACCCAAGCCTAAGCGCGATCTAATGGCGGGTCTTTCTTTACTTGAACATGTGGCGCGCTCGCAACGGTAGATACCCCTTCACAGATGACTGGCCAGGATTAGATCTTGGCCCTTTATTAGATCTTGGCCCTTGATCCAACGACTGTGGCTGGCAAGATCGGACGGTGGATGCTCTCCCAAGAAGAACACAGCGGATCGGACGACGGAGGGGTGCAGGATGAACGGGGAAGAATCGTCAGTGAGGCGAGTTTTCCCCAACGATTTCTTCCTCCTCCGGGCTTCTTTGGAGCTCCAAAATAGCCTGACGACTTCCTGGGGAGTCCCTCGAGCGGCTAGAGACTCCAAAACACCTCGGCGACGGCCGAGGCTCACCAGCGAGGTCAACGAAGCACGGCGGCTCCAGGCCCCTCCGGCGAGGCGCAAAACGAGCTCCAGGCGACTCTTTGGCACAAGGACCTGCACGGGAATGGTTAAACCATCGAGGAAAAAATGCCTCGACGATTGCGGAGCAAATGGGCGTGGGGATGGTGAAATGGAGGATGGCCGGAGCTGGCTCCAACGAAGTGGCTGCGAGGTGAATCGGTGGGCGAAAACGAAACGAAGGATGGATATCTACTCCTACGACTACGAAGAGTATACAAATGCACAAAAATAAAGAGAAAAAGGACCTCGAAGGTGGGAATCACTTGAGGAAGAACCTCAATGATGAAGGTCGCCAGAGGTGGGTAGAATCGCCCTTACGCTGCTTCCTCGATCCTCCTGACGCCGAAAACGGGAGCTATCACCTCCTCCTCTGATGGCGCACGAAAGGTGGAGAAGAAAGAGGTCAAAGGGTGTTCAAGAACGAGAGGGAAGATTGGGTTTGTATATTTGAATGGTTGACAAAGTGGCTCGGATGCTCCAAAGATCGAGGGAGATTGATCAAATTAATGGTCCATAGCCCTAGGAGAAGCTTAGGCGTGTAAGACCAATATACGAGGAACAAAAGTCAAGAAGACCTTGTCACGAAATGGTGAAAGATGGAGGCTCAAAAAATATGAGAATTCGGGTCAAAACCCGTTCTGACACAAAGCTAGACCTCGGTCAAAGAGTTGACCGAGGTCAACCAAAGAAAGAACCTGGTTGGTCCACGTGGACCAACCAGAAAAATCCTTGGAAAAATTCTTTAGAAAATCAATTAAAAATAGTAATTGAATTTATTAAATTATCATTATTAAATACAAAATATTTATTATTTTATAAATCATTTTATTATGATTTTTATTTATTTTTTGAGGTATAAAATTACGAGTTACCATTTATGAGCTATATACAGGTATATTCATCTATATATTTTAATATTTTATTTTTATTTTGTATATTTAATTTTATTATTTTTGTTTATCATTTTATAAATTATAACTTATTTTCATGGACCTATGTATATTTTTATTTACTTTTTGATTATTTTATATAATTAAATAAATAGTGGTATGATTTATATAGGTATAGTTATAGGTATTTCATCTATGTATATTATACAAGTATTTATTTTTGCACTTTCTTTATGTTTTTATTACTCACATATATTAAAAATAAGATTACAAATTATAAAAATATAAAATTATAAAATAATGAATCATAAATAAAATGAATGTTTTAATCAGTCTAAGTATACAATAGGTGTCTCAAAACTCAATTTTCAAACCGTAACTCCGAAAAATACGAAACCACCTTCTTTAAATAGCTTATTAAAAGTTATATACAACTAAAGATGATTTTGATATGTTTCGAGTTTTCATTTGAGAGATACATGTCTGGGAATTTGGGATTTTGGAATCTTATTTAGATCACAACTTTTCATTTGTACGTTATTTTTGTGTGAAATCAATTTTGTATTTTTCATATTAAATTATCTACAATTTCATGTTCAAAGTTCTTTATTGATGTATAAAAAGTGGAACTAAAATAGGTCCTAAAATGAATAAAGAATGAATTAAATAAATGGTATTTTTATTGTATTTTGACCCTTATTCCCCCTACTCTATTCCTTGTCGACCTATCCATCTAGATACGAGGTCTCGAGTTTTGGGTCATAAAATATCTGCAATATTTTATTCTTTTTCTTTTCTTTTCTTTATTCTATAATTTTGGCTTTAAAAACCGTATTTATACAATGTTTACCCACACATGCATGAATGTTAAAATGCAGGAATTAGGGGTATTTACATGTATTTACTAGGGTTTTGAGGCCAAAATGATAGAATAGTGATGATGAAATGGAGGTTCATCATCCCCCTATACTTGCTTTGCTAGTCCCTAGCAAACACTTATGCAATAAGTGCAGAAAGAAAAAAAGAAAAGAAAAAGAAGAAAGATGATTAAATTTAATTATCAAACTTGTCTTCACAAAATCAAAGTTTGGAGCTTAAGTCGGACCTTTGGAAATTTAGTGCGGGCGGAACCTTAATGGGAACCAGATTTGAAATCCAACAGCCTTTGAAAATCCCAAAACTCTGCTCAAGTCCCTCAATAGCCAGAACAGAATACTTCAACTCATATGCAAACCCTTACAACTATGAATCTGACTTGTACAATATAAGTGATGGTGGCTCTCCCCAACTGAAATGACAAAGAGACTGACTTCTCCAGTATGACAACCCAATGATTCTCCAGTCCAATAACTCATTCCTCAAGGAGAGGGTATTCTCTTCTATGTTCAAGTGACAACGAGCTCAAGAGGAGGAGTTGAAGAGAAGAATGGACGGTAGCCAGTGTAGCTACCTATCCCAGGATGCAAGACCAGTGTAGTCAAGTCATCCAGCTACTGGCTCACATGATTTGACTTTGAAGCTTAAGCTTGCTTATTGACTATACACATAAGTACACTCCGGCAGGCATTTTTATATTTGTACAGGCCTTCCCATTTTTTTGAAGTTTTTGCTTTTTTTTGAAAGGCTATATGCATTAACATTTATATAGGGAGTTTTTTCTCTTGAGCCAGTAGACTATCCCTCTTTTAAAGCTTTATTGCAACCCACAATCTCCTATCCTCAAAACTCATCATCACCGGATGGGTTGGGGTGCACTTCCCTCCCTAGAGGAGGACAAGTGTTTCCACCTGTGTGCGTCTCATATCGGCAAATCCAATCCCCCCACCACTCCAATTGAGTTGAGCCAAGTGAAAGGTGCAGGTGTCCAAGTTAGGTCATTATCAACAAGAGTCGTGCGTGTGCTCTGAAATACTCTACTTAGGCAGTCAAGAATCCATTGAACTAAGTCTCGTGATCCTCAAAGAATTAAGTCAACTAGACCTGAAGTACCTCAATTCCAGTTCCTATAAGGTTCCTGTTAATTAGGTAGATTTTAGGTTCGACCAAGCTCAAATCTTCGGATTTTATTTAGACTTGTTCAATTATCAAACTCAATCCGAAAAATGCAAATGCAATGCAAAAAATATTTTTGTGATGCAATTTTCAAAGATTTTGAATTTTTTATGGTTTTTTGAAAAAGATGATGCATATGCATTTTTTTTTGATTTTCCAAAAAGATTTTTCAAATGTTTTTGATATTTTAATTTTGCAAATGTTTTTGAGATTTTAGAAAACAAAAGATTTTGGCTAAAAACTAGATACAAATATACATGGGGATGCATCTTATATTTAGATTTTAAGGATTTACAAAGGGTAAGTGATCAATTTTATAGATATATACTTAAAGAATTTTAGTTGAGATGTATATATTCCTCAAACGTATTTGACAAAGGTTTTTAAACAATTTTGAAAACTATAGTCCAAAATAATTTTTACAAACATTTTCGTAAACATGTACACAAATATGAAAATCATTTTGCAAAGGTTTTCCAAACAGTAATATAGTTTTTTCAAATATTTTTGCAACCATTTTTCAAACCATTTGTAAATCATTTTTCAAACCTTTTTATTTCACACAAAGAAAATAAATTTTTCAAACCAAACATTTTACAAAGGTTGAAAACATGTAACAAAATGTTTTCCAAATAGTTTTCAAAAGATTTTTCGAAAGGATTTTCAAACTATTTTTCAAACATTTTGCAAAAAATATTTTCACCTGATTTATTAGTCAGTATATATAAAAAGAATTTGAGGAATAATAACATCTTTTTATTAAGTGTTTTTAATGAATTTAATTGTATAATAGCCAAATTTATCTGTACAAATACGAAAGTACAAGTTATGGCTAAAGTATATACGCAGTATATACGACCCCCTATACTTAACTTGAGCTATGTCCTCATAGATCAGAGAGGAAAGAGAAGACATAACTCGTGCTGAGTATAAACAAGTATAAAGAATAAAGAATGAATGAAGGAATGAGAAGTTGACCATCCCCCCTATACTTAGGATGAAATAATCCTAAGTATAGCAGATTGTACATAAAGCAAGGAGGGTCAAGAGTCGGAATGGACAGATCGTACTCAGACTGTCTCCCCCTATACTTAGGGTAAGATATCCCTAAGTATAGACAAGAAGAGGAGACAATGGAGAGGATAAAAAAAATAGAAGATACTCGAGGTGTACACCCCCCTATACTTTGGACAAAGTACGCCATAAGTATATAAGATTGACAAAAAGGGGCGACACCTTTTCGGTAGATAAAGAAGATAGAAAAGGAAAAGAAGAAAAGAAGAAAATAAGAAAAGAGAATAAATAGATCACAGCTCAGTCCGTCTCCCCCTATACTTAGGGTAAAATACCCTGAGTATAGACAAGAAGAAGAGACAGAAGAGAGGATCATAGAATAGTACAACTCAGTGTGTGCACCCCCCTATACTTAGGACGAGGTGTATCCTAAGTATAGCAAAATCATGAGATGACGATGGGGTGGCAGAAATAAAGAAAAAAAGAATGAATGATATGGGCATATGGATTTATACAGTGGGAGATGGAAGTGATAACCATGTGTGAGATGCATGTGATGTGAGTCAAAGAGCACATCTCATACCAAATGAATAGGGGCAACGTCAATGGTCGGCGGATCATGATCTAGATATAGTTTCAGGCACTGACCGTGAACTCGTAAGGTAGAGGACGACAAGTCGGATATATCAATACTTCCATTGTCATGTACCTTTCTGACCACATATGGACCTTTCCATTTACTCTGTAATTTCCCTGGAAATAATTTCAGCCTAGAATCAAACAACCATACACGCTGATTTGGATCAAAATATTTATGGCTGATATGAGAATCGTGCCATATATTCACTTTTTCCTTGTACTGTAGACTACTCGAAAAGGCTGTATCTCTCAGTTACTCCAGGGCTTCCAACCTTGCTTTCCTCTGTTCTCCTATACCCTCGGGATCCAATAATAACTCTATAACTTCCCATAGTGACTTGTGATTGATTTCAACTGGCAAATGGCACGGCTTGCCATAGACGAGACGAAAGTGAGATGTCCCTAATGGTGTCTAAGGAAGTCTGATAGGCCCACATGACCGAGCACAAAAGCTGTGACCAATCCTTTCGGTCTGGGCGAACTACCTTCTGTAAAATAGTCTCGATCTCCCTATTCGATACTTCAGCAAGACCATTAGTCTGAGGGTGTTATGGAGTGGCAACACGATGGTCAATGCTGAACTCGTCTGTAAGGGCCCTTACCTTGTCATTGATAAAGTGAGTCCCCCCCATCTGAAATCATAACTCTAGGTACCCTGAATCGTGAAATGATATTTCTCAAAAAATGACACACAGTCTTAGCATCCGCGATTTGGGCGGGGATGACCTCAACCCAATGACTCACAGAATCTACAACAAGCATAATGTACTCAAATCCTTGACTCTTAGGAAATTGGGCCCATGAAATTAATGCCCCATGCATAAAAAACCTCACAAAAGTGAATGAGCTGCATGGGCATCATATCTCTCTGTCCGCAAGTACCCATCTTCTGACCAGTCAGTACACCTCTTCACGAATTTATCGGAATCCTTAATTGAGAGTAGGCCCCAAATGCCGGATTGGAGCTCCTTATGCACTGTCCGTCTCCCAGAATGATGTCCTCCTGCCTCAAGCTTGTGGTAGTAGGTGAGGACGCTATGCTGCTCTTCTTGAGGAATGGACCTCCTCCAGATACTATGCCCTCCTTCATGATAAACGATGGGATCCTACCAATGGTGTGACTTGGCCTTCGCAAGGAAGGTTTCAAGTCGCTGCTTGGGCCAACCTTGTGGAACAATCTTGGCGACAATATAGTTCACAATGTCGGCGTACCATGGAAGCGAGGCGATGGAAAGGACCGCCT
Organism: Ottelia alismoides; assembly: GCA_037367405.1. Lineage (NCBI taxonomy): Eukaryota > Viridiplantae > Streptophyta > Magnoliopsida > Alismatales > Hydrocharitaceae > Ottelia > Ottelia alismoides. Next base: position 8,504 of record JAZKJV010011098.1, read on the forward strand.
CGTCTAGAAATGTCTCGGTAATGGGTGCAATGGGCTCAGATTCCTCAAGGTTCTATAATCGGAGAGGTGATCCGCCACCACATTCTTAACTCTAGGTTTATCCTTAATCTCAATATCAAACTCCTAGAGCAGAAGGATCCATCTGGTAAGTCGAGATTTGGCATCCTTCTTTGCCATGAGGTATCGGATGGCGGTGTGGTATGTAAAGATAGTCACATTTTGATCCATAATATATGATCTGTATTTATCCAAAGCAAAGACTACGACTAGCATCTCCTTCTCAGTCACAGTGTAATTCCGCTGAGCAGCATCCGAAGTCCGGCTAGTGTAGTGAATGGCGTACGACAATCCATCCCTCATCTGTCCAAGAACAACCCCGACGGAAAAATCAGAAGCACCCGTCATTATCTCGAATGGGAGAGGACCAATCAGGTGGTGGAAGAAAGGAGCCTTAATAACTAGATTCTTGAGAGTCTCGAAGACACAAGACACTTATCATCTATAATGAACTCGGTGTCTTTTGTCAGCAAATCAGTGAGCGGTCGGGGAAATAACGACTGAAGTCCCTGAATGAACCGTTGGTAGAAACCAACATGCCCTAGAAAAGACCACAACTGTCGTAGATTGGGCTGTGGATTGAGCTTTCTAATGATATCCACCTTGGCCGGATCAACATCCATGCCCCTGTTGGAGATGATATGACCAAGGACCGTCCCTTGAGTCACAATGAAGTGACTCTTCTCCCAAGATAAGACAAGATTGACCTCTATATAGAGCTGAAGTACACGGTCTAGGCAGTTAAGACAAGCATCAAACCCATCACCGTAGACGGAGAAATCATCTATGAAGACCTCTAAGAAGTCACCCACCATGTCCGAGAAGAGGACAACATGCATCTTTGGAATGTCACCGGGGTGTTACACAAACCAAAAAGGGCATTCGTATAAAGCATATGTCCCAAATGGACAGGTGTATGTCATCTTGTCCTGTTCTTCGGGCGCAATGGCCACTTGGTTATAGCCGAGTACCCGTCAAGAAAACAGTAGTGACTCTTCCCATCTAGCCTCTCGATAATATGATCAATAAATGGCAGTGGGAAATGATCCTTCTTGGTGGTCTGATTCAATCATCTGTAGTCCACACAGACCCTCCAAGAAGTGGGTACCCGAGTAGCTATCTCCTCTCCAGACTCGCTCACAACTGTAGTGATACCCGTCTTCTTGGGTACCACATGTAATGGACTAACCCACTTGGAGTCGGAGATGGGTAGATAAAATCGACGCTCCATCATTTGATATTCTTTCATGACCACATCTCGAAGGTTCGGGTTCAGCCATCGCTGGAACTCACGCGAGGGCTTGATGTCCTCTTCGAGGTAGATATGGTGGGAGCATAGAGCCGGACTAATCCCCTGGAGACCAGCTATAGTCCATCCTATAACCTTGCAATTTCTTTCAAGAACCTCCATCAAACGATATTCTTGCTCTCCAATCAAATCTGTTGAGATAATGACTGGGTGCATATCTGGCTCACCCGCAAGGAATCTATACTTCAGCGACTGCGGCAAGGGCTTCAATTATGGACAATTGGGAGCTGACAAATCTGTCTTCTAATATGTTTGAGTGAAGGTTACCAAATCTGCATGTGAGAACTCTCGATGTGCCATGAAAATCTGACGAAGGGAACCCTGCTGGAATATATGTAATCTATGCTGGCCCACACTCCGTCCTAGCTGTCAGCACAGAAGGAATCAGACATGGCAAATACTCATCAAAGTCATACCAAACAATATCTGAATATGAGGGATCTGAATCGGAAGAACATGAATAGAAATCTGCTTCACCACTCATCCCGCAACTGTAGACCTCTAATGTGTCCTCTGCCAGGGTGTGCTCTCCAAACTCTCGATTGTCATAAGTTGTGAGTATGTTGAATCTGTTGGCAAGTTGAGGGCTCGTACTACTGGATTTGCCCAAATTGCTTCATCATCGATCATCCACAAAGTCACACTCCTGGTGACGTCTCGCTCAACCTCTATCATCTGCTCTGTGTCACTGAACTGCTCTGAGCATGCTGAATCCCTCACTCTAGTCTCGTCGATCATCTCTATTTGTATACTTTAGCCCTCTACGTGAAAGTACACCTTCCTGCTATCATGGTCGGATACCGCCTTGGCAGTGGCCAAGAATGGGCGTCCAAGTATGATGGGGGTATCTGGTACCGACTCAAGAATCTCCGTATCCAATACAACAAAGTCCATGGAATTTCATGCCCTGAAATAGTAACGACCACGTCTTTCAACAACCTCTTAGGTCTCTTAATTGACCTATCATCAAACTGAAGAACAGTCTACTCTGATGGAGAGGGCCGAACTCGAATCGGTCAAGTAAGGCTGCCGGAAGGAGGTTAATTGAAGAGCCTCTGTCTAATAGAGTACAATCAAACTGCTGCTCTTGAATCTTGCATCTGACATAGGGAGCTCTAGCATCAGGTCTCTTGGTTGGAAGTTGGTTATGAATGGCAAAGCATGTGGCACGGGTGAGCACATGGATCTCTCCTCTGGGGTTCCCTCCTCTTCCTGCGTATGGTAGTCTTCTCTCTCAAGTTCTTCTGGAAAAGGGGGATGTGCTCTAGTGCCTCCTGTAGAGTCAGCTGAATCCGAAATCTATCAATCATCTGCAGGCTGAACTCTAACTGATGTGTCTTTTTTGGACTTTCTTTTTTATTCTCCTTTGCCAAGCGGAGTTCTTGAGGGAAGGGGATGGCTGGGCCTCCCTCAGATGGAGGGATAGGAAGAGGTTCCTGTGCTTGTGAAGGAATGGAATCCATACCAAGATCATCATGCAACACATATGGACTCGAAGTAGATAAAGAAACCTTTCCTTTATTCATATTTTTGGTTTTTTTCTTGTTACCATAGTCCTGAGATACAAAAGGTGGAAACACAATATATGGGAGCACAACTGAAGTAGAAGTGGTGGCATCAGTACCACCCACGACATCTGTCTTCGCGGCACCAGCACCACACTCTAGCTCAACATAAAGTAAAATGGTGGCATCAACACCACTGCCTGCATCTGGAGTCACGACGACCTCAGTACCATCAACTGGATCTCTATCCTTGGTGGCATCAACACCACCATCATCAACATCATTAGCGGCATCAACACTGCTATTCTCCTCATCCAACGCTCTTGATTCCTCACGTGGTTGTCGCTCAGACGAGGTGCCACTGGCTGATATCCTACCGCTCCTAAGTGTCACAAAATCGGCATCAAACATAGAAGACATGTCATTCAAGGAGTCAATAGGAGCGGTATCCTCTGAAGACTGTACATGCTCAGATTTTCTCTTCAAACTGTTTGGGTTGGGTTCTCGTCGGAAGGATGCTTGTTGTTCGGAGAGCATGCGGGCGAGGTCATAAAGAGTTGGGTTCTCGAAGGCTGGTGCCGAAGAACTGAAAGTACTCCCCTGCTGGAAATGAGGCTGTTGTTGTTGTGAATAATAAGGGGGAGGCTGGGAGTATGGTTGGTGAGGCTACTGACGCTGCCTCCACTGTTGTCCCTGATAGGCGGGATGAGGACTCTGCTGGTACTGCTGGTGGGAGTGATGGGGATGCTGCTGCTGGCTGTTCTGAGTGCCCTGAGCGGGAGACTGCTGTTGGGATGAGGTGCCTCTAGTGGTCCAACAAAATCTCGGGTGATTGCAATGAATCCCGGCCTGCTGTGGGTACCGGTCGTACCATATCCCATTGACTTCCATCAATGGTTCCTGCTCGAAGGGTGGTGGAGGAAGAATTGCCAATGGCTACTCCGACTGGTAGACCACCATCCGGGTGTCCTGAGATGGTGGCGGCGATGGGTAGTACTGTTGCTGCTGGACTGGCTCTTCCTGGATATGGTGAACCTGGCGGTGTGCGGAAGAGGGCTGGGTGGAGCTGCTACTGCTGGAATCAGCACATAACCTGGGCTGCTGTGTGGACATCTGTGCTTCCTGAATACACAAGATATGGGTCTTCAAGTCACTCTTGATCTTTTTCAATTGGTCCATCTGTGCAAGCCCTTGTCTTTGCTTCTTCTCAAGGATCTCGATGCGGTCCAGCCTCTCGCTAATGATCCCCATGTCGGCTGCAGCGGATTCAGTCTGAGCTACTGCTGCAGACATAATGTGGGAGCTGGCATCGATTCGTGCAATTCTCTGGTATGAAACTGCCCCTTGGGTAACCTTCGGCTGTGTGTAGACCCGGGCTTGGGATATCACTGTCGAGTTCTCTGCCATCTCCTCATAAATGGCCCATACCTGGTCTTCACCCTTGGAAAAGTAGGACCCACCACAAAAGGCATTCACAAGCCCCTGTAGCTCCGGTGTCAGCCCGTAAAAGAAACTCTAAACTAGGTTGGGCTTTGATATATCATGATGTGGACACCGATCAATGAGATCTCTAAATCGATCCCAAGCCTCATGGAACTTTTCATTCGAGATCATTGTGAAATTACTGATCATAGCTTGCTCTGCGTTGGTCCGGCCAAGTGGATAGTACTTGTTCAAGTACTCGGTCCGGAGCTGCTCCCAAGATGTGATGTACCTTCCTAGATGCTTCAGCCAATAGGCTGCTCTGTCAACTAATGAGAACGAGAAGGCAATCATTTTTATCGTGTCCCCGTCCTCCAGTCTGTCGTGGACAGTGCTATAAATCATCTCGAACTCCTGCAGATGAAGATGAGGCTCCTCGGTGGCCAGCCCATGAAACTTGGGCGGCAACTGGATGGTCTAGGGGTGAAGCTCGAAGTTCCCGTCAATGGGAGGAAGCTGGATCCATCGGTGAGTGAGAGTTGCACCAGGGTTGTGCAACTGTCTCATGGTCCTCGGTGGTTGGTCCTCCTGTTGATGTTCTTCTCCTGCTCCACCTCCTGCTTCAGGTCTCTCTTCACCGCCCTCAGATCTGTCTCCTTTGTCCTCTCGCATCTGCGCCAGCTCTCTCATGATTTCACCCATGAAGGCTCCCTGATCTATGATTTGTCTTTGCATTGTCTATAGGGAGGCTAATAAGGAATTGTTGCTGGCAGTCTGATCATACACATACGAAGGCTGTCCCTGCTCATCTGGGCATCCCTCACTGCTGGCCATGTCTTGGGTCTCTGCAAAAGCAAAGGTACCCATCTCAGATGCCATCAAATGTCCAAAAATCTGTGTTGCACTATACTCTGACACCACATGACTGACAGAAGAAGAAGGGTGATCAAGGTGGAACAGGGTGGACGTGAACTCAGTCTCGGAGAGTGGGTCTAAACTCCCTGAAGCTGACCTAGATGAATAGGGAGGAGTGCTCGATAGCAGTGCCACCAGACGTGGCCTAAGGGATCTCCTTCCCATCATCGTGATCTGGAGATAAGGGCAGATGAGATCTGGAATGCAACAAGATGGGCAATCAAACTCTTAATTCACCTACGCAACTCTGAGCTAATGACCATGAAGGCTCAATCGTTTATCTTGTCAATTTTATTAATGTGATCAATCAATCTATCAGAGCGATTAAGCCGAGCTGTTAGGAGCCCAATTCTCCTAGCCGACTGTCCCGATCCTAAATTAGATCTTTCCCAGCCAGTATGAATTGCGGACCGTTTACCGGCTACCCAATCAATTCACTCTTTTAAGGTCATCGCGGTCCGCTTTACCGATTACCAGAGAGATCCTCACTGGAGAATGACTAACCAAGACCAGTAGTCAACTAGAATTTCAGGCATGGCTCTATCCTAGTGTGCGGTCACTCTCTCGCTGCAGATAAATCAACCAATGATGGGGTTACTCTCCCCAAGACAAAAATTTTGAGTGAGGTGAGTTTTAAGGTCAAGTTTGCATTAGCAGTCCCAATTTTATTCGGTTATCTCTTTTTTAGTATTTTTCTGATAAAAATAATGCCTAATGAATTTTCTGATTTCCTTGGTTATTTTGAGTCCAATAAAATGGGGGCGGAAATTAGAAAAGCTGATGCACGATCAAATACAATGATGCATGCAAAGTTAGAAATGCGTACCTTGCTCCAGCACTCTACATGCAGGGTGATCCACACATAAATTTAAAGACAAAAAATAAACTACCTATATGATGCACGAGGAAACCATCCCTAGATGAGAAATTTCTATTAATCGTGAAGCACAAGTAGCTACTACTAGGAAGAGAGATCGCAGTCCGGTCTTGGAAGCCAATCGGTGTCCACCACAATGGATCCTGCAAGCGTTCTATATGACCTCTCCCGGCACGTGGTCTCTAATCCAAATCAAATAGCTTTTTAAATGAATTATTAGCTAAGTCCAATTACAATCTATAGGTGCGTGCAAGATATTAGGTGTGGGGCCTTAGCTAATTAAGTCACAATCAACAAAAACTTCTAAGTCTAAGGGCTAAATTTGCATGAATCAAGCAGAGTAAAATCAGGAAAACTACGAAGAACCGTGCAAAATCGATGAGGCCCCCAAGGGAACAATCCCTCGGGTAATGGACCTCGTAAAGTGTCGAAATGTCCAAGTCCAGGTTATTATGAATTATAGAGTCACTCTCTCACTTCAAATTACATAAATAATTGCAATGAAATAAATAGAGCCAAATCTACAAAAATCTCTAAGTGCCCTTGGTGCAAGGGTAGCAAGCCAAAGCTGACTTTACATGGGTGCGTAAGCACCTAGAGTAGAGCGCCTCCCTCGATCCGCAGTACCTCGCACAAAGTCAACAAAGAGAGGAGGTTAGACAGCTCAACAAAATATATCAATAAATGAGAGAATAGATGGACAAAAACATGGAAAAATAATCACAATCAATCTCAAATAAATCCGATCTATACGATGTTGCTCCCTGGCAACGACGCCATTTGATGACACGGATCTTGCGAGGGCCTAAAGTAATCCACACAAGGTAGGATCACAATGTCTCTGAGGCGACCGCTCACGAAACCCGGGTCAATCAACAATTAACCCACGACAATGATTAAACAATGAAAAGCAATAGGTGGAGTTAAAATTTATCATAACTCTATAAAATATGTGTATAGTGCAAGGTAGAGTGTCGAACACAGGGAACAAGCAGGTAGATCAGGCAAAATCAATCCTCAAGAATGAAAGTGATCAAATGTCTATACAAGTGCTATTTTACGGGTTTTTAATTTTATAATTTTTTAGTGATTTTTGATTTTATATTTTTATATTTTGATTTTTTAATTTTTTTTTGATTTTAAATTTTTTTTATATTTTGTATTTTCATATTTTCTTTTTCTTTTAAAAGGATATAAAACTATATAAGGAGTATATATACAAGAGAGATGAGAGAGAGATAAAAATAGGTAAAAAATACTCAGAATACAGGAGATAAAGTGTTTTTTTGCTTTTTATGTTTTTTCTAAGATTATTATGATTTTTCTATATATTTGCTAATTTGTTTGGTATTTTTAAAGTCAAAAATAATGAAAAGAGTGACTAAAACAACATCCTGAAATAAAAATGGAGAAATAAAATATCAAACAGAAGCCGAAATTCTCCACATTAATTTTCAATAAAGATAATAAAATAAGGAAACTTTAGAAATAGAAATTAGATTTTTAAGATTTTTGTGGATTTTTTAATATTTTTATAGAGATTTTAGGGGTTTTACTATTTTTAGGAGTTTTCTTTTATATTTTTAGTGGTTTTTGGTCTGAAGTTAAAATATGCAAAAACACACAAAATATAATTTTTGGAATTTTTCAAAAATGTTTTATAATTTTTGTGTATTTTCTAATGCAAACAGTGAAGAAAATGCATGTTTTCGAATTTTTATAAATAATAAAATGCAATAAAAATGCAAACTAAAAATATTGCATGATAGCACAATGCAACAAACACACAACGATATTTTTTAATGATTTTTCGAATTATATATATATATATATATATATATATATGAAATAAATGCCAACAACAAAGAGAAACTACACTACTAACGAGGACAGATTTGTAAATAAGCAAAAGTTCAAGGGTCAAAGTGCAATTTTTCCAGAAAATTATAACTAAACAATATTTTTCAGGACCAATTAGAAACAAGCAAACATCCAAGGTTATCAATGCAAGAATGCCAAGCCCACGTACGTTGGCATGCGCGCCTGGCAGGGACTTGTACGCAAATAACGAAACTCGGGGGGTGATAACGAGCATTTAGCAAGGGTCAAAATACGCCCCACACAAGACATGGACGATCGTGTCGCTGAGGCGATGATGAATCTCAGATTCATCACTCTAAGTCTCATTTATTAAGCTTAAGTCCCTAAAAATCAACTGCATTTCTGTATTTATTTCGCATAATTAGCATTCATGCATGATTTCATAAGAATTGCATTTTAGCGTTAATTTCTGCATATTTTAAGAAGCCAAAAATCCAAGCCCAAATTGACCTGTAAATAGTCTAACTTCCCCTATTTTTAACTCCTTCATGCTAACTCCGAATAACCCAAAGCCACTTCCATTGTGTACATATCACTCACAAGCATAAATGAAAAATACAAAAAAATCATTAACCCAAATAAGTGGACCAAAAACCCAAACCCTAGTTTCAGGATTTTCGGACTAAAAGCCACATATCTTCCCCATCCAATGTCCGATTTGATCCTACTCACTTTTGAACTAGTGCACATTCAATTACCTTCAAAACAAGACCAAGTTCAAGTGAATCGGAGCTCGTATGTGAAAGTTGGGTTTTGGGCCTCTTTTGTACATTGTATATTTTCGCGGCTTTTGACCTGTATTTTATGTAAATATTTTCTTTATCATTAAAAATAAAAAAAAATTAGATTAAGGTGTCTTTTATTTATCTTTGATTTTCCCATATTTTTCCGGATTTTTATCGTGATTAAAAATGACAAAAAATTAGAAAACCAAAAATCAAGGTATTCTATATACATGGGATACACCAAAAATTCACTTTTTACATTTGACCGAATTTGGCTTTGATATCTTCATGAAAGTTGTAGATCTCGTCGAGACGAGCATTTTTCGTGAAGAAACTTTTTCGATCCGAGGTCATTTGCTATTTTTTTTATCGATTTTACAAAGTATTTTATTTTCGGATTTTCTGGAGCTGACACGTGGCAGCCCCAGAGGCCGCCACATGTCAGCGTTTTTTTCGCGTTTTATTATATCGATTTTATAAAAAAAATTAAAAAAAAATTAAAATCACGCACGTGCGTCGCACGTGCCACCCAGGCACGTGCTCCGCACGTGCTCCGTCTGCCCTCATCCCCTCACCACGTGGCGCCTCTTTGGCCGTCCGATCTCGGCCGATCGGACGGCCCACCCACATCTCCTACCTCCCGCGCCCCCTCCTCCGTAACCTCCGCCGCACCTCTCGCCAGCCACCAACCACCTCCGCTGACCGCCCAACGGCCCCAGATTTTCTCCTTTATCCTCGCAACCCCCTACCCGATCTCGCTCTCTCCTATTTAAACGCCACCGCCGCCCCAGTCCACACCATCCGCCGATTGCACTTGGAGAAGCTTCGCGGCGGTGACAGCACCGCGTCGCCTCCCCGGCGAGATCCGAGCACCCAACGCTCGTCGCAGCGCCGCCTTCGCGCTTGCCCCGCTCCGGCTAGCCGTCGAGCCCACGTCTCCGACAACATCTTCATCGCCATCTCCGCCTCGACAACGACCTTCTTCTCCGACCAACTACGACAGCTACCTCCATCTACGTCGCCAACGACGCTCACCCGACTTCACCTTCGTCCTCAGCGCCACCAACTTCGACTCCAGCAGATCATCTTCACCGACACGCCATCGCCTTCATCGGCTCACTCCGCCAACTACCTCTAATCACCTCCGCCCTCGCCCCACCCCAACGACGACAACCACCGTGCATCGTCGTCTTCAGCCGCCTCGTCTTCGCGCCGCCACCGCCTCCGCCTCGACAACACCGCCGAGTTCATCCCACGCCGCCGCCTTCTCCTCCAGCGCAGGAGGCGCGCCTCCGTCTCCGCAGCAGCTCCTCCGCCTTCAGCGCCGCTGCACCGCGACAAAGCGACCCCTCCTCGGCCGTGAAGATCACCTCCGCCAGAACCTCCCCGCCAGCGGCCGGGCTCGAAGCCCGAGGCCCTCTGCGCACGTGCGAGGCACGTGCGCTCGGAGGGAACTTCACCAGCACGCTACCCACGGGTCATGTTCCCCTCACGTGTCCGTGGGCAATTTACAAGGAACCCCCTGGAGTTTCCCATATTCGCACAGCAACCCCCGCCATCCAAGGGCACGTGCGCAACATGTGCCCCTTGGAAATTTTGCAACATTACCCCAGGATTATCGGTAATTGCATTTAGGTCCCCGTCTGCACTTTTATTTTTATTCATTTTATTTATATTCATTGCATTTACCCCCCTGTGTTCTCCCTCTGTTTTGAACTTCTTCTAGACATCATTTTATTTCTACAAAAATAGTACTTTGTTCATCGTTTAACTCTCTACATTTTGAGATACTATGGATATTTTTGTGCTCTACGGTTAATTAATAAATAATTGTTTTGCGGGAATTTGAATATTTTGCCCAATCTGTGCTCTGAAATTCATAGTTAATTAATCGTTGTTCTAAAAATTCCCCAAAAATCACATATTATAGAGATTATTTTGATTAACATTGTGCCCAAAAATCATTGCATTTGCATGCATACTTTGCTCTGTAAAAATCATTTAAGCACATTTCAGTACATGATTTTTAATAAATATTCAACCCCACATTTTCAAGGTTTAGGATTTTTCTGGGATCCATCACCTAGTGGTAGATCTTAGATAATTTTATTCCTCGAAAATAAGTAGGTTTAATATTTATTATAATTAAATATTGAAAATCATTCTGTCTGCATTGAAAAATTCATAAAAAATTCATATTGCATCAGAAAATTCCAAAAAAATTACAGTGCATTTATTTCATCGTCATTTACATTGTGGCCAAGTTTCGTATTTTTCGGACATCGTTTGATTGCAATTTACGTTTTAGTCCCTAAAATAAGCCGAACTTGCATTTTGCATCTCATATTGCATTGAAAAATTCCAAAAAAAGACCTCCTTGAAAACCAAACTCAAAATTGGATAGACATTAATCTAAGTTGTTCCTTTGCCTCCTTGTGATCGACCTTGGGACTTGCCCAAGTAAAATAAACATAAAAACTACTTGATTAAGATTGAATAAAATTTGTGGTTATTTCTCGACTGTTTCCGATTGCCGCCTACAACGAACGACATTCATTAATTTCACGCACGAAATTAAAAACACTTTCTTAACACGGCTTTTGCAAGCACGTCAGATGGCGCCGTTGCCGGGGAGGCAAACAACTTAGTTTTTTGTTTTTGAAAATTTTTCGCTCGGTTTTCCGAATTCGGGTAGTCTGACCCCCAAATTTTTCATTGTGAATACCATTTTATTTCCAACATTTATTTTCTTAATTTTTGAGTCACTCTCTTACACCCATCTCTCTTATTTTTCTTGCGAGGTACCCGGCGCACGTGGAGCGGTTTTTCAAGGAACCGACGCATCTTCACCGACATCCGAGAAAGCCGCAAATTAATTTTAGATCGAGTTGAGTCGTGAGAGAGCGTAGAGTCTAGGTTTTTAATTTCTGCAAATTTCCATTTCTGCTCTTTTACAGCGGTGTCCGTTTGGACTCTCGCGCATGTAAAAAAGACCTTGAACTTTTCTGCGGTGTGTCGTGGCCTGTTTCACTCTCCGGTGAGGGTGGGGCTTGACTTGAGTGGCGAATAGGATAGACCTGCACATACGGCTCTCAGAGCATATATATTTTTGCTTGTGCTCGTAGGATCTTAAGCCACATTGCACATTAACTGAGACGCACCTTAGATCGTTCAACTTAGCCAAAAATTTAACTCAATTCTTCCCGCTAATAGAACTTTCTGCATAGGTGCGGTTTTCATCGGCTTGCACGCATTTAGTATAAATTTTTCAATTCTGTATTGCATCCCACATGGAGATTGCGAGGAGGCACTGTAAGTCTTCTAACTGAGCATTCATCATAGTTTTCCGCGTGCACCGGCTTTTCCCGACTTTCTCCCCCTTGTTTTATCACATAAATCTAAAGGAAATTGGGACTGGACGGTAGACGTGTATTTGTGCTCATCTAAATTCTTCAGTGATCACCTAATTAAAATTGGGACTGCTAAATATAGCCGATCACAATAACCCATAAAATCAAGAATTTCTGCGGGAGAGCAACCCCGATCTTGTGTGTTTCCATTTTCTTAGTGAGCGAGAAACGACACTTAAGGCTAGAACCCAAATCCGAAATCTCAGCTCGCTAAATTTTTGCCAAGATTGATTTATCACCAACTAAAATTGAAAAGATAATAGCCGAACTTTTACGGCTTCATTGTGGGCGTTGGTGAACCCAGGGTTTGAATTGTGTTTGCATTGGTGTGCGTGAACCGGTTTCAAGATCAATAGCCGCACATTTGATTTCTCTTAACTATCCCGTGTGATCATCTCTTTCCTCTCTTGATTTTAACCTCATCATGGATTTCTTATCCAATAACTCTTGCAGACCCAACCCCTCATTCCTTTCAGCTCTTTCAAAAATAGCCGAACGTTTATCCGAGAATCCATCAGAGCTTTATTATGAAAATGAATTCGTATCGGTTAGACCCAAAACACCTCCCCCTCAACCACCAATAAATCCATCTCCTTCTACTAATATGACCTATTTCATGAATGGCAACCCTTTGTATTCAGAGCAGACAAACCAAGAAATGATTGAGGGCTCTACTTCTTCATTTAATCCTCTTTACATTGATCATACAATTCACCCCTCATATTCGGTAAATGTCAATCCATCATTCATGGGAGAAGATAACCACATGATCGAATTGAACACTTCTTCACCTCTTCCATCATTCTTGAACACCAAAGAAAAATCATTACCTTGGATTGAACATAATAATCCCCTCTTCACTCATACAGAGGATTGGGCCGACCACAAAAGATCACAACTCTCCTTGGACCAACTCCACTTACCTAGACCATATGAGCAGCCACCTTCCATGATTATTGAGGAGATACTTTCAGAAAATGATGATCGTACATTGGATATTTCCAGAGATCCCTCTCCTAGTACATATAGAAAAATGGAAGAGGACATTGAATTACAAAAACATACCCCAACTGCTCTCATACTTGGCCAAGAAGAGATTTTGGAGAATATTTTGAGGATAAATAAGAAATTTGATTTAATGGAGGACAAATTTCAAGAACTTGCCGATCGATTAACCTCTGGTAGCTCGGATATAAAAATGAATGAGGAAATGATTGGATCTAAGATTGAAAATTTTGCGGATAGTCAGGGACCTATGGACAATTCTGAAAATGACTATGTCGTTGACCCTCACCCTGAACTCCAGAGCCCATCTGAATAACATCCCACAACCCCACACCACCCAGAAAATACCAAAAAAATGGAAATATTTGAAAACCACAAAAAATTGAAAATTTCGAAAATTTTATAAAAATTGAAACTGAAGACGATCTGAGGAATTTGGATCCAACTGTACGGGAAGCATTAGGAAAGAAATTGATTTTTGAACTTCCCTTTCTACAGGCCATTGAACACTTCCCCGATCTTAAAGGATTTGTATTGGACAAATTAACGATGAAGAAATCGGGCAGGATTCGAACAAAACCGAGAGACATATATTGTCAATGGCCTCCTTCTTGGTGTTGAGGAGAAAAACCAAGAGCCGCATAGTGAAGCGGTTGCCCAGATTTGAATGTGTACTCAAAGACATAATTTTCACCCATGCTCGGATTGATGACGATTCACCAATTAATATCCTCCCGACCTCTGTATTCCATGAACTCAAACTCGGACCGATTCGAAAGATACGAGAGATCATTCAATTGGCGGACCGATCAATAAAACGGCCGAGAGGAACCATTTCTGTCATCATGAAATTCCAAGGTGCTTCGCTCAAAGTAGAATTCACAATCATTGATATTGAGCATCAAGGAGAATTCACTCAGTCTCCAATCATTCTCGGAAAGCCATTCTTGGCATTGGCCAAGGCGAATATTGATAGTGAGACTCGGGAAATCAATTTCACAGCATTGGAAGCGCTTAGATCTGACCATGTCTTTGAGGAACCACGATCTTCTGAGGCAACCCAAGAAGTCCCCGACAACCGTAACCATGAAGCGGTAGAAGAGCCCTACCCCGCAGCCACACCTGAGATAGCGGTTGTTGATGAGACTATTGGTTTAGAAAATCTCCCCCCTGCTCCATTCCCAGCCGCTCTCACTATGGACAATCATGTATATGAATCATATGATTCGGAGACTTATGCATGGGCACACCCTGGGTCAACCTACTCTGACTACATGGATTACATCAACTCGACTCAGGAATGCACCAACATCGAATCAATGGAGAAAGAACATGCAGAGACTCTCCCCAATATTCAAATCCCCGAGGATCTCAAAATAGACAAATCTTTCTACTACGATCCTGAGACATATGCATGGTCACACCCGGGAGCAACATTCTCTGAATATCTTGACCAAATCATCCCAAATCGAGAATGCTCAAACATTCGGGAGACTAAGAACAACCACGCAGATCGAGCACCGACCAAGGAAAATTTAAATGGCTATTCATCTGGATACTCAAGTGAACCGACACCTTCACGACGAAATAAAAAGAGAGTCACCTTTGACCTTCCGGAAGAGGTATCGTCTGATGATCCCTCATCAGGTCCGAAAAAGGTAGTCTACATGAGTGAAGTCTGTTCGGCATCCCTAAAGCCATATCTTCGTAAGGATCCAAAATTCAATTCTCATTGGACAACTCCCGTTCCTAACTACTACTCATCCAAAGCTGATGCTCCTGCCCTCTTCAAGTACACTGGAATTCTTTCGTATGAGCTGACTGAGACCGGTGCTTCTGAGCTATCATCTGAGGACAAATTGATTGATCCCAAGAAGGAACGAATTCTGAGGAAACAATTAAAGAAACAAAGAGATATGCAGACTTGGAGTATGTCCACTTTCAAATACTACTCCTCTGAAGATAACTCTAATGATGGATATCTTTCATCTGACTCAAACTCTTCATCTATTATCCATCATGATTTTTCTGAGGATGACACTGATTGTAGTTGGGAATCATATGCTCCATCTTCACCTCATCATTATGATCTCCCACCACAGGCTCACAAGAAGATCAGCCGAAAACCGCCTTAATCATTCGGCTACCCACCCTCCCTCCCGACCACATCGGTCTCCTTGTACAGCTTCTTCCTCTACTTAGGCCAAGGCCTAAGTATAGGGGGAGACCGATGCCATCTGTTTATACCATCCTTCTCATCCTCCCAACCGCTCCATTTCCACCCTTCTTCCATACTTAGGCTGTCCAGAGCCTAAGTATAGGGGGAGCCGACATCCACCTGTATATACTCTCCTCATCCACATATCATGACCGCCTCTTTTCCGCTCTACTTCCTAACCCGTTGTATATAAATTTTTAACTCTCTTACGCTTAGCACGAGCTATGTCTTCATTACGCTTTTTGTGCTCTGAGGACACAGCACTCGCTAAGTATAGGGGGGGTCTGTATAGATACTTTGTATATATTTTACCCATATCTCGTACTTTCGCGTAAGTCTATATGTATTTACGTGGTGGGTACTAACTTAAAAAAGAGAAGAAAAAAAAAGAGTTTTGCTACTAACACTGACTTGCCCAAAATTTTTGAAAAAAAAGGCTTCTGATTCCATTTTCTGCATAAAAAAATCCCTTGCATAAAATGTCAAAAAAAAATTTCAAAAAATGTGTCTGCATTGCACACACCTGCACTTCATCCAACTTTACATGCATTTGCATCTGTGAAAAGTCATTGGGTTCTGAACCGAGTTATGAGCCGAAACCGAGAGTGGTCTGGGCTTACCCTTAATCCACCTAATTTTCAGAGGAACTTCACCGAGAAATAGGATTTTAAGAGCTTCAGGTCTTTTGACTTAATTCTTTAAGTTCCACACGACAATGTGCAGCGTTTGACTCTTAGTGTCTAACCTGATCTCTTCATTCTGGGTACAACTCTGGAATAGGGAATTAATTTGTACTCTCGCACTATGCACTTAGCTTAAACCAGACGGGATGTTGGAAGACTGTGTGAGTCTCTTTTCTGGTAGCGTGGAAATCTAAAGACCGGAGTACGGGTTGAAATAAAGCTTCGGAAAAGGGATGGACGACTGGGCACAATTTTTTCTAAGACCCCAAAAAATGTACGGAATAAAAAGATGCTATATCCGTAGGGGCAAAACAAGATCCAAGCAGAACCACCAAAAATTCCAAATACAAAGAAGCATTCTACCAAATAAAAAATTCGACCAAAAAGGTCCAAGCTTCAAGAAACCTGCAGATCTTGGTGGAGACTTGGCTACACTGGCCATCTTCACAAGGAGAGGTGACTACACTGGCCACCCCCTCCAGTTCTTTTCTCTTTCTTCTAGCTTCTCCCCCATTTCGATTGTGAACACAACACGACAGACCTTAGAAGGAAATACCTGACTCCCCGAGGACGAGTTACTGGAAAGGAGAGGAGCATGGTAGTCCGGCATTCTTGATGGGAAGAGCTAAAACCCTTCACACACACGAGTCGGTTATTCAATGTTCATAGGGTATACTTTGGGAAGAGGATTGATCTAAGATGACTTCTGAGCCGAAACTGTAACAATGATGTGTAGAACTTGAGGGCTGTTGATTTTAAAATTCTAAGTCTCACAGAAGTTCCGCCACACTACTAATCCAAAGGTCGAGTTTAGTTTCATTCTCACCTTCAGCTCATGGTCTTGGTATGGAACCCAGTCTCATTTCACTTCACGGCATGTCTTTCTGATGCTCAGGGACGAGCATAGTTTAAGTATAGGGGGATGATGAATCTCGGATTCATCACTCTAAATCTCATTTATTAAGCTTAAGTCCCTAAAAATCAACTGCATTTCTGTATTTATTTCGCATAATTAGCATTCAGGCATGATTTCATAAGAATTGCATTTTAGCGTTAATTTCTGCATATTTTAAGAAGCCAAAAATCCAAGCCCAAATTGACCTGTAAATAGTCTAACTTCCCCTATTTTTAACTCCTTCATGCTAACTCCGAATAACCCAAAGCCACTTCCATTGTGTACATATCACTCACAAGCATAAATGAAAAATACAAAAAAATCATTAACCCAAATAAGTGGACCAAAAACCCAAACCCTAGTTTCAGGATTTTCGGACTAAAAGCCACATATCTTCCCCATCCAATGTCCGATTTGATCCTACTCACTTTTGAACTAATGCACATTCAATTACCTTCAAAACAAGACCAAGTTCAAGTGAATCGGAGCTCGTATGTGAAAGTTGGGTTTTGGGCCTCTTTTGTACATTGTATATTTTCGCGGTTTTTGACCTGTATTTTATGTAAATATTTTCTTTATCATTAAAAATCCAAAAAAAAATTAGATTAAGGTGTCTTTTATTTATCTTTGATTTTCCCATATTTTTACGGATTTTTATTGTGATTAAAAATGACAAAAAATTAGAAAACCAAAAATCAAGGTATTCTATATACATGGGATACACCAAAAATTCACTTTTTACATTTGACCGAATTTGGCTTTGATGTCTTCATGAAAGTTGTAGATCTCGTCGAGACGAGGATTTTTTGTGAAGAAACTTTTTCGATCCGAGGTCATTTGCTATTTTTTTATCGATTTTACAAAGTATTTTATTTTCGGATTTTCTGGAGCTGACACGTGGCAGCCCCAGAGGCCGCCACGTGTCAGCGTTTTTTTTTCGCGTTTTATTATATCGATTTTATAAAAAAAAATTAAAAAAAAAATTAAAATCACGCACGTGCGTCGCACGTGCCACCCAGGCACGTGCTCCGCACGTGCTCCGTCTGCCCTCATCCCCTCACCACGTGGCGCCTCTTTGGCCGTCCGATCTCGGCCGATCGGACGGCCCACCCACATCTCCTACCTCCCGCACCCCCCTCCTCCGTAACCTCCGTCGCACCTCTCGCCAGCCACCAACCACCTCCGCTGACCGCCCAACGGCCCCGGATTTTCTCCTTTATCCTCGCAACCCCCTACCCGATCTCGCTCTCTCCTATTTAAACGCCACCGCCGCCCCAGTCCACGCCATCCACCGATTGCACTTGGAGAAGCTTCGCGGCGGTGACAGCACCGCGTCGCCTCCCCGGCGAGATCCGAGCACCCAACGCTCGTCGCAGCACCGCCTTCGCGCTTGCCCCGCTCCGGCTAGCCGTCGAGCCCACGTCTCCGACAACATCTTCATCGCCATCTCCGCCTCGACAACGACCTTCTTCTCCGACCAACTACGACAGCTACCTCCATCTACGTCGCCAACGACGCTCACCCGACTTCACCTTCGTCCTCAGCGCCACCAACTTCGACTCCAGCAGATCATCTTCACCGACACGCCATCGCCTTCATCGGCTCACTCCGCCAACTACCTCTAATCACCTCTGCCTTCGCCCCACCCCAATGACGACAACCACCGTGCATCGTCGTCTTCAGCCGCCTCGTCTTCGCGCCGCCACCGCCTCCGCCTCGACAACACCGCCGAGTTCATCCCACGCCGCCGCCTTCTCCTCCAGCGCAGGAGGCGCGCCTCCGTCTCCGTAGCAGCTCCTCCGCCTTCAGCGCCGCTGCACCGCGGCAAAGCGGCCCCTCCTCGGCCGTGAAGATCACCTCCACCAGAACCTCCCCTCCAACGGTCGGGCTCGAAGCCCGAGGCCCTCCGCGCACGTGCGAGGCACGTGCGCTCGGAGGGAACTTCACCAGCACGCTACCCACGGGTCACGTGCCCCTCACGTGCCCGTGGGCAATTTACAAGGAACCCCCTGGAGTTTCCCATATTCGCACAGCAACCCCCGCCATCCAAGGGCACGTGCGCAGCACGTGCCCCTAGGAAATTTTGCAACATTACCCCAGGATTATCGGTAATTGCATTTAGGTCCCCGTCTGCACTTTTATTTTTATTCATTTTATTTATATTCATTGCATTTACCCCCTGTGTTCTCCCTCTGTTTTGAACTTCTTCTAGACATCATTTTATTTCTACAAAAATAGTACTTTGTTCATCGTTTAACTCTCTACATTTTGAGATACTATGGATATTTTTGTGCTCTACGGTTAATTAATAAATAATTGTTTTGCGGGAATTTGAATATTTTGTCCAATCTGTGCTCTGAAATTCATAGTTAATTAATCGTTGTTCTAAAAATTCCCCAAAAATCACATATTATAGAGATTATTTTGATTAACATTATGCCCAAAAATCATTGCATTTGCATGCATACTTTGCTCTGTAAAAATCATTTAAGCACATTTCAGTACTTGATTTTTAATAAATATTCAACCCCACATTTTCAAGGTTTAGGATTTTTTTGGGATCCATCACCTAGTGATAGATCTTAGATAATTTTATTCCTCGAAAATAAGTAGGTTTAATATTTATTATAATTAAATATTGAAAATCATTCTGTCTGCATTGAAAAATTCATAAAAAATTCATATTGCATCAGAAAATTCCAAAAAAATTATAGTGCATTTATTTCATCGTCATTTACATTGTGGCCAAGTTTCGTATTTTTCGGACATCGTTTGATTGCAATTTACGTTTTAGTCCCTAAAATAAGCCAAACTTGCATTTTGCATCTCATATTGCATTGAAAAATTCCAAAAAAAGACCGCCTTGAAAACCGAACTCAAAATTGGATAGACATTAATCTAAGTTGTTCCTTTGCCTCCTTGTGATCGACCTTGGGACTTGCCCAAGTAAAATAAACATAAAAACCACTTGATTAAGATTGAATAAAATTTATGGTTATTTCTCGACTGTTTCCGATTGCCGCCTACAATGAACGACATTAATTAATTTCACGCACGAAAATTAAAAACACTTTCTTAACGCGGCTTTTGCAAGCACGTCAGGCGACCGCTCAGAAAACCCTTGTTAACCAGAAATTAACCCACATCAAAGAATAAGCCAATTAAGTCCCAAAACTGTGAATTAACATTTATTAACTCTACCTTAAAGATGTATAGTGTATAAGCATGTAGAGGTCGAACCACAGAGAGCAAGAAAAAGTGGGTAGCCTATTGGTATTTATGTACATCTAGGTCGTTCATAAATGAATTCTATTTTTGTGGGTTTTTGATTTTTTTGATTTTTTTTATATTTTTATTTTGTTTTTATATTTTATATATTTTTTGTATTTTCTTTTTTTTATATTTTGAGTTTTATAATATAGATATATATAAATATATAAAGAGGTATATGTATAAGGAGAAGGAGAAGTATAATGAATGGAAATATATATATATATATATTTATATAAATACTCAATATATATATATGATACATAATAATTTTTGCTTTTTGTCTTATTGTTTTTTTATTTTATTGGATTTTTCTAATTTTTATGTATTTTTAATTCCAAAAATGTCCCTAATATGGGACTAGTATATAGGTCGAAAATAATTTTGGGTGTTAGAATTATAAAATAAGTCTCAAAATTACCCAAAATAATTTTATTACGTAAATAATAATATATAAATAATTACGAAGTAAGAAAACATATTTTTTGGTATTTTTATAGGATTTTCTCCTTTTTTAGGATTTTGGAGCTTCTTGAAATTTTTATATTTTCTTTTTCTTTTTTAGGGTTTTTCATTTTCTGGACTCAATATATATAGATATACCATATATAATATTTTTGGAATTTTTCAATAACATTTTATATTTTTTTGGTATTTTTAGATTTAGATAGGGACTGATTAGGCTCCATTTTAATTTTTAAAAATAGGTAAGTTGCATAAAATCAAAAATAAAAATGCTTGCGTGAAAGAACACTGTATCAGGCAACTACCCTAAAAAGTTCATGATTTTTGGAGCTATATTGCTATTTATAATAAATACAAGAGAGAAATAAAATTAAAAACTGCCTAGCAGGGGTATTTCTGCGAATAAAAATAAATACAGGGGTCACAGTGCAAAAACACCAGAAAGTATCAACGTTGTCTGCAAGTTTAAGTACTAAAATGAAATAAGCAAACCCTCCAGGGCCCCCTTGCAATTTGACCATCACGTGGGACTACACGTGATCCACACCCACAGGGACCAAAATGTAATTTCAGAAAACTTAAGGTCCTGGTTGCAATTTTTCACAAAAATAATACACTTGAAATTTTATTTTATCGACTGAAGATAAATATACAAACATACAGGGGGTCTTGTGCAATTTTACCACCTCACGTGAGACGGCACGTGAGGTGACGTGGACTGGACCTAAAGGTAACATCAAAGACATACAGGAGGGTCCATGCAAAATATCCACCTTATTTTGAACGTCAACTTTTATTTACAATAGTAAACAGTAAATACAAAAAGCGGGGGAAAAGATATGCAATTTACCCCATAGGTGCACGCTGGTGGATGGCGATGATGATTTTACTTGGACACGAGTCGTGCATCCAACGACCGATACCGCTTCGCCGATGAATGCTTGAGATTAGATCAGCCGAGCTGATCTGACGGTCGAGGCTTGGCTCAATCGGACGACTCTGGTTCGAACTGGGGACTTCATCATGATCGGACGACGATGGAGCCTCCTGGAAGAACAGGGAAGAAGCTCGCACGAGGCGAGCTTCGATCGTAAGCTGCGGGCTCCTCCGGGCTTCTCCTTCGCGTCTAAGGTGCTCTGCTCGTTGCTGACGGTGCCCCGCGTCGAATGATGGTCTCAGCGTGGCTCCTGGAGGTCCGAGGAGGTCAGGCGAGGTCGGGGAAGCTTGGGACCACCAGGAACCTCTTCCTGGTTTGAATCGAGTCCAAGAGGGCTCTTCTCTTCGTGGTACCTGCACAGGAAGAACAAGGGGGACGAGGGCTTTCTCCTCGACCCTGGGTTTTGAAGCTCTGATGCACGGTGAGGTGAGGCGGAGGAGCTCCGACGAAAGGCGGAGGTGGAGCTTCGATTCGTGAAGACAGGAGGTCTTCGGTGGAACAGATGTGATCGAGAGATGGAGAAGGTGATGGGAAACGAAATGGGATGAACGAGGTGGTCGGGAACGATCGATAACAGTGTGAAGAAGTCGCTGGAGCGGAGCTCCGGCAAACTTCGATTTAACTAAACTAGGCAACACTACTGATCTAAAGGCTGAATTAAAGGCGGAATTAAAATGCTGGAAGTAAAATCTACCTAAAGAACACGAAATAACAACTCTTATACCTGGGATCCTCCAGGGAGCAGGACGGATGCCGGAGCTCCACCGCGACAAAATTCCTCCCTCTTCCGGCCGATTCACGATGCTGGGAAGCTCCTCCTGTCACAAGGACTCGTCCAGGAACCGAATCAAGGCGTTTAGGGGAAGTAAAGTTGGCCAAATTTGAGGAGGAGGACGGAGCTCTTTATTTATAAACATTGCAGGCGCCCTTATTGACCGGAGCTTATTGATGAATCTTATGAGCAACTCATTGCTCTAAGATATCGGCGGGCATCAGTGATCATTAGGGATGATTTCTTGTGAAGGAAGTGAGCGCGATCGATGGACGAGACACACGCGAAAAAAGGGAGAAGACGGGCTCGCAGACGGATTTGACGAGCGGGGGTTGAGATGGGACTGTTGACCAGAGGTCAATGAAGGCAGCGCTCCTATTGGTCCGCGTCAGCCGCTAGAAGATAAAACAGAGGATTTTATTCAAAAATAATTAATTTAAAATAGTAAATGATTTTATTATTTTTCGAGTATAAAATAAAAAATGTTTATTATTTTATGTAGTATTTTAATACGATTTTTATTTATTTTTTGGCTTTGTTTATTGGTAGTTAATTTTTATGAGTGTATTTATAGGTATATTCATCTATGTTTGGTTCATTTTTATTTTTATATTGTATATATTATTTTATTATTTTGTTCTTTTATTTTATATATTTATAACTTATTTTTGTGAGTGCAAATATATTTTTATTTGATTTTTATGAGTTTATTTGCATATTTAACTAAATAAGGATGTGATTTGCATAGGTATAGGTATATGTGTTTTGCCTATGTTTTGAGATAAATTTATTTTACTTGTACATTTATTCTTGGTTTAATTCTAGTTTTAATTTACACATATATTATAAATAATGTATATAAATTTATAAAAATATGAATTTGTAAAAATAATAGGTAATGAATAAATTGAATATTTTAATCGGTATTATGTACAATAGGGGCCCAAAACCTAACTTTCACAGATGAACTCCAAACATTATGAAACCAATTTTAGTAAATAGTTCTTGAGAAGCTATATACAATTAAAGGTGATTTTGGTGGATTTTGAGTTTTTATTTGCAAGATATGGGTCTGTGAAGTTGAGATTCTGGCTTTTTATTCTGTATATAAAATGTACATTGTGTATCATTTTTGTACAAACTCAATTTTGTATTTCTACTTACATTATTATCTACAACTTTCATGTACAAAATTTACAAAATAGGTGTCAAAAGTGCATAAATGAATGAACAAATAAATGAGGTATTTATTGTATTATTGGCCCTTATCTCCCCCTACTTTATTCCTTATCGACCAATTCCATTCTGGCCTTGGTCTCTGGGTTAGGGTCATAAAATATTTGCAATATTTTATTCCTTTTTATTTTCTTCTCTTTATTCTATAATTTTGGCATTAAAAACCTTATTTTAGGTATAATAAATACAATAAATAATGAATGCTATTATAGACAAATTGATGCCATTTACATGCATTTGTTGGGGTTTTTAAGGCCAAAATGATAGAATAAAGGTGATGAAATGGAGATTCATCACCCCCCTATACTTGCCATTGCTAGTCCCTAGCAAATACTTATGCAATAAGAAGAGAAAGAATAAAGAATAAAAAGAAAAGAAAAAGGAAATTGAAGAAGATAGAGTGAATAGGATAGCTTTCAGTGCAATATCTTGTCCTTACAAAATCAGAGTTTGGAGCTCGGGTTAGACCTTGATGTGAAAGTGTGTGAAACCTGGTTGGGAACCAAATTTGGAACACAACAGCCTTCAAGAGTCACAGGACTCGTTTCAAACCACCTCAATAGCCAGGTCAGAACTAGCCTACGTCATACGCAAACCCTTATGACTATGAAGCTGACTTGTACAGTGTAAGTGATGGTGGCTCTCCCCAGCTGAAATGACAAAGGAACTGACTTCTCCAGAATGACAACCCAATGATTCCCCAATCCAGCCCTCTGTCATCGAGGAGCGGGGTATTCCCTTCTAAGTTCAAGTGGCATCCAACTCAAGAGGAGGAGGCGAAGAAGAGAATGGACGGTAGCCAGTGTAGCTACCTATCCTGTGATGCAAGACCAGTGTAATCAAGTCATCCAGCTGCAGGCTCACGTGGTATAACCTTGATGCTCAAGCTTGCTTAGTTTCTATACAACATATATACATACTCCGGCATGCACTTCTTATTTTTATTTACAAGCCTGTCCACTTTTCTGGAGTTTTTTTAACATACTATTTACGACAGCATTTACATAAGGACTTTTTCCTCTTGAGTCAGAAGACTATCCCTCTTTTGAAGCTTTATTGCAACCCACACTCTCTTGTCATTCGACTTCATTGAAACTGGACCAGGTTGGGGTGCACTTCCCTCCCTAGACGAGGACGAATGTTTCCACCCGTGTGCGTCTCAGACTGGAAAATACAACCCCCTCACCACTCCAACTGAGTTGAGCCAAGTGAAAGGTGCAAGTGTCCAAGTTAGGTCATGGCCGACAAGAGTCATGCGTGTCTCGAAAAGTTCTAGTTAGTCAGTTGAGGTGACTTGAACCCAGCCCTGATTTCTCAAAGAATTAAGTCTGAATAGACCTGAAGTACCTTAAACCTAGTTCCCATAAGGTTTCTGTCCAGTTAGGTGCGGTAAGGTCCAACCAAGCTCCAATCTTTGACTTTATTGGACTAGTTCAATCATCAAGCTCAATAAAAGAATATGAATGCTATGCAGATGCTATTTACAAATATGCAAAGAATAATGCAATTTTTTCAAAGAACTTGAAAACCAAGAGAAAATTTTTACACAAAGAATTTTGCAAATCAAAGAATATTGGCACCAAAAATATGTACACCTATTTACACGGCATGCCGCTTTATTTTTCAAGACTTAAAGAATTTATAGGTTTTAATCAAGTGATTTATTTAGGTGTATATACAATGGATAACGAATTTTATGTATTTTATTTTTCAATTATTTTATTTCATCTTCTTTATTATGATGCTTTTATTCCTTAAATTTATTTGAGAATCATTTTGAAAACTATAGTACAAAATAATTTTTCAAATATTTACAAACATTTGAAAGCCATTTTGCAAAGATTTTGTAAACACTATATATACATTTTTCAAAATACTTTTACACACATTTTCAAAATATTTTGCAAATAAGTTTTCAAATCCTTTATTTCACTCAAATAAAATAATTTTTGCAATCAAAATATTTTTACAAAGTTTGAAATCATTTCACAAAAAGTTTTCCAAACAGTTCACACCATTTTTCGAATCATTTTGCAAAACTATTTAACCTGATTTATTAATCAGTATATACAAAGAGCAGAAACTTATTTGGGCTCTTATAAGTTTTATTTGAAATTGTTGCTTGTTTTTGCATGAGAGATTTTTGTGTATTCTCCTCAGCCTTATTTGAAAATTATTTTAAAAAGATTTTGAAAACTATAGTCCAAAATATTTTTACAAACCTGTACACACATTTGAAAATCATTTTGTAGAAGTTTTTCAAATAGTATAGATAGATTTTTCAAAATAATTTTACAACCATTTTCCAATCAATTGCGAACTTCTTTTCAAACATTTTTATTTCACGCAAAGAAAATAAATTTTGCAATAAAAATATTTTACAAATGCTGAACACTTTTTCACAAAGCTTTTGAAAAATTTTCACAAAGAGTTTCAAATCTTTTACAAAGCTATTTTTGCCTGATTTATTAATCAGTATGTAAGAATCTGAGGAGCTCACAGTCATCTCTTATTATAGTAATAATGATACTTTTATCATTACTTTTAGCTTGAGGCAGTGTTTTATTTACAGTATGAGTTATGGCTTATAGTATATACATGGTATATACGACCCCCCTATACTTAGCTTGAGCTATGTCCTCATAGATCGAAGAGAAAATAAAAGACATAACTCTTACTGAGTATAGACAAGTCGAAAGAATATAAGAAATGAATGAGTGAACATTTGACCGTCCCCCCTATACTTAGGATCAAGTAATCCGAAGTATAGCAGACTGTACATAAAGTAGGGAGGGTCAAGGGTAGGAATAAACAGATCGTACTCTGAATGTCTCCCCCTATACTTAGGGTAAGATACTCCTAAGTATAGACAAGAAGAGGAGACAATGGAGAGGATCAAAGAATAAAAGAACTCGAGGTGCACATCCCCCTATACTTAGGACAAAGTGCGTCCTAAGTATAGAAAATTGACAAAAAGGGACAGCACCTTTTGATACAAAAAGAAGATAGAAGAGAAAAGAAGAAGAAAAGAAAAAGAGAAAAAAAATCAAATGAACAGTTTTTGAGGTGCAGCGTCTGAATCTTCTGATGCCGTGGAGATGTCATCATGGTGCAGAAGCTGGATGGAGTCGACAACGGCCAAGAATGTATCTGGTTCGAGGTAAGGCTTCAGGAGTTGACCGTTGACGACGAATGGTTGTGCATCAAGAGACAATTCTGATATGGTAATGCTTCCATTGTCGTGCACTTCACGAACTCGGAATGGCCCTGTCCACTTACTCTTTAATTTGCCCGGGAATATCCGCAACTTTGCATCATATAGCCACACCTTATGTCCAACTTCAAAGGTCTTTCGTCTGATGTGTCGGTCATGCCAGCGTTTCACCTTGTCCTGGTACATCAATGTGTTATCATATGCATAGTCTCGGAATTCTAGGAGTCTGTTCAGATCATCCTTTCTTTTCTGACCACTTTTTCGTGAGTCCAAACTGCACATGTTAATTGTCCATAAAGACTTGTGAATTAATTCGACGGGCAGATGGCACGGCTTCCCATATACAAGACGATAGGGTGACATGCCCAAGGGAGACTTGTAGGCGGTTCTGTAAGCCCAGAGAACTGAGTCCAAGAGTTAAGACCAGTTCTTTCTATCCGACCGTACAAGTTTCTGCAAGATCATCTTAATTTCTCTGTTCGACAATTCGGCCATGCCATTGGTCTGAGGATGGTAAGGAGATGCGACACGATAGTCGATGCCGTACCCCTTCGTTAGTTTCTTGACCTCTTTATTGATGAAATGGCTACCTCCATCTGATATGAGAACCTTCGGAATCCCGAATCGTGAAATGATGTTCTTCTTCAAGAACTGACACACTGTTCGGCTGTCGGCGGCTCGAGCGGGAATGGCTTCAACCCAACGACTCACGTAATCGATGGCAAGAAGGATGTGCTCAAAACCTTGACTGTTAGGGAAAGGTCCCATGAAATCAATGCCCCATGCATCGAAAACATCTGCTATCTGAATGATTTTTAGGGGCATCGAATCTTTTGCAGTGAGTGTACCCTTCAATCTCTGACAGTCAATGCATCGTTTGATAAATTCTGCTGCATCCTTGAATAATGTGGGCAACCAGAAGCCGCATTGAAGTACCTTGGCTGCCGTATGGTCTCCAGAGTGATGTCCACCAGATTCGAGCGAGTGACAATGCTCGAGGACACTATAATGCTCCTCCTGAGGGATGCACCTACGCCAAATGCGATATGCTCCTTCCCAGAATAAAAGAGGATCCTCCCTTTGATAGAAACGGATGGTCAACATAAATTTATTCTTTTGATTCTTCGTCCAATCCGACGATGTTACCCCCGAGGTGAGGTAATTGACTATATCAGCATACCAAGGGAGAGAATCCACTGCTATAATTGATTCATCTGGAAAGGTTTCTGTGATGGGTGCATTGTTCAGAGGAGGCTCATGCTGCTCAATTCTGGAGAGATGGTCTGCTACCACATTATGGACTTCAGGCTTCTCCTTAATTTCCAAGTCAAATTCCTGGAGGAGAAGGATCCATCGAATCAGTCTCGGCTTGGCATCCTTCTTCTGCTGTAGGTACCGGATAGCAGAGTGGTCTGTAAAAATGGTGACTTTTGATCCAAGCAAATAGGATCTGAACTTTTCGAGGGCGAAAACCACGACCAGCAACTCTTTCTCTGTCACAGTGTAATTTCTCTGTGCCTCATCTAATGTTTTGCTGGTGTAGTGAATGGCATAGGGCGCCTTTTCTTTCCTCTATCCAAGAACAACCCCAACTGCAAAATCTGACGCATCAGTCATGATCTCAAAGGGGAGAGACCAATCTGGCGGTTGTAGGACTGGAGCCTCAGTGATAAGCTCCTTTAGTTGATTGAAAGCAAGGAGAACCTGCTGATCGACATTGAACTCAGTTTCCTTGCATAGGAGTTCTCTTAAAGGTCGGGCAATGCGACTACAATCCTTGATGAATTGTCTGTAAAATCCCACATGCCCCAGGAATGACCTTATATTCTTGACTGACTGAGGCGGCTCCAGATTGGCAATAACATCCACCTTTGCCGGGTCGACTTCCATGCCACATTTGGAAACGACATGACCTAGCACAATCCCTTCGGTGATCATGAAGTGGCTCTTTTCCCATGAAAGCACTAAATTGACTTCACTACATTTCTGAAGTACTCTGTCTAGGCGCCCAAGACAAGAATCGAAACTGTCACCATAGACTGAGAAGTCGTCCATGAATACCTCGAGAAAACTGCCTACCATCTCGGCGAAAACTGCTAGCATGCATCTTTGGAATGTTGCAGGTGCATTACATAATCCAAAGGGCATCCTCTTGAAGGCATAGGTGCCGAACGGGCAAGTGAAGGTAGTCTTCTCTTGATCTTCGGGAGCGAATGCCACTTGGTTGTACCCGAAATACCCATCCAAAAAGTAGAAGAACTCCTTACCTGCTAGTCTTTCCAGAACTTGATCAATGAATGGCAAGGGGAAATGGTCCTTCTTAGTTGCTGCATTAAGCCGGCGGTAGTCAACACACACCCGCCAGGATGTTGGTACCCGAGTGGATATTTCCTCTCCTTTGTCATTGGTAACCACAGTAAGCCCGGATTTCTTTGGAACTACATGCAGTGGGCTTACCCATTTTGAATCGGAGATGGGATAGATGAAGCCTGCGTCACACCATTTCGTGATTTCTTTCATGACGACGTCCCGGAGATTTGGATTCAGTCTTCTTTGGAATTCGCGAGACGACTTGGCATCTTCTTCCAGATAGATATGGTGTGAACACAACGCTGGATTTATCCCATGGAGATCTGATACGCACCAACCAAGTGCCTTGCAGTTCCTTTCTAGAACCTCGAGAAGTCGAGATTCCTGCTCCGGATTCAGCCTGCTGCTGATGATGACTGGATACATGTGTTCTTCACCCGCGAGGAAAGCATACTTCAGACCTGCAGGAAGTGGCTTGAGTTCTGGTTTTGATCTGTCCATCTTGTTGGTCACTTCAGAGACTATACTGGTGGTGGGATGCACTTCTTTGATGGAGCTACTATCCTCGGTATTCTGTTGAGACCCTGATGATGTGCTGAACTGTTCTGTATTATGCTCATGGTGTTCGGACTGGAGTGAATTCTCGGAATCACATAGATACGCCTGCATCTGAGAATCTATCTCCCAAGAATCATCGGAGCATAGGGCAACTATGCTTTCTAAGTCCTCCTCGAGAGTGAGGATTTCTCGGGTCCATGAATCATTCAATGACAGTGATGAGTCTCTGATCTCTGCAACAAAGTCACAGTCTGCTTCTGATACTGTATGGCTCTCATCAGTCATGGCGTTCGGCTCTCTGATCATGTTTATAGTGATCTATTTGTTGTTCGAGCTAAAAGTGATCTTACCAAACCCGTAATCAAGCACGACACCTAAGGTACGCAAGAATGGTCGGCCGTGGATGATAGGGGTCTAGAGTAAGGGTGCGGGTGAGTCCATATCAAGGACTACGAAATCAACAGGGAATTGCATCTCCCGCACCTTCACTACAACGTCTTCCAACATACCCTGGGGCCGCTTGATGGATCGGTCAGCGAACTGAAGGACCATTCATGTCTGCTTGAGCGAACCCAGCCAAAATTCTTGCGGTATTGATGATGGCAAAAGGTTGATGGAAGACCCGCTATCGAGGAGAGTGCGCTCGAAGACTTGATCGAAAATCTCACAACTGATAAGAGGTGCTCCTGTGTCTTGTTTCTTCTGTGGGAGGTTGCTGATAGCTGCAACAGTGGCCATGGAGAGCACGTGCTTTTCTACATCTCTGCGTCTGTTCTCACGTGCCAAGAGATGTTTGTTGGTACATGCCTCTTTAAGCCCTTTTTCACCGCGGGCATGTATTTCATGGCCTTGATCAATGGTATCTGTAGGGTTAAATTGTCTAGAATTTCCACAACTCCAGGATCAGACAACGCATTTTTTCGTTTTGCATTTTTTTTGGATTTTTCTATTGCATGAGGAAAAGGGATATGTACATCTCTAGTAGGAAACACAGAGTTCTTATTTACATCAAAATTATCGCCCACAAAATGTTGTACATCCGAACTACAAAAAGGAGTACACACTGGATCTTGACATGCTGGTGCTGATGGGCGAGCAAAAAGTAAGGTGTATACTACGTCGGCTGGCGAGGGATCGGCTGCTGCTAGCAGCTCCTCCGAGGCTGGTGTGGCTTTGCTTCGGCTGCAGGCTTCTTTTTGTTGTTTTCGATTTTGCTGATTTTTTTGTATTTTTGGCTGAGGATGCTGGTGCTGCATGACGGCTGAAATGGTTGTTCCTTCTTCTTCCTCCTCACCCGCCCTTGTAGTTGGCACGACTGATGCAGAAGATGACGATCCACCTGGTTCTTTATTCTCCCCATTCTTGATAACAGGTGGGGGCAAGGCCCTACTGCTCCTGAGAGTGACAGCGTTAGAATAAACCATATTATCATTTTCTGACTCTACAGATGCAGACAGGGTATCACATTCTACCTGCTCTTTCTTTTTGGAGCTATTGGGGTTGGCTTTGACCTGAGCTGGGATGGTGGTCTTGGTGGCAGTCATCTCATCGAGCCTTTTGGTCATATATGCTAGCCCTTTGACAAGTTGGGCCAAGCAATCCATGGTCGGGTTCACTGGAGTTGCCTCAATGGATTCATCGTGCAGACCACGCTGTTGTTGCATATGCTGGTGCTGAGGCTGTTGTTGGGGGTGCTGAGGTGGTGCAGGAAGCTGAAACTGCTGGTAAGAGGGAGGAGGATACTGCTGGTATTACTGAGGTTGAGCGGCCGCATACTGACAGAAAGGTTGTTGCTGTCGGTACTGCGACTGTTGGTAATGCTGATTCTACCTCCAGTAATTTGCATATGGGGGAGGCTGATGGTACAGTGGCGGTGGTTGTGAGGACTGCCCAAATCGACCATCCTGAGGCTGGTGGTATTGCCGGTTGGCTGGTGGCTGACCCTGGGGTTGTCCCATTGGACGGGTCGACTGTGCTTCATTACTCCATACCCCATTGACTTCCTGAATCAGGGGTGGTGGTGGGAAGATTGGATCAGATCCTGATGCAAAATCGGGTTGGTACACAACCATCTGCTGCTGCGGCGGGCCCTGATCGGGAGCTTGCACATAGTAAACATGCTGGATTGCTGGTGGCTGATGGCTCTGCTGAGGCTGATGTGGTGGTGGTAGATCGTCCTTCTTCTCAGCTGGAGCTTCTGATGGTGCTGCCGACTGGACAGAGTTGATGGTGCCCACTAACAATTATAGCTTTTTATTGATCTGATCCAGCTTATCAAGGTTCTGAGTCCTCTTTTTGATCACAGAAAGTTTTTCGAGATCATGTGATCGTTTCTCAATAATATCAACCTTCGAGAGATGGCCCCCAATGATGCTGAGGTTGGATCTCTCATATCTCTCCGCCTCTCGAGACGTTGCCATGTGCACTTGTTTCTGGAGGATCTGGGGCTGCTTTTGGTATGCTTTTGATGAAGAGAGGGCGGCCTCTCCTTCGGCCATTTCTTCAAATATCTGCCAGACTACATCTTCATCCTTGTTGAAGTGTGAACCCCCATAGGCCGCGTCAAAGAGCCTTTGGCTCTCAATTTTTAGGCCCCCAAAGAAGTGCTGGACCAAGCTGGTCTTCGGGATCTCATGATGGGGGAATTTCTCCTGCAGATCGGTGAATTTCTCCCATGCTTCATGTATGGACTCGTGGGCTCCTTGGGAGAAGTTGCTGATTCTGGTATGCATCTGGTTGAGCCGACCGAGAGGGTAAAACTTATGCAGGAAAGCTGACTTTAGTTCCTCCCAGGTTGTCACAACCTTCCCCAGATGGTTGACCCAATAAAGGGCCTTGTCTTGTAAGCTGAAGGGAAATGTCATCATTTTGACAATGTCCAAAGGAACATTGGGATGTGAGTCATACGACAGATGCGTGAGAACTGCTGCAGGTGGATGTACTGTTCTTCATTGGTGTTTCCATGGAAAGCTGGAAGAAGAGCAAGAAACTAGCGCTTCAGCTCAAAGTGAGCGTGTACCGATGGAATGAGGATCCACTTGGTCATTCGGCTGTCTCCAGGGTTATAAGTCTCCTTCAGTGTAGGTTTGGGTCTCCCATTTCCTGGCTCTCCCTCATCATTTGAAGGTATATCACCTCCTCGGCCTCCTCCTCCTCCCTCGTGTCGATTCATCACATCATTCAGCATATCCTGAAAAGCGGTTTGTGCTAGGGCCTGCTCTGTCATCTGCTGCTGGATAGCTTGGATGGATGCCAATACTGTGCATTAACCTGACTTTGATCTGGCAACTGTCCTTCTGGTTGAGGTGGCTGCTGACCCTTGCCCTTTCCTTGAGGAGCCATGTCAGGGTCTGAGTCGGAAGAAATGAATTCCGGAGTAGAAGCCAGGGCTCAGTCTGCCCTTTTATCTACAGAATGAGAGAATCTTGATCAGACCACTAGCAATATTGTTCAGCTGTCATGATGATTTTGGAGTTAAGGTCAACCCCAACATGTTTTGAATGGAATAAGATGTGGACTGTAATCGACTTCCTATTCACAACGGCGAGAGTGGGACAAAAGTGATCCCTGTTTATTGGGTGGTCAAAAGGAGGGTAGAAGACGAGGAGTCTGGAGATCGATCCGCAAAGTCCGGATTGGGTTCTCGGGAATCGCCTCGAATTTATTGGCGAAATCGAGTCCATGGAATCGATGTGTGTGTCGGCAGGGTCCCGACGAAAACCATCCATGGATTGTATTCGCAAAGCAAGAGAGGATTGGATGTTGGAGGAAGGATACGATGGTCAACGAGGAGTAAAAAGGAGTGCAAAACAGTAGAAAGGCTCAAACTGAGCGGGGGTCAAAGGGGAATGACACAACAAAATTTGCACAAAGGCACAGGACTTGATCTTTGAACCTTAATCTAGATCCATACAAACACAATACAAGATTGGGTTCACCAACTCATGCCATGTGATGCCGTAAAGGTTCGGCTACTTATTATCTTTTCAGTTTTAGAGTTGCTATTTTAGGCATATCTTTTAACAAGTCCTTAGCACGCTACCCCTATAGGAGAGAGAGTACTGCTAGAAAAGTATTCCGTACTTATCCTCCTCCTTTATAACCTGTAGTCTGTACTTTTTGAGGTCCTTGTAACCCTTCTTGGATCCCTACTCAGCCAAAGAAATAGAGAGAGGAAGCCAATAGGTGAAACCGATACTTCGGTTCTCGCTCGCAACGGAATCACCCGTGAGCGTGCAAGAACCTACTCGGACGCAAGACAATGAGACAGACACCCCTGTGAAGGCGTAGCCTATGCTCGATACTTCGGGCAAGGTCGATGCTCTACACAACAGAGAGTCATCACTGGCGACCAAGCCCTACTCGCCCACGTACGATAGAAGTGCCAATACTTCGGAAATCCATGCGATACACAAGGCAGTTGCAGACTGGGATTTTGGCTCTATTCCTTATGGGATGTGCCTCGCTCAAGGGAGTAGGGTTTTGGTCCCCCTCCAAAGGTACCTGAAAACAATGAGGGCTTTATGAACCCATTACAATGATAGTCCATTACAAATTTTAATTAAGGTCAAAGTTTATTTAGCAGTCCCCGTGTTTTAGTTTTTTGGGTTTTCACTTTTTTTGAGTCTGTTTCATACCAACGCCTAATGTTTTTTTAGATTTTCATTTATGTCCTACGTGCTCAAAATCAAAGGGAGATAGCGGAAAATCCGTGCAAGTTGGTTCTATGATGGAAATCTCACCATTGAACCGAATGATGCATGCTGAGTTAGAAGACTTACAGTGCATCCCAGCTCTCTCCATGTGGTATGAAAAATAGAATTTTTAAACCTATCTACACGGTGGTGTGCATTCGACAAAATCGCCCTAAACATTAGCTGCTATTAACGTGAAGAACCACAAGTTGCTCACTTATCCTTATCCTAAGAGTCCGGTCTTGGCTTACCCCTCCTGTTCTCGACACACTCGAGTTCAGGAGTAGCGCTTGATGGGGCTTGCTCACGGCATATGGGTTAAGAGATAAATGAACAGATTGTTTAAATTTGACTAGATCCATACAAAGTAAACTATAGGAACATGCATTCTTATTAAGGTTTGGACCTGGCTACTGAATCAAGCAACCTATATCTAGGGGCTCCAAGCACACAAAATAAAGTAAAGAAAAAGGCAGAAAGCTCAAAACTGCGGGAAACAAAGAAAAGAAAGCGGTAGAAAACTCAGAAAACAGCGACGAGGCCCCCAGGTGAACAGACACCCGGGCACTGGACCTCGTTGTGAAGAGTAGAGTCCAAGTTATATTACATGCCAAAATTGTCTCTCTCTCACAATAAATTACAAAATTGATCCTAATTACTTCAAGGCCTAGCTAATTCACATCCCTTTGCATCCTTGGTGCTCTCTCCAGCTGGTCATGCAGTGAAGACCAACCTCCTCCAAGTTCGGCTGCCTTGACTTCCTAAGAAACCATCCTCCTCGCAACAAGGTCACAAAGAGATTGCATTAATAAACAAGCTCAATCAATGGAATACAGAATCAATTAATTAATAAAAATAAATGAATGTGTATGTTACTAATCAAAGAATCATGTATAATTAAATAATTTTAAAGAAATAATTAATCACAGAGTAAATAATGAACGAATGAATTTTTATACAAGAATGATAAGGTATACTAGGCTACGCTCATTGCTCCCCGGCAACGGCGCCATCTGATAACGAGCATTTTGCGAGGGTCAAAATATGCCTCGCACAAGACGGGGACGATCGTGTCGCTGAGGCGACCGCTCACAAAACCCTTATTAACCAGAAATTAACCCACATCAAAGAATAAGCCAATTAAGTCCCAAAACTGTGAATTAACATTTATTAACTCTACCTTAAAGATGTATAGTGTATAAGCATGTAGAGGTCGAACCACAAAGAGCAAGAAAAAGTGGGTAGCCTATCGATATTTATGTACATCTAGGTCGTTCATAAATGAATTCTATTTTTGTGGGTTTTGGTTTTTTTGATTTTTTTGTTTTTATAATTTTTATTTTGTTTTTATATTTTATATATTTTTTGTATTTTCTTTTTTTTTTTATATTTTGAGTTTTATAATATAGATATATATAATATATAAAGAGGTATATGTATAAGGAGAAGGAGAAGTATAATGAATGGATATATATATATATATATTTATATAAATCCTCAATATATATATATATATATTTATTTATATAAATCCTCAATATATATATATATATATATAGAGAGGTAAATGGGGCTGCCCCTAGGGAGTAGCCAACTTGGCTACTCCCACCCCTATTTTTCCCTCATTTTTTCATTTTTTTGAAAAATAGAAAATTGTATATTCATCATTATATCCCTCTCACATTCTATTAAAATTTCATCAGAAACAGAGACTCCTATGACCTCCATCCAAACATGGTCGATTTAAAAAATCCTGCAACCGTTAAAAAAATGACATCTGGATGGAGGGCTTAGGAGTCTCTGTTTCTGATGAAATTTTAATAGAATGTGAGAGGAATATAATGATGAATACACAAATTTTTATTTTCCAAAAAATAAAAAAATGAGGAAAAAATAGGGGTGGGAGTAGCCAAGTTGGCTACTCCCTGGGGGCAGCCCCATTTTACCCATATATATATATATGATACATAATATTTTTTGCTTTTTGTCTTATTGTTTTTTTATTTTACTGGATTTTTCTAATTTTTATGTATTTTTAATTCCAAAAATGTCCCTAATATGGGACCAATATATAGGCAGAAAATAATTTGGGTGTTAAAATTATAAAATAAGTCTCAAAATTACCTAAATTAATTTTAATATGTAAATAATAATATATAAATAATTACGAAGTAAGAAAACATATTTTTGGTATTTTTATAGGATTTTCCCCCTTTTTTTAGGATTTTAGAGCTTCTTGAAATTTTTATATTTTCTTTTTCTATTTTTAGGGGTTTTCATTTTCTGGACTCAATATATATATATATATATACCATATATAATATTTTTGGAATTTTTCAAAAATATTTATATTTTTTTTTTGGAATTTTTAGATTTAGACAGGGATAGATTAGGCTCCATTTTAATTTTTAAAAATAGGTAAGTTGCATAAAATCAAAAGTAAAAATGCATGCATGAAAGAACACTGTATCAGGCAACTACCCTAAAAATTTCATGATTTTTGGAGCTATATTTC
Organism: Ottelia alismoides; assembly: GCA_037367405.1. Classification (NCBI taxonomy): domain Eukaryota; kingdom Viridiplantae; phylum Streptophyta; class Magnoliopsida; order Alismatales; family Hydrocharitaceae; genus Ottelia; species Ottelia alismoides. The sequence continues at coordinate 45,377 of JAZKJV010011098.1, forward strand.
TATAATAATAAATACAAGAGAGAAATAAAATTAAAAACTGCCTGACAGGGGTATTTCTGCGAATAAAAATAAATACACGGGTCACAGTGCAAAAACACCAGAAAGTATCAACGTTATCTGCAAGTTTAAGTACTAAAATGAAATAAGCAAACCCGCCAGGGCCCCCTTGCAATTTGACCATCATGTGGGACTACACGTGATCCGCACCCACATGGACCAAAATGTAATTTCAGAAAACTCAAGGTCTTGGTTGCAATTTTTCACAAAAATAATACACTTGAAATTTTATTTTATGGACTGAAGATAAATATACAAACAGACAGGGGGTCTTGTGCAATTTAACCACCTCATGTGGGACGGCACGTGAGGTGACGTGGACTGGACCTAAAGGTAACATCAAAGACATACAGGGGGGTCCATGCAAAATATCCACCTTATTTTGAACGTCAACTTATATTTATAGTAGTAAATAGTAAATACAAAAAGCGGGGGAAAAGATCTGCAATTTACCCCATAGGTGCGTGCTGGTGTACGGCGATGATGATTTCACTTGGACACGCGTCGCGCATCCAACGGTCGATACCGCTTCGCCGATGAATGCTTGAGATTAAATCAGCCGAGCTGATCTGACGGTTGAGGCTTGGCTCAATCGAACGGCTCTGGTTCGAACTAGGGACTTCATCATGATCGGACGACGATGGAGCCTCCTGGAAGAACAAGGAAGAAGCTCGCATGAGGCGAGCTTCGATCATGAGCTGCGGGCTCCTCCGGGCTTCTCCTTCATGTCTAAGGTGCTCTGCTCGTTGCTGACGGTGCCCCGCGACGAATGATGGTCTCAGCGTGGCTCCTGGAGGTCCGAGGAGGTCAGGCGAGGTCGGGGAAGCTTGGGACCTCCAGGAACCTCTTCCTGGTTCGAATCGAGTCCAAGAGGGCTCTTCTCTTCGTGGTACCTGCACGGGAAGAACAAGGGGTAAAAGGGCTTTCTCCTCGACCCTGGGTTTTGAAGCTCTAATGCACAGTGAGGTGAGGCGGAGGAGCTCCGACGAACGACGGAGGTGGAGCTCCGATTCGCGAAGACAACAGGTCTTCGGTGGAACAGATGTGATCGGGAGATGGAGAAGGCGATGGGAAACGAAATGGGATTAACGAGGTGGTCGGGAACGATCGATAACAGTGTGAAGAAGTCACCGGAGCTCGAACTTCGATTTAACTAAACTAGGCTACACTACTGATCTAAAGGCTGAATTAAAGGCGGAATTAAAACGCTGGAAGTAAAATCTACCTAAAGAACACGAAATAACAACTCTTATACCTGGGGGCCTCCAGGGAGCAGGACGGACACCGGAGCTCCGCCGCGACAAAATTCCTCCCTCCTCCGGCCGATTCACGATGCTGGGAAGCTCCTCCTGTCAGCAGGACTCGTCTAGGAACCGAATCAAGGCGTTTAGGGGAAGTAAAGTTGGCCAAATTTGAGGAGGAGGTCGGAGCTCTTTATTTATAAATATTGCAGGCGCCCTTATTGACCGGAGCTTATTGATGAATCTATTGAGCAACTCATTGCTCTAAGATATCGGGGGGCATCAGTGATCATTAGGGATGATTTCTTATGAAGGAAGCAAGCGCGATCGATGGACGAGATGCCCACGAAAAAAGGGAGAAGACGGGCTCGTAGACGGATTTGACGAGCGGAGGTTGAGATGGGACTGTTGACCAGAGGTCAACGAATGCAGCACTCCTATTGGTCCGCATCAGCCGCTAGAAGACAAAACAAAGGATTTTATTCAAAAATAATTAATTTAAAATAGTAAATGATTTTATTATTTTTAGACTATAAAATAAAAAAAATGGTTATTATTTTAGGTAGTATTTTAATACGATTTTTATTTATTTTTTGGCTTTGTTTATTGGTAGTTAATTTTTATGAGTGTATTTATAGGTATATTCATCTATGTTTGGTGTATTTTTATTTTTGTATTGTATATATTATTTTATTATTTTGTTCTTTTATTTTATATATTTATAACTTATTTTTGTGAGTGCAAATATATTTTTATTTGATTTTTATGAGTTTATTTGCATATTTAACTAAATAAGGATGTGATTTGCATAGGTATAGGTATTTTGCCTATGTTTTGAGATAAATTTATTTTATTTGTACATTTTTTCTTGGTTTAATTCTAGTTTACTCTACACATATGTTATAAATAATGTATATAAATTTATAAAAATATGAATTTGTAAAAATAATAGGTAATGAATAAACTGAATATTTTAATCGGCATTATGTACAATAGGGGCCCAAAACCTAACTTTCACAGATGAACTCCAAAAATTATGAAACCAATTTTATTAAATAGTTCTTGAGGAGCTATATACAATTAAAGGTGAGTTTGGTGGATTTTGAGTTTTTATTTGCAAGATATGGGTCTGTGAAGTTGAGATTCTGGCTTTTTATTCTGTGTATAAAATGTACATTGTGTATCATTTTTGTACAAACTCAATTTTGTATTTCTACTTACATTATTATCTACAACTTTCATGTACAAAATTTACAAAATAGGTGTAAAAAGTGCATAAATGAATGAACAAATAAATGAGGTATTTATTGTATTATTGGCCCTTATCTCCCCCTACTTTATTCCTTATCGACCAATTCCATTCTGGCCTTGGTCTCGGGGTTAGGATCATAAAATATTTGCAATATTTTATTCCTTTTTCTTTTCTTCTCTTTATTCTATAATTTTGGCATTAAAAACGTTATTTTAGGTACAATAAATACAATAAATAATGAATGCTATTATAGACAAATTGATGCCATTTACATGCATTTGCTGGGGTTTTAAAGGCCCAAATGATGGAATAAAGGTGATGAAATGGTGATTCATTAGGGGTTTAACTTGCAATTTGTCCAAAAATGTTACAACTCCATATAAAAGTTTCTGGACCTAATTGAAATAGCAGAAATAACGAGGGCTCCCGTGCAATATACCCCGACCCTCCACGTGCGCAAGTTACGTGAGATGACGTGGACATAGGCCTCAATGCAAATGGCAAAACTACAGGGATGTCTTTGAAAAATTTACAAAATATTAAAACAACAAATGAAGAACATGTAATAAAATGTTTTTCAAATAGTTTTCAAAAGATTTTCACAAATATTTTTAAACTATTTTTCAAACATTTTGCAAAAAAACATTTTCACCTAATTTAGTAATCAATAAATACAAAAAGAATTTGAGGAATAATCACATCTTGTTATTGATGTTTTTAATGAAATTTTAAGTATAATTAGCCATAATTATTAATAAAAATACGAAAGTATGAGCTATGGCTAAAATATATACGCAGTATATACGACCCCTATACTTAGCTTGAGTTATGTCCTCATAGATCAGAGAGAAAAGAGAAGACATAACTCGTATTGAGTATAGAAAAGTCTAAAGAATAAATGAATAATGAATGAAAAGACTAATGAAAATAATGAGTATAGAAAAGTCTAATGAATGAATAATGGGAAGTCGACTGATGAACCTCCATTTCATCATCGTTATTCTATCATTTCGGCCTAAAAAACCCTAGTAAATACATGTAAATACCCCTAATTCCTACATTTTAGCATTCATGCATGTGTGTGTAAATATTGTATAAAATACGGTTTTTAAAGTCAAAATTCTAGAATAAAGAAAAGAAAAGAAAAAGAATAAAATATTGTAGATATTTTATGACCCGTAACCCTGAGACCTCGACATCTAGATGAATAGGTCGACAAGGAATAACGTAGGGGGGATAAGGGCCAAAATACAATAAAATACCTTTTATTTAATTCATTCTACATTTTAGGACCTATATTTAGTTCCACTTTTATACTTCAAATAAAGAAACTTTGAACATGAAAGTTGTAGATAATTTAATATAGAAAAATACAAAATTGATTTCACACAAAAATAATGTACAGTTGAAAAGTTATGATCTAAATAAGATTCCAAAATCCCAACTTCCCAGACTTGTATCTCTCAAATGAAAACTCGAAACGTATCGAAATCACTTTTAATTGTATATAACTTTTAATAAACTATTTAAAGAAGGTGTTTTTGTATTTTTCAGAGTTATGGTTTGAAAATTGAGTTTTGGACCCCTATTGTGTACTTAGACTGCACATTCATTTTATTTATTATTCATTATTTTTATAATTTTATATTTTTATAATTTTGTAAATATTATTTATAATATAAGTGTGTATTAAAAAAGTAATAAAAATATAAAGAAAATGCAAAAATAAAATACTTGTATAATATACATAGATGAAATACCTACAACTATACCTATATAAATCATATATCTATTTATTTAATTGTATAAAAGACATGAGAAAAGTAAAATTAAAATATACATATGTCCATGAAAATAAGTTATAAATTTACAAAATTATAAAAAAATAATAAAATAAATATACAAAATAAAAATAAAATATTAAAATAAATAGATGAATATACCTGTATATAGCTCATAAAAGGTGAATGGCAATTTTATACCTCAAAAAAATAAATACAAATCATAATAAAATAATTTATAAAATAATAAACATTTTTATTTAATAATCAAAAATTAATAAATTCATTTACTATTTTTAATAGATTTTCTAAAGCTTTTTTCCAAAGGATTTTTCTGGTTGGTCCACGTGGACCAACCAGATTCTTTCTTTGGTTGATCTCGATCAACTCTCTGACGGAGGTCTAGCTTTGTGTCCGAACGGGTTTTGACCCAAATTCTTGGATTTTTTGAGCCTCCATCTTTCACCATTTCGTGACAAGGTCTTCTTGACTTTTGTTCCTCGTATATTGGTCTTATACGCCCAAGCCTCTCCTAGGGCTTTGGACCAATGATTTGATCGATCTCCCTCGATCTTTAGAGCGCCAGAGCCACTTTGTCAAACCATTCAAATATACAACCCGATTTTCCTTCTCGTTTTTGAACACCCTTTGACCTCTTTCTACTCCACCTTTCGTGCACCATTGGAGGAGGGAGGTGACAGCTCCCGTTTCCAACCGTCAGGAGGATCGTGGAAGCAGCGTAAGGGCGATTCCACCCACCTCCAGCAACCTTCGCCATTGAGGTTCTTCCTCAGGTGATTCCCACCTTCGAGGTCCTTTTTCTCTTTATTTTTCCGCATTTTTATACTCATCGTAGTCGTAGGAGTAGATACCCATCCTCCGTTTTACGTTTCGCCCCTCGATTCACCTCGCAGCCACTTCGCCGGAGCCAGCTCCGACCGTCCTCCATTTCGCCGTCCCCCGCACCCATTTGTCCGCCAACCATCAAGGCATTTTTCCTCGATGGTTTAACCATTCCAATGTAGGTCCTTGTGCCAAAGAGTCTCCTGGAGCTCCTTTTGTGCCTTATTGGAGGGGCCTGGAACCGTCATGCTTCGTCGACCTCACTGGTGAGCCTCGGCCGTCGCCGTGGTGTTTTGGAGTCTCCAGCCGATCGAGGGACTCCCCAGGAAGTCATCAGGCTATTTTGGAGCTCCAAAGAATCCCAGAGGAGGAAGATATCGACGGGGAAAACTCGCCTCGCCGGCAGTTCTTCCCCGTTCATCCTTCACCCCTCTCCGCCGCCCGATCTGCCGCATTCCTCCTGGAGAGCAGCCACCGTCCGATCTTGCCCAATCGCAGTTGTTCGATCAAGGGCCAGGATCTAATCCTGGCCACTCATCTGCGAAGGGGTATCTGTCGTTGCGAGCATGCCACGTGTTCAAGTGAAGAAAGACTTTGCAGAACATTTTGTTTGAAAAATTATTTTCTTTGTGTGATATAAAATGTTTGAAAAACTATTTGCAAATGTTTGAAAAATGGTTGCAAAAATATTTGAAAAGTCTATATATAATGTTTTGAAAACCTTTGCAAATTGATTTTCAAATGTGTGTACATGTTGTAAAAATGATTGTAAAAATTATTTGGACTATAGTTTTCAAAATTGTTTGGAAAAACCTTTTCAAATAAGTTTGAGGAATATATACATCTCAACTAAAATTCTTTATGTATATATATCTATAAAATTGACCACTTACCCTTTGTAAATCCTTAAAATCCACTTCTTGTAAATATAAGAAACATCCCTGTGTAAATAGTTGTACTTAGTTTTTGGCCAAAATCTTTTTGTATCAAAAATCACAAAAACATTTGCAAAATTAAAAGACCAAAAACATTCGAAAAATCTTTTGAAAAATATAAAAAATGCATATGCATCATCTTATCAAAAATCCATAAAAAGTTAAAAATCTTTGAAAATTACATCACAAAAACATTTTCTACATTCTGCATAGCATTTGCATAGCATGAGCATTTTTCGGATTGAGTTTGATAGTTGAACGAGTCTAAGTAAAATCCGAAGATTGGAGCTTGGTTGGACCTTAAATCTACCTAATAACAGGAACCTTATAGGAGCTTAGAATTGAGGTACTTCACGTCTAGTTGACTTAATTCTTTAAGGATCACGAGACTTGGTTCAATGGATTCTTGACTGCCTAAGTAGAGTATTTAAGAGCACACGTACGAATCTTGTTGATAATGACCTAACTTGGACACCTGCACCTTCACTTGGCTCAACTCAGTTGGAGTGGTGAGAGGGTTGGATTTGCCGGTATGAGACGCACACAAGTGGAAACATTTGTCCTCCTCTAGGGAGGAAAGTGTACCCCAACCCATCCGGTGATGATGAGTTTTGAGGACAGGAGATTGTGGGTTGCAATAAAGCTTCAAAAAAGGGATAATCTACTGGCTCAAGAGGAAAAACTCCTTATGTAAATGCTGCTGTATATAGTATTTCAAGAAAAAAAATAAAAAAGCAAAAACTCCAAAAAAGTGGACAGGCATGTACAAAAATAAAATGCCTACCGGAGTGTATATATTTGTATAGTCAATAAGCAAACTTGAGCATCAAAGTCAAATTATGTGAGCCAGCAGCTGGATGACTTGACTACACTGGTCTTGCATCCTAGGATAGGTAGCTACACTGGCATTCTTCTCTTCACCCCCTTCGCTTGAGCTGGTTGCCACTTGAACTTAGAAGGGAATACCCCGCTCCTCGAGGAAGGTGTTATTAGATTGGGGAATCATTGGGTTGTCATGCTGGAGAAGTCAATGTCTTTGTCATTTCAGTTGGGGAAAGCCACTATCACTTACACTTTACGAGTCAGATTCATAGTCGTAAGGGTTTGCGTATGAGTTGAAATATTTCTGACTTGGCTATTGAGGAGACTTGAGCAGAGTTTTGGGATTCTCAAGGGATGTTGGATTTCAAATCCTATTCCCATTAAGGTTCCCCCCGCACTAAAATTCCAGAGGTCTGACTTAAGCTCCAAACTTTGATTTTGTGAAAACAAGTTTGATCCAAATTAAATCCAATTTTCTTCTTTTTCTTTTCTTTATTTTTCTTTTCTACACTTATTGCATAAGTGTTTGCTAGGGACTAGCAAAGGCAAGTGTAGGGGGATGATGAGTCCCCATTTCATCATCTTTATTCTATCATTTTGGCCTCACAAACCCTAGTAGATGCATGGAAATACCCTTAATTTCTGCATTTTAGCATTCATGCATATGTGTGTAAATATTGTATAAAATACTGTTTTTAAAGTCAAAATAATAGAATAAAGAAAAGAAAAAGAATACAATATTGTAAATATTTTATGACCCAAAACCCCTGAGACCTAGGCATCTAGATGAATATGTCGACAAGGAATAAAGTAGGGGAAGATAAGGGCCAAAATACCAATAAAAATTCCTTTTATTTAATTCATTCCTTATTTATTTTGGGACCTATTTTTAGTTCCATTTTTTATACTTTAAATAAAGAAACTTTGTACATGAAAGTTGTAGATAATTAAATATAATAAAATACAAAATTGATTTCATGCAAAAATAATGTACAGATAAAAAGTTATGATCTGAATAAGATTCCAGAATCTCAACTTCCCAGACCTGTATCTCTCAATAAAAACTTGAAATGTAGCAAAATTACATTTAATTATAAAGGTGGTTTCATATTTTTTAGAGCTACGGTTTGAAAGTTGAGGTCTGGACCCCTCTTGTATACTTGTACCGATTAAAATATTCATTTATTTATTATTCATTACTTTTAAAATTTTTTTATAATTTTTAAATATTATTTATAATATATGTGTACATTAAAACATGAATAAAAACATAAAGAAAACACAAAAATAAAATACATATATACAACATATAGGTATAATATCGTTAAATATACATATATATTTAATACTTCTATTTATTTAAGTGTATAAAAAATATCAGAAAAATAAAATAAAAATATATTTAAGTTCATAAAAATAAATTATAAATGTATAAAATAATAAAATTTTTTAATAAAAGTAAAAATAAAACATTATATATATATTTATATATACCTATATATGCCATAAAAAGAAACTTGTAATTTTAAACCTCTAAAATATAAATAAAAATCGTAATAAAATTCTTTATAAAATAATTAACATTTTTTATTTAATAACCCAAAATTAATAAAATCGTTTCTTTTTTATTGATTTTACTAACATTTTATTCCAGCCTTTTTCCTGGTTGGTCCACGTGGACCAACCAGGAGGGTCGAGTTGAACGCGGGTCAACTCTCTGACCCGCGCCTGCCCCTTGTTTGACACCTTGGTTTTCGCCCGATTTCTCGATTTTTTGAGGGTCTCCCTTTCACAAATTTGCGTAACCTTCTTCTTGACTTTTCTCCCTTGGAGAATGGTGATTCACGCCTAGTGATTAACGTAGGCGTTGAATCACTGATCCGCTCCACATGCCCTCGTTCTTTGAGCCACTCCGTCAACTCCTTCATATATATCCCCCTCTTCCATTTGAAAATTTGAACCCCTTTTTCCCCAGCCTAGTGTTCCTCTGAGTTGTTTTGGACTCCTGTGTGTGACAAGCACAACCTCAGTTGCTCGGAGCGAGCCTCAGCGAAGATTTTGGCGGTCTCCACCACCTCCCGCAAAGCTCCGCCATCGAGGTCTCCACCTCTGGACCAAGCAACCATTGAGGTATTTTTCTCATCTTATCTTAATTACTTTCAGTTCTAGGAGTAATTCCAAGAGTTTAGGCCGAGTTTGATCTCAAGCTTAGGCATTAAGTATCATCTTCGTAGTTCGCCGGAGCCCCAGCTCCAGCGAACCTCCATCAAGTACCTCGACTGTTCCCGACCTCCCCAACCCCCTTCCATTCCCTTACCCTTCCGTTTCTCACCACTCCTCCACCTTCTATTCAACTTTCTCCTACACAGAGCAGGATCCCGAGCTCCTACTCCTCCACGTCACCGGAGCTCGACCACCCGAACCATCCCCGTCTCATTTCGTCGTCAGGAGGGTAAAGACAGTTTGTTCACGACCCCCTTAACCTTTTTTTGCAGGTCCACGTATGACTGAAGGCCCTGGGGCTCGTTTTGAAGGTCCGAAGCGATACCTGGAGCTCCCTAGCTCCTCCGCCCTCGTGCACGACCTCCGACCACCACCGGAGATTTTTGGAGCCACCAGCGTATAGAGGACCTGTTGGACATGTGAGCCCACGGCGAGCCATTATGCAATAAATGTTATTGCGAATATCATTCCCTGATCTGAAATGAAGAATAAATAATTTGCATAATAGGTCCCTCTGTACAATTAGGGTTATGTACCATGGCTGTCTTAATGATCATATAGCTGTTGATTCAATTATTGAATCATAGAGGCTGGTGTTTGGATGAATATCTAAAGGGTTAGATTGAGGACTCATCAAACACCGTCAAATGATTATTAAGATGTGATCTCCAGCCTGAGTAGGAGATGGCAATCCTTTCTCATATAGGCTGATATCTGACCGACCTCTTGATGCAGGTCCTCTGCATAGGAATAGAGATTCGGTGGTGTCAGATTAGTTAGGTCAAAGAGTTGACTTAACGAGATCGAGATAACCTAAGTCTTATGTTGAATGCTGTCACAGCATAGGCACGCATCCTCTGACCGAAGACAGATGTGATACTATATGTCTGAGTGTGTACATTTGGCAGACCAATAGGTTGATGACCTGACCAAGGTCTATACACCGGCGCGCTGGTGTGCATGTAAGGGCATATGAGTAATACGATCTCTCAAAGGGATCATACAGGTTCACTACTGAACCGGAAGACATGAGCTCACTCATGAGATATTGGGAAGAATCAAATTCCGTGCACGGTCGTCTCGCTTTGGAAGCTTGACTGAATTTGTAGGTTTGATATATACTTTTGGAAAGTATATGATCAAGACCTAGGTATGATATATGCTTTTGGAAAGTATATGATCGATACCAAATCCCAATGATCAAATGAGAAACTTGGTGATCAAACCCTGAAGAAGACAGTGTAAAATAGATCTTGATCTTCGGGTTGACCATGGGTCTTCCAGTATGCTTGATGTACAGGTATTGGGAATACCTGAGGGTGATGTGATCATAAATGATTGTATATCCATGACGCTTCCATTCCGAGGGAGTGATGAAACAGGTCTGGATTTTAGTGACTCCTTCCAGTAGAGAAGCAATCTGATCTTAGTCCAAGTGTTGGACATTGATCTGAATGAGATTCAGATTCAATGACAAGATTGGATTTGCGGTCTTGATTTAATCAAGCATCTGTGGGAGGTTCCGACGATCTGGATTTGAGACGAGATCTCAACATCCAAGTCACTATACGTGGAATAATACAATCGTCCTGTCCTTATCTCCAAGTATCTGCGGAGAAAGCACATTATTCTTGAAAGAGTTCAAGAATAATTCTTTTGATGAAATATCCAAGCAAGGACTTGATGATTAAATGAGATTTAATTATCAAGCTTAAATATGAATATGATTCATATTGTGAAAATGATTGTCCAAGATAATTAAATGGGATTTAATTATCATGGATTAGAGAATATGGATAATACTATCCATGATATATGTGTATTATAAATATGATTTATAATACATATATATTGAAGAGAGAAAAATTTATGTAAATAGCATTTGTTAATTAATAGTGTGGATTGAATTCACATTAATTAATTAATTGGAAATGTAATTTACAAATTAGTTTGGGATGTGAATGTGATTCACATATCTTCGATGACATGATTGAAATATTCACAAATTAATTTGGAATTAATTTGGTGGATATTATTGCAATAATAGTTATTGCAATTTAATTAAGAAATAATAAGATAAATAAAAAGGAGACAAAATAACCCCCTATAATTTAGGGTGGTTGGTTGACTCCCTTTTTGTTGTCACATTATCTCTTAATTTGTTAAATTAAATTATGTTGATAATGTTGCAACATATTTTAATTTAAATTAATGTTGTTGGTTTTAACCAACAACAATCATAGCCATTGATTTTACATGGACCAAGCCTGGCCGTTGGATCCATGTGTCCCATGGATTGAGATCCATTGGATCCTAGACTAATATAAAAGGAGGGCTAGGGTAGCCTTCCAAGGTACATCATCTAGAGTTGTAGAAGACTACTACTCTCTCTCTCTCTCTAATTCTCGTGTGGGCTCTCTCTTAATATCCAAATGGCCGTCCACTTTGCATATTGAAGAGGAGAGCATCTTGCTTCGCCTTCGACGTTTGGATCTTCGTCAAGGATTGCGGGAAGGACACGACTCATCATCGTGCCCGCAAGTGCGTTCTTCGTGGGTCGGACTTGAGACAGGAGGATCTCTACTTTGGGATCTCATGATCACAACCACGCTTCAAGAGGTATTCCTTATACTTGTGGTTAGATGAAACGATCCGAGAAGTGTTCTCGTGATCATGTGGTTTCATCTTTAGTTTTAAAAATTTTAATTTCCGCTGCATCTAGCGACTAGTGCGACTAGTTGCTCCGATTGCATACGATGCGATCGACACGCTTCCGTGATGCGCTTAAGGATACTCGATATCCTTCAAGTGGTATCAGAGCCATAGGTCGAATAAGGTTTTGGATATGATCCATACACCTTAGGCGATTTGGTTCTTGAAAGGGTTGCGAAATTTTTACTGCATTTCATTTTTCGCACCTCTGTATAATTGAATTTTTCGGCACTGTTTAAAATGTTTAAACAGAAATTTTCAATTGGATTTTGTTCCCCATTAAACAAGGAAACCATAGGACTTGAGTTTACTAAATTTGGACTTCATTTGCTCAAGATATGGCTTTTTGAATATGACTATATTCACTGTTGCGGGAACTGCGGATTTGAACGTAATTAATGAGATGATTACGGTTTTAATCCGCCTTGAAATGCGTGAATTATCACTTGGGTTCTTAATAAATCAAATAGGCAATCTTTGGAAACTGAGTTTGCATTTTTTGGATTTAAATTGATCAAGATAAGTTAATTTTGGTGATTGGGGGTCACTGCTGGAAATTAACAATTTCTTGATCTTGAACCTTGTGATATGTCATTCAATTATCATGATGAAAATTAATTGTTAATTTTCTGGAATAATTAGTGATAAATATTTGTGAAATATTTAAAGAGATAATTATTTCATTGAATGACACTTGCCTAAACCACAATGATGAGATATTAGATCTTGATCATTGGTTCATCAACAAACATTGCTTTCATGAAAACTATAGTTTATCCTACAATGGTTGTAGGACAACTTTTACATGAAAAATCCTTTTGCTTGAATAGGATTGGGGATTTGTCTAGCAAATCTCCTTATAATCAAAAATGTTTTGATTTATATTATATGGTATAATTTCGGTTGAAAAACCGATGAACATCTCAAAGTACATGATGGTCTATCTGGTATTATCCTTTCCCGAGGCGGATGTGGTGCCTAGTCGGAGAGCATTGGGGTAGCGGGTTGCAACGTATGTGGTCCGTCTCACTCTCGTCGGTACTGGCCATGACAGCGGGTAGGGACTGTATAATACCGGAGACAGACAATGTGTATTTTTCTGATTATTAAAATTCGAATAATACGTACTTTGAGTATATACCTACTATTCAAGTAAAAGACATGTTTGTTGATTGATGATTGAATTAATGATTAATTTAATATGATTAAATTAATTATATCCAATAAACACTCTATTATGAATAGATGTGTATTTCCCTTGGAAGAATTAATTATGTGAATGTGATTCACGATAATTAATTATAAAATTTGAATATGAGGTGGAGGATCACATAAGTGACATCCATGGTCTCCCGTCAAGGCAAAGGATTCCGTCGCCAGTTGTTGTGTATAGGAGACGCCTGTCCGAAGTGACAGATCCTGTATATGATTTAATTGGATCGGGTTCTTTGCTTCTCGAAAGAGTAAGGCCATATACGTAGTGACCCCAATATCGGGTCCTCATATTATTGGGGCGATATTGGATTGCGTATAGCGAGTATTAAGCCTGTTGACGGTTGGTTCAATTAATGACGGGTCAACATTGCCTTAGGGGTGGTGGGCCCGGGTGTTAAAGACCGAATTGGGAAATGCAAGTTGGACTTGCAAGGCGGAATGTGTTCCCGCTTCTTTTTATCCGAGTTGTAGGTTCTCATATTATTGGGATGCAACGAAGATAGGGAAGGAGATCCCAGATCTTGCTAGAGATATAATGGTAAGAATATCTCTTACATTGAAAGTGATTAAGGGAATGAACTTTCAGTGTTGACAAGGCAAGACAACTTTGATATAAAAATTCCTAAATCAAAGTAAAATATGTATATAATATATATACCCTTATGCAAATTTCTTATTTCAGATAATCCTTCATTAAACCCACTCAATGTTATACTCAATAATAACCAGTAAAATATCATGGATTGGACTCATGATCCAGATATTGTACTTGCAATTGGACACATAATGTATGTGGTTGCAGTGTGCAAGTCTCCTCAACATAATGAGGAAGGGCAATTAAATAAGACAATAAGACATCACCTTAGGGCTTGTATGTCTCTATAGTCTTGATCTTTCATCGAGTGTACTTTGGAAGTGACATGTCGATGGTGATCGTAATTGTCGAATAATCCTTATAAAATAAAAGAAGATATTTTGGCATACGTATGTGCTCTAGACATTTAATCATGAATGACATGGTTCTCTGCATTATGCAGAATGGTGGCTCGAAAGAGATGATGTATTCAAAATGTTTGAATACCTACCTGAACCTAAGTCTAAGAGTTAAGATGTATGTAGATATGATGAGTGTCATCATTCTACTATCTATACTCAAGTCATTCATGAAGCTTTATGATATTCATATTGTATGAATTTAATGAAGCATGTATAAATGTTGAAATGCTCTTACATTGAATTCTTTTGAATTTAACATAAGAGATCCTTAGTCTTAAGCAATGGTTGTTTATAGATTAAGAGAGTGCAGTGGAAGCATGGGTCAGACCGAGTAAGAAGGAAAGTCAAAGAGTTGACCTACTTCTGTGACTTCCATATGACATCCAAAGAGTTGGATGAATGCCAATACTGCAATATGTTGATGTGTTGATAGTATGACTATCAAGTCTGTCTAAAATCCTTAGTGAAGGACTCATATAGAGCATCAGAATAATCTACATATAATCATTGACTCTGACTTTATTATTTCATAAGATAAAGTCTGACAATTGTATCCCAATCTTCTAATGAAATTTGCAATTGGTTGCATATATATTAGAAGATTATAAATTTGATCTTAAGGTTTAGTAGTCATCTACATGGATATTACTGTAATTGTTGCAGCAATCTCTATTGGATAGATAGACTTCATATTCTCAGTGGGAGAGCCTTTAGTCTTAGAGAATGTCTCTATGACCTAGATATTAGAATACCATCATTGTTTGTTTCTAAATGTTGGAAATAAACTTGAATTCTGAGATAGAACTATCATAAAGAGTTATGATGGAAATATTTCAGATAGTAATCTAACATCTAGTGGACTCCATAAATTAGAAAATTAATGAATGGTTCATTAAGATTTCTAATACTGAAAACCAAACCTTATAAGATCAATAGGAGGATGAAGATCATTTGACAATGATCTGGCATCAAGCCTTGGACATTTGTCTATTGATTTGATCAATAGACTAGTAAGAGATGAAACTTTAGAATGTCTAAAATTTCAAATCTTACATACTTGTGAATATTGTATTCAAAGTAAAATGTCCAATACACCCTTCTCTGGGAATGGTGTTAGATGTCGAGGTATTCAAGGTCTCATACATATTGATGTATGTAGATCATCTATATCATAGTAAACATTATGGATATATGATATCTATTGATGATTATGTATGATATGAGATTTCTTCTCTTCACCTAAGAAACCTTTGAAATGTTCAAAGATTTCACAATTTTGGTTTAGAATCAAAATTTGAAGAAATATGAAATGAATTTGATCTAACTTAGGTAGCTTGTACCTATTAGATAAAATTCAAAGAATACCTTATGGAGATATGAATATCATTTCTATCTCACTCCTCCTGATAAACCTGAACTCAATAGAGTTGTAGGGAGATACAATTGGACCATGTGTGACATGATTTGATCAATGATTAATTTTAGCATAATTATCCTCTTAGTTTCCTGGTATATATGTGTAGTAGAGACTACAATATATATCCTTAATAAGGTTCCATGGATCTAAGCTGGAATCTAGCACTTGGGAGTGCTACTTCATTAGGAAAATAAAGGAGGGTATTGGATACCTACTTTATGACCTTGAGATTCTGAAAAGATCTCATCTCTGAGAATGTGATTCTTAGAGGATGACTCTCTTGAGAATCAAGATGAAAATGAAGTGAAGGAACTCATTTAATTTTGAGAAGATAATGAGGCTCCTGAAATCGGAAACTAAAAGGATAATTAAAGATGAAACATTAATACCTCTTCAAATGAGTTTGAGGATGTATTCCATGTGTCAGTTAAGTCTGAGAGTGATCGGACTTCATGTGATGAAGCTCTTAAAGATCATGACATGGAAAGATGGATATTAGCAATAAAGTCTAAAGTAAACTTCATATACAAGTGTTGTATATGGACCCTCGAGGATCCACCTATATGGGTAAGACCCGTATAGGTGTAAATGGATCTTCAAGAGAAGAGGGAACCTGATGAGAAGGTAGAGACCTTCAAAGCTAGGTTCGTAGCCATAAGCTACACATCGGAAGAGAAGACATTGCTTGCAATGAGACTTGCTCTTCGGTGACCATGCTTAAAATCATCAGAATATTGCTAACCTTAGCTACACAACTTGACTATTGCATCTTCAAGATGCAAGTCAAGATTGCATTCCTATAAAGAATAACTCTCTGAGGATATTCACATGAAGTAGCCCCAGGGCTTCATGATTTGGAAAGTAAGGTGTGAAAGCTAAAGAAATCCATTTGTGGACTCAAATAAGCTTCTTGTTATTGGAACATAAGATTTGATGAAATTATAAATGTTATGATTTCAAATAGAATCTTGATGAACTATGTGAAGCTTAGTGGGAGTGCCATTGTGTTCATCGTGCTAAATGTAGATAATATCCTAATCATTTGGAATGATATAAGGATGATAATAAGTGTTTTATAGACTGGTTATTCCATACCTTGAGATATGATCTCAAAGATGCCTCTTGGATCTTAGTTCTGAAGTTGTTCAGAAGCAAAGAAAAGAGGGTATTGGGATTGTCACATTTGTAGTACACCTTGGACATTTTCCATTCTTGGAAATTCCAAGAAAGGCTTCTTTCCCTTAAGATTTGGTACTGACCTATCTGAAGGGATAGCACCTCAAAGAGTTGAGGAAGTGAATGCTAGAACTGCTTGCACTTGTGCATCAGTTACGAGAAGCTAAGTGTATGCAAGATGTGTACAAAAGCCAGATATCTGCCATGCAGTGGGAGTAGTAAACTGTTACTAATCCTACTGTGGAGAAAGAACACTTGATTGCAGTAAATAACAAAATCTTCATAGATGACAAGATTTTTGAGATGGTGATCACAAAGTCATATCTTCAAAAGCTTAAGACTTTATAGATAGAGATCTAAAAGGTCTTAACTGTGGACACCTTGAGAGATAGTGATCTCCCGGAATAAGGGTATTCTGATAAGGATTATGAAAATACTGGTTATAATAATTGAGCAATAGTGTCAAGGACACTATAACTGCTTTGACTAGATTGAGTATAGGTTGCATTAGATGCAACATTCGCATTGGATGCGAGCACTGTTACCTAGGGATATGCAAGTGCCGTAAAAGGACTTGGCATAGTCTTTTGGGAACAGAGTGACTGATCAGCTTACCTAGCTATTTCTATATAGCCTATGATTGTCACATGAGTGTGGGTTTTATGATTAGCCCATTAATGGCTCTTTGGGCTAGTGGGAGATTGTTGGACATGTGAGCCCACGGCGAGCCATTATGCAATAAATGTTATTGCGAATATCATTCCCTGATCTGAAATGAAGAATAAATAATTTGCATAATAGGTCCCTCTGTACAATTAGGGTTATGTACCATGCCTGTCTTAATGATCATACAGCTGTTGATTCAATTATTGAATCATAGAGGCTGGTGTTTGGATGAATATCTAAAGGGTTAGATTGAGGACTCATCAAACACCATCAAATGATTATTAAGATGTGATCTCCAGCCTGAGTAGAAGATGACAATCCTTTCTCACATAGGCTGATATCTGACCGACCTCTTGATGCAGGTCCTCTGCATAGGAATAGAGATTCGGAGGTGTCAGATTAGTTAGGTCAAAGAGTTGACTTAACGAGATCGAGATAACCTAAGTCCTATGTTGAATGCTGTCACAGCATAGGCACGCATCCTCTGACCGGAGACAGATGTGATACTATATGTCTGACTGTGTACATTTGGCAGACCAATAGGTTGATGACCTAACCAAGGTCTATACACCGGCGCGCTGGTGTGCATGTAAGGGCATATGAGTAATACGATCTCTCAAAGGGATCATACAGGTTCACTACTGAACCGGAAGACATGAGCTCACTCATGAGATATTGGGAAGAATCAAATTCCGTGCACGGTCGTCTCGCTTTGGAAGCTTGACTGAATTTGTAGGTTTGATATATACTTTTGGAAAGTATATGATCAAGACCTAGGTATGATATATGCTTTTGGAAAGTATATGATCGATACCAAATCCCAATGATCAAATGAGAAACTTGGTGATCAAACCCTGAAGAAGACAGTGTAAAATAGATCTTGATCTTCGGGTTGACCATGGGTCTTCCAGTATGCAGGATGTACAGGTATTGGGAATACCTGAGGGTGATGTGATCATAAACGATTGTATATCCATGACGCTTCCATTCCGAGGGAGTGATGAAATAGGTCTGGATTTTAGTGACTCCTTCCAGTAGAGAAGCAATCTGATCTTAGTCCAAGTGTTGGACATTGATCTGAATGAGATTCAGATTCAATGAGAAGATTGGATTTGCGGTCTTGATTTAATCAAGCATCTGTGGGAGGTTCCGACGATCTGGATTTGAGACGAGATCTCAACATCCAAGTCACTATACGTGGAATAATACAATCGCCATGTCCTTATCTCCAAGTATCTGCGGAGAAAGAACATTATTCTTGAAAGGGTTCAAGAATAATTCTTTTGATGAAATATCGAAGCAAGGACTTGATGATTAAATGAGATTTAATTATCAAGCTTAAATATGAATATGATTCATATTGTGAAAATGATTGTCCAAGATAATTAAATGGGATTTAATTATCATGGATTAGAGAATATGGATAATACTATCCATGATATATGTGTATTATAAATATGATTTTTAATACATATATATTGAAGAGAGAAAAAATTATGTAAATAGCATTTGTTAATTAATAGTGTGGATTGAATTCACATTAATTAATTAATTGGAAATGTAATTTACAAATTAGTTTGGGATGCGAATGTGATTCACATATCTTCGATGGCATGATTGAAATATTCACAAATTAATTTGGAATTAATTTGGTGGATATTATTGCAATAATAGTTATTGCAATTTAATTAAGAAATAATAAGATAAATAAAAAGGAGACAAAATAACCCCCTATAATTTAGGGTGGTTGGTTGACTCCCTTTTTGTTGTCCTATTATCTCTTAATTTGTTAAATTAAATTATGTTGATAATGTTGCAACATATTTTAATTTAAATTAATGTTGTTGGTTTTAACCAACAACAATCATAGCCATTGATTTTACATGGACCAAGCCTGGCCGTTGGATCCATGTGTCCCATGGATTGAGATCCATTGGATCCTAGACTAATATAAAAGGAGGGCTAGGGTAGCCTTCCAAGGTACATCATCTAGAGTTGTAGAAGACTACTACTACTCTCTCTCTCTCTCTAATTCTCGTGTGGGCTCTCTCTTAATATCCAAATGGCCGTCCACTTTGCATATTGAAGAGGAGAGCATCTTGCTTCGCCTTCGACGTTTGGATCTTCGTCAAGGATTGCGGGAAGGACACGACTCATCATCGTGCCCGCAAGTGCGTTCTTCGTGGGTCGGACTTGAGACAGGAGGATCTCTACTTTGGGATCTCACGATCACAACCACGCTTCAAGAGGTATTCCTTATACTTGTGGTTAGATGAAACGATCCGAGAAGTGTTCTCGTGATCATGTGGTTTCATCTTTAGTTTTAAAAATTTTAATTTCCGCTGCATCTAGCGACTAGTGCGACTAGTTGCTCCGATTGCATACGATGCGATCGACACGCTTCCGTGATGCGCTTAAGGATACTCGATATCCTTCAGGACCATGCTAGGAGTCATCTCATCCACGGTTGAGCTTCAACCGCCATTGAAGGAGAGAGAGGTCGGGGAAGTTCACCTTCGCTGGCTCGCTTCCCTGTTCTTCGCGATCACCTTCCAACCATCAGATTCAACCTGTTCTTCCAAGGGCCTCTACTGTCGTTCGATCGTGCCAGTTGCCAGCCATCGGATCCCCGAGGCTCATCTAATCCGGGCCATTAAAGTCGAAGCATCATCGAGCCTCCCTGTGCCGCCACGTGTCAAGTGACGGAGGCTTAGCCGTCCGATCCGCGCCTTCGAGGGTATTTTACACTCTAGCCCTCGTGATTTTTGTATTTAAATATTAAAACTAAATCATTCCTCTACCGTGTATTTTATTTCGGACATTTTGCATTTAGGCCCCCACACTTTGTTTTATTGCACAATAGTCCAGGCCACGTCACCTCATGTGACAGGTCACGTGAGGTGGTGATTTTGCAGATGGACTCCTGGCCATTTTTGTATTACTATTTAGACCTGAAACTTTTTAAGGCAGTTGTAATATTTTTGGTAGTTTTGCAAGTCAGGCCCTCAGGTTTTTGTTAATTGTAGATAGGTCCTTGTCAGGTCACGTGCCGCGTGCATGTGGGCTTGGCGTTTTTGTAGAGAAGCCCCTGCGACTTTTTAATGTAATATTTAATCCAGAAGGTTTCTATTGCATTATATATTTTTTTGAAAAATTACACTGTCACCCTTGAACTTTTGCTTATTTACAAAAAATCCCTTATAAGTAGTGTAGTTTCTCTTTGTTGTCTTTATTTATTTCATGCATCTATAAAATACGAAACATCACCAAAAAATAGGCATAAGTTCCTGTTGCATTGTGTTTCCACGTCATATTTTTATTCAACATTTTTGTTGCATTTTATTTTTTATAAAAATTCAAAAACATGCATTTTCTTCACTGTTTGCATTAGAAAATTCATAAAAATTATAAAATATTTTTGAAAATTCCAAAAAAATATATTTCATGTATTTTTGCATCTTTTATCTTCATACCAAAAATCACTAAAAAATATAAATGAAAACTCATAAAAATAGAAAAACTCTAAAAACCTTCACAAAAATTTATAAAATCCATAAAAAAACCTAAAAATTGTGTTTTCTGTTCCTGAATTTTCTTTATTGTATTATATTTAGTTTAAAATTAATGTAGAGAATTTTTGTTATTGTTTGATATTTTTCATCTCCATTTTAATTTCAACTATTAATTTTATTCACTGTTTTGAATATTATTGACTTTAAAAATATCAAAAAAATAGAAAAAATACAAAAAAATAAAAACATTCGAAAAATATAAAAAGTACAAAAAATGTCATTTCCTTTATTTGGTATTTTTACCTATTTTTATCTCTCTCGTATCTATATTGTAGATATACTCCTTATATAGTTTTATATCCTTTTAAAATAAAAAGAAAAAATAGAAATATAAAATATAAAAAGAAAATGTAAAAAAAGAAATTAAAAATAAAAAAATCAAAAATAAAAAATTAAATAAAAATATAAATTAAAAACCCACAAAAAGAGCATTTATAGACAAATACATCACAATCATTCTTGAGCATTGATTTTACCCGATCTATCCTGCTTGTTCCCTGTGTTTGACCTCTACATGCCTGCACACTATACACATACATTGTAGAGTTATAATAAATTGATCTCCGCACTGCTTTTCATTGGTTGCTCTATGTTGTGGGTTAATTGTTGATTAAATCTAAATTTCTGAGCTATCAACGCATCGACTGTATTCCCGCCTTGTGTGGAATACACGACCGCCTGATTTTTGGGTTTATCAATCCTGACTCCTAATGATCAAATGAGAAACTTAATGATAAAACCATGAAGTAGACAATGTAAAATTGATCTAATACTTCGGATTTATTATGGGTCTTCCAGTATGCAGGATGTACATGTTGGGAATACTTGAGGGTGATGTGGTCATAAACGATTATATAACCATGATGCTTCCGTTCCTAGGGAATGATGAAACGGGCCTGGATTTTAGTGACTCCTCTCAGTAGAGAAGTGATCTGATCTTGGTCCAAATGTTGGACATTGATCTGAGATTCAGATGCAATGAAAGATTAGATTTGCGGTCTTGATTTAATCAAGCATCTATGAGAGGTCCGCAAAATCTGGATTTGAGATGTGATCTCAATATACAAGTCACTATACGTGGAACAATACAATCGCCCTGTCCTTATCTCCAAGTATCCGCAGAGAAAACACATTATCCTTGAAAGAGTTCATGGATAATTTCATTGTTGATATATGTATCCAAGCATTGACAAAATTTACAATTAAATATGATTTAATTCTCATGAATAATATAAATTTGATTCATATTATGAGGAGAGTTATCTAAGATAATTAAATGTGATTTAATTATCAAAGATGTAAATAATGTGAATGTGATTTATATTATTTGGGCACATGAGAATAGAGATCAAAGATGATTAAATGTGATTTAATTACCATGGATATGAATAATGTGGATAGCACTATCCATATTAGTTATATATATTATAAATGTGATTTATAATATATGAGAGAGAGCTATTTGCATTTGTTAATTAAATGTTGATGTGAATTAGATTCACATTGGACAATTAATTGAAAATGTAAATTACATTTTATTTTGGGTTGTGAATGTGATTCACAATTTTCCAATGGCAAAATTGTGATATTCACAAAATGATAATAAATTATTTTATAGAATAATTTACAACAATTGTTGTTGTAAATATTGGAGATACATGGAATCATGCAATCTTGAATATTGCATCGAGATTCCTCCTCTCCTAATAAGAGAGGGGGACGACCACCGATTCCTATAAGGAAAGGGTGGCCGTCCACTTTTCCTATATGGAAGGAGGGAATCTCCTTTCCATTCTCTAAGTTCAATTGATTTAGTTTTGGGATTAAATTATATTGATTCACCAATATATATTTAATCTAAATTAAATTAATTGTTGTTGTATTTTTCCAACAAAATCTAGGCCACTGAAAGAAGTACAAATCAGTCTCATCCATTGATTTTGTGTAGTCCATGGATTGTGATCCATGGACTCCCAAAATCCTATGTAAGAAGAGGCACACCTTGCTCTTCTCAAGTTTACAACATATGCTATCTCTCTACACGCCAACTTCCTCTCTCTCTCTCTCTCTTGTGGCCATCCACAATGATGCCCTAAAGAGAGTCGCCATCGCTGCAGCATCGCCGCTATGCTACCAGATTGTTTGCTCATGGATCTCCGTCTCCTTCGGCGTGCCTCACTCGTGAAGAAGACATCGGATCTCATGTGACGAGATCAGGAGATTCACCATTAGGATCATCAACATGGATTGCGAGGAGTACACATTTCATCAGCGCGCTCGCAAGCGTCCCCTCTGTCGGATGGGACTTGAGACAGGAGATCTCTTCGTTTAGAGACTCGATCGTAACCACGCTTCTAGAGGTAACCCCATTACCTGTTTTTGGTTTAGACGAAACGATCCGAGAAGTGTTCTTGGATCATGTTGTTTCGTCACATGATTTTTTTTAAATTCCGCTGCCTCGAGCAACTAGTGCGACTAGTCGCTCCTTATTGCATACGATGCAATCCACACGCTTCCGTGATGCACTTAAGGATCATCCCATATTCTTCACTCTCCTGGCAGCTGTCACTCAACTGGAGGTAGCTAGGGGGAAAGAAGGTGGCAAGGAACGAGCTGCTGAGTGTGGTGGGAGGAGGAGATTATTTATAGGGGAAGGCTAGAGTTCAGAAAGATCTGAGGATTCAACGAAACCCTAGCACGATCCTACTATGTCCAGGGATCTACGAGGATCATGGATCATAGGAATGTAATCAAGTGCACGAATCGAGGCAAGAGGAGGTTTGACCCGATCAGGGAAATGGTGAGAAAATAGGTCCGACAAAGTAAAAAACCCTAGACTACCCTTCTTAATTCAACTAGATTAACGATTAAATTTTGTGATGTTTGTTGTAGTCGGGTAAAATTTGACTTATTAAAACCATTTAGATTATATGTCAACTAATCGCAAGCGACAATTTTTTTATTTTACTTGGGCAAACCCAAGGTCGAACTCAGGGAGGCAACTTTTTCCTTAGATTAATTCGAAGTTAATTCCGATGTTAGGTTTTCAAGGGAATTTTTTTGTGGTATTTTTATGCAATAAAGAATTGGAATGCAATTCAGGCCAATTTCCAAGGGTAAAATGTAAAGTATAGTCCAATTAAGTCCAAAAATTATGAAACTTGGCCAGAATGTTAAATGCAATGAGATTAAGCTACTGCTTTTTTGGAATTTTTTGACTCTCTATGAATTTACTATGAATTAAAAATGAATGCAAGGTGATTTTTGCAAAATTAATTTTAATAAACATCAGCATAAATCATTTTCAGAGATAAAAATTATCCTAGATACTTCTATGTGAGATGAATCCAGGAAAATTATTTGACCTAAAAAATGATTAATTTGGACATATTAAAAATCAAGTAAGAAAAACACCAAATAATTTATTAAGGCCCCATTATGCATGCAAGTGATGTGATTTTTAGGCACAATGCAGAACTAGATAAACTAGACCTACTATGATTTTTTTGATGATTTTTGGAGCAACAAGCAATTTAATAATCAATTAAAGGCACACATTGGGCAAAATGTGTAATTTTCCACTAAAAGAGTTATATTAAATAATTTAAAGCTCACAAAAATATAACAAGTCTTCACAATGATAAAATCTAAGTTGCTCTACAAGATGCAATTTTTAAAATGATAAAATGATGCCAAATGAGTGTTGAAAATCCTGTACAAAGACATGGTGCAAAATGCAATATAGAAATAAATTTGATAAAATAGAAATGTGCTGATAGGGACTGAAATGCAATTACCTATATTGATGAGGGTGTGGGTGCAAAAGACCCACTAGACCATGTGCGCCTCACATGAGGTTGCCTGGCGGGGATGTGTACGTAATTTCCAAAACTAGCAGGGGCACGACTGCCAATTTTCCCGATGTCATGTGATAGAGACACATGAGGTCATGCTCGAGTTTTCTGCAAGCTCGGATATGCTTCGGCATAGCTTCGATAGGAGCCTCGACTTCGGATGTGTCTCAGGCGGTGCTGGAGGCTGGGACTGCTACGATAGAGGCTCAGATGCTCGAATGCAGGATCGGGTGCTCCGAGCCTAAAGGCGTGGAGAAGAGGCTCAAAGTGATCTTACATGGACACCTGCGAGCCGTTCGATCAAGGAGATTGAGCAACGTCTGTAGCTCCTAAAGGAAGGCGATGTGGCACGCTGTGGGCCGTCCGATCAAGATGATCGGACGGTAACTGTACATCTGGTTCCTACCTACCACCGGGGCCTGCTACAGGCTTGGCTGGGCTCCGGCAAAAGTCTCCTAGCTCTACCGCCTTCTATCTTGCTCATTGAAGACTCGTGGCAGCTCCTGAATGGCTGGGCATCATTGTGGGAGTGTGGCAGAGTAGCTAGAGCAGCTGCGAGTCTTGATGGGAGCTTGGATGCCAGAGATACAGTAGCTCGAAGAAGCTCCGACAAGGAGTCCGATCGTTGAAGAATGGATCACCTGCAACGTTAGTGACTAGCCGAAGCGTGGTACATGAGGTCTCATGAATGAAGTGAGTGATTTGAGGTCTAGCAGGGTGAAAAGGGTGAACGACCTAGGAACTTCTACGTTGTGAACAACGGAGCCGTGGTCTGGGGTGATCGGTGATCTCGATAGGTCGAGAGGAGGAGCGGAGCGATGAGCGAAGATGCAGGACACGAGGTGAAGTTCGATCAGTGGTTGATGGGAGGTGCTATTGAGCGGAGAGGACTGATAAATTCGAAGAAGATAAGAGAGAAAAGAGTGGAGAATCGAAGAAGAAGAAGAAGTTTACCTGGAATGGATGGGGTTTGCCTGGGAATTGGGGCTCTGATTGGAGCCACCGATCGCCGCTCTAGGGCCGGCAGATGCCAGAGATCGAGCAGCTTGAAGGTGAAGCTACAACACAACGAAAGCTCGCCGTGGATTTTGTTGGCAAAATCCTTTGTCGTCGCTCGACTTCAGGCTGAATCTCTATCACAGATTAGGAAATAGGGGCTCAAGGGTCTCTCGTGTAAAGGCGGATATGGCTGAAGGTGGACGGAGGTGATGTATTTATAGAGACAAGGTGGCGACTCTGGTGATGGGGGCTGAGGTTTGCATGGAGATTATGGAGAGAGAGAGAGAGAGACCGTCGTGGGGTGAGTGAGTAGGCCGAGGAAGAGGGATGATGTCGCTATGTAGTGGTCTCATCGGGAAGTGGAATTGGTGGCGATAGAAGCGAGGGAAATGGAAAGGGCAGAGATAGTTGGTGTGGTGAGGCGATGTGGGCAAGGGGTCTTCGGGAGGAAGAAGATGAGTCGTGGCCGTTGGACCTAGTGATCCAACGGCTTTGAGCGGAGCGCTATTGAGAGGTTAGGATTAGATCAAGGTGGTGCGATCGAAGGGAGAAAGAGTCGCCACGTGGTGCGAGGAGATGAAGGCGAAAGCTAACGGTTGTGATGAGGTCAGTGGGTAGATCGAGCGGTGGAGATTTGAAGCAGAGTGGATGCCTGAGATGGGAATGGACTGGGGAAGATCAGGCGGTGGCGGGGCAGCCACGTGGCACGAGGAGGTGAAGGCGCTAGAGGGCGGCCATGATATAATCTGGAGATGATCGGATGGCTACGAGAGGATGCAGGCATAGATGATTGAGATCTGGAGAGATAGATAGCCATCAAGCAACAGAGGGAGAGGGCGGGTGGCGTGCATGGGATTGGGCCGAGTGACGCAACCAGATGGTGCCACATGGCCCAATTAGATTATTGCTACAAAGAAAGTTAAATAAGAGGAAGAAGATAGCCTAATTCGGAAAAAACTCAATACATGAAAGTTATAGATCTCGATGAGATATACAAGTTTCATGTTGAACAAAAATGGAAATGAGGTCAAATGAAGAGAAAAAATAAAAGGGTGAAAATGTCAATATATCAAGTATACAACGGGGGCCCAAAACTCAAGTTTTGCATACGATCTCCGATTTTAATGAAATTGGTCTCATTTTGAAGGTTTTTGAATATATATTACTTTAAAAATGAGTAGAACTAAATAGAATGTTGTATGAGAGAGATATACACATTTAAGGATCATAGTCTCAAACTTGAATTTGGTTTTATTAGACAATTTTACAAGTTAATATTTTTCTGATATTTTTCCTTTATTAGTGTTAGTAATATGTACATAATAGAGTTGGTTTTATTGAATTTGGAGTTAGTATAAAATATATATAAATAGGTGTTTTTTAGATAATACACATGTAAATGTTTACAAGTGAATTTGGCTCCTTATTTAATGCAAATATGAATGCTAAATTGCAGATATTATTTACACATGCATGAATGTTAATTATGCAATATAAGTGGAAATATGCAGCTACTTACTCGGGAACAAAGCTCTATTTTCAACTTTTAGAGTGATGAATCATAGATTCATCAACCCCCTATACTTAAACCTTTCTCATCCCCGAGCAACTAAAATGAAATGCAAGAATGAAATGATTTTGGGTTACATACCGAGGTCATGAACAAAAGGGGAAAATGGAGCTTGACTCGACCTTTGGATCAATTTTGTGGTGGAACCTTATTGGGATCTGAATTTAAGACCTAATAGACTTCAAATTTCACAAGTCTTATATTCAAAACGCCTTGACAGTCAGGTCAGAACAATTCCTCATGCGCAAATTTCTGATGACTATGACTCTTACTTGTACTGTGTATGTGAAATATAGCTCTCCACATCAGAAATGACAAAGAACCAACCTCCTCTAACATGGTAACTCTAATTCCCCGATCTAATAACTCTTTCCTCGAGGAGTGGGGTATTCCCTTCTAAGTTCAAGTGCAACCAGCTCAAGAAGAGGGGGTGGAGAGAAGAATGGACGGTAGCCAGTGTAGCTACCTATCTTAGGATGCTTGACTAGTGTAGACAAGTCTTCCAGCTGCAGGATTCTTAGGATGCTTGACTAGTGTAAAGCATATGCCTTGCAAATATACAGACTCCGACATGCATTTTATTTTCAATCATGTTTGTCCATTTTTTGGAGTTCTCTCTTTTCTTTTTTTTCTTTTTTCGAACTATATACAAGGTGCATAATGTACATCAGGAGTTTTTCCTCTTGAGCCAGTAGACTATCCCTCTTTTCAAGCTTTATTACAACCCACAACATCCCGTCCTTAGACGTCAACACCACCAGACTAGGTTGCGATGCACTTCCCTCCCTAGAGGAGGATGGATGTTTCCATATGTGTGCTACTACAAGGCAAAGGATTCTACTTCTTCACCACCTCATCAACGAAGAGCTACGTGCATGGTGCTTGTCCAAGTTAGGTCACTGTCTAAAAGAATCATGCATGTGCACGAAATATTCTACTTAGACCAATCAAGATGACATGTGAACATAGACTTGCAGACTCAAAGAATTATGTCCCTTGACCTGAAAAAATCTTAACTCCAGTTCCTATAAGGTTCCTCTGAAATTAGGTAGATTAAGGTCAAATCAAATCCATCCTCAACATCTATTCATAACTTGGTTCATAACTCACTAACTTTTCACTTTGCAAATTCTAGATAAGCATATGAGATGTTGGTGACATGCTACATAGATGAATGAAATGAAAGACACCTTTTTCTGGTATACCCCTATTTTACAACAAATTCTACAAGAGTATGTTTTTACAAAAATTTTAGTTTATACATATTTTACAACATGTATACAATATACATATTATACAAGTATTATATAGATTATACAATATACATACTAGTATACATGTATTTTACACATTTGTTTTTCAATTTTTACCCACCCCGTAATTATTGCATAATATGTACAAAAAATACGTGAAAGTACGAGCTATGGGTAAATTATATATGTAATATATACATGTCCCCCTATACTTAGCGTGTTCTATGTCCTCAGAGCACAAAAAGAGAGGAAAAAGACATAGCTCGTGCTAAGCATAGGAGAGTTAAAATTACAAAAAGTATAGAAGTTGCTCCGCCCCCTATACTTAGGCTTTGGCAGCCTAAGTAGAGAAGAAGATCAAAAATGGGGCGGACGAGGTCAAGAGGGGAAATGGATGAGTATATACATGGCGGGCATCGGTCCCCCCTATACTTAGACTCAGGTCAACCTAAGTATAGGACAGGAGTGGATGTGAGAACCGATGAGATCTTGAGGATGTACAACGAATGGTGAATAGACTCGGGTCACTCTCCCCCCTATACTTAGGATCTGGTCATCCTAAGTATAGCCACAAAATGAAACGATATGGAGCCTGGGTGAGTGATACGAATCACTGGGGTGGGAGGGATAGAAAGTATGTACAAAAGGAGGTGAGTATATACAAGGATCAAGATCTGAATCTTTTCGATGTTGTCGATGGTGAGAGATCAATGTTGCAAGGTCTCATGCATAACTTTATGTGTGTCTCTTGAGTATTCCTCGTGCATGAAAACAATCTCCTCAACACGGACTAACTGTTCATTAGGTTCGACAAAGTGTTTCAGCAGTTGTCCATTAACTAGGGATGTCTGTGCTCCATATGTAAGATCCGAGATCTCTATACATCCACTGTCATGTACAACACGGACTATGAACGGACCCCTCCACTTGGATTTAAGATTCCCTTGGAAAACCTCCAGCCTTGCATGGAACAACCATACCTTCTGTCTAGGAACAAATGTCTTTCGTCTGATAAATCTGCCATGCCAATGCTTTAACTTGTCCTTGTATACCAAACTGTTGTCATATGCTCAGTTTTTGATCTCCACAAGTTCATTCAGATCCACCTCTCTCTGTTTCTGCCCTAGGTGTG
Source organism: Ottelia alismoides (assembly GCA_037367405.1). Classification (NCBI taxonomy): domain Eukaryota; kingdom Viridiplantae; phylum Streptophyta; class Magnoliopsida; order Alismatales; family Hydrocharitaceae; genus Ottelia; species Ottelia alismoides. The sequence continues at coordinate 75,093 of JAZKJV010011098.1, forward strand.
TGTTCCAGTTGACCTTCTTGATTGCCCATTCGGATTTATGCACTAATTCTGCAGGTAGATGGCACAACTTCCCAAACACCATTCTGAATGGGGAGGCTCCTAATGGTGTCTTATAAGCTGTCCTATAAACCCAAAGGACCTGATCCAAGATCTGAGACCAATCCTTCCTATCTGAGCGAAGCTACTGCAATATGGTCTTAACCTCCCTATTCGACACCTCTACCTTGCCATTGGTCTGTGGGGGGTAAGGATTGGCGACACGGTGTTCGTTGCCGTAATCCTTTACGAGTTTCTTCACATCTCTGTTTAAAAAATGTCTACCCCCATCGGATATCAACACTTTTGGGATCCCAAACCTAGAGATGATATGATCTCTGATAAATTTACAGATGGACTTGTTGTCTGCGTCTCAGGTCGGGATAGCCTTGATTAGTCCCTGATCATCACTCTTTATTCTTTTATTTTAGCTAATTATCTTGGAAAAGCATCATGAAAATAGATGTAAATACAATAAGTTAGCATGATGCATGCATGTGTTAATATGGCATAATTAGCATGTATTTGTGCAAAAAATAAAGAATAAAGGAAAAGAAAAAGGAAGGAGGTATTTAGAATAAATACAGAGTGACCTGAACCCCAAGAGAGGGCCAAGCATTGTCCTGATCACCAAATTTTGCCAAAATAAAAATAAATTTATATTTTTACCTCCTTGAATATATTTCTAAAAATAAAATAAAAATAAAAAAGAAATAGAAAAAGAAAATAAAATTCTTTCTCCTTTGTACATAATACATGTATATATGATTTTTCCTCTATTTATTATAGACTTGTAAATAAAAAATAAAAATAAAAAAGTATTTATACTCCAAAAATTATGTTGCAAATAAATAAAATATAAAATTCAGACATTATTCAAAAAATAATAAAATAAAAATAATTCTACAAAATACATAGGTATATTATACTTGTATATAATACAATATACTATACATAGAATAATTTATTTTCATAAAAACAAATAAAAATCACAAAAAATCACTTGAAAAATAATAAACAATTTTCATTTTATTCATTTTTAAATTTAAATTCATTTATTAATTTTAATCTATTTATTTTTGTTTTTTCTTGCTATTTTGTCATGCAGTCTATTTTGTCCTATTCTCCGCAGTTTCTGATTAGCCCATGCAAAAATGTTGACCTGGGTTAACCCCCTCTTCCAGGGCTTGACCCGACCCGAATACGTGGCCGAACGCAAGTCTCGCAATTTTCCCCATCGGATTGCACAACCTCTCGCTCAGATTTTTCGCCCACATCTCCCCTATGGAACCAAGATCCTTACGGATCCCTAGGGAGGTACAGATCCTTCTCGGTTCGCACGCCCTTGCCTGTTCTTTCCAGCCACTATAAATCATCTCATCCTTCTCCCCAGGAAGGCAGCTCGTGCCTCGCTCCCTCTCGATACCCTATCCACCTCCAGTAGAATCACAACCGTCTGGAGCGCCGTCTAGCGTTCGATTTGGTGCAGCGATGCCGCAGCTCAGCCATCGTGGTCGGAGTTCCGCCGTGATTAGCCTCCCTTGCTTGATGCCGCTCGGTCGAGGCCATCACCCCATCACCCATCTTCGCCTAGATCCCAGGAGTCAATCTAGAACCCTCTTATCCTTCCCCTATACCATTTAGATTCGATCTTTCATCTCAGCGCCGCCGCACCTTCGTTTGCTCTGACTAGCCGGTCGGAGCTCCTTCCCCCATCCTAGCCACTCCGATAGCATCGAACATTCGCCCTTAATTTAGCTCTGCATCCTAATCACCTTGGTCTTAGCTTACCTAGCCGAGATTAGGCTCGAGGTCGCCCTCCATCACCTTCGCCGGAGACCAACATCTGCCCCACGCCACTTCTTTCCTTTTTATCTCAAATAACAGAGATCAGAGTGTAGCTCCGAGTCATAGCTATCCTTTGCAGGTCGTTTAGTACGTCGGGAGTCCCCTTTCCATCCTCACCAGGGCTCATCAGAGCTGCTCCAGGCCTTCGCCGTCGACATGTCCATCCGACCGTCGGAGCATCCATCCGAGCCGACCAGCTAACACGGAATCATCATGTCTTCATGTTGGTGTCCTCCGATCTTCCATTGGAGCTGGGGATCTTTTCCTTGGCTCCGGTGAAGTTCGCCTGACGCCTGTTCTTCCAAACCCATTCCGCAATGTTGGATCGATTGCAGCCCTCCAGAGTATATCCTGATCGTCCATCCAGCTGTCATGTTAGTTTGTTGGATGTCAGATCTGATGCCCACGCGCATTTAATGTCCTCGATCAGGTTTGACTGTCAGATCTGACATATGACGCCACTAGAGCCGCACTATCACGCCTCACCAGCGGACGCCACGTATCCACCCCATGCGCACCTCACGTGGTGCAATGGTATATATCCCTTTTTACCCCACATTTATTTTAGTTTACATTTTAGTCCGTAAAAGAAATTTGTAGTTAAACCTCTTTGCAGTCTAGTCCCTGTATTTTCTGTTATTTGCAATTTAGTCCTCCTTGTCTGGAGACATGTGCTTCATCACATGCATGTTGGTATTTTTGCTGTTTTAGCCCTGTACTGGTTTGATGTTATATTTTGAATGGATGTTTTCTAGAATTACAAATATACTCTTGTGAACGTGTTTTGTGAGTGTTTGTTTTGTGTTGCTTTAATTTCTGCATCAGTTTCATTTTATTATCTTTCATAAAATGCCTAAAAATTGCAAAAGACTAAAAACTTATAAAAAATGTTAAAATTCTATAAAAATAAAAAAATGTGTTTTCAGCTCCTGTAGTTAGATTTTATTTTATACTTTCACATAAAATTACTGCCAGGAATTTAGAGGCACTTTAAGTAATTTTAATTTGTCTTTCTTTCCAGGCTGTACACTTTTTGTTGTTTTTGGCTTTTTTTATTTTTAGAAAATTTCATAAAAATCATAAAAAGCCCATAAAATTCCCAAAAACACGTGAGTATTTTAAAAACATAAAAATATTTTTACTTAGCATTTTTTAGCCTTTTCAGCCTTAATAAAAATTTGTATAGTGTGCTTGCTTTTATTTTCTTATTGATATTATTATTAGAAAATATAAAAAATTGCAAAATTAAAAACCACCAAAATTATTTTTACTTCTTCTCTGATTTCTCGACTACTTCATAAGATTATCTCATGCTCCTTGTGTTCGACCCCGGTGGCTATACCAGGTTAAATAAATAGCAAGACCGCTTGCCTTGGATTCTATGCTTGTTTAATTTACTTAGTGGTCTGATTTTTCTTGATTGAGCTCGGCTTGAGTGGTTGAAGTCACAACGACCATTGATATCACTTAGCCTCACGCTTGGGTCGCTCATCAGAATGGCGCCGTTGTCGGGGAGCATGGCTTAGTAGTCAGTTTTCTGAGTTCTTTATTTGCTTCTAGTTTTGTTTTTCCTAATTGTGATCTGACATATTTTGTGGTTCTCTCTTTCTTGCGAGGGGGCCCGACGAGCGAGGGCGACATTCCTAGGAGTACCGATGCACCCGAGCGAACTGGAGGTGGTTCGTTTCATCATTGAGCAGCAGGAGAGCATATGAGAAGAGGAGCAGAAGACTTGGAAGATTTTGTTTTTAATAACTTATTCTATTATTGTAATAATACAGGACTCAGAGACACTTGGACTTGGCTTACAAGGGTCTGTTTTGCCGAGCACCGGTGTACTCGAGGGACCTTACCATGGTTTTCACCGATTTTGATTTCTTGCATTTTATTACATTTTGATTCTCGAATAATTTGATCCCTAGACTTAGGAATTTCATTGTTTGTGACATAATTAATTAAGGCCCAATCCCTAATTATATGTCTGCACCTATAGATCGTAATTGGACCTAATTAATTAAATCATAAGAAAAAGTTAGTTTAATTAGGCTCGAGTCCACGTGCCATGAGGAACCACATACAGTGCTGGCAGGACCCGTTGTAGTGGGCACTGAGTGGTTCCCAAGATCAGACTCCTGACTTGGTCCGATTAGCTAGCTACCGTTCTTCTCGTGTAGAAATTGCTCGTCTAAGGCCGTTTTCTTCTTGCATCATATAGATAGTTTTATTTCAGTCTTTTAATTTATGCATGGATCACCCTGCATGTAGAGTGCTGGCGACAGGTACACATCTCTTACTTTTCATGCATCATCGTGTTTGATCGCACATCAGCTTTTTCGACTTCTCCTCCTGTTTTTAGGCCTAAAATAACCAGGAGATCAAAAACTTCGTTTGGCATTGTTTGCTTATTGAAAAATACATAAAAAGAAAAATCATAAAATTGGGTCTGCTAAACATACTTGACCTTAAAAGACACTTCATCTAAAAATATATCGTGGGAGAGCAATCCCCTCATTGTTTGGTTTGCTTGCACGAGAGAGTGACCCACATAATAGGATAGAGCCACACCCGAAGTCTTGGCAGACTACCGACCTTTTATACGGGATAGTCTGTTGAGAGCATTGAGTTTCTACTAGCTCGCTTAATCGCCCTGCTAGACTGAATTCTCACCTAAAATAAAATTGACAAGATAAAAGACCGAACCTTTACGGTTGACTGCACCACTTTCTAGCACTCCGCCCCACTCATCTAGGTTGGTTCGGGAGAGCCCAAACCTGCTCTCCAAACCTGAGTTCGACTCCTCCCTGTTCCCCCTTGACCACCCTTCTTCCAGTCCTGAGGTGCCTGAGGAGAGACCGCAATAGATATTTGTACACTTGACGGCATCTGAGTTCGGGTTTTTTTCCTTTGCAGAGACCCAAGAGATGACCAGCAGCGAGGAGCGCACTGATGGACAACCCCAGACTACCACTTACATTTTGGATCAGGGTGCCATCAACAGTACATTGTTAGGCTCCCTGGAGACAATGCAACATCGGATTAGAGATCAGGGAGCATCTATGGTTGATATGTGCAGAGAGATGGAGCAGATGCGAGCCAACCGAGGAGAGAAGAATAGAGACGGTGGTGGAGAGATACCAGAGCGAGGAGGGGGAGATGGAGACAATCCATAGGAGCTCGTAGAGCCAGTCTGACCAGCTCGCGCGATGAGAGAGTTGCACAACCTTGGTGCAACTTTGACACATCGTTGGATTCAGCTTCCGACGATTCTGGGAGATTTCAAGCTCCCCCCTCAGATGATTCAGTTCTTGCCCAAGTTCCATGGGCTAGCTACCGAGGAGCCGCTCCTCCACCTCCAGGAGTTTGAGATGATATGCAGCACTGTCCATGATAGATTCGTGGATGAGGACACTATTATGATGGTGGACTTTTCGTTCTCCCTCATTGACAGATCAACCTATTGGCTGAAGCATTTGGGGATATATGTGACTTCATGGGAATAGCTCCGGATCGAGTACTTGAACAAGTACTATCCACTCGGACGGACAAATGCAGTGAGAGATCTCATCAACAACTTCTCCATGCTTCCCTACGAGAAGTTTCGTGAGGCATGAAACCGATTCAGAGAGCTCATCGACATGTGTCCACATCATGATATATCCAAGCCCAATTAGTACAGAGTTTCTTTTGTGGGCTGACACCAGAGCTGCAGGGGTTAGTGAATGCTTCTTGCGGGGGCTCCTACTTCGCCAAAGATGAAGACCAGGTCTGGGCCATTTATGAGGAGATGGTCGAGAACTGTATAGTTATGTCCCAGACCCGTCTTTACACTCAGGGGAAGCCCCATCCCCAGGTCGTGTCCTATCAGAGGATAACATGAGTCGATGCAGGTCCATCCACCTCTTCAACAGCCGTAGCACATAAAGAGTCGTCAGCTGCTGATATGGGCATTATCAGTGAGAAGCTGGACCGCATCAAGCTTATTGAGAAGAAGCAATTCTAGGGTATGTCACAGATAGATCAGATGACACAGATGTTGAGTGACCTGAAGACCCAGATCATGTGTCTCCAGGAGGCACATACGACTCCTCAGCCTAGTCTCAGGTCACGGGCAGATCTAGCAGCAGTCGCTCGACCCAGCACTCCGCCCAACACAAACAGGTCCACCATGTTCAAGCGGAGTCTTTCCAGCAGCCACAACATCAGTGCATCCAGCCACCACCATCTCAGGATACTCAGATGATGGTGTACCAGCAAGATCAGCCCATGAAAGTTCTTCCCCCACCCCTTTTGAGCAGGAGTCGTTAATGGAAGTCAACGGGATTTGGTACGATCGAACACAACCCGACATCTGCTGAGACCATCCCAGATTCTGGTGATCGACCAGAGGTGCCTCACCCCAACAACAACCTCCAGTTCAGGGTGTACAATACAGTCAGTCCCAGCAGCAGCAACCCCAGTTCTCACACCAGCCACAGTCACAGCAACAACAGCATTACCAACAGGGTCCTCGTCCCTATCAGCAGGGACAACAGTGGAGGTAACCACATCAGCAGCCTCAGCAGTACTATTAGCATGCCCCTTAGTCTTCCCAACAGCAGCCTCACTACTAGAGAGGAAACCCATCCGGTTCCCATGGGCCAGCCTATGAGACCCAGCACTAGATGATCTAGTCTACCTTCTCTCTGAGCAGCATGCCCCATTTAGGCGGGAGATGGATTAGTTTTGTCAGGAAATGAGGGAGATCATAAAGGGCAAGGTCGCCATACCCACTCAGATCGAGCCCAATCCAAATAATCTTAAGAGAAAGTCTCAGCAGGTACAGTTCACAGAAACCACCATTCCTATTGATTCTTTGGGTGATATTTCTTCATATACATTTGATGCTGACTTTGTCACACTTAGGAGCGGTAGGATGCCAGCCGACGGTGCCTCGTCTGAGAGACTACACCACAAGGATGCATGAGCACCAAACAAGGAGGAGAGCGGTGCTGATGCCGCTCAAGATGATGATGATGACGATGGTGCTGACACCACCAAGGACATTGATCTAGCTGACAGTACTGATGCCGTCACGACTCCAGTTGGAGAGGGTGGTACTGAGGCCACCAGATATTCAGATACTGAGCCAGAGTGCGGTACTGATGCCGTAGTTCGTGATGTTGTGGGTGGTACTGAGGCCACCCTCTATTCCTGTTGCATTTCCTACTGTTTTTGTATCCCGAGACTATTCAGAAAAATCAAAAAAATTAATAAAGGAAAGGGTTCTTTATCTTCGAGTCCATATGCAATGCATGGTGATGTTTATATGGATTCTGTTTCATCTCAGCAATAGGGACCCGTTCCAAGCCCTCTATCTGAGGAGGGACTAGCCATCCCCTTTCCCCAAGCACTCAGCTTGGCTAAGGGGAATAAAACAGAAAATCCAAAAAAATCCCAATTGTTAGAGTTCAACCAACACATGATAGACAGATTTCAAATTCAGCTGACTCATGAGGCACTTGAGTACATCCCTCTCTTCCAGAGGAACCTTCGGGAGAAGACTACCATTCGTAGGAAGAAGAGGAACCATCATGCAGGGATCCATGTGCTTACCCGTGCCACTTGCTTTGCCATTCAGAATCGTCTTCCAACCAAGAGGCCGATGCAGGATCTCCTTATGTCAGATGTCATATCCATGAGCAGAGACTCGATCAGACTCTATTAGACAGCGGCTCTTCCATCAACCTACTTCTGGCAGCCTTACTCGATCGATACGAGTTTGGCCCTCTTTGATAGAGCAGGACAGTCCTTCAGTTTGCTGATAGATCTGTCAAGAGGCTGAAGGAATTGTTGAAGGATGTGGTCATCACAATTCAGGGCTTGTAATTCCCTGTGGACTTCGTTATGTTGGACATGGAGATCCCTGAGTCTGTGACCAATACCCCCATCATTTTAGGATGCCCATTCTTAGCCACAGCCAAGGCAATATCCGATCATGATAGCGGGAAGGTGTACTTTCGCGTTGAGGGTGAGCTTATACAAATAGAGACGATCGACGAGACCAGAGCATGAGATTCGGCCTGCTTAGAGCAGCTTAGCGATTCAGAGCAGATGACAGAGGCAGAACGAGACGTCCACCAGGAGTGCGATTTCGTGATTACTGATGATGAAGCCACTTGGTCTGATCCAGTTTTATGACCCATCCTCTCACATTCAGATGCTGTAGAGTCGCAGATTTCAGCAGAGGAGGGCTTGGAGAGCACACTCTTGGTAGAGGACACATTCGAGGCTGTAGACCACATTCCGGATAGTGAGGCAGCTTCTTTCCCTTGTGATTCAGATTCAGATACCTCAGAGTCAAATATCGATTGGGCCGAGTTTGATGAGTTGATACTGTGTCTAATTCCTACAGAGCCGGTAGCTATGTGGAGACTAATCCGATACAGAGTACATATGCACCAGCAGAGTAGTCTACACTGGATTGTCATGATCAGCAAGAGTTCTCCCACGCAGATGTGGTCACCTTCACTCAAACTTTCAGAGGCCAGGTTTGCCAGCTCCTAGTTGCCTAGAGTTGAAGACCTTACCGCAGTCGTTGAAGTATATATTCCTTGCGGGTGAGCATGAGATGTACCCAGTCATTATCTTAGTAGGCTTGACTGGAGAGCAAGAATCTTGATTGATGGAGGTTTTTGAAAGGAACCGCAAGGTGATAGGATGGAGTGTAGCTGATCTCCTGGGGATAAGTCCGGCTCTGTGCTCCGACCATATCTATTTCGAAGAGGATGCGAGGCCATCGCGTGAGTTCCAGCGATGGTTGAACCCGAACCTTCGAGAGGTTGTCATGAAGGAGATCTAAAAATGGTGGAGCGTCGATTTTATCTACCCCATCTTCGACTCCAAGTGGGTTAGTCCATTACATGTGGTTTCCAAGAAGACAGACATCACTATAGTTGTGAGTGAGTCTGGAGAGGAGATAGCTACCCGGGTACCCACTTCTTAGAGGGTCTGTGTGGACTACAGACGATTGAATCATGCCACCAAGAAGGACTATTTACCGCTACCTTTTGTTGATCAGATTATAAAGAGGCTAGCTAGGAAGAGTCATTACTATTTACTTGAAGGGTACTCCGTCTACAATCAGATGGACATTGTGCCCGAAGGCCAGGACAAGACTACATTCACCTGTCTGTTTGGGACATATGCTTTCAGATGGATGTCCTTTGGTCTATGTAATGCTCCAACGACATTCCAAAGGTGCATGTTGTCCATCTTCTAGGATATGATGGGTGACTGCTTAGAGGTCTTCATGGATGACTTTTCGGTCTATGGCGATGGATTTGATGCTTGTCTTGATTGCCTAGACCGCATCCTTCAACAATTCATCGAGGTCCATCTTGTTTTATCTTGGGAGAAGAGTCACATCATGGTGACTCAGGGGACGGTGCTTGGTCATATCATCTCCATCAAAGGCATGGAGGTTGACCCGACCAAGGTGGATATCATCAAGAAACTCAATCCACCATCCAACTTGCGACAACTACGATCTTCTCTAGGACACATCGGTTTCTACCAGCGATTTATTCATGATTTTAGCAGGATTGCCTGACTGTTAACTGATTTGCTGATCAAAGACACCGAGTTCATTGTAGATGACAAGTGTCTCATGTCATTTGAGACTCTCAAGAGTCTAGTTGTTGTGGCTCCTGTCCTTCAGCCACCTGATTGGTCTCTCCCATTTGAGATCATGAATGATGCTTTTAATGTTGTTGTAGGGGCCGTTCTAGGACAGAGGAGGGATGGAGTGCCTTTTGCTATTCACTACACTAGCCATACATTGGATGTCGTGCAGCGGAACTACAATGTCACTGAGAAGGAGATGCTAGCCGTAGTTTTTTCCTTGGATAAGTTCAGGTCATACATCATTGGATCTAAAGTGACTATTTTTACTGATCATACCGCTGAAGGATATTGTGAATCCTTAATCTCATCACAGAAGCGTGTCGATCGCATCATATGCAATCGGAGAAACTAGTTGCACTAGTCGCTAGATGCGGCGGAAATTAAATTTTTTTAAAACTAAAGATGAAACCACATGATCACGAGAACACTTCTCGGATCGTTTCATCAAAGCACAAAGTATAAGGAATACCTATTGGAGCATGGCTGTGATTGCGAGATCCCAAATGAGAGATCCTCCTGTCTCAAGTCCGATCTACGAAGAATGCACTTGCGGGAACGATGATGAGTCGCGTCCTTCCCACAATCTTTGATGAAGATCCAAGCGTCAAATGCGAAGGCAAGATGCTCTCCTTCTCAATATGCAAAGTGAACGGCCACTTGAAAGAGAGAGAGAGAGAGAGTCCACACGAGAATGAAAGAGAGAGCAAGAGAGAGTAGTAGTCTTCTACAAATCTAGATGATGTACCTTGGAAGCTACCCTAGCCCTCCTTTTATATTAGTTTAGGATCCAATGGATCTCAATCCATGGGATACATGGATCCAACGGCCAGGCTTGGTCCACGTAAAATCAATGGCTATAATTATTGTTGGTTAAAACCAACAACATTTATTTATGATTAAATTAAATATATGTTGCAACATTATCAACACATTCCTAATTTAACATAAATAAATTAGTTAAGAGATTAATCATCATAATAAAATGGAGATAATATTACCTCCTAAAAGCAAGGGGCGTCACCCATGACTTTTTCATGGGTGACGCCACCTCAAAAATGGTGGCTTTATTTCTCCTTTTATTATATTACATTATCTCTCAATTATCACAAAAATATCCACAAATTAATTCCAAATTAATTTCTGAATATTTCAATCATGCCATTGAAAATTATGTGAATCATATTCACATCCCAAACTAATTTGTAAATGACATTTCCAGTTAATTAACAAATGTGAATCCAATCCACATTTAATAATTAACAAAATTTAGTTACTAAATTTTTCTCTCTTTAATATTTGTATATTATAGATCATATTTACAATACACAAATATTATGGATTAAAATATCCACATTCTCTAATCCTTGATAATTAAATCCCATTTAATTATCTTGGATAATCATTCTCACAATATGAATCACATTCATATTAAGCTTGACAATTAAATCTCATTTAATCATCAAGTTCTTCTTGCTTGGATATGAATTTCATCAAATGAATTATTCTCGAACCCTTTCAAGAATAATGTGCTTTCTCCGAAGATACTTGGAGATAAGGACATGGCGATTGTATTGTTCCATGTATAGTGACTTGGATATTGAGATCTTATCTCAAACCCAGATCGTACGAACCTCCGACAGATGCTTGATTAAATCAAGACCGCAAATCTAATCTTCATTGAATCTGAATCTCATTCAGACCAATGTCCAACACTTGGACTAAGATCAGATTGCTTCTCTACTGGAAGGAGTCACTAAAATCCAGACCTGTTTCATCACTCCCTCGGAATGGAAGCGTCATGGATATACAATTGTTTATGCTCACATCACCCTCAGATATTCCCAATACCTGTACATCCTGCATACTGGAAGACCCATGGTCAACCCAAAGATCAAGATCAATTTTACACTGTCTTCTTCAGGGTTTGATCACTAAGTTTCTCAATCTTGGTCATTGGGAGTTGGTATCGATCATATGCTTTCCCAAAGCATATTTCATACCTTCAAATTCATGTCATGCTTCCAGAGCACGACAACCATGCATGGAATTTGATCGGTCCCAATACCTCGTGAGTGAGCTCATGTCTTCCGGTTCATAAGTGAACTTGTATGATCCCTTTGAGAAATCGTATTGCTCATATGCCCTTATATACACACCAGCTCTCCGGTGTATAGACCTTGGTTAGGTCATCAACCTATTGGTCTGCCAAATGTACACACTCAGACATATAGCAATACATCTGTCTCCGGTCAGAGGATGCGTACCTATGTTGTGATAACAATCAACATAGGACTTTGGTTATCTCGATCTCGTTAAGTCAACCCATTGACCTAACTAATCTAACACCTCTGAATCACTATTCCTATGCAGAGGACCTACATCAAGAAGTCGGTCAGATATTAGCCTATGTAAGAAAGGATTGCCATCTCCTACTCAGGTTGGAGATCTTCTCTTAACAATCCTTTGACTGTGCTTGATGAGTCCTCTATCTAACTCCTTAGATATTCATCCAAACACCAGCCTCTATGATTCATTTAATGAATCAACAACTATATAATTATCAAGATGGACATGGTACATAACCCTAATTGTGCAGAGGGACTTTATAGTGCATTCATTCATATAATTTCAGAAAGGGAGTGAAACACCAATAACTTTTATTGATAAATATAAATATTACACTAACATTTATTGTAAGAATGGTTCGCCTAGGGCTCACATGTCAAACAATCTCCCTCTAGCCCTCAGAACCATTCACGTACAATTCGTAAACCCATACTCATTACATGCGGGTCAAAAACCTTCTGTGTCAGAGGTTTAGTAAGAGGATCATCAATGTTGTCGGCAGAGGCCACCTTGGTGATGATGATATCACCACGCTTTTGACTCTCCCGAATGATGTGGTATTTCCTTTCCACGTGCTTGCTCTTTTGATGGCACCTGGGTTCCTTTGCTTGGGCAATGACTCCAGTGTTGTCACAGAGTAACGGGACGGGAGTATCAGAGGAAACTATGCCAAGCTCCAAGATGAACTTGTGCAACCACACCGCCTCCTTTACAACATCCGATGCGGCAATGTATTCGGCTTCTGTTGTTGAATTCACCGTAGTGTCCTGCTTCTTGCTTCTCCGGCTCACAGCACCACCGTTCAACAGGAATACAAACCCTGATGTCGACTTTCGATCATCAATGTCTGACCGGAAGTCTGAAACTATATATCCCAAGACTTGGAGATCACCATCCCCATAGACCAAGATGTAATCTTGCGTTCGTCTTAGATTTTTGAATATGTTCTTTACTGCATTCCAGTGTTTCTCTCCATAGCAGGATTGGTAGTGACTTACCACTCCCACTGCATGGTAGATGTTTGGCCTAGTACACATCATGGCATACATCAGGCTTCCTACAACTGATGCGTAAGGGCATCCAGCCATGGCTTTCTTTTCCTCAACACTTTGAGGAGCCATCCCTTTGGAGAGATGGATACCATGTCCTAAGGGGAGGAATCCTTTCTTGGAACTATCCATGCGGAATTGTTCAAGAATCTTCTTGATGTATCCATGTTGTGATAATCCTAATATTCTCTTTTCTCGGTTTCTGAACAACTTCATGCCTAAGATGTAAGAGGCTTCTCCAAGATCTTTCATCTCGAAGGTATGGGAAAGCCCAATCTTCACACTGGTCATCATTCCTGTATCATTCCTAATGATAAGGATATCATCTAAATAAAGCACGATGAACACAATGGCGCTCCCACTGAGCTTCTTGTACACACAAGGTTCATCAGGATTTTGCACAAAATCATAACTCTTTATGGTTTTGTCAAATATGATGTTCTAGCTACGAGAAGCTTGTTTGAGCCCATAGATGGATTTCTTCAGCTTGTATACTTTACCATCCTCAGCTATGAAGCCCTGGGGCTACTCCATATAGATATCCTCCTCGAGGTATCCATTGAGGAAAGCTGTCTTGACGTCCATCTGCCAGATGTCGTAGTCAAGAGATGCAACTATAGCTAGCAGTGTCCTGATGGACTTAAGCATGGCCACAGGAGAGAATGTCTCATCGTAGTCGATGCCTTCTCTCTGTGTGTAGCTCTTGGCTACGAGCCGTGCCTTGAAAGTCTCTACTTTCCCATCAGGTCCCCTCTTTCTCTTGAAGATCCATTTACACCCAATGGGTTTTACCCCTTTAGGTGGATCCTCTAGGGTCCATACACCATTCTTATGCATGGAGTCAATCTCTGACTTCATTGCTAGCATCCATCTATCCATGTCATGATCCGTGAGAGCTTCATCAAATGAAGAAGGATAAATTTTAGTCTCACCTGACACATGGAATCCATACCTTTCAGGTGGTGCAACCACCCTCGAACTCCTTCGAAGAGGTATGGGTGTTTCATCTTCATTTATCTCTTCAGTTTCTGGTTCAGGAATCTCAGAATCCTCAGAGGATTCAATGAGTTCCTCTACTTCATTCTTGTCTTGACCTTTAGAGAAATCATCCTCTAGAAAGTTCACATCCCTAGAGACAAAAACTTTTTGGGTCTCAGGGTCATAAAGCTGGTATCCAATACCATCTTTAACATACCCAATGAAGTAGCACTCACGAGTGCGAGATTCTAGCTTACTTGCATCCACATTCTTTGCATGGACCAAGCATTCCCAAACCCTCAAGTGCTTAACACTAGGCTTGGTACCATACCAGAGCTCATGAGGAGTCTTTGGTATAGATTTGCTAGGAATCTTGTTCAGGATATATATCGCAGTCTCTACTGCATATCCCCAGAAACTAAGAGGCAAATGTGCTTTGTTCATCATTGAATGGACCATGTCCATGATGGTCCTGTTGCGTCTTTCAGCAACACCATTAAGTTGGGGAGTTCCAGGAGGAGTGAGATTGGAGACAATTCCATTCTCTTTAAGGTATTCCTTGAATTCATCTGAGAGGCACTCACCACCTTGGTCAGACCGAATCCGTTTGATCTTCCTATCGGTTTGGTTCTCAACCAAAGCCTTAAACTCTTTGAACTTTTCAAAGATTTAAGATTTATGACGTAGTAGGAAGATAAACCCGTATCACGAATGGTCATCAATAAACGTCAAATAATATCGATATCCATGTCTAGTCGTGGTACTGAAGGGACCACATACATCAGTATGTATTAGGTCAAGAATACCTTCACATCTCGTAACCTTGTTACGGAAAGTTGTTCTGGTCATTTTACCTCGAATGCAATGTTCGCAGTAGGTAAAGATTTAACCTGTAGAAAATCTAAAGGTCCATCCTTTATCAATCTATTGATCCTATCAACAGATAAATGACCGAGCCTTTGATGCCAAATCATATTCGAATGATTTCCATCCTCCCTGGATCTCTTGGGGTTTTCATTATTAGTGGTGGTGACATTCATGACACATTCATAAATGCACAATTCATAGAGTCCACCAGAAGTCAAAATACCATCCGCAATATATTTATCATAATGGTTTATGATTAATTTATTACATAACAGGAAGGAGTATCCATGTCTAACAAGCTTAGATACAGATATCAAATTCCTCCTGACTTCAGGTACACAAAGACACTCTTTAAGTACTATGACTCGACCACTAGATAATGATAGTCTGCAGGTCCCGATGGCGACTGCTGCAACACTTGCATCAGATCCCATCTGGATGACTATCTCCCCATGCTCTAGATTCTTAGTTTCCTGAAACAAATGCAACGAATTGCATACATGAACAGAAGTACCAGAATCTACAACCCAACTTCCTTCCCGTCAAATGAGAAATCTAGTTTCAATGATGAAATTAGATTTCATACATGCTGGGGCTTTACCTTTGTTAACAGACTTGAGGTAATCTGGGCAATTACGCCGCCAGTGCCCCGGCTTCTTGCAGTGGTGACAGACATCGGATTTCTTCAATTTCATCAGTGTGGAAGCACTAGAAGACGAACCAACTCCTTGATTCTTCTTCTTTCTCTTCGGGGCCGAGCCCTTCCGAGAACCTTGCTTCCGCCCGTATTTTCCTCTCACATGTGCAACCATTGCACTAGCAGAGGGGTCGTCCTTCTTCATGACGTCTTCCGCAGACTTCAATGCAGCTAACAGCCCAGCGTTTGTGAAGCCACCTTTGTTCATGTGGTAAGACACGACAAAGTTGTTGAAAGACTTAGGGAGCGATAGGAGAATAAAATCTGCCTGCATGTCAGAATCTAAGTAGGACCCCAGGGTTTCCAGCTCAGAGAGGTACCCAAACATTTTGAGAACATGTTCTCTGACAGAGATCCCTTCCTGCATCTTGCAGCGAATAAGCTTTTTCATCACATTGTAACGCTGTGTGCGGTTTATGTCACCGAACATTTCCTTCAGATTCAGCATCGTTTCCACATGTTGCTTCTGAAGCACATTGGACAATGACCCAATGATGTAACACCTTGTCAGATTATGGTCTTCATCATATTCCTCATTATATGATTTATCTTCTGCAATCTTAGGGTTTGCTATCTTGCCTTTACTCAGCACATAAAAGATGCGCTCTGCGGATAGGACAAGTTCCAAATTTTGGATCCAATCCGAATAATTTGGTCCGGTCAACTGGTTGACCTCCAGGAGCCTGCTAAGTGGGTTTATGGACTTCATTTTCTGAAATTAAGAATGCACTATATTAGAATATATAAATAACTATATATTCAATTTTAAAGAATTATTTGATTAAGGTATTTTAAATCAAATTTGTCTTGCCATGTCAACTTTGAAAGATTATTCCCTTAATTTTCTTTCAAAGTAAGAGACACACTTACCGATGTATCTCAATCAAGATCTGGGATCTCCTTTCCTATCTTTGTTACATCCCAATAATATGAGAACTTGCGACTCCGATAAAAAGAAGCGGGAACTCATTCTGCCTTGCAAGTCCAACTTGCATTTCCCAATTCGATCTTTAACACACGGGCCCACCACCCCTAAGATGATGTTGATCCATTGTTAATTGAACCAACCGTCAACATGCTTAATACTCGCTATACGCAATCCAATATCTCCCCAATAATACGGGGACTCGATATTGGGGTCACTACGTATACGACCTTACTCTTTCGAGAAGCAAAGAACCCGATCCAATTAAATCATGTACAGGATCTGTCACTTCGGACAGGCATCTCCTATACACAACAACTGGTGACGGAATCCTTTGCCTTGACTGGAGACCATGGATGTCACTTATGTGATCCTCCACCTCATATTCAAATTTTATAATTAATTATCGTGAATCATATTCACATAATTAATTCTTCCAAAGGAAATACACATCTATTCATAATAGAGTGTTTATTGGATAAAATTAATTTAATCACATTAAATTAATCATTAATCCAATCATCAATAAACAAACTTGATTACTACTTGAATAGTAGGTATAATCTCAAAGTACATATTATTCGAATTTTAATAATTAGAAAAATACACATCGACTTTCTCCGGCATTATCCAATCCCTACCTGCTGTCATGTACAGTACTGACGAGAGTGGGGCGGACCACATACGTTGCAACCCACGACCCCAATGCTCTCCGACTAGGCACCGTATCCCCCTCAAGAAAGGATAATACCGGATAGATCTCCATGTACTTTGAGATGCTCATCGGTTTTTCAACCGAAATTATACCATATAATATACATCAAAACAATTTTGATTATATTATGAGGAGATTTGCTAAACAAATCCCCAATCCGATTCAAGCAAGATGGTTTTTCATGTAAATGTTGTCCTACAACTATTGTAGGATAAACTAAGGTTTTTCATGAAATCAATGTTTGTTGATGAACCAATGATCAAGATCTATTATCTCATCATTGTAGTTTAGGCAAATGTCATTCAATGAAATAATTATCTCTTTAAATATTTCACAAATATTTATCACTAATTATTCCAGAAAATTAACAATTAATTTTCATTACCGTATTTGAATGACTTATCACAAGGTTCATGATAAAAAATGTCAATTTCCAGCAGTGACCCCCAATCACTAAAATTAACTTATCTTGATCAATTTAAATCCAAAAAATGCAAACTTAGTTTCCTAAGGTTGCCTATTTTATTTATTAAAGAATCCAAGTGATAATTCACGCATTTCGATGTGGATCAAAACCGTAATTATCCCATTAATCACGTTCAGATCCGCAGTTCCCGCAACAGTGAATATATGCTTATTCAAAAGACCATATCTTGAGCAAATGAAGTCCAAATTTCACAAACACAAACCCTATGGTTTCCTTAATTAATGGGGAACAAAAACCAATTGAAAATTTTGTGTTTAAACGATTTAAACAGTGCCGAAAAAATCAATTATACAGAGGTGCGAAAATAGAAATGCAGTAAAATTTCACAACTCTTTCAAGCCCAAGTCGTCCTAGGTCTATGGATCATATCCAAAACCTTATTCGACCTATGGCTCTGATACCACTTGAAGGATATTGTGAATCCTCAAGCGCATCACGGAAGCGCGTCGATCGCATCATATGCAATCGGAGCAACTAGCCGCTAGATGCGGCGGAAATTAAAATTTTTTAAAACTAAAGATGAAACCACATGATCACGAGAAACCTTCTCGGATCGTTTGATCAAACCACAAAGTATAAGGAATACCTCTTGGAGCGTGGTTGTGATCGCGAGATCCCAAACGAGAGATCCTCCTGTCTCAAATCCGATCTACGAAGAACGCACTTGCGGGCACGATGATGAGTCGCATCCTTCCCACAATCTTTGATGAAGATCCAAGCATCAAAGACGAAGGCAAGATGCTATCCTTCTCAATATGCAAAGTGGACGACCACTTGAAATTGAGAGAGAGAGAGAGAGCCCACACGAGAATGAGAGAGAGAGTAGTAGTCTTCTACAACTCTAGATGATGTACCTTGGAAGGCTACCCTAGCCCTCCTTTTATATTAGTTTAGGATCCAATGGATCTCAATCCATGGGACACATGGATCCAACGGCCAGTCTTGGTCCATGTAAAATCAATGGCTATAATTATTGTTGGTTAAAACCAACAACATTTATTTATGATTAAATTAAATATATGTTACAACATTATCAACACATTTCTAATTTAACATAAATAAATTAGTTAAGAGATTAATCATCATAATAAAATGGAGATAATATTGCCTCCTAAAAACAAGGGGCGTCACCCATGACTTTTTCATGGGTGACGCCACCACAAAAATGGTGGCTTTATTTCTCCTTTTTATTGTATTACATTATCTCTCAATTATCACAAAATATACACCAAATTAATTACAAATTAATTTGTGAATATTTCAATCATGTCACTGAAAATTATGTGAATCATATTCACCTCCCAAACTAATTTGTAAATGACATTTCCAGTTAATTAACAAATGTGAATCCAATCCACATTTAATAATGAACAAATATTATTTACTAAATTTCTCTCTCTTGAATATTTGTATATTATACATCATATTTACAACACACAAATATTATGGATAATAATATTCACATTCTCTAATCTTTGATAATTAAATCCCATTTATTTATCTTGGATAATCATTCTCACAATATATGTCATATTCATATTAAGCTTGATAATTAAATCTCATTTAATCACTAAAGTTCTTCTTGCTTGGATATGAATTTCATCAAATGAATTATTCTCGAATCTTTTCAAGAATAATGTGCTTTCTCCGCAGATACTTGGAGAAAAGGACAGAGCGATTGTATTGTTCCATGTATAGTGACTTGGATATTGAGATCTTATCTCAAACCCAGATCGTACGAACCTCCCACAGATGCTTGATTAAATTAAGACCGCAAATCTAATCTTCATTGAATCTGAATCTCATTCAGACCAATGTCCAACAGTTGGACTAAGATCAGATTGCTTCTCTACTGGAAGGAGTCACTAAAATCTAGACCTGTTTCATCACTCCCTCGGAATGGAAGCGTCATGGATATACAATCGTTTATGATCACATCACCCTCAGGTATTCCCAATACATGTACATCCTGCATACTGGAAGACCCATGGTCAACCCGAAGATCAAGATCAATTTTACATTGTCTTCTTCAGGGTTTGATCACTAAGTTTCTCAATCTTGGTCATTGGGAGTTGGTATCGATCATATGCTTTCCCAAAGCATATATGATACCTTCAAATTCATGTCATGCTTCCAAAGCACGACTACCATGCATGGAATTTGATCGGTCCCAATACCTCATGAGTGAGCTCATGTCTTCCGGTTCATAAGTGATCCTGTATGATCCCTTTGAGAGATCGTATTGCTCATATGCCCTTATATGCACACCTACTCGCCAGTGTATAGACCTTGGTTAGGTCATCAACCTATTGGTCTGCCAAATGTACACACTCAGACATATAGCAATACATCTGTCTCCGGTCAGAGGATGCGTGCCTATGCTGTGACAGCATTCAACATAGGATTTTGGTTATCTCGATCTCGTTAAGTCAACCCATTGACCTAACTAATCTGACACCTCTGAATCACTATTCCTATGCAGAGGACCTGCATCGAGAGGTCGTTCAGATATCAGCCTATGTGAGAAAGGATTGCCGTCTCCTACTCAGGCTGGAGATCTTCTCTTAACAATCATTTGACAGTGCTTAATGAGTCCTCTATCTAACTCCTTAGATATTCATCCAAACACCAGCCTCTATGATTCATTTAATGAATCAACAACTATATGATTATCAAGATGGCTATGGTACATAACCCTAATTGTACAGAGGGACCTTATAGTGCATTCATTCATATAATTTCAGAAAGGGAGTGAAACATCAATAACTTTTATTGATAAATATAAATATTACAATAACATTTATTGTAAGAATGGTTCGCCCATGGCTCACATGTCTAACAACCGCCACCAGGTGCCTCATGGCAAAGAAGGATGCCAAAGCGAGATTGATTAGATGGATCCTTCTACTCCAGGAGTTAGATATTGAGATTAACGATAAGCTTGGAGTCAAGAATGTGGTGGCAGATCATCTCTCCCAATTAGATCATCTTGAGGAATCTGTGTAGGTTGATCCCATTTTTTAGACCTTCCCAGATGAGGCGATCCTTGCTATGGCCTCACTCCCGTGGTATGCTGACATTGTGAACTATCTTGTTGCCAAGAAAGTTCCACAAAGTTGGCCGAGGCAACGACTTGAGTCCTTCCTTGTGAAGGCCAAGTCTTACCATTGGGAGGATCCCATCCTTTATCACGAAGGAGGGGATAGTGTCTGGCATCGGTGCATTCCTCAGGAGGAGCACCATAGAGGCCTCACCTAATGCCACAAGCTGGAGGTTGGGGGACATCATTCGGGGAGGAGAACGACACAAAAAGTGCTTCAATCCGGCCTATGGTGTCCTACCCTCTTCAAGGATTCTGATGAACTCGTGAAGAGGTGTACTGACTGTCAGAGAATGGGCACTTGTGGATAGCGTGATATGATGTCGATGCAACCCATTCACTTATGTGAGGTTTTTTGGCGCATGGGGCATCGATTTCATGGGTCCATTCCCTAAGAGTCAGGGATTCGAGTACATTTTATTGGTCGTGGATTATGTTAGTTGTTGGGTTGAGGCCATTCCCGCTTGAACTGTAGATGATAGGACTGTTTGTAGATTTTTAAGGAAGAATATCATTTCACGGTTCGGATTGCCTAAAGTTTTGATATCTGACAGGGGGTCTCATTTGTCAATGACAAGGTAAAGTCCCTTGCTAGCGAGTTCAGCATAGGCCATCGAGTTGCCACTCCATATCACCCTCAGACCAATGGTCTCACTGAAGTGTCGAACATGGATCTCAAGACTATATTGTAGAAGGTAGTCCACCCAGACCGAAAGGATTGGTCACAACTTTTGGACTCGATCTTGTGGGCATATCGAACTTCCTTCAAGACTCCTTTGGGTAAATCTCCCTTTCGCCTCATTTACGGCAAGCCCTGTCATTTACCTGTTGAGATTAGGCACTAGTGACTTTGGGATGTCATAGATATATTATTGGATCCAATGAGTGTAGGAGATCAGAGGAAAGCAGAATTGGCAGCCCTGGAGGAGCTTAGAGATACAGACTTTTCAAGCTGCCTACATTATAAGGAGCGAGTGAAGGAGTGTCATGATTCTCATATCAGCCATAAGCAGTTTGAGCCAGATTAAAGAGTATGGTTGTTTGACGCCAGACTTAGATTATTTCCAGGGAAGTTGCAAAGTAAGTGTAAGGGACCATACCTGGTCCAAAAGGTACATGACAATGGGAGTATTGACATATCTGAGATGTCATCGGAATCTACCTTTCGTGTTAATGGGCAGCGACTCAAACCATATCTAGATCACGAGCCACTGGTCGTTGACGTCGCCCCGATTCATTTTGCATGAGATGTGGTCTTTGACTCACATCTGTTGCATCTCATGCCTGATTATCACTATCTTCCACCTTGTATAGATCCAGATGTCCATATCATCTTATTCTTTAGTCCAACACCCCATTTGCATCTCATGATTATGTTGTACTTAGGGTGCACTTTACCCTAAGTACAGGAGGGGTGTCCAACTCTTGATTATTCTTTTGATTCTTTTTACCTTTGTTTTGCTGCCTACATTTAGGGATATTTCACTCTAAGCATAGGGGAGGTAGACTCTATACATTTTACCACTAGGAGTTCCCTTTATATACAGTCTGTTATACTTAGGATTACTTGACCCTAAGTATAGGGGGAAAACACTGAGCTCTTTTCGTCCATTCTTTGATTCGTCATTGTAATATAGCTTTCCTTTTCACTTCCCTATACTAAGCATGAGTTATGTCTTCTTCTTCATTGCCCTTGATCCACTCTGAGGACATCGTTCGAGCTAAATATTGGGGGGTGTCGTATGTATTTCATATATACTTTAGCCATAACTCGTACTTTGTGTGAGTGTGTCAATAAATAAAATGGCTAAAATCTTTTATCTAAAAATCACAAAAATTTTAAAAAAATTTCTTGTACATAAAATTCTTCTTGCACATACATAGCTATTTATAAAAAATTATTTTTTGTACAAATGCTTGTAAAAATGTTTTGATTGTAAAAGTTCGTAAATATTTGGATATCAAAATTATGTATATAGTACAATTTTTTTGTAAAACGTTTGAAAAATAAAAGTTTGCAAAAACCCTTGTGTAAATATTTGTAAATAGTCTGCAAAACTTCAGCATTCATGTATACATTCAAACATTTTCCAAAAATTTTGCACATTTTCAAAAATTTTGCATAAAAAGCTTTTTGTATATACTTGTATAGTTTTTCTGAATCATAGTTGACATTTAGAATAGCATGGAATTAAATTGGAAAATGGAGCCTGGTTAAGATCTTAATCCATCTAATTCTAAGAGGAACCTTATAGGACTTAGTTTTAAGACTTTTCAGGTCCATTGGTGACTTAGTTCTTTGAGTCCACTAGGCTAAGTAGAACACTTAACAATGCACACATGACTCTCACAAACAATGGCTTTGCTTGCACCAACACCTTACACATAGCTCTCTACAGAGGAGGTGGTGAGGAGGCAGTTTCCTTTGGCTTGGGGTAGCATACGAGGGTAGTACTTCTAGGCGGAACCTCTCGTCTTCTTTTAGTGAAGGAAGTGCATCTCAACTTGGTCCGGTGGTGTTGAGGTCTGAAGACAGGAGTTGTGGGATGCAATAATGCTTCAAAAGAGGAATAGTCTACTGGCTCAAGAGGAAAAAATCCTTATGTATATATGCTGCACCATGTAAATATGTTATACATATGCAAATAAAAAAATGTGTGCAAAAGAAAGAAAAACTCCAAAAAAGTGGTGGGTCTGATAGAAAATGAAATACCCACCGGATCGTATATAGCCAAACAAAGTGAAGCTTATATTACCCATTCTCATCTCATGTAGCTTGCAGTGGGAGACTTAGCTACACTGGTTGAGCCCCCAAGGATACATGACTACACTGGTCATGGTGCATTCTCTTCTTCCTCACCTTCTTGAGCCGGTTGTATTTGAACTTAGAAGGGAATACCCCGCTCATCGAGGAAAGAGATGCTAGACTAGGGCATTAGAGTTACCTTGTTAAGGGGGGCTGTTACTTTGTCATTTATGAGACGGGGAGCTACATATCACTTACACAATACAAGAAAAGATTCATGCTCATTAGAGTTTCTGTATATAGACTTGTTCCTGGATTATTGAGGAGTCTTGACCATAGATTGGTGGAACTTAGAGGCTGTTGAGTTTTAAACCTAAGTCCAAATAAGGTTCCGACAAACTAATAATCCAAAGGCCTGACTAAGCTCCATACTCCAATTTAATGAAGACAAGTTTAATAATCAACCTTGATTCTCCTTCTTTTTCTTTTCTTTCTCTTTTCCCTTCTTTTTCAAATAAGTTTTTGCTAAAGGACTAGCAAAGATAAAGTATAGTATGGTGATGAGTCCCTGATCACCACTCTTTATTCTTTTATTTTAGCTAATTATCTTGGCAAAGCATCATGAAAATAGATGTAAATACAATAAGTTAGCATTATGCATGCATGTGATAATATTACATAATTAGCATGTATTTGTGCAAAATAAAAGAATAAAGGAAAAGAAAAGGAAGGAGGTGTTTATAATAGATACAGAGTGACCTGAACCCCAAGAGAGGGCCAAGCATTAGCCTGATTGCCAAATAAATATGTAGAGAGCGATAGGGCCTACTCTATACTGTACATGCCTTCGGTGTGAATAAATAAGTATTTTTGCCAAAATAAAAATAAAATTATTTTTTTACCTCCTTGTATATATTTCTAAAAATAAAATAAAAATCGGAAAAATAAAAAGAAAAAGAAAAGAAAATTCTTTCTCCTTTCAACATAATACATGTATATATGCTTTTTCCTCTATTTATTATATACATGTAAATAAATAATAAAAATAAAATAAAAATTATTTAATACTCCAAAAATTATGTTGCAAATAAATAAAATATAAAATTGGGGCATTTTGTAAAAATAACAAAATAAAAATAATTGTACAAAACACATACATAGGTATATTATACTTGTATATAATACAATATTTTGTATATAGAGTAATTTATTTTTTTATAAAAATAAATTAAAATCACAGAAAAATCCCTTGAAGATTAATAAACATTTTTTATTTTATTCATTTTCAAATTTAAATTCATTTATTATTTTTAATCTATTTATTTTTTATTTTTCTTATTATTTTATCTTGTAGTCTATTTTGTCCTATTCTCTGCAGTTTCTAATTGGCCAACGTAGGAATGTTGACCCGGGTCAACCCCCTCTTCCGGGGCTTGACCCAACCCAACAACGTGGCCGGACCTAAGTCTCGCATTTTTCTCCATCGGATCGCGCAGTCTCTCGCCCGAATTTTTTGCCCGCATCTCCCCTATGGATCCAAGATCCTCGCGGATCCCTGAGGAGGTGTGGATCCTTCTCGGTTCGCATGCCCTCGCCTGTTCTTTCCATCCACCTGAGAGCACTATACATCATCTCATCCTTCTCCCTAGGAAGGTGTCTCGTGCTTCGCTCCCTCTCGATACCCTAGCCACCTCCAGCAGAGTGACAGCCGTCTGGAGCGTCTCCTGCCATTCGATTTGGTGCAGTGACGCCGCAACTCAGTCATCGTGGCCGGAGTTCTGCCGCGAGTAGCCTCCCTTGCTTGACGCCGCTCTATCGAGGCCATCACCCCGTCGACCACCTTCACTTGGAGCCCAGGAGTCGATCCAGAACTCCAGGTGACCCTCTCATCCTTCCCCTTTACCGTTTCGATTAGATCTTTCATCTCAGCGCCGTCGTACCTTCGTTTACTCCGACCAGCCGGTTGGAGCTCCGTTCCCCCATCCTAGCCGCTCTGATAGCATCGCACATTCACCCTTCATCTAACTCCGCATCCTGATCACCCTGGTTTTAGCTTATCTAACCGCGATTAGGCTCGAGGTTTCCCTCCATCGCCTTTGCCGGAGACCGACATCTACCCCACATCGCTTATATCCTTTTTAGCTCAAATAACCCAGACTAGAGCGTAGCTCCGAGTCATAGCAACCCTTTGTAGGTAGTTTAGCGCGTCGGGAGCCCCCTTTCCATCCTCACTAGGGCTCACCGGAGCTGCTCCAGGCCTTCACCGTCGACACGTCCATCCAGTCGTCGTAGCATCCATTTGAGCCGACCAACTAACGTGGAATCATCGCGTCTTCACGTTAGTGTCCTCTGATCTTCCATTGGAGTTGGGGATCTTTTCCTTGGCTCTGACGAAGTTCACCTGACGCCTGTTCTTCAAGACCCGTTCCGCAACGTTGGATCGACCGAGGCCCTCCAGAGTATATCATGATCGTCCATCCAACCGTCGTGTCAAACTGTTGGATATCAGATCTGACACCCACACACATTCCACGTCCCCGACCAGGTCTGACCATCAGATCTGACATATGATGCCACCAGAGCCGTATGATTACGCCTCACCAGCAGACGCCACGTGCCACCCCACGTGCGCCTCACGATATCCCTTTTTACCTCGCATTTATTTTATTTTACATTTTAGTCTGTAAAATAAATTTGTAATCGAACTTATTTGCAGTCTAGTCCCTATAGTTTCTGTTATTTATGATTTAGTCCTCCTTGTCTTGAGACACATGCTTCGTCACGTGCATGTTGGTGTTTTTGTAGTTTTATCCCTGGATTGGTTTGATGTTATCTTTTGAATGGATGTTTTATAGAATTGCAAATATACCCCTGTGAACGTGTTTTTGACGCATGTGCTGAATTGATTGGATAAATTGCATGGTTGCCCCCAGACTTTTTATGCATGTTAATGTATAGGACAGAAACTCTAATAAATTGCATATAAGTCCCTGTTTGTTGTGTCCTTGGTTTTCAATCAAATAATTATTAAATTGATTTCTAAAATTCTAAAAAATTACATTTAGCTCCTGCTACTGTGTAGTATTTATAGTAAATTTCATAACTTGATTTAATTTTATTTGATATTTTCTAAAAATCAAAAACCCTAAAAATTGAATCTTTCTATTTTAGAAAACACATAAAAATAGAAAAATACACTTAAAAATTCCAAAAACATTTGTGAGTGTTTGTTTTGTAGTGCTTTAATTTCTGCATCAGTTTTATTATATTATCTTTTATGAAACACCTAAAAATAGCAAAAGACTAAAAACCTTATAAAAATTACTAAAAATTCTATAAAAATAAAAAAAGGGTTTTCAGCTCCTGTAGTTAGATTTTATTTTATACTTTCACATAAAATTGCTACTAGGAATTTAGAACACTTTAAGTAATTTTAATTTGCCTTTCTTTCCAGGCTATATGTTGCTTGTTGTTTTTAGCTTTCTTTTATTTTTAGAAAATTTCATAAAATTCAGAAAAAGCCTATAAAATTCCCAAAAATAGTTGAATATTTTAAAAACATAAAAATATTTTTACTTAGCATTTTTTAGCCTTTTTAGCCTTAATAAAAATTTCTGTAGTGTGGCTGCTTTTATTTTCCTATTGAATTTCTTATTAGGAAATATAAAAAAATTGCAAAATTTAAAAATACCAAAAATATTTTTACTTCTTCTCTGATTTCTCGACTACTTCGTAGGATTATCTCGTGCTCCTTGTGTTCGACCCTCCCACCTTGACAGATAATCCACAACAAGAAGGATATATTCAAACCATGGCTAACAGAGAATGTGCCCATGAAGTCGATGCCCTAGGCATCAAAGACATCACAAATGATGACAGGCTGCATTGGCATCTCATCCTTGGAACCAATGGTTTCTCCCATTTGCTGGCATACTGGGCATGACTTTGCAAAGGTGAGAGCATTGTGAAACAGAGTCAGCCAGTATAAGTCACATTGTAAAACCTTCCATGTGGTCCTCTTCCCGGAGTGGTGTCCTCCTGCCTTTAGACTATGGCAAAAAGTAAGGACACTCTGATATTCCTCCCGAGGAATACACCTCATCCAGACACAATCCGGTCCTTCAAAGAAAAGGATCGGATCCTCCCATTGGTAATGCCTCGCATACGACTTGAGTCGGTCTATATGTCTCTTGGACCAATCTTCGGGAACTTTCTTGGAGACAAGATAGTTCACTATATTAGCATACCATGGGAGTGAGTCGATAACAAAAATCGACTCGTCTAGAAAGGACTCTCGAATAGGTGTATCATCAGAAGTATCAAGAATTTCAAGATGAGAGTGGTGATCAGCCACTATGTTCTTCTTTCCAGGTTTATCTCTAATATCCAAATCAAACTCCTGGATGAGTAAAATTCACCTAAGAAGACGTGCCTCCGCATCCTTCTTTTCCATTAGGTACTGTAGTACTGTATGATCTGTGAACACAATCACCTTAGATCTAATGAGATGGATCTGAACTTATCTAAGGTGAACACTACTGCAAGCATTTCCTTTTCGGTAACTATATAGTTACGCTAAGCGGGATCAAGCACTTTGCTTGCGTAGTGTATAGCGAACATGATACCATCCCGCCACTGTCCAAATACAGCCCCAACAACAAAATCTGGGGCGTCCGTCATGATCTCGAAAGGAAGAGACCAGTCTGGGGCTTGTAGGATCGGGGCATCCATGATCATCCCTTGAAGTTTCTTAAAGGCCTCAATACATTTATGATCGACAATAAACTCCATGTCTTTTCCTAGAAGCTCAGTTAGCGGTTGGGCGATCTTTGAAAAATCTTTGATAAATCTCCAATAAAATCCAACATGCCCGAGGAATGACCGCAATTATTTTACGTTGGTTGGTGGCTGGAGTCATCGGATCATATCCACTTTGGCAGGATCAACATCCATTCCTCTCCTAGAGATAACATGCTCCAACACAATACCCTCCGTCACCATGAAGTGACTTTTCTCCCAGGAGAGCACCGGATTAACCTCACATAATCGTTTGACGACTCAGTCCAGATTTCTAAGACAAGAATCAAAGGAATCACCGTGGACCAAGAAGTCATCCTTGAAGACTTCTAGGAATTCACCGACCATCTCGGCGAATACTGCAATCACGTACCTTTGAAATGTATTAGGAGCATTACATAACTAAAAGGGCATGCGCCTGAAAGTATAGGTACCAAAGGGGCATGTGAACGTGGTTTTCTCCTGATCCTCAGGAGCGATAGCTACTTGATTGTAGCTCAAGAACCCATCTAAGAAGCAGAAGAATTCTTTTCCCTCTAATCTTTCTCAGATCTGCTCAATAAATGGTAGGGGAAAATGATCTTTCTTCATCGCGACATTCAAGCGTCTGTAATCCACACAGACACACTACGGCGTGGGTACTCATGTCATGATCTCATCTCCGTCGTCATTGGTGATTGTCTGAATTCCCGACTTTTTCGGGACAACATGGATAGGTGCCACCCACTTGGAATCGAAGATGGGGTAAATAAAACCCGTGTCACACCATTTCTCAATCTCCTTCTTCACGACCTCTCGTACATTTGGATTCAATCTGCGTCGGAACTCATGAGAGGGTTTAGCTTCATTCTCAAGATAGATATGGTGTGAACACAGAGCAGGATTTATCCCGTGGAGATCGGTGATGCTCCAACCTCTCACCTTGTGGTTTTTTCTACAGGATCTCTAGCAAGTGAGATTCTAGTTCCTCGGTCAATCACGAACTGATAATGAGTGGAAATTTCCTCTCTTGTCCCGCAAGGAAGGTGTACTTAAGGGTCGTGGGTAATGGTTTGAGCTCAGGTAAGGTGTGATCATCAAGGAAATATGGCTCAATCAACTCTGGTTCTGTGCTGGTAGTGTCGAGATCTATCTCTGAAGTATCTGCCACCAACTCATTCAGCTCTGGAGTCAGATCATCAAAAGTATCCAAACAATCGGTGAAAGCCACGTCCGACTCATTATCCTCATCTTCTGATTGTCCTAAGGAGGGAAGGACTGACAAGCTCAGTTGGGCTTCTGTGTCATCTAAGATGTAGGGGTGATGAAACCCATTTTCATCTCATAATTTTCCACTATTAACCCCCTTGCTTAAAGATGTGTCAATAAAAACCAGATAACGTCCTATAATTATCAGAGTCTTGAATAAAATCATAAAAAATGGCAAAAGTAAAATTCGTGGTATTTTTAGCCTTAAAATATCCTTAAAAATATTTCATGTCTTCTGTTGACCCCGTTTCCATTTTGGTCAACATGAAACTTGTAGATCTCATCGAGATCTACAACTTTCATGTTTTGAGTTTTCTGAAATTCGGCCATTTAACCCCTCAAAAACAAACATTTCTCTCTGAATAATCTGATTGGGCCACGTGGCCCGTTCTGGTGGAGCCACATGACCCGGCCTCTTTGTCTCATCCGTCCTCGACCAGGGCCGTTGGATCTTTTCTTAATCCAACGGCCCGATGAGATCTACGTACACGCTTTTTCCCATCATATGATCATATCCCGATCTCATCACCGCCACTCGTTTGCGCCTCAACCATTGCCCGACATGTGGCACGTTGAGCACCACTCGATCGCACCCTCTCCTTTTCATCCCAACCGCTTCTTCCAGCCTCGCACCACGGCCATACGATCTTCTCTTGATATGATCTGAGACGCCCGCTGACATCGCTCCCGCACCCTTAGTTAATTCGGTCAAATTAATGGTCCAAATTACTTTTAAGTGTTCGTTGCAGTCGGATACGAGAGGTTAATCAAAAACCACTTAAGTCAGATGTTGGTCAATTTTAAGCGGTGATATTTTTTTACTTGGTGGAGTCCAAGGTCGATCTCAGGGAGGCAACTGTCTCCTTAGGTGGATTACAGCAATTTACAAGTGTTGATATTCGAGGAACAATTTTTTGGTCTTTTTATTTCTTATGCAGACATATGCAGACAAATCTTAGCCAATTAATTTGTGTATCAAACTAAGTCCAAAAATGATGAAAATTGGCCAGATGATTATTTATGATGAAAATAACCTATACTAATTTTTTTTGGAATTTTTTTCGACTCAAAATAATTTTTCTGTGAATTAAATAAACAGACAGAGTGATTTTCAGTTTTTAATGTTTAATAAATATCAAATCACAATTTTTCCAAGAACTGAAATTATCCTAGGAGGGTCTAATGATCAGGAACCTAGGAAAATTAACAGAACTTAAATTTATTGTGAAATGAATTAATTAAAATTAATTTAAGGAAATCACTAAACTATTTATTGAGGCCTCGTTATGCGTGCAAACGATATGAAATTTTTATGGAGTGTTGAAAATAATGTCCTTAAGCTACTGTGAATTTTTGGCGATTTTTGAAGGCACAGATAATTAATTAAAAATCAAAAGGCATCACTGGGCAAAATACGACACAAATGAACCAATTAATTTATTAATAATTCAAGCATACCAACAAAAATCAAACACGTGTACTAACAGGTAGAGGACAAAATTCTCAACAACTTGCAATTTTTAGAATTTCAAAATGATGAAATATGCATGCTATGGACACGTGCAAACACAAGGGTATAAATGCAATACCGGAAAATAAAATTTCAATAAGCAAACATGCTGACAGGGACTAAAATGCAATTACCGATACTATGCAGGACTTCTATGCAATTTCTCCACGAGACACGTGCTCCTCACGTGGTGTCTGCTTCACAGGGACCTTTTTGCAAATTCGGAAAGTTCCAGGGGCGTCGGTGCAATTAACCCAGGTCGCACGTGCTCCTCACGTGGGGCGACCTAGGTTCGGAGGGCGTCGGAGGCTCGGAGCGAGGCTCAGGTCTTCTGGAGGTTCGGCTCAGCTTCGATGCAGCTTCGGGTCACCCGAGCCTAGGCTTCGAGGCCGAGGCTCGGATAAGGCGACGTGGCGGCCTGAAGGCCCTTGGATCAAGATGGATCCAAGGGAGGTCGATGAAGACGCATGGAGTCTTGTGAGGCGTCCGATCCGAGGGGTGATTCAACGGTCGTGGACGAGGGCGGCAAAGTGGACACGTGGAGGGGCGAAGACCGTTCGATCAGAGGATCGAACGGTTGCTGCTCCTTCTTCTCTATCGATCCTCCGCCGCCTGCGGAGGAGAGGGCTGCGCTCCGGTGAAGACGCTGTAGCTCCGCCCGTTCCTCCTGAAGCCGATGAAGCTCTCCGAGGTGTCGGAGATATCCCAGTAGGAGCGTGGCGATGCGGCGAAGGCACTGATGGTCCCAGGATCCCTGGAGGATGGCTGGAGCTCTATGTCGATGAAGCTCGAGGAGAGCTCCGGCGAGGCTCCGGCCAATGATGAAAGTATCACCTGCAAGCGTTAAATGTAGAGCCGGAGCTCGTGCGTGCGTTTGTGGAGAAGTGGTGTTGGTTGGCGAGGCCTAAGGAGACGTGAGGTGGTCGGGGGACGTTGCTCCGGCCAAGTGGCGGAGCTGGAGATCGATGGACGGTGGAGTGGAGCGTCTGAAGATGCGGAGGGGTCAGCGAGGATGAGAGCTCCGACGCGGAGCTCGGCGGAGTGAAGGCGAGGCGTGAAGATGATCGTGGACAGAGAATAAAATCGGAGAAGATGAAGGGAAAAGAAGAAAACGATCGGAGGAGAGATGGAGGGGATTACCTGGGGATTGGGGCTCAGCTTTGAGCTCCAGGTCGTCGCTCAAGAGGTCGGTAAAGCCCCGAGCTCAAGCAGCTACGCGGAGGGCGGCTGCGACACGGCGGTGGCACCGTGGATCTCGCCGGAGAAGGAGGGCTGTCTTCGCTCAAGGATTCACTCAATTCCTATCACAAATCGAAGGTTCCGAGCTCTAGGTTCCTCTCTGGAGTGGCGGATGGGGATGAATGTGGCCGGAGAGGGGGTATTTAAAGGATGAAGGTGACGGTCTGGCTGGGTGGATGGCGAAGTTGGTGGCTGTCGTGGGGCGAGTGTGGCGGAGATGGTGGTGTTTGAGGGAGCTTGCGAGGGAGAGGGATGAGTGGGGTGTGTCGTGGGGAGGTCAGCGGCCGGCGAGGGTGGCTGACGTGTGCCCAAAAAAGGAAAGGGGGCGCCCCTCCCGCAAGGCAGAGATCGTGGGAGAGAGGGGCGCCCGAGGTAGGAGACGAAGTCTCCACCGTTGGATCTTGTGATCCAACGGTGGGGATCGAAGCGAGATGGAGCGGTTACGATGAGATCTGGGATGCCCAGATGAGGGGTTATGAGAGCGCCACGTGGCGCGTTTTGGCGAGGCGCGAGCGGATGGCTCAGATGAAAGGGTAGGGTTGATCTGAGGGTCGAGATTCGCTGGAAGGTGGGCGGCTGTGATGAGAGGATCGGGGGCGCGATCGAGCGGCGTAGATGCCGCCACGTGGCTCGCTGAGAGCGCGGCGCTAAGGGACGGTGGAGATGAGGTATGGGCTTTGATCCTACGGTCCATATGAAGGGCGTGCGTGGCAGCGGCTCGGCCGTTGGATCAGGATGGCCATCCAACGGCGGAAGGCGCAGGCGGATCAGACAAAGGGCAGCGGGCCGCGTGGCGCAATCAGAGTGCGCCACGTGGCCTGCTGTGAATGGTTGGAGGGGAAAACACGTGTAGAGAGAAGAGGAAGCCGAATTTGGAAAAACTCAAAACATGAAAGTTGTAGATCTTGATGAGATCTACAAGTTTCATGTTGACCAAAGACGGAGATGAGGTCACATATAATACATAAATACAAAGATACATAAATATACATATGTAGTATACAAAATGACCCAAAAACCCAAGTTTCTCATACAAGCTCCAACTTCGATGAAATTAGTCTCATTTTGAAGGTCTTTTAATATATAGTATTCTAAGAGTGAGTAGACCTAAGTAGGGGTTTGTATGCGGGCTTTATGTGTGTTTTAATGTACAAGGGTTCTCAGGATATTTGGGCTATTTTACAAGGGTGATTTGTGGCATCCTTCCCTATATTATTAAGGAGTATACACATCTATTATAGAGAAGGAGTTATTTGATGAAGAGGTATTTTACAGGGGATTTTTGGCTTCTTATTTAAATGCAGATGAGCTGCTATAATGCATGAATTATGGATGCATGCATGAGTGTTATTTATGCAAGATAAAAGGAAATATGCCTCTATTTTCTCGGGAACAAGGCTCTATTTTTGACTTTTGGAGTGATGAATAACAGATTCATCAACCCCCTATACTTAAACCTTGCTCGTCCCCGAGCAACTAAATGAAATGCACGAGTGAAATGAAATTGGGTTCCATACCAAGGTCATGAACAAAAGTTTAAAAATAGAGCTAGACTTGACCTTTGGATTAATCATGTGTCGGAACCTTATTAGGATCTGAGTTTAAGACTTAACAGACTTCAAGTTCCACAAGTCTTCTATTCAAGACTCCTCGACTTACCTAATCAGAACAAGTCTACATACACAAACCCTAATGACCATGAATCCTTTCATGCAGTGTAAGTGATAGCTGACTCCCCACCTCAGAAGTAACAAAGAAACAACCTCCCCCAACCTGGTAACTCTAATGCCTCGGTCTAGCAACTCTTTCCTCGAGAAGCGGGGTATTCCCTTCTAAGTTCAAGTTCAACCGGCTCAAGAAGAGGAGGAAGAAGTATAGACTTTTGGAAGCTTAGCCAGTGTAGCTAAGTCTCCCGCTGCAAGTACATGGTGACTACAAGCTTTTGCTTTTCTTGACTACATACACTCCGGTAGGGTTATTAAATTTTCAATCCGACCCACCACTTTTTTTTGGAGTTCTTTTTGGCATTTTTTTTTATGCCTTTGTACAACATATATACATGGTGCAGCATAGATAAGAAATTTCCTCTTGAGACAGTAGACTATCCCTCTTTTGAAGCTTTATTGCAACCCACTGCTTCTGTCCTCAGCCTTCATCACCACTAGTCCAAGTTGAGACGCACTTCCTTCACTAGAAGAAGAAGAGAGGTTCCGCCTAGAAGTACTACCCTCATATGCTACCCCAAGCTAAAGGAAACTGTCTCCTTATCACCTCATCCGTAGAGAGCCATGTGTAAAGTGCTGGTGCATGTTAAGCCATTGTCTCTAAGAGTCGTGTGTGTGTTGTTAAGTGCTCTATTCAGGCTTGTCAAGATGACATATGAACATAGACTTGGAGACTTAAAGAATTAAGTCATCTGACCTGAAAAATCTTAACTCCGGTTCCTAGAAGGTTCCTCTGAAATTAGGTGGATTAAGATCAAATCAAGTCCATCCTCAATATCTACTCATAACTTGGTTTAGAACCCACTAACTTTTCACCTTGCATATGCAAGATATGTAGATGAGATGTCATGCTATGAAAATGCAAGACTCTTTTTCTATGCAGAGATGATATGCAAGAGTAAATAAGAAGCCTATTTATTAAAGGATTTTTTTTTTTTTTTTATTTTTATTATTTTTTTTTCATATAATTTTTTTTTCGATTTTTACCCACCCGTAATTATTGTATATATATACAAAAATACGTGAAAGTACGAGCTATGGGTAAAGTATATATGTAATATATACACGCCCCCCTATACTTAGCGTGTGCTATGTCCTCAGAGCACTAAGAGCGAGGAAAAGACATAGCTCGTGCTAAGCGTAGGAGAGCCAAAAAGGTGTAGAAATCATCTCGCCCCCCCTATACTTAGGCTATGGAAGCCTAAGTAAAGAAGAAGATCAAAAAATGGGGCAGATGAGGGAAAGATGGGAAATGGATGAATATATACATGCGGGCATCGGTCCCCCCTATACTTAGGCTCTGGTTAGCCTAAGTATAGGACAGAAGGGAGTATGAGGACCGATGTGATCTGGAGGATGTACAATGAATCGACTCAGGTGACCTCTCCCCCCTATACTTAGGATCTGGTCATCCTAAGTATAGTCTGAGATAATGATTCGATGATGTGGGGATGGGTTACTAGAATCGTGGAGGTAGAGGATAGGATATACAGGAAGAATGATATGTACAGATGAGTCGGTCTGAATCTTTCGAGATGCTGCAGATGGCTAGAGTTCACTGCTGCAAGGTTTCATACGCGGCTTGAGATTTATCTGCTGTATTTGTCTCGCGTATGAATACAATCTTCTCCACATGGACTAACTGTTCATTGGATTCGACGAAGTGCTTCAATAGCTGCCCATTCACTAGGAATGTCGGTGCGTCATCTGCGAGATCTGAGATCTCGACACATCCACTATCATGCACCGTTCGGACAACGAATGGTCCCGTCCACTTGGACTTTAATTTGCCTTGGAAAGTCTTCAGCCTGGCATTGAACAACCATACCTTCTGTCCAGGAACAAAGATCTTTCGTCTGATATATCTATCGTGCCAACGCTTTACCTTGTCCTTGTACACCACACTGTTGTCGTATGCTCGGTTTCTGACTTCCACAAGCTCATTCAGATCCATGTCTCTCTGTTTTTGGCCCAGGTGTGTGTTCCAGTTAACTTTCTTTATTGCCCATTCTGATTTGTGCACTAACTCTGCGGGCAAATGGCACGGCTTTCCGAAGACCATTCGGAATGGGGAGGTGCCTAACGGTGTCTTGTAAGCCGTCCTATACGCCCAGAGGACTTGATCCAAGATCTGAGACCAGTCCTTCCTGTCTGGGCGGACAAGCTTTTGCAATATGGATTTCACCTCCCTATTCGACACCTCAGCCATACCATTGGTTTGTGGGTGGTAAGGACTAGCGACACGGTGTTCGATGCCGTAGTCCTTCAGGAGTTTCTTCACCTCCCGATTCACAAAGTGGCTACCCCCATCTGATATCATTATTTTGGGGATCCCGAACCTAGAGATTATGTGCTCTCTGATAAATTTACAGACAGTCTTGCTGTCTGCGGCTCGGGTCGGGATAGCCTCCACCCATCTGGACAGATAGTCAACCGCAAGAAGGATGTATTCAAACCCGTGGCTGACAGGGAATGGGCCCATGAAATCGATGCCCCAGGCGTCAAAGACATCACAAATGATGACCGGCTGCATTGGCATCTCATCCTTGGAACCAACGGTTCCTCCCATTCTCTGGCAGACTGGACACGACTTCGCGAAGGTGGTGGCATCACGAAACAGAGTCGGCCAGTAGAAGCCACACTGAAGTACCTTCCATGCGGTCCTCTTCCCGGAGTGGTGTCCTCCTGCCTCTAAGCTATGGCATAAAGAAAGGACACTCTGGTATTCCTCTTGAGGAATACAACGTCTCCAGACACAATCCGGTCCTTCAAAGAAAAGGATCGGATCCTCCCAATGGTAGTGTCTAGCGTCCGACTTGAGTCGGTCGATTTGGCTCTTGGGCCAATCCTCGGGAACTTTCTTGGAGACAAGATAGTTCACGATATTGGCGTACCATGGGAGTGAGTCGATAACAAAAATCGACTCGTCAGGGAAGGAGTCTCGAATTGGTGAATCCTCGGAAGTATTAAGATCTTCGAGACGAGAAAGATGATCGGCCACTACGTTCTTCTTACCAGGTTTATCACGGATATCCAAATCAAACTCCTGGATAAGTAAAATCCAACGAAGAAGACGTGCCTTTGCGTCCTTCTTCTCCATTAAATATCGCAGTGCCGTGTGGTCTGTGAACACGGTTACCTTGGATCCGATTAAGTGGGATCTGAACTTGTCCAAGGCAAACACTACCGCAAGCATTTCCTTTTCGGTAACTGTATAGTTACGCTGAGCAGAATCAAGCACTTTGCTTGCGTAGTGAATTGCAAACGGGACGCCATCTCTTCTTTGTCCCAATACAGCCCCAACAGCGTAATCTGAGGCATCCGTCATGATCTCAAAAGGGAGAGACCAATCTGGGGCTTGCAAGATGGGAGCGTCCATGATCATTCCTTGTAACAGCTTAAAGGCCTCAAGACACTTGTGATCAACAATAAACTCCGCGTCTTTGCCTAAAAGCTCAGTTAGCGGTCGGGCAATCTTAGAAAAATCCTTTATAAATCTCCGATAAAATCCGACATGCCCGAGGAACGACCGCAACTGCCGTACGTTGGTTGGTGGCTGGAGTCGTCTGATCACGTCCACCTTGGCAGGGTCAACCTCCATTCCTCTCTTGGAGATGACATGCCCCAACACTATGCCCTCCGTCACCATAAAGTGACTTTTCTCCCAGGAGAGCACCAGATTGACCTCACAACATCTTTTTAGGACTCAGTCCAGATTCCTAAGGCAGGAATCAAAAGAGTCGCCGAGGACCGAGAAGTCATCCATGAAGACTTCCAGGAATTCGCCGACCATTTCGGCGAATACAGCAATCATGCACCTTTGAAAAGTACCTGGAGCATTGCATAACCCAAAAGGCATGCGCCTGAAAGCATAGGTACCAAAGGGGCATGTGAACGTGGTTTTTTCCTGGTCCTCTGGAGCTATGGCTACTTGATTGTAGCCCGAGAACCCATCAAGGAAGCAGAAGAATTCTTTTCCCGCTAATCTTTCTAAGATCTGATCAATGAATGGTAGAGGGAAATGATCCTTCTTCGTCGCGGCATTCAAGCGTCTGTAATCCACACAGACGCGCCACGACGTGGGTACTCTCGTCACGATCTCCTCTCCGTCCTCGTTGGTGGTCGTCTGAATTCCCGACTTTTTCGGGACAACATGGATTGGGGCCACCCACTTAGAGTCGGAGATTGGGTAAATGAAACCCGCGTCGCACCATTTTTCTATCTCTTTTTTCACCACTTCTCGTAAATTTGGATTCAACCGGCGTTGGAATTCATGAGAGGGTTTGGCTTCGTTCTCCAAATATATATGGTGCGAAC
Source organism: Ottelia alismoides (assembly GCA_037367405.1). Lineage (NCBI taxonomy): Eukaryota > Viridiplantae > Streptophyta > Magnoliopsida > Alismatales > Hydrocharitaceae > Ottelia > Ottelia alismoides. The sequence continues at coordinate 113,384 of JAZKJV010011098.1, forward strand.
ACAGAGCGGGATTTATCCCGTGGAGATCAAAAATGCTCCAGCCTATTGCCTTGCGGTTCTTCTCCAGGATCTCTAGCAAGCGAGATTCCTGCTCCTCGGTCAATTGCGAACTGATAATGACCGGGAATTTCTTGTCTTGGCCCGCAAGGAAGGCATACTTCAGAGTTGTGGGTAAAGGTTTGAGCTCAGGGATGGTATGATCGTCTAAGAAGTCTGGCTCAATCAAATCTGGTTCGGTGTTGGAAGTGGCTGGATCCTGTTCTGTAGTGGCTGCCACCAAGCTTGGCTCTGGAGTCGGATCGTCAAAGGTCTCCATGCAATCGGCAAACGCCTCGTCCGACTCGTCTTCCTCATCTTCCGATTGTCCTAAGGACGTAAGGACTGACAGGCCCACTTGGGCCTCTATGTCATCGAAGATGAAGGGCGATGCAGGCTCAGAGCTGTACTCGTTCCTGAGGATCTCGCAGACTGATTCATGCACTGGATCATCTTCAAAGGAGATGGACGCTTCGGTGCTGGCTGGGTTCTGTCTCCATGGCCCAACTAAGTCTACATGCTCTCGGTCTGTTTCGATAGAAGAGTACTCGGTGCTGGATTCGGAGTCTGGTCTCTGCCATCTGGTTTGCTTCATCTCTAGTTCCTCATCTCCGCCTGGAGTTTGGAACTGAATTTTCCCATTCTTATAATCGAATAAGGCCCCTGCTGTTCTGAGGAAGGGCCTACCCAAGATAATCTGGGAATCTCTCCAATTACGAGGGGTTTCCATATCAAGGACAGTGAAGTCCACCAGGTATTCTTGCCCCTCGACTTTGATCACAATGTTCCTTAACTCTCCTTGGGACCTCTTAGTTGATTTGTCTGCAAACTGAAGAATAGCTCTAGATTTCCTAAGAGGTCCGAGATTTAGCCGCTCATAGAGGGCCGTGGGCATCAAATTGATCGAGGAACCATTGTCCAGGAGAGTGCGTGCAAACGCGATGTCATCAACATGACTCACTACATAGTGTGCACCCATGTCTCTTCGTTTCCGAGGAAACGAGTTCTTTATTGCACAAGTCGTGGCTACTGATAGAACGTGTTTCTCAACACGGCTTTTGGTCTTCCTGCTAACCCTAGTAGGTGTGCATCTCACCTTAAGGTATTTTTGGAATGCAGGGGTCATCTCCACGAACTTGTCAAAGGGGATTGTGACCTTGATGTGTTTGTTACAAAACTCGGCCATCTCAGGGTCATCTTTTTGGATTTTTGTGTTTTTCTTCTTCCCACCCTTGAGAGCTTGGGGGAAAGGGATTATTAACTCAGGTTCTGGAACTGAAATATCTTCATTAGCTGCTGAAACTGAGTTTTGAACACGACTCTGACTCGGACTTTTGTACAGACTCTGACTCTGACTCTGACGAAAGGGAAAATGCTTGGGCGAAACCGGTGATGCTTCTTCCGCTTCTTCTGGCTGGTCCTCCTCAGATGGAGGTGCGGGCTCATCGGTGTCGTCGGACTCTGGATGACTGCGGGGCTGGTGCTTCGAGGACTCAGATGTCCTCTTCTTCTGCTGGTGGTGGTGCTCCTCCTTTTCCTCCTCCGAATTCTCCTCAGGTCGAACTTCGGAGGTTCCTTCCTGTTGTGCCCGTGCCCGATCAGGTATGGTCACGGTCCTTCCGCTCCTGAGGGACATATGATTAACATTATCGTACGAAAGGATCTCATGTTCAGATAAATAATTATCTGAATAGTATACCTGATCTCGGGGTCGGTTCTGGCCCTGATGCAGGCTGTTTGGGTTGGCCTGAACCTGTGCGGGAATTGGGGTCCTTGGCGCCATTTGTTGGTCCTGGGCACGAGAAACCCGATTGATGTCGGTTCTCATATCCAAGTAATCATTCTGTATCTGTTGGACCCTATCAGACAGGGTCTGGATCGCCAAGGTGAGTGACTCCAATTCGGTGGGATGGGCTTGCTGCGGTGTTGATGCCGTCCTAAATTGGCCCTGCTGGCCATGCCGATACTGCTGCTGATGGAACGGTGCTGGCCCCTGCTGGGATGTACGCTGCTACGGCTGGTACCCATGATCTGGCCTGGACTGGTATCGCGGGACTGTGACGGGCCTGGTCTCTTGGTAAACTGGGGTGGGGCGGTGTGCCTGATCCTTCCCCATCTCGATTTGCCGGACTAGTGGGTCCCGGCTATACCAAAGCCCGTTAATCTCATATACAGGCGGAGGCTCCTCGTACTCTGTCTCAACTGGTGGGGGTGCATGATGGTTCTGCTGGGTGTAAGTCTGATCCCAGCTGCTCTGAGACCCCGGTGCCTGTTCCTGTACAAGATGGACTCGATGTACAGGCACAGGTGGTGCAGAAGGGGTGGGTAGCTTAATCTTGGCTACCTTTTCAGAGAGTTCCTCCACCTTCTTGGGAAGGCTCGAAAGAGACTCCATCTCCGCGACTCTCTTGTGGATCTGCTCGACCATAGTAAGCTTGTCTGCAATCATCCCCATGCTGGGGATGAGGTCCTCAGTCAGATCTGCAACAGTCCTTCTAGTTGTCTCATTGGATAAGATTGAGGGAGACAACTGATAGGCCCTTGCGGCCTGTGACCTGCCGGATTCTGCCATCTGCTCTAGGATCTTCCATACAGCATGCTCGTTCTTGTTCAGATAGCTTCCTCCACAGGCGGCACTGACTAACCCCTGCATTTCTGGGGTTAATCCACAGATCAAGGTCTGGACTAAGATCGCCTTTGAAATGCCGTGGCAGGGGCATTTCTGTACTAAGTCATTGAACCTATCCCAAGCCTCATGGAACGGTTCGCAGGCTCCTTGAGCAAAGCTGGCGATCTTTGTTCTCATCTGATTAGTTCTACTGAGAGGGTAGAACTTCTTTAAGAAAAGGTCCTTGAACTGCATCCAGGTAGTACATACCACCCCTAAATTTTTCAGCCAATGAGCAGCCTTATCACCTAAGGCAAAAGGGGTGGCCTTCAGCCGAATATAATCTTGGCCAATATTGGGTGGCTAAGATTGTTGCACACTAACTCGAAGTCACGGAGGAAAGTGTATGGTTCTTCATTAAGGTTTCCGTTGAACTTCGGGAGCAGACTAAGGAAGTGGGGCTTCAACTCAAATGCCTGGGCGGGAACTGCGGGTGCCAACCAGTTCTGAATCTCGTTCTCCGCCGGGTTATAGGTATCGACCATTGGTCGGTCGATTCCTTCTGCTGCTATGATTTGTCCCATCCGTGCAGTGAGATCTGCATTCCTCTGTTCGGCATCAGCAAGGCGAGCAAGAATCTGTTTGATTTGTTCCTCATCTGGTGGAACTTTCGGCGGCATCTTGTCCTCTAGTTCTGGGGATTGGAAAATAAGACCGGTGTTAGAGGGCAAATCAAGGAAGGGATTACCGAGGCAATGATCTTCCTCGGTAATCTCGGAGGAGATAAAAGGGTTGGTTTGAGAGTAACCACCCTGAGCATGTGGGAACCAGGACTCAAGAGGGTCATGAGTCCTGGGTGGTCCAAGGTGCGCTCGGACCGAGGAAGACGAGTTACTTGGGGGACTCATAGAGAGATCAGTGAATAGTGTTTCGAGATCTCCCCAATCACTCATCTTGATGAGGGAAGAAGATAGGATTTTACTCCTACCTGAAGCAAGCAATAAGAACAATCCAAGACCCTGGGTTCACACTCAACACAGTGAAGGACTCAAAGTTGAGTCCAATTTATCTTGTAGTTTTTAAGTGTGATATTCAAGCAAAAGTAGCAAGGATTACGCGGCCTAAAGGAAAGTCGGCTTAGAGCCGGATGCGTCTTTCCTGTTTATCCTGTCGCCTAAGATACCGCCGATCCTCCCTTTCTTTGCTCCTATCCGGAGTGGGGACTCAATGACGTGCCCCTATCTACCTGCACTGAGGCGGAGGCTGACAAAGTTTTTAGGCCTTGTCGCAGAGTACCGCTGGTTCGCCCCTATCTACCTGTGAGGGCGGAGGCTACTTGGTACTTGTCAAAGAGTTTAAAAATATCCCACTCGTGATACTTGCTAAGATCAGTTGGCTCGTGATATGGAAGGCGGGGATTTGGGCTCTGCCTTAAGGTGTTCACACACACTCAAGTACCCTCACTCAGCCTGAATACAAGGTCGGGGATTAATCTCCCGCAAACAATTTTCAGATTTTATTCCTTTTTTTGGTCAATACTGTTAGCAGTCCCGATTAAAGTTAAGTTATCACTGCAATTAGTCCACCACAAAGCACGCCTATCGGACAGTCCCAATTTCCTTTTTAATTTAAGTGAGAAAATCAGGGGGGGAAATCGAGAAAAGCCGATGCAAGTTGAAATCGATGATGCGTATGCTGAGTAGAGAATACTTACAGTGATCCTTTCGCTTTTTATGCAGGATGCAATACAGAATTGAAAACTTTACTCTATATGCAAATGCAAACGATGAAAAGCCGCTCCTAGACAGGCAGTTCTATTAGCGTGAAGAACAGTTTAATTTGAACTAAGTCCTGCGGTCTAGGTGCGTCTTTTATGTGTAATGTGTGGTCCTATTGATTACGAGCACAAACAAATCCTAGAGTGACTCGAGGAGCCGCTAGTGCAAGCTAAGTTACAATTCACCCACACAGCACACGGGACACGGTTTCCACTATCTTTACACACGCGAGATCCCGAACGGGAACCGCTGGAAATGATGCGAAAAAATGTGGAAAATTATTGAAATTACAGGTTCTCTCAAATCCCTCAAACAAATTCCAATGCGTGATCCTCGAAGCGTCTTCGACTCCGGTGTCCCTCGCACAAAAACAAGTTGAGGTCAGATAAAGAACGACACCAAAAATTGCAAAAATTTAAAAGACAGAGAAATATTCACAAGAAAACCGGGGGTCAGACTACCCGGGGAAGGAAAATCAAACACTCAAAAATATGCTACAATTAACCTAAGCCGTGCCTCCCCGGCAACGGCGCCATTTTGACATCGCTCCCGCACCCTTAGTTAATTCGGTCAAATTAATGGTCCAAATTACTTTTAAGTGTTCGTTGCAGTCGGATACGAGAGGTTAATCAAAAACCACTTAAGTCAGATGTTGGTCAATTTTAAGCGGTGATATTTTTTTACTTGGTGGAGTCCAAGGTCGATCTCAGGGAGGCAACTGTCTCCTTAGGTGGATTACAGCAATTTACAAGTGTTGATATTCGAGGAACAATTTTTTGGTCTTTTTATTTCTTATGCAGACATATGCAGACAAATCTTAGCCAATTAATTTGTGTATCAAACTAAGTCCAAAAATGATGAAAATTGGCCAGATGATTATTTATGATGAAAATAACCTATACTAATTTTTTTTGGAATTTTTTTCGACTCAAAATAATTTTTCTGTGAATTAAATAAACAGACAGAGTGATTTTCAGTTTTTAATGTTTAATAAATATCAAATCACAATTTTTCCAAGAACTGAAATTATCCTAGGAGGGTCTAATGATCAGGAACCTAGGAAAATTAACAGAACTTAAATTTATTGTGAAATGAATTAATTAAAATTAATTTAAGGAAATCACTAAACTATTTATTGAGGCCTCGTTATGCGTGCAAACGATATGAAATTTTTATGGAGTGTTGAAAATAATGTCCTTAAGCTACTGTGAATTTTTGGCGATTTTTGAAGGCACAGATAATTAATTAAAAATCAAAAGGCATCACTGGGCAAAATACGACACAAATGAACCAATTAATTTATTAATAATTCAAGCATACCAACAAAAATCAAACACGTGTACTAACAGGTAGAGGACAAAATTCTCAACAACTTGCAATTTTTAGAATTTCAAAATGATGAAATATGCATGCTATGGACACGTGCAAACACAAGGGTATAAATGCAATACCGGAAAATAAAATTTCAATAAGCAAACATGCTGACAGGGACTAAAATGCAATTACCGATACTATGCAGGACTTCTATGCAATTTCTCCACGAGACACGTGCTCCTCACGTGGTGTCTGCTTCACAGGGACCTTTTTGCAAATTCGGAAAGTTCCAGGGGCGTCGGTGCAATTAACCCAGGTCGCACGTGCTCCTCACGTGGGGCGACCTAGGTTCGGAGGGCGTCGGAGGCTCGGAGCGAGGCTCAGGTCTTCTGGAGGTTCGGCTCAGCTTCGATGCAGCTTCGGGTCACCCGAGCCTAGGCTTGGAGGCCGAGGCTCGGATAAGGCGACGTGGCGGCCTGAAGGCCCTTGGATCAAGATGGATCCAAGGGAGGTCGATGAAGACGCGTGGAGTCTTGTGAGGCGTCCGATCCGAGGGGTGATTCAACGGTCGCGGACGAGGGCGGCAAAGTGGACACGTGGAGGGGCGAAGACCGTTCGATCAGAGGATCGAACGGTTGCTGCTCCTTCTTCTCTATCGATCCTCCGCCGCCTGCGGAGGAGAGGGCTGCGCTCCGGTGAAGACGCTGTAGCTCCGCCCGTTCCTCCTGAAGCCGATGAAGCTCTCCGAGGTGTCGGAGATATCCCAGTAGGAGCGTGGCGATGCGGCGAAGGCACTGATGGTCCCAGGATCCCTGGAGGATGGCTGGAGCTCTATGTCGATGAAGCTCGAGGAGAGCTCCGGCGAGGCTCCGGCCAATGATGAAAGTATCACCTGCAAGCGTTAAATGTAGAGCCGGAGCTCGTGCGTGCGTTTGTGGAGAAGTGGTGTTGGTTGGCGAGGCCTAAGGAGACGTGAGGTGGTCGGGGGACGTTGCTCCGGCCAAGTGGCGGAGCTGGAGATCGATGGACGGTGGAGTGGAGCGTCTGAAGATGCGGAGGGGTCAGCGAGGATGAGAGCTCCGACGCGGAGCTCGGCGGAGTGAAGGCGAGGCGTGAAGATGATCGTGGACAGAGAATAAAATCGGAGAAGATGAAGGGAAAAGAAGAAAACGATCGGAGGAGAGATGGAGGGGATTACCTGGGGATTGGGGCTCAGCTTTGAGCTCCAGGTCGTCGCTCAAGAGGTCGATAAAGCCCCGAGCTCAAGCAGCTATGCGGAGGGCGGCTGCGACACGGCGGTGGCACCGTGGATCTCGCCGGAGAAGGAGGGCTGTCTTCGCTCAAGGATTCACTCAATTCCTGTCACAAATCGAAGGTTCCGAGCTCTAGGTTCCTCTCTGGAGTGGCGGATGGGGATGAATGTGGCCGGAGAGGGGGTATTTAAAGGATGAAGGTGACGGTCTGGCTGGGTGGATGGCGAAGTTGGTGGCTGTCGTGGGGCGAGTGTGGCGGAGATGGTGGTGTTTGAGGGAGCTTGCGAGGGAGAGGGATGAGTGGGGTGTGTCGTGGGGAGGTCAGCGGCCGGCGAGGGTGGCTGACGTGTGCCCAAAAAAGGAAAGGGGGCGCCCCTCCCGCAAGGCAGAGATCGTGGGAGAGAGGGGCGCCCGAGGTAGGAGACGAAGTCTCCACCGTTGGATCTTGTGATCCAACGGTGGGGATCGAAGCGAGATGGAGCGGTTACGATGAGATCTGGGATGCCCAGATGAGGGGTTATGAGAGCGCCACGTGGCGCGTTTTGGCGAGGCGCGAGCGGATGGCTCAGATGAAAGGGTAGGGTTGATCTGAGGGTCGAGATTCGCTGGAAGGTGGGCGGCTGTGATGAGAGGATCGGGGGCGCGATCGAGCGGCGTAGATGCCGCCACGTGGCTCGCTGAGAGCGCGGCGCTAAGGGACGGTGGAGATGAGGTATGGGCTTTGATCCTACGGTCCATATGAAGGGCGTGCGTGGCAGCGGCTCGGCCGTTGGATCAGGATGGCCATCCAACGGCGGAAGGCGCGGGCGGATCAGACAAAGGGCAGCGGGCCGCGTGGCGCAATCAGAGTGCGCCACGTGGCCTGCTGTGAATGGTTGGAGGGGAAAACACGTGTAGAGAGAAGAGGAAGCCGAATTTGGAAAAACTCAAAACATGAAAGTTGTAGATCTTGATGAGATCTACAAGTTTCATGTTGACCAAAGACGGAGATGAGGTCACATATAATACATAAATACAAAGATACATAAATATACATATGTAGTATACAAAATGACCCAAAAACCCAAGTTTCTCATACAAGCTCCAACTTCGATGAAATTAGTCTCATTTTGAAGGTCTTTTAATATATAGTATTCTAAGAGTGAGTAGACCTAAGTAGGAGTTTGTATGCGGGCTTTATGTGTGTTTTAATGTACAAGGGTTCTCAGGATATTTGGGCTATTTTACAAGGGTGATTTGTGGCATCCTTCCCTATATTATTAAGGAGTATACACATCTATTATAGAGAAGGAGTTATTTGATGAAGAGGTATTTTACAGGGGATTTTTGGCTTCTTATTTAAATGCAGATGAGCTGCTATAATGCATGAATTATGGATGCATGCATGAGTGTTATTTATGCAAGATAAAAGGAAATATGCCTCTATTTTCTCGGGAACAAAGCTCTATTTTTGACTTTTGGAGTGATGAATAACAGATTCATCACCCGCCTAAGCTATGCGCACAACGCTCCACGTGGCCGCCCAATCACCCTCCGATCCAACGCTTCAGACCTAATCCCTACCACCCGTTAGTGCTCGACTAACAGCCATTGGATCTCACGATCCAACAGCCAGGGCTTCGTCATCAACCTTCCACAAGCTCCGCCCGAGCCCCGCGCCTCGCAGACCTCCTTCCCCCTTCCATTTTTAGCCATAGCCCTGGTCAGCCTCAACCTTCGGAGTGATCACCCACACGTAGCCCTCACATCCCTTATCCTCGCGCAACACTCAGCCACGACCACCCTCCGCTCCTCCAGTCAGCATCTACCCACAAAACTCACGACTCCATCATCCTCCCTCGATTATAAATAAACCTCCTCCACCCCAGTCACCGGTGTCCACCAACGAAGGGGCTGAGGCCCAACCCTCCGTCTCCTCCCTGTGACAGGGGGAGGAGCTTGTTGGACATGTGAGCCCACGGCGAGCCATTATGCAACAAATGTTATTGCGAATATCATTCCCTGATCTGAAATGAAGAATAAATAATTTGCATAATAGGTCCCTATGTACAATTAGTGTTATGTACCATGGCTGTCTTAATGATCATACACCTGTTGATTCAATTATTGAATCATAGAGGCTGGTGCTTGGATGAATATCTAAAGGGTTAGATTGAGGACTCATCAAGCACCGTCAAATGATTGTTAAGATGTGATCTCCAGCCTGAGTAGGAGATGGCAATACTTTCTCACATAGGCTGATATCTGACCGACCTCTTGTTGCAGGTCCTCTGCATAGGAATAGAGATTCGGAGGTGTCAGATTAGTTAGGTCAAAGAGTTGACTTAACGAGATCGAGATAACCTAAGTCCTATGTTGAATGCTGTCACAGCATAGGCACGCATCCTCTGACCGGAGACAGATGTGTTACTATATGTCTGAGTGTGTACATTTGGCAGACCAATAGGTTGATGACCTAACCAAGGTCTATACACCGGCGCGCTGGTGTGCATGTAAGGGCATATGAGTAATACGATCTCTCAAAGGGATCATACAGGTTCATTACTGAACCGGAAGACATGAGCTCACTCATGAGATATTGGGAAGAATCAAATTCCGTGCACGGTCGTCTTGCTTTGGAAGCTTGACTGAATTTGTAGGTTTGATATATACTTTTGAAAAGTATATGATCAAGACCTAGGTATGATATATGCTTTTGGAAAGTATATGATCGATACTAAATCCCAATGATCAAATGAGAAACTTAGTGATCAAACCCTGAAGAAGACAGTGTAAAATAGATCTTGATCTTCGGGTTGACCATGGGTCTTCCAGTATGCAGGATGTACAGGTATTGGGAATACCTGAGGGTGATGTGATCATAAACGATTGTATATCCATGACGCTTCCATTCTGAGGGAGTGATGAAACAGGTCTGGATTTTAGTGACTCCTTTCAGTAGAGAAGCAATCTGATCTTAGTTCAAATATTGGACATTGGTCTGAATGAGATTCAGATTCAATGAGAAGATTAGATTTGCGGTCTTGATTTAATCAAGCATCTGTGGGAGGTTCGTAAGATCTGGATTTGAGATAAGATCTCAATATCCAAGTCACTATACGTGGAATAATACAATCGCCCTGTCCTTATCTCCAAGTATCTGCGGAGAAAGCACATTATTCTTGAAAGGGTTCAAGAATAATTCTTTTGATGAAATATCCAAGCAAGGACTTGTTGATTAAATGAGATTTAATTATCAAGCTTAAATATGAATATGATTCATATTGTGAAAATGATTATCTAAGATAATTAAATGGGATTTAATTATCAAGGATTAAGAGAATGTGGATAACACTATCCATGATATATGTGTGTTATAAATGTGATTTATAATATACATATATAAGAGAGAGAATTTATGTAAATATCATTTGTTAATTAATAATGTGGATTGGATTCACATTTATTAATTAATTGGAAATGCAATTTACTAATTAGTTTGGGTTGTGAATATGATTCACATAGTATTCAATGGCAAGATTGAAATATTCACAAATTAATTTGGAATTAATTTGGTGAATATTTATTGTGATTAATTAAGGAATAATAAGATAAATAAAATGGAGCAAAATAAACCACCCTCCATAGGTGGCGTCACCCATGAATTGTTCATGGGTGACGCCCCCCAATTTTAGGGAGGTTGGTTGACTCCATTTTTATTTATCACATTATCTCTTAATTAGTTAATGTTAAATTAAATTATGTTGATAATGTTGCAACATTTTTTAATTTAAATTAATGTTGTTGGTTTTAACCAACAACAATCATAGCCATTGATTTAGCATGGACCAAGCATAGCCCTTGGATCCATGTGTCCCATGGATTGAGATCCATTGGATCCTAAACTAGTATAAAAGGAGGGCTAGGGTAGCCTTTCCAAGTTACAACATTCTTGAGTTGAAGAACTCTACTCTCTCTCTCTCTCTCATTCTCGTGGGGTCTCCCTAATATTCAAGTGGCCGTCCACTTTGTGTATTAGGAAGGAGATCATTTTTCTACGCCTCGACGCTTGGATCTTCGTCAAAGGATTGCGGGAAGGACGCGACTCATCATCGTGCCCGCAAGCGCATTCTCTGTGGGTCGGACTTAAGATAGGAGGATCTCTACTTTGGGATCTCGCGATCACAACCACGCTTCAAGAGGTATTCCTTGTACTTTGTGGTTTGATGAAACGATCCGAGAAGTGTTCTCGTGATCATGTGGTTTCATCTTTAAAGTTAAAAATTTTAATTTCCGCTGCATCTAGCGACTAGTGCGACTAGTTGCCCCGATTGCATACGATGCGATCGACACGCTTCCGTGATGCGCTTAAGGATTCACAATATCCTTCAAGTGGTATCATAGCCAGGTTGAATAAGGTTTTGGATATGATCCATAGACCCTAGACGATTTGGTTCATGAAAGGGTTGCGAAATTTTTGCTGCATTTCAATTTTCGCACCTCTGTATAATTGAATTTTTCGGCACTGTTTAAAATGTTTAATTGGATTTTGTTCCCCATTAAACAAGGAAACCATAGGACTTGAGTTTACTAAATTTGGACTTTATTTGCTCAAGATATGGCTTTTTGAATATGACTATATTCACTGTTGCGGGAACTGCGGATTTGAACGTAATTAATGAGATAATTACGGTTTTAATCTGCCTCGAAATGCGTGAATTATTACTTGGATTCTTTAATAAATCAAATAGGCAATCTTTGGAAACTGAGTTTGCATTTTTTGGATTTAAATTGATCAAGATAAGTTAATTTTAGTGATTGGGGGTCACTGTTGGAAATTAACATTTTTTGATCTTGAACCTAGTGATATGTCATTCAATTATCATGATGAAAATTAATTGTTAATTTTCTGGAATAATTAGTGATAAATATTTGTGAAATATTTAAAGAAATAATTATTTCATTGAATGACACTTGCCTAAACCACAATGATGAGATATTAGATCTTGATCATTGGTTCATCAACAAACATTGCCTTCATGAAAACTATAGTTTATCCTACAATAGTTGTAGGACAACTTTTACATGAAAAACCCTTTTGCTTGAATAGGATTGGGGATTTGTCTAGCAAATCTCCTTATAATCAAAAATGTTTTGATTTATATTATATGGTATAATTTCGGTTGAAAAACCGATGAACATCTCAAAGTACATGATGGTCTATCTGGTATTATCCTTTCCCGAGGCGGATGTGGTGCCTAGTCGGAGAGCATTGGGGTAGCGGGTTGCAACGTATGTGGTCCGTCCCACTCTCGTCGGTACTGGCCATGACAGCGGGTGGGGACTGTATAATACTAGAGACAGACAATGTGTATTTTTCTAATTATTAAAATTCGAATAATACGTACTTTGAGTATATACCTACTATTCAAGTAAAAGACATGTTTGTTGATTAATGATTGGATTAATGATTAATTTAATGTGATTAAATTAATTATATCCAATAAACACTCTATTATGAATAGATGTGTATTTCCCTTGGAAGAATTAATTATGTGAATATGATTCACGATAATTAATTACAATTTGAATATGAGGTGGAGGATCACATAAGTGACATCCATGGTCTCCCGTCAAGGCAAAGGATTCTGTCGCCAGTTGTTGTATATAGGAGACGCCTGTCCGAAGTGACAGATCCTATATATGATTTAATTGGATCGGGTTCTTTGCTTCTCGAAAGAGTAAGGCCGTATACGTAGTGACCCCAATACCGGGTCCTCATATTATTGGGGCGATATTGGATTGCGTATAGCGAGTATTAAGCCTGTTGACGGTTGGTTCAATTAATGACGGGTCAACATCATCTTAGGGGTGGTGGGCCCGGGTGTTAAAGACCGAATTGGGAGATGCAAGTTGGACTTGCAAGGCGGAATGTGTTCCCGCTTCTTTTTATCCGAGTTGTAGGTTCTCATATTATTAGGATGCAACGAAGATAGGAAAGGAGATCCCAGATCTTGCTAGAGATATAATGGTAAGAATATCTCTTACATTGAAAGTGATTAAGGGAATGAACTTTCAATGTTGACAAGGCAAGACAACTTTGATATAAAATTCCTAAATCAAAGTAAAACATGTATATATAATATATATACTCTTATGCAAATTTCTTATTTCAGATAATCCTTCATTAAACCCACTCAATGTTATACTCAATGATAACCAGTAAAAATATCTTGGATCGGACTCATGATCCAGATATTGTACTTGCAATTGGACACATAATGTATGTGGTTGCAGTGTGCAAGTCCCCTCAACATAATGAGGAAGGGCAATTAAATAAGACAATAAGACATCACCTTAGGGTTTGTATGTCTCTATAGTCTTGATCTTTCATCGAGTGTACTTGGGAAGTGACATGTTGATGATGATCGTAATTGGTGAATAATCCTTATAAAATAAAAGAAGATATTTTGGCATACATATGTGCTCTAGACATTTAATCATGAATGACATGGTTCTCTGCATAATGCCGAATGGTGGCTCGAAAGAGATGATGTATTCAAAATGTTTGAATACCTACCTGAACCTAAGTCTCCAAGAGTTAAGATGAATGTAGATATGATGAGTGTCATCATTCTACTATCTATACTCAAGTCATTCATGAAGCTTCACAATAATCATTTTGAATAAATTTAATGAAGCATGTATAAATGTTGAAATGCTCTTGTATTGAAATCCTTTGAATTCAACATAAGAGATTCTTTGTCTTGAACAATGGTTGTGTATAGATGAAGAGAGCGCAGTGGAAGCAGGGGTCGAACCCGAGTAAGAAGGAAAGTCAAAGAGTTGACCTACTTATGTGACTTCCATATGACATCCAAAGAGTTGGATGAATGCCAATACTGCAATAAGCTGATGTGTTGATAGTATGACTATCAAATCTGTCTAAAATCCTTAGTGAAGTACTCAGATAGAGCATCAGAATAATCTACATATAATCATTGACTCTAACTTTCTTATTTCATAAGATAAAGTCTGACAATTGTATCCCAATCTTCTATTGACATTTGCAATTGGTTGCATATATATATTAGAAGATTAGAAATTTGATCTTAAGGTTTAAAAGTCATCTACATGGATATTGATGTAGTTGTGACAACAATCTCTATTGGATAGATGGACTTCATATTCTCAGTGGGAGAGCCCTTAGTCTTAGAGAATATCTCTATGATCTAGATATTAGAATACCCTCATTGTTTGTTTCTAAATGTTGGAAATAAACATGAATTCTGAGATAGAACTATCATAAAGAGTTATGATGGAAATATTTCAGATAGTAATCTAACATCTAGTGGACTCCACAAAATTAGAAAATTAATGAATGGTTCATTAAGATTTCTAATACTGAAAATCAAACCTTATACGATCAATAGGAGGATGAAGATCATTTGACAATGATCTGGCATCAAGCCTTGGACATTTGTCTATTGATTTGATCAATAGACTAGTAAGAGATGAAACTTTAGAATGTCTAAAATTTCAAATCTTACATACTTGTGAATATTGTATTCAAAGTAAATTGTCCAATACACCCTTCTCTGGGATTGGTGTTAGATGTCGAGGTATTCAAGATCTCATACATATTGATGTATGTAGATCATCTATATCATAGTAAACAGTATGGATATGTGATATCTATTGATGATTACGTATGATATGAGATTTCTTCTCTTCACCTGAGAAACCTTTGAAATGTTCAAAGATTTCACAATTTTGGTTTAGAATCAAAATTTGAAGAAAGATGAAATGAATTTGATCTAACCTAGGTAGCTTGTACCTATTAGATAAAATTCAAAGAATACCTTATGGAGATATGAATATCATTTCTATCTCACTCCTCCAGATAAACCTGAACTCAATAGAGTTGTAGGAAGATACAATTGGATCATGTGTGACATGATTTGATCAATGATGAATTTTAGCATAATTATCCTTAGTTTCCAAGTATATATGTGTAGTAGAGACTACAATATATATACTAAATGAGGTTCCGTGCATGTAAGCTGGAATCTGGCACTTGAGAGTGCTACTTCATTAGGAAAATAAAGCATGGTATTGGATACCTACTTTATGACCTTGAGATTCTTAAAAGATCTCATCTCTGAGAATGTAATTATTGGAGGATTGAGACTCTTGAGAATCAAGATGAAAATGAAGTAAAGGAACTCATTTAATCTTGAGAAGATAATGAGGCTCCTGAAATCGGAAACTAAAAGGACAATTAAAGATGAAACATTAATACCTCTTCAAATAAGTTTGAGGATGTATTCCATGTGTCAGCCAAGTCTGACAATGATCGGACTTCATGTGATGAAGCTCCTAAGGATCATGACATGGAATGATGGATATTAGCAATAAAGTCTAAAGTAGACTTCATATACAAATGTTGTATATGGACCCTCGAGGATCCACCTATAAGGGTTAGACCCGTTAAGGTGTAAATGGATCTTCAAGAAGAGAGGGAACCTGATGAGAAGGTGGAGACCTTAAAGCTCGGTTCGTAGCCATAAGCTACACATCGGAAGAGAAGACATTGCTTGCGATGAGACTTGCTCTTCAGTAACCATGCTTAAAATCATCAGAATATTGCTAACCTTAGCTACACAACTTGACTATTGCATCTTCAAGATGTAATTCAAGATTGCATTCCTCTAAAGAATACCTCTCTGAGGATATTCACATGAAGTAGCCCCAGGGCTTCATGTTTGGGGAAAGTAAGGTGTGAAAGCTAAAGAAATCCATCTGTGGACTCAAATAAGCTTCTTAAAGTTGGAACATAAGATTTGATGAAATTATAAATGTTATGATTTCAAATAGAATCTTGATGAACCATGTGAAGCTTAGTGGGAGTGCCATTGTGTTCATCGTGCTAAATGTAGATAATATCCTAATCATTTGAAATGATATAAGGATAATAACAAGTATTTTATAGACTGGCTATTCCATACCTTGAGATATGATCTCAAGAATACCTCTTAGATCTTAGTTCTGAAGTTGTTCAGAAGCAAAGAAAAGAGGGTATTGGGACTGTCACATTCGTAGTACACCTTGGACATATTCCATTCTTGGAAATTCCAAGAAAGGCTTCCTTCCCTTGAGATTTGGTACTGACCTATCTAAAGGGATAGCACCTCAAAGAGTTGAGGAAGTGAATGCTAGAACTGCTTGCACTTGTGCATCAGTTACGAGAAGCTAAGTGTATGCTTGATGTGTACAAAAGCCAGATATCTGCCATGCAGTGGGAGTAGTAAACTGTTACTAATCCTTCTATAGAGATAGAACACTTGATTGCAGTAATAACAATATCTTCAAGAAATTAAGATTTTTAGATGGAGATCTAAAAGGTCCTAACTGCGAATACCATAGGAGATAGTGATCTCCAGGAATAAGGGTATTCTGATAAGGATTATGGAAATACTGGTTATAATAGTTATTAAGCAATAGTGTCAAAGACACTATAACTGCTTTGACTAGATTGAGTATTGGTTGCGTTAGATGCAACATTCGCATTGGATGCGAGCACTGTTACCTAGGGATATGCAAGTGCCGTAAAAGGACTTGGCATAGTCTTTTGGGAACAGAGTGACTGATCAGCTTACCTAGCTATTTCTAAATAGCCTATGATTGTCACATGAGTGTGGGTTTATATGATTAGCCCATTAATGGCTCTTTGGGCTAGTGGGAGATTGTTGGACATGTGAGCCCACGGCGAGCCATTATGCAATAAATGTTATTGCGAATATCATTCCCTGATCTGAAATGAAGAATAAATAATTTGCATAATAGGTCCCTCTGTATAATTAGGGTTATGTACCATGGCTGTCTTAATGATCATACACCTGTTGATTCAATTATTGAATCATAGAGGCTGGTGCTTGGATGAATATCTAAAGGGTTAGATTGAGGACTCATCAAGCACCGTCAAATGATTGTTAAGATGTGATCTCCAGCCTGAGTAGGAGATGGCAATCCTTTCTCACATAGGCTGATATCTGACCGACCTCTTGATGTAGGTCCTCTGCATAGGAATAGAGATTCGGAGGTGTCAGATTAGTTAGGTCAAAGAGTTGACTTAACGAGATCGAGATAACCTAAGTCCTATGTTGAATGTTGTCACAGCATAGGAACGCATCCTCTGACCGGAGACAGATGTGTTACTATATGTCTGAGTGTGTACATTTGGCAGACCAATAAGTTGATGACCTAACCAAGGTCTATACACCGGCGCGCTGGTGTGCATGTAAGGGCATATGAGTAATACGATCTCTCAAAGGGATAATACAGGTTCATTACTGAACCGGAAGACATGAGCTCACTCATGAGATATTGGGAAGAATCAAATTCCGTGCACGGTCGTCTTGCTTTGGAAGCTTGACTGAATTTGTAGGTTTGATATATACTTTTGAAAAGTATATAATCAAGACCTAGGTATGATATATGCTTTTGGAAAGTATATGATCGATACCAAATCCCAATGATCAAATGAGAAACTTAGTGATCAAACCCTGAAGAAGACAGTGTAAAATAGATCTTGATCTTCGGGTTGACCATGGGTCTTCCAGTATGCAGGATGTACAGGTATTGGGAATACCTGAGGGTGATGTGATCATAAACGATTGTATATCCATGACGCTTCCATTCCGAGGGAGTGATGAAACAGGTCTGGATTTTAGTGACTCCTTTCAGTAGAGAAGCAATCTGATCTTAGTCCAAATATTGGACATTGGTCTGAATGAGATTCAGATTCAATGAGAAGATTAGATTTGCGGTCTTGATTTAATCAAGCATCTGTGGGAGGTTCGTAAGATCTGGATTTGAGATAAGATCTCAATATCCAAGTCACTATACGTGGAATAATACAATCGCCCTGTCCTTATCTCCAAGTATCTGCGGAGAAAGCACATTATTCTTGAAAGGGTTCAAGAATAATTCTTTTGATGAAATATCCAAGCAAGGACTTGTTGATTAAATGAGATTTAATTATCAAGCTTAAATATGAATATGATTCATATTGTGAAAATGATTATCTAAGATAATTAAATGGGATTTAATTATCAAGGATTAAGAGAATGTGGATAACACTATCCATGATATATGTGTGTTATAAATGTGATTTATAATATACATATATAAGAGAGAGAATTTATGTAAATATCATTTGTTAATTAATAATGTGGATTGGATTCACATTTATTAATTAATTGGAAATGCAATTTACTAATTAGTTTGGGTTGTGAATATGATTCACATAGTATTCAATGGCAAGATTGAAATATTCACAAATTAATTTGGAATTAATTTGGTGAATATTTATTGTGATTAATTAAGGAATAATAAGATAAATAAAATGGAGCAAAATAAACCACCCTCCATAGGTGGCGTCACCCATGAATTGTTCATGGGTGACGCCCCCCAATTTTAGGGAGGTTGGTTGACTCCATTTTTATTTATCACATTATCTCTTAATTAGTTAATGTTAAATTAAATTATGTTGATAATGTTGCAACATTTTTTAATTTAAATTAATGTTGTTGGTTTTAACCAACAACAATCATAGCCATTGATTTAGCATGGACCAAGCATAGCCCTTGGATCCATGTGTCCCATGGATTGAGATCCATTGGATCCTAAACTAGTATAAAAGGAGGGCTAGGGTAGCCTTTCCAAGTTACAACATTCTTGAGTTGAAGAACTCTACTCTCTCTCTCTCTCTCATTCTCGTGGGGTCTCCCTAATATTCAAGTGGCCGTCCACTTTGTGTATTAGGAAGGAGATCATTTTTCTACGCCTCGACGCTTGGATCTTCGTCAAAGGATTGCAGGAAGGACGCGACTCATCATCGTGCCCGCAAGCGCATTCTCCGTGGGTCGAACTTAAGATAGGAGGATCTCTACTTTGGGATCTCGCGATCACAACCATGCTTCAAGAGGTATTCCTTGTACTTTGTGATTTGATGAAACGATCCGAGAAGTGTTCTCGTGATCATGTGGTTTCATCTTTAAAGTTAAAAATTTTAATTTCCGCTGCATCTAGCGACTAGTGCGACTAGTTGCCCCGATTGCATACGATGCGATCGACACGCTTCCGTGATGCGCTTAAGGATTCACAATATCCTTCAGAGCTCGGATGGAGCAACAACGACCCAGACTCCGGTGAGACCCATGGCTGCCGCCGGCCATGACCGGGCTCCTCCGGGCGCCCCAAGCTTGCTGGAGTAGCTGCCCAGCATGTGCGATGACCCGAGCACCTCTTCATGCTCAGCCCAAGCTCCGCTCCGCCCTCTAGCTCCTTCTCCAATCTCAGGTAATTTCGATTCTTAATTTCCTGCTTGTTTTCTTTGATTTTTCTATGGTAGATCCGACACCTTCACCTTCCATTGAACCCCCCACGAGTGCCGCCCATCATCAGTCATTTTCGCCAACGTCTCCGATCAACCCCCTCCTCCGTCAACACCTCCCTCATCCCAGGATTTCTCCTCCTCCAGAGGCGGAGGAGAACCCATCAAGGGCTCCGCTTCCTCGCCTTCACCAGGCCCTCCGTCCACCTAAGATCACACGCACACACGCCTCGATTTCCATCTAATCTTTTTTGCAGGTCAACCAACCCCATTGGCCGGACCTCGGGGGGAGCCAAGTTCTAGAGCTTCGCCTCTGACAATCACACATCGACAACAAACTCCAGATGCTCCCGCTCCTTCTCTGAGCTTGGGTCTTCACTGCCAGGGACTCTGCTTCCTTCCCCGACCTTCATCGAGCACGGAGAGGCGCGAAGGAGCTCCAGGCATGACGCAGGAGCTCCAATCACGCCACCACCCAACAGCGGAGCAGAAGATGCAGATACCGTTGGATCTCGCCCCACGGTGGAGATCCAACAGTATTGGAGCAACCACGTCGTCGTCCCGGAGCGCGGAGGCTCGGTGGGACCGAGCCTCGCCCAAGGCACCCTCGACCCGCCACGTGGCCTGAGCCACCTACTACGGCCATCCGAAGCTGCGCCGAGCCTCGCCCCCACTGACGGGTCAGCAAAAGCCGCGTTAAGAAAGTGTTTTTAATCTTCGTGAGTGAAATTAATGAATGTCGTTCGTTGTAGGCGGCGATCGGGAATAGTCAAGAAATAACCACAATTTTTAATCCAATTTAATCAAGTGGTTTTTATGTTTATTTTACTTGGGCAAGTCCCAAGGTCGATCACAAGGAGGCAAAGGAACAACTTAGATTAATGTCTATTCAATTTTGAGTTCGGTTTTCAAGGCGGTCTTTTTTTGGAAATTTTCAATGCAATAGATGGTGCAATATGCAAATCCGGCCTATTTTATGGACTAAAATGTGAATTCTATTCAAATGATGTCCGAAAAATACAAAACTTGGCCGAGATGTAAAATATGATGAAATGGGTGAACTGTATTTTTTTTGGAATTTTTGGATGCAATATGAATTTTTTATGGATTTTTAAATGCACACAAAATGATTTTTAATATTTAATTTTAATAAATATCAAACCTACTTATTTTCAAGAATCAAAATTATCTGAGATCTATCACTAGGTGACGGATCTTAGAAAAATCCTAAACCTCGATAATGTGGGGTTTAATACCTATTAAAAATTAAATACTAACAGATGCAAAATGATTTTTACAGGATAAAATATGCATGCTAATGCAAAGATTTTTGAGCACGATGTTAATCAAAGTAATCTCTACAATATGTGACTTTTCGGGGATTTTTAAAGCAACGGTTAATTAACTATGAATTTCAGAGCACAAATTGGGCAAAATATTCTAATTTCCACAAAACAATTATTTATTAATGAACCGTCAATCACAAAAATGTCCACAGTAGCTCACAATGTAGAGAATTAAGAGATGAACAACATGCCATTTTTAAATGAATAAAATGATGTAGTGTAGAGGTCTATAATGGATGGCGAACACAGGGGTACAGATGCAATGAATATAAATAAAATAAATAAAAATAAAAGTGCAGACGGGGACCTAAATGCAATTACCTAAACTGGGGGGGGGTGCTTCTGCAATTTTCCAGAGGGGCACGTGCATAGCACGTGCCTCTGGTCGGTGGTGGACTGGAGCGCAAATCAGAGAAGCGCCTGGGGGGGACTGCAAATGACCCACCCGGTCACGTGCAACGCACGTGACCCGTGGGGATGAAGCCTGCTGAGGAAGCTTCCCCACGCACGTGCCTCGCACGTGTGGGGGACCTCGGGCCTCGAGCCCGGCGATGGGTGGCTGAGTTCGACCTTGGAGGGCCGGTCGAGGCGGAGCCCAGGAGGCGGAGTCCAGCCCCTCCCGGCGGAGTGGAGGTGAAGGCGGCGAGGGAGGTCGGGCCCGCGGTGGTTGTCGATGAAGGTCGGGCGATGGCGCTGATGACGATGGCGAGGCGGTGATCGTAGATGTCGACGGTGGCGTTGGCGAAGGCGTTCCAGGTGGAGGCGTGGAAGAGTCGATGAAGGGCGGTGGAGCTTGGCCGAAGTTGCTGGTCATAGTCGGAGCAGATAAACGACGAGGCGGAGGCGAGGTATGTCGATGACGAAGAAGCGGCTGGCGGAGCTGAAGACGAAGGTGGTGAAGATGTTGTAGGAGACGTGGGAGTAGTCGGAGCAGAGTAACGGCGAAGTCATTGTCGTGGGGCGAAGTTCCGAGCAGAGCGAAGAGCTCGGAGTAGGCGTTGTCGATGGCGAAGCGTGATCGTCGAAGATGAAGAGTTGAAGGTGAAGATGACGTCGTTGGCTCGGCGCGAGTAGCGGAGCGGAGCAGCTACGGCGAAGGGGTTCCTCGTGGGCCGTTACGAGACCGGATGGACTCGGACCTCGCCGGAGAAGACGAGGAGGAGGCGCTGTCACCGCCACTCCTCTGATCTTGTAGCTTATCGGCGGATAGATGGCGTCGAGGGCGGCTGTGCCCTTTAAATAGGAGAGGCGATGGAGGGCGAGGCGCGAGATGATCGGAGGGGGTTAGGGTCAACGGTGATGGTTGGTTGCAGTTGCGGATATCTCGGGGGTAGTTGGCGGCAAGGCGGCGGAGGGTGCGAGGTTTGCGGGGGCGGAAGGTTGACGATGAAGCGCGTGGGCCGTTCGATCAGCGGACGATCGAACGGCCATGGATGGACCACGTGGCAGGGAAAAAGGGCAGGCAGCGCCGCACGTGCGGAGCACGTGCCTGGGGGCACGTGCAACGCACGTGCTTCGATTTTTAATTTTTTTTAATAAAAACGAGATAATAAAAAGGCGAAAAATAGCTGACACGTGGCGGCCTCTGGGGTTGCCACGTGTCAGCACCAGAAAATTCGACAATAAAACCCTTTATAAAATCAAAAAGAAATATCAAATGACCTCGGATCGAAAAAGTTCCTTCACAAAAAACGCTCGGCTCGACGAGATCTACAACTTTCATGAAGACATCAAAGCCAAATTCAGTCAAATGTGAAAAGTGAATTTTTGGGGTATCCCATGTACATAGAATACCTTGATTTTTGGTTTTCTAATTTTTTTGTCATTTTTAATCATGATAAAAATCCGGAAAAATAATGAAAAATCAAAGATTAATAAAAGACATCTAAATATAATTTTTTTGGATTTTTATTAATAAAGAAAATATTTACAAAAAATACAAGGTCAAAAACCGCGAAAATACAACGTACAAAAGAGGCCCAAAACCCAACTTTCACATACGAGCTCCGATTCACTTGAACTTGGTCTTGTTTTGAAGGTAATTGGATGTGCATTAGTTCAAAAGTGAGTAGGATCAAATCGGACACTGGATGGGGAAGATATGTGGCTTTTAGTCCGAAAATCCTGAAACTAGGGTTTGGGTTTTTGGTCCACTTATTTGGGTTAGTGATTTTTTTGTATTTTTCATTTATGCTTGTGAGTGATATGTACACAATGGAAGTGGCTTTGGGTTATTCGGAGTTAACATGAAAGAGTTAAAAATAGGGGAATTCAGGCTTATTTACAGGTCAATTTGGGCTTGGTTTTTTGGCTTCTTAAAATATGCAGAAATTAACGCTAAAATGCAATTCTTATGAAAGCATGCCTGAATGCTAATTATGCGAAATAAATGCAGAAATGCAGTTGATTTTTAGGGACTTAAGCTTAATAAATGAGATTTAGAGTGATGAATCCAAGATTCATCATCCCCCTATACTTAAACTATGCTCATCCCTGAGCATCAAAAAGAAATGCCATGAAGTGAAATGGGACTGGGTTCCATACCAAGACCATGAGCTGAAGGTGAGAATGAAACTAAACTCGACCTTTGGATTAATAATGTGGCGGAACTTCTGTGAGACTTAGAATTTTAAAATCAACAGCCCTCAAATTCTACACATCATTGTTACAGTTTCGGCTCAGAAGTCATCTTAGATCAATCCTCTTCCCAAAGTATACCCTAAGAACATTGAATAACCGACTCATGTGTGTGAAGGGTTTTAGCTCTTCCCATCCAGAATGCTGGACTACCATGCTCCTCTCCTTTCCAGTAACTCGTCCTCGGGGAGTCAGGTATTTCCTTCTAAGGTCTGTCGTGCTGTGTTCACAATCGAAATGGGGGAGAAGCTAGAAGAAAGAGAAAAGAACTGGAGGGGGTGGCCAGTGTAGTCACCTCTCCTTGTGA
Organism: Ottelia alismoides; assembly: GCA_037367405.1. Classification (NCBI taxonomy): domain Eukaryota; kingdom Viridiplantae; phylum Streptophyta; class Magnoliopsida; order Alismatales; family Hydrocharitaceae; genus Ottelia; species Ottelia alismoides. The sequence continues at coordinate 137,039 of JAZKJV010011098.1, forward strand.
AGATGGCCAGTGTAGCCAAGTCTCCACCAAGATCTGCAGGTTTCTTGAAGCTTGGACCTTTTTGGTCGAATTTTTATTTGGTAGACTGCTTCTTTGTATTTGGAATTTTTGGTGGTTCTGCTTGGATCTTGTTTTGCCCCTACGGATATAGCATCTTTTTATTCCGTACATTTTTTGGGGTCTTAGAAAAAATTGTCCCCAGCCGTCCATCCCTTTTCCGAAGCTTTATTTCAACCCGTACTCCGGTCTTTAGATTTCCACGCTACCAGAAAAGAGACTCACACAGTCTTCCAACATCCCGTCTGGTTTGAGCTAAGTGCATAGTGCGAGAGTACAAATTAATTCCCTATTCCAGAGTTGTACCCAGAATGAAGAGATCAGGTTAGACACTAAGAGTCAAACGCTGCACATTGTCGTGTGGAACTTAAAGAATTAAGTCAATAAGACCTGAAGCTCTTAAAATCCTATTTCTCGGTGAAGTTCCTCTGAAAATTAGGTGGATTAAGGGCAAGCCCAGACCACTCTCGATTTCGGCTCATAACTCGGTTCAGAACCCAATGACTTTTCACAAATGCAAATGCATGTAAAGTTGGATGAAGTGCAGGTGTGTGCAATGCAGACACATTTTTTTTTGAAAATTTTTTTTTGACATTTTATGCAAGGGATTTTTTTATGCAGAAAATGGAATCAGAAGCCTTTTTTTTTCAAAAGTTTTGGGCAAGTCAGTGTTAGTAGCAAAACTCTTTTTTTTCTCTTTTTTTTTGTTGTTGTTTTTTTTTCAAGTTAGTACCCACCCCGTAAATACATATAGACTTACGCGCAAGTACGAGATATGGGTAAAATATATACATAGTATATACAGACCCCCCTATACTTAGCAAGTGCTGTGTCCTCAGAGCACAAAAAAGCGTAATGAAGACATAGCTCGTGCTAAGCGTAAGGGAGTGGAAAATTTATATACAATGGGTTAGGAAGTAAAGCGGAACAGAGGGAATGAGGAGAGTATATACAGGTGGATGTCGGCTCCCCCTATACTTAGGCTCTGGACAGCCTAAGTATGGAAGAACGGTGGAAATGTAGCGGTTGGGAGGATGAGAAGGATGGTATAAACAGATGGCATCGGTCCCCCCTATACTTAGGCCTTGGCCTAAGTAGAGGAAGAAGTTGTACAAGGAGACCGATGTGGTCGGGAGGGAGGGTGGGTAGCCGAATGATTAAGGCGGTTTTCGGCTGATCTTCTTGTGAGCATGTGGTGGGAGACCATAATGATGAGGTGAAGATGGAGCATATGATTTCCAACTACAATCAGTGTCATCCTCAGAAAAATCATGATGGATAATAGATGAAGTGTTTGAGTCAGATGAAAGATATCCATCATCAGAGTTATCCTCAGAGGAGTAGTATTTGAAAGTGGACATACTCCAAGTCTGCATATCTTTTTGTTTCTTTAATTGTTTCCTCAGAATTCGTTCCTTCTTGGGGTCAATCAATTTGTCCTCAGATGATAGCTCAAAAGTACCGGTCTCAGTCAGCTCATACGAAAGAATTCCAGTGTACTTGAAGAGGGCAGGAGCATCAGCTTTGGATGAGTAGTAGTTAGGAACGGGAGTTGTCCAATGAGAATTGAATTTTGGATCCTTACGAAGATATGGCTTTAGGGTTGCCAAACAGACTTCACTCATGTAGACTACCTTTTCCGGACCTGATGAGGGACCATCAGACGATACCTCTTCCGGAAGGTCAAAGGTGACTCTCTTTTTATTTCGTCATGAAGGTGTCGGTTCACTTGAGTATCCAGATGAATAGCCATTTGAATTTTCCTTGGTTGGTGCTCGATCTGCGTGCTTGCTTTTAGTCTCCAGTATGTTTGAGCATTCTCGATTTGGGATGATTTGGTCAAGATATTCAGAGAATGTTGCTCCCGGGTGTGACCATGCATATGTCTCAGGATCGTAGTAGAAAGATTTGTCTATTTTGAGATCCTCAGGGATTTGAATATTGGGAAGAGTCTCTGCATGTTCTTTCTCCATTGATTCGATGTTGGTGCATTCCTGAGTCGAGTTGATGTAATCCATGTAGTTAGAGTAGGTTGACCCAGGGTGTGCCCATGCATAAGTCTCCGGATCATATGATTCGTATACATGATTGTCCATGGTGAGAGCGGCTGGGAATGGAGCAGGGGGGAGATTGTCTAAACCAATAGTCTCATCAACAACCGCTATCTCAGGTGTGGCTGCGGGGTAGGGCTCTTCTACCGCTTCATGGTTACGGTTGTTGGGGACTTCGTGGGTTGCCTCAGAAGATCGTGGTTCCTCAAAGACATGGTCAGATCTAAGTGCTTCCAATGCTGTGAAATTGATTTCCCGAGTCTCACAATCAATACTCGCCTTGGCCAATGCCAAGAATGGCTTTCCGAGAATGATTGGAGACTGGGTGAATTCTCCTTGATGCTCAATATCAATGATTGTGAATTCTACTTTGAGCGGAGCACCTTGGAATTTCATGATGACAGAAATGGTTCCTCTCGGTCGTTTTATCGATCGGTCCGCCAATTGAATGATCTCTCGTATCTTTCGAATCGGTCCGAGTTTGAGTTCATGGAATATAGAGGTCGGGAGGATATTAATTGGTGAATCGTCATCAATCCGAGTATGGGTGAAAATTATGTCTTTGAGTACACATTCAAATCTGGGCAACTGCTTCACTATGCGGCTCTTGGTTTTTCTCCTCAACGCCAAGGAGGAGGCCATTGACAATATATGTCTCTCGGTTTTTGTTCGAATCCTACCCGATTTCTTCATCGTTAATTTGTCCAATACAAATCCTTTAAGATCGGGGAAGTGTTCAATGGCCTGTAGAAAGGGAAGTTCGAAAATCAATTTCTTTCCTATTTCTTCCCGTACAGTTGGATCCAAATTCCTCAGACCGTCTTCAGTCTCAATTTTTGTGAAATTTTCGAAATTTTCAATTTTTTGTGGTTTTCAAATATTTATATTTTTTTGGTATTTTCTGGGTGGTGTGGGGGTGTGGGGTGTTCTTCAGATGGGCTCTGGAGTTTAGGGTGAGGGTCAACGACATAGTCATTTTCAGAATTGTCCATAGGTCCCTGAACATCCGCAAAATTTTCAATCTTAGATCCAATCATTTCCTCATTCATTTTTATATCCGAGCTACCAGAGATTAATCGATCGGCAAGTTCTTGAAATTTATCCTCCATTAAATCAAATTTCTTATTTATCCTCAAAATATTCTCCAAAATCTCTTCTTGGCCAAGTATGAGAGCAGTTGGGGTATGTTTTGTAATTCAATGTCCTCTTCCATTTTTCTATATGTACTAGGAGAGGGATCTCTGGAAATATCCGATGTACGATCATCATTTTCTGAAAGTATCTCCTCAATAATCATGGAAGGTGGCTGCTCATATGGTGTAGGTAAGTGGAGTTGGTCCAAGGGGAGTTGTGATCTTATGTGGTCGGCCCAATCCTCTGTATGAGTGAAGAGGGGTTATTATGTTCAATCCAAGGTATTGATTTTTCTTTGGTGTTCAAGAATGATGGAAGAGATGAAGAAGTGTTCAATTCGATCATGTGGTTATCTTCTCCCATGAATGATGGATTGACATTTACCGAATATGAGGGATGAATTGTATGATCAATATAAAGAGGATTAAATGAAGAAGTAGAGCCCTCAATCATTTCTTGGTTTGTCTGCTCTGAATACAAAGGGTTGTCATTCATGAAACAGATCGGATTAGCAGAAGGAAATGGATTTATTGGTGGTTGAGGGGGAGGGGTTTTGGGTCTAACCGATACGAATTCATTTTCATAGTATAGCTCTGATGGATTCTCGGATAAACGTTCGGCTATTTTTGAAAGAGCTGAAAGGAATGAGGGGTTGGGTCTGCAAGAATTATTGGACAAGAAATCCATGATGAGGTTAAAATCAAGAGAGGAAAGAGATGATCACACGGGAAGAGAGTTTTTTTTTCAAATGTGCGGCTTTTGATCTTAGGTCTTGGTTTACGCACGCCAATGCAAACACAAATCAAACCCCAGATTCACCGACTCACACAATGAAGCCGTAAGAGTTCGGCTATTATCTTTTTAATTTTAGTTGGTGATAAATCAATCTTGGCAAAAATTTAGCGAGCTGATAGGTGTTGGAGCTTGGCTCTAACCTTAAGTGTCGTCTCTCGCTCACTCAGAAAAAAAATAAAATCATCCAAGGTCGGGGTTGCTCTCCCGCAAAAATTCTTGATTTTATAGGTTCTTAAGATCGGCTATATTTAGCAGTCCCAATTTTAATGAGGTGATCACTGAAAATTTTAGATGAGCACAAATACACGTCTACCGTCCAGTCCCAATTTCCTTTAGATTTATGTGATAAAACAAGGGGGAGAAAGTCGGGAAAAGCCGATGCACGCGGAAAACTATGATGAATGCTCAGTTAGAAGACTTACAGTGCCTCCTCGCAATCTCCATGTGGGATGCTAGATAGAATTTTAAAAGTTATTCTATATGCGTGCAAGCCGATAAAAACCGCACCTATGTAGAAAGTTCTATTAGCGGGAAGAATTGAGTTAAATTTTTGGCTAAGTTGAACGATCTAAGGTGCGTCTCAGTTAATGTGCAGTGTGGCTTAAGATCTTACGAGCACAAGCAAAAATATAAATGCTCTGAGAGTCGTATGTGCAGGTCTATCCTATTCGCCACTCAAGCCGGGCCCCACCCTCAACGGAGAGTGAAACAGGCCACGACACACCACAGAAAAAGTCTAAGGTCTTTTTTTACACACGCGAGAGTCCAAACAGACACCGCTATAAATGAGCAGAAATTAAAAGTGCAGAAATTAAAAAACCTAGACTCTACGCTCTCTCACGACTCGACTCGATCTTAATTTAATTGCGGTTTCTTCGGGTGTCGGTGAAGATGCGTCGGTTCCTTGAAAAACCGCTCCACGTGCGCCGAGTACCTCGCAAGAAAAATAAGAGAGAAAATGTAAGAGAGTGACTCAAAATAGAACAAGCGAATAATTACAGAAAAATAAATGCTGGAAAAAAATGGTATTCACAATGAGAAATTCGGGGGTCAGACTACCCGAATGCGGAAAACCGATCAAAAAGTCTCAAAACACAAAACTAAGCCGTTTGCCTCCCCGGCAACGACGCTATCTGACGGGTCAGCAAAAGCCACGTTAAGAAAGTGTTTTTAATCTTCGTGAGTGAAATTAATGAATGTCGTTCGTTGTAGGCGGCGATCAGGAACAGTCAAGAAATAACCATAATTTTTAATCCAATTTAATCAAGTGGTTTTTATGTTTATTTTACTTGGGCAAGTCCCAAGGTCGATCACAAGGAGGTAAAGGAACAACTTAGATTAATGTCTATTCAATTTTGAGTTCGGTTTTCAAGGCGGTCTTTTTTTGGAAATTTTCAATGCAATAGATGTGCAATATGCAAATCCGGCCTATTTTATGGACTAAAATGTGAATTCCGTTCAAATGATGTCCGAAAAATACAAAACTTGGCCGAGATGTAAAATATGATGAAATGGGTGAACTGTAATTTTTTGGAATTTTTGGATGCAATATGAATTTTTTTATGGATTTTTAAATGCACACAAAATGATTTTTAATATTTAATTTTAATAAATATCAAACCTACTTATTTTCAAGAATCAAAATTATCTGAGATCTATCACTAGGTGACGGATCTTAGAAAAATCCTAAAACTCGAAAATGTGGGGTTTAATACCTATTAAAATTAAATACTAACAGATGCAAAATGATTTTTACAGGATAAAATATGCATGCTAATGCAAAGATTTTTGAGCACGATGTTAATCAAAGTAATCTCTACAATATGTGATTTTTCGGGGATTTTTAAAGCAACGGTTAATTAACTATGAATTTCAGAGCACAAATTGGGCAAAATATTCTAATTTCCACAAAACAATTATTTATTAATGAACCGTCAATCACAAAAATGTCCACAGTAGCTCACAATGTAAAGAATTAAGAGATGAACAACATGCCATTTTTAAATGAATAAAATGATGTAGTGTAGAGGTCTATAATGGATGGCGAACACAGGGGTACAGATGCAATGAATATAAATAAAATAAATAAAAATAAAAGTGCAGACGAGGACCTAAATGCAATTACCTAAACTGGGGGGGGTGCTTCTGCAATTTTCCAGAGGGGCACGTGCATAGCACGTGCCTCTGGTCGGTGGTGGACTGGAGCGCAAATCAGAGAAGCGCCGGGGGGACTGCAAATGACCCACCCGGTCACGTGCAGCGCACGTGACCCGTGGGGATGAAGCCTGCTGAGGAAGCTTCCCCACGCACGTGCCTCGCACGTGTGGGGGACCTCGGGCCTCGAGCCCGGCGATGGGTGGCTGAGTTCGGCCTTGGAGGGCCGGTCGAGGCGGAGCCCAGGAGGCGGAGTCCAGCCCCTCCCGGCGGAGTGGAGGTGAAGGCGGCGAGGGAGGTCGGGCCCGCGGTGGTTGTCGATGAAGGTCGGGCGATGGCGCTGATGATGATGGCGAGGCGGTGATCGTAGATGTCGACGGTGGCGTTGGCGAAGGCGTTCCAGGTGGAGGCGTGGAAGAGTCGATGAAGGGCGGTGGAGCTTGGCCGAAGTTGCTGGTCGTAGTCGGAGCAGATGAACGGCGAGGCGGAGGCGAGGCATGTCGATGACGAAGAAGCGGCTGGCGGAGCTGAAGACGAAGGTGGTGAAGATGTTGTAGGAGACGTGGGAGTAGTCGGAGCAGAGTAACGACGAAGTCGTTGTCGTGGGGCGAAATTCCGAGCAGAGCGTAGAGTTCGGAGTAGGCGTTGTCGATGGCGAAGCGTGATCGTCGAAGATGAAGAGTTGAAGGTGAAGATGATGTCGTTGGCTCGACGCGAGTAGCTGAGCGGAGCAGCTACGGCGAAGGGGTTCGTCGTGGGTCGTTACGAGACCGGATGGACTCGGACCTCGCCGGAGAAGACGAGGAGGAGGCGCTGTCACCGCCGCTCCTCTGATCTTGTAGCTTATCGGCGGATAGATGGCGTCGAGGGCGGCTGTGCCCTTTAAATAGGAGAGGCGATGGAGGGCGAGGCGCGAGATGATCGGAGGGGGTTAGGGTCAACGGTGATGGTTGGTTGCAGTTGCGGATATCTCGGGGGGTAGTTGGCGGCAAGGCGGCGGAGGGTGCGAGGTTTGCGGTGGCGGAAGGTTGATGATGAAGCGCGTGGGCCGTTCGATCAGCGGACGATCGAACGGCCATGGATGGACCACGTGGCAGGGAAAAAGGGCAGGCAGCGCCGCACGTGCGGAGCACGTGCCTGGGGGCACGTGCTTCGATTTTTAATTTTTTTTAATAAAATGAGATAATAAAAAGGCGAAAAATAGCTGACACGTGGCGGCCTCTGGGGCCGCCACGTGTCAGCACCAGAAAATTCGACAATAAAACCCTTTATAAAATCAAAAAGAAATATCAAATGACCTTGGATCGAAAAAGTTCCTTCACAAAAAACGCTCGTCTTGACGAGATCTACAACTTTCATGAAGACATCAAAGCCAAATTCGGTCAAATGTGAAAAGTGAATTTTTGGGGTATCCCATGTACATAGAATACCTTGATTTTTGGTTTTCTAATTTTTTTGTCATTTTTAATCACGATAAAAATCCGGAAAAATAATGAAAAATCAAAGATTAATAAAAGACATCTAAATCTAATTTTTTTGGATTTTTATTAATAAAGAAAATATTTACAAAAAATACAAGGTCAAAAACCGCGAAAATACAACGTACAAAAGAGGCCCAAAACCCAACTTTCACATACGAGCTCCGATTCACTTGAACTTGGTCTTGTTTTGAAGGTAATTGGATGTGCATTAGTTCAAAAGTGAGTAGGATCAAATCGGACACTGGATGGGGAAGATATGTGGCTTTTAGTCCGAAAATCCTGAAACTAGGGTTTGGGTTTTTGGTCCACTTATTTGGGTTAGTGATTTTTTTGTATTTTTCATTTATGCTTGTGAGTGATATGTACACAATGGAAGTGGCTTTGGGTTATTCGGAGTTAGCATGAAGGAGTTAAAAATAGGGGAAGTCAGGCTTATTTACAGGTCAATTTGGGCTTGGATTTTTGGCTTCTTAAAATATGCAGAAATTAACGCTAAAATGCAATTCTTATGAAAGCATGCCTGAATGCTAATTATGCGAAATAAATGCAGAAATGCAGTTGATTTTTAGGGACTTAAGCTTAATAAATGAGATTTAGAGTGATGAATCCGAGATTCATCACCCACCCGAACCTGAACTCACGTGCATCATGCACGTGGGTGCTGGGCTTTTTGCATTGGCACCCTCGCAACTTTCGCATATTGCAGATAGGTCTTGACATAATGTGCAGTACCATACGCGCCTGGGGTATTTTGCGTTTTGACCCTTGCGGGTTTTAATAATTGCAAATATGCCCCCACGCGTGGTTTATTTATAGGGAAGGCCTCGATCTTTATTTTTATTGCATTTTAGTCCCTCCCTGAGACCTGTTTGTAGTTATCTTTTCATGTTTTCTTGCGTTTATACCCTTGTCTTCATTGTTGCATATCTTGAGCCTCGCACTCCAATTGAGATGATTTCAGTGGCATTTTGAAGCTCTTCCCGTTGTCTTCCTTATGGCATTTTGTATTTTTAATTTGACACTATCAACTGTAATGCATTATTTCATTGACTAAGTGTCCGGATTTCCATGTTTCTCATGCCTAAATGCTACATAAATGAAGAGTGCTTCATTAATTGACTATGTTTGACTCGCATTTTTAATGGCTCGAGTATTTATCGTCTAGAGCTTGTTTGCATCGTATTTCATCGCATTTATTTGCATGGTTAAAATAAAATAAAAAAATGCATGTTTTTTTAATGCATTGTATCATCCTTTAACATTGCTAGGCCTATGTTCTTTAATTCAACACTTAGTTAAATAGAAAAAAATCTTGATAATCATGAGAGAGGCTCGTGTCCCTGAGTTCGACCTAGGTTTCTTGCCAAGTAAAATAAAAATATGACCATTTGATTCTTATTGACATATCAATGAGATGGTCTTTGATAGACCAAATTCGGCCCGACTGCAATGACATCTCAAGTGTTAATTACACACTATTAGAGGGCCGAATTTGCGGCTTATCAAATGGCGCCGTTGTCGGGGACACAGCTCGTTTCTTGTATTTTTTTTGGATTTTCATTTATTTAATTAAGTGTTTCTGTTATATAGGTCACTCTGTTCATCTATTTTGTATTATAAAAATTTTTCTTTTCGATTGATCTCTAACCGTTGTTTTTGTGGCAGGGCCCTTGATGATTCAAGGAGGCGAGGAGCAGGAGCTACCCACTGTGTGGAGCCGCAGAAGAACACTTGGAGCACGTCGAGAAGAAAAAAATGTCATTTTTGCATATCATTGTCGCATGTGTCAACCGTCTTTACAACGGTCTTCGATCGAAGGCTCACGGTTGTAAAAGAACAATTATATGTGGATGTGTGGGGATCGTCCCCGCTTGAGTGTCGACCTAGGACCAGGCACGTGGCTCTTTGAGCATATTTTATTCTTCATTTTTTTACGTGCTTGCTCGTAGGTAGGACACACTAAATTTAGACGCACATAATCTCGCTTCACTTAGCCAAATTCAATAGACATTCTCCCCGCTAAAAGAAGCATGATTAGGTACGGCTTTTTGATCAACTTGCATACATGAGTTTTTATCCTTAAAACAACCCCAATTTTTATGTATTTTCTCCAAGTCACTGCATATTTTATCGCTTAAGCTTAGATCATGGTTTTTATCAAATACATGTATTTTCTTGGTTTCCCCTCCTAGCTTGATCACCTAGGTTAATGGAAAATAGGAATGAACGGTAGACGATGAGTGCTTGATTTTGTGCTGACCTTAATTCAATGACATCCTTAAATAATAAATGGACTGGTAATTACAAGTCAACATAAAATGGAGTAAAATTTTGTTTTGGGAGAGCAACACCCGCGTTTACGCATTGATTTTCACATAACATTTCTCTCTGCGTAAAATATAATGTTTTAATCACCGATAAAACCGACAAGATAATAAACCAACCTCGGTTGGTTTCATGTGTGAGTTGGTGAAATTAAGGGTCTTGTATGCTTGATTGAGCCATGTTTGCGTTGATACACTTCCTAGAGCCGTAAATACTCCATTCATCTCCGCATATTCATCCGCTCACTTGTAAATCCATAAATCTTCTTGGTTCACCTTGGGTCTCTTCCACATCAAATCTCATCTTTATACTTAGGCTAGTCTCAGCCTAAGTATAGGGGGAACCTGAGTCCCTGTGATTTTCTCCACTCATCTATCCTTGCCTTTGTACTTAGGTTATTTCTAACCTAAGTATAGGGGGAGCCCCTCTTAGCTCCCGTATATTTCTCTATATTTAAATGGACCTATGTACTTGTATCATCTAGTGATATGAGGACATAACAAAGTTTAAGGATCGGGGGTATACCATATATAGAGTATACTTACTTTAGCTAAAAATCTAAAAAATTGAATAATTTAAAACTTTTTGGCTAAAGTAAAATTCTTTGAACTAAGTGGACTCAAATGTTTTCACGGCTTTTTCTATATTATGTTACACTATTTTGATAAAAATGTTTTCGAAAATGATTTTGAAAAATGAGTTTTTTCTTGTTTTGAAAAATCTTTTGAAAATGTTTTGAAAAATTTTTATTTGTGTGACATGGTTTTGAAAATTCTCTTTTCAAGGAAAGTTGAGTCTAACAATTGTTTTAACCTCTAAAATAAAATCCATAAAAATGAAAAAAAAATCCAAAAACCCTTTAGGAGTCATTAATGACTACTAAGCCCAATTAAGTAGCCACGTTCAGTGAGGGTCCGCCCTTAGCAGAGTGGATGGTTTAGAGGACATCGCGTAAGGCCCCGTCCTCAAGCAACGGGCTTCGGCATATACTTACATCCATACTGGCTGAATGCAGATGCATCTACTTAATTGAGTTTAGGCAATCCTAATATCTCTTGAAGTTTCAAAAAAAATGTATGTTTTTGAATGAAGGAGTTGGATTAATCCTCTACTTTCACACTTCCACCCAGGATCTGAAATGTTCAAGGAAACTTAGTTTTATGAGGTCTTGAGATTTGGGGTTAACCATCGTTAGACATCAGGGTCTTAGACTTAATCATCCATATTCCCCTAGTTCTCTAGATTTGCATGCTATATTTCATGCTTAGTCTCAGACCATTAAGAATATGATCAGCACATCACATGCACGACCGCAGTTTTGATGAGATGAATTAACTCTTCATCTGAGGGATTGGGATGAGGGATTCGAGTCTGGACTTGATTTAATGATGCTCGAGGATGGGATAAAATCTTTGAAGGCTTCATGAAACCTGAGTGTCAGCAATTTTAGCCAGTATGAGAACTTGGTTCTTATACTAATCTCTTGACATTGACCTAAGTGCCTGGGTGTGAATTAAATAAAAAAAATGTTGATCAGTGTGTGCCAACTCTTGGTAAAAGCAGTGGAGCTAGCCAAATACTACAAATCAATGATATGTCAAAGAAAAGCTCTCATTCCACAAAGTTACAAAATCAAAGAGCTTCCACCAAAGGCGAGCGCTCCCAAACATTTCAAAGTGTCCACTTGGACCACCGCTATTAGGACCAGGAGTCGGGCTTGCACCAAAAAAGGGCTCTGCATCGTAAATGCTACAAGTCTGGGTGTCGAAGGTACGATAGGTACTCAAAAAAGACACACCCCGGTGTATTCCCAGGAAAAAAGTGCAGACGGCTTCAACTTCTCTTGACAGACGTACTGATCAACACCAAAAAATTGTGTTGCGTAAAAAGGCACTAGAGAGAATCCTTATTCCAATGAGAGGAAGAGAAGAAATGACACAATCCTATGCCCTCCATCAACTGGACTTCCATCTACACTTTTAAGTCTGACAACTAAAGAGACGGTGGATTGAACGCAAGATTTGATTTATTCCCTAGTGTTGAGGATTGGGTCCTTAGGAAAATTTCTTGAACCAAAACTTTGGGTGACAATTTGACTCTACTCTCGGAATCGCAGTCAACACTAAATGTCATAACCTTAGTATATATGTAAATTAGAGAGAGTCTGGAGAAGTAGAGGAATTGGGTGCCTCTTGATTAAGGCTGGGTTGAACTCGAGAATATTAGACCTTTAAAGTTGAGTAGACTTGAACAAATTGGATCTTGTACTCACTGGCACAAGGGGTTAATCTGGCTTATTCATTCTCTTTGATGCTCGAGGACGAGCATAGTTTAAGTATAGGGGGTGATGAAACCCTATTTCATCATCATAATTTTCCACTATTAACCCCCTTGCTTAAAGATGTGTCAATAAAAACCAGGTAATGTCATGTAATTATCAGAGTCTTGAATAAAATCATAAAAAATGGCAAAAGTAAAATTCGTGGTATTTTTAGCCTTAAAATACCTTCAAAAATATTTCATGTCTTCTGTTGACCTCGTTTCCATTTTTGATCAACATGAAACTTGTAGATCTCATTGAGATCTACAACTTTCATGTTTTGAGTTTTCTCAAATTCTGCCATTTAATCCATCAAAAATAAACATTTCTCTCTGAATAATCTGATTGGGCCACGTGGCCCGTTCTGGTGGAGCCACGTGGCCCGGCCTCTTTGTCTCATCCGCCCTCGACCAGGGATGTTGGATCTTTTCTTGATCCAACGGCCCGATGAGATCCACATACACATTTTTTCCCACCGTCTGATCATATCCAGATCTCATCACCGCCACTCGTTTGCACCTCAACCATTGCTCACCACCTGGCACATTGAGCACCACACGATCGTACCCTCTCCTTTTCATCCCAATCGCTTCTTCCAGCCTCGCACCATGGCCATCCGATCTTCTCTTGATATGATCTTAGCCGCTCGCCTAAGCTACGCGCACAATGCTCCACGTGGCCAGCCAATCACCCTCCGATCCAGTGCTTCAGACCTAATCCCTACCACCCGTTAGCGCTCGACTGACAGCCGTTGGATCTCACGATCCAACGGCCAGTGCTTCGTCATCAACCTTCCGCAAGCTCCGCCCGAGCCCCGCGCCTCTCAGACCTCCTTCCCCCTTCCATTTTTAGCCATAGCCCTGGTCAGCCTCAACCTTCGGAGTGATCACCCACACGTAGCCCTCACATCCCCTATCCTCGTGCAACACTCAGCCACGACCACCCTCCGCTCCTCCGGTCAGCATCTACCCACGAAACTCACGACTCCATCGTCCTCCCTCGACTATAAATAAACCTCCTCTACCCCAGTCACCAGCATCCACCAACGAAGGGGCTGAGGCCCAGCCCTCCGTCTCCTCCCTGTGACAGGGGGAGGAGCTCAGATCGAGCAACTACGACCCAGAATCCGGTGAGACCCATGGCTGCCGCCGACCATGACCGCGCTCCTCCGGGCGCCCCAAGCTTGCTGGAGTAGCTGCCCAGCATGTGCGGTGACCCGAGCAGCTCCAGGTGCTCAGCCCAAGCTCCGCTCCGCCCTCTAGCTCCTTCTCCAATCTCAGGTAATTTAGCTTCTTAATTTCCTGTTTGTTCTCTCTGATTTTTCTAAGGTAGATCTAACACCTTTACCTTCCATTGAACCCCCCACGAGTGCCGCCCATCATCAGTCATCTTCGCCAACACCTCTGATCAACCCCCTCCTCCGTCAAGACCTCCATCATCCCAGGCTTTCTCCTCCGCCGGAGGCGGAGGAGAACCCATCAAGGGCTCCGCTTCCTCGCCTTCGCCAGGCCCTCCGTCCACCTCAGCTCGCACGCACACACGCCTCGATTTCCATCTAATCCCTTTTGCAGGTCAACCAACCCCATTGGTCGGACCTCGGGCGGAGCCAAGTTCTAGAGCTCCGCCTCTGGCGATCACACGTTGACAACAAACTCCATACGCTCCTGCTCCTTCTCTGAGCTTGTGTCTTCACCGCCAGGGACTCAGCTTCCTTCCCCGACCTTCATCGAGCACGGAGAGGCGCGGAGGAGCTCCAGGCCTGACGTCGGAGCTCCAATCGCGCCGCCACCCAACAGCGGAGGAGAAGATGCAGATACCGTTGGATCTCGCCCCACGGCGGAGATCCAACGGTATTGGAGCAACCACGTCGTCGTCCCGGAGCGCGGAGCTCGGTGGGACCAAGCCTCGCCCAAGGCACCCTCGAGTCGCCACGTAGCCCGAGCCACCTACTACGGCCATCCGAAGCTGCGCCGAGCCTCGCCCCCACCCGAGCCTGAACTCACGTGCATCATGCACGTGGGTGCTGGGCTTTTTGCATTGGCATCCTCGCAACTTTCGAATATTGCAGATAGGTCCTGACATCACGTGCAACACCATACACGCTTGGGGTATTTTGTATTTTGACCCTTGCGGGTTTCAATAACTGCAAATATGTCCCCGCACGTATAGTTCATTTACAGGAAAGGCCTTGATCTTTATTTTATTGCATTTTAGTCCCTCCCCGGGACCTATTTGTAGTTATATTTTCATGTTTTCTTGCATTTATGCCCTTGTCTTCATTGTTACATATCTTGAGCCTCGTAACTCCAATTGAGATGATTTCAGTGGCATTTTGAAGCTCTTCCCGTTGTCTTCCTTATGGCATTTTGTATTTTTGATTTGACACTATGAACTGTAATGCATTATTTCATTGACTAAGTGTCCGGATTTCCATGTTTCTCATGCCTAAATGCTACATAAATGAAGAGTGCTTCATTAATTGACTCTGCTTGACTCGCATTTTTAATGGCTCAAGTATTTACCGTCTAGGGCTTGTTTGCATCGTATTTCATCGCATTTATTTTCTTGGTTAAAATAAAATAAAAAAATGCATGTTTTGTTTTAATGCATTGTATCATCCTTTAACATTGTTAGACCTATGTTCTTTAATTCAACATTTAGTTAAATAGATAAAAATCTTGATAATCACGAGAGAGGCTCGTGTCCCTGAGTTCGACCTTAGTTTCTTGCCAAGTAAAATAAAAACATGACCATCTTATTCTCATTGACTTATCAATGAGATGGTCTTTGATAGAACAAATTCGGCCCGACTGCAATGACATCTCAAGTGTTAATTACACGCTATTAAAGGGCCAAATTTACGGTTTATTAAGGGGGATGAATTTTCTATGTGATCTGCACTGTACTCGCTCCTAAGGATCTCACAAACCGTCTCATGTACAAGATTCTCTCCAGAGGAGAGAGACTCATCAGTTTTGGCTGGGTTCTGTCTCCATGTCCCAACGGTGTCTACATGAACACAATCTTCTTCTGACGAGGTGTACTCGGTGCTCGATTCGGAATCAGGCCTCTACCACCTTTTCTGCTTCATCTCAAGTTCCTCATCACCGCCTGGAGTTTGGAACTGAATTTTCCCAATCTTATAATCAAATAAGGCCCCTGTTGTTCTTAGGAAGGGCCTTCCTAGAATGATATGGGAATCTCTCTAATTTTGAGGTGTCTCCATATCAAGGACTGTAAAGTCCACCATATACTCCCGCCCTCGACTTTGATGATAATGTTCCTCAATTCTACCTTGTACCTCTTGGTTGATTTGGCTGCGAACTGGAGTAAGGCTCTAGATTTCCTAAGAGGTCCTAGATTTAGCCGCTCATAGAGGGCTGTGGGCATCATATTAATTGAGGATCCATTATCTAGGAGAGTGCATGCAAATGCAGTGTCATCGAAATGACTCACCACATAATGGGAAACCATGTCCCTTCGCTTCCTAGGAAATACATTCTTGAAGGCACAAGTAGTGGCTACTGACAAAAAGTGATTCTCAACACAGCTTCTGGTTTTCCTACTAACCCTAGTAGGTGTGCATCTTACCTTAAGGTACTTCTGAAATGCAGGTGTCATATCCACATACTTATCAAAGAGGATTGTGACCTTGATATATTTGTTGCAGAACTCTACCATCTCAGGGTCATCTTTTGGATTTTCTTGGTCATTTTCTTCTTTCCTCCCTTAAGGGCATGAGGGAAGGGATTATTGATGATAACTCAGATTCTGAAACTGGAAGATTTTCATTCAAATGGGAAACTGAGTTTTGTACAGGATTGGGACTCTGACTCGGACTCGGACAAAAAAAAATCATGTGTCTAAACAAGTGATGCATCTACCGCGACTTTTGGTGTGTCCTCCTCAGATGGAGGTGTGGGCTGCAGGCTCCTCATCTGTTTCGCTTGATTCATTTCTGGTACTCCTCTCCTTCTTCTTGCCATGGTGTTTTGAGGACCTGGAAATCCTCTTATTTCGCGGATGATGGTAGTGGTGATGGTGCTCCTCTACCTCCAAGTTCTCCTAAGGTAGAGACTTGGAAGCATCTTCCTCATGTGCCTGCGCCCGATCAGGTACGGTCACGGTCCTTCTGCTCCTGAGGGACATATGATTAACATTATCGTACGAAAGGATCTGGTGTTTAGATAGAGAATAATATGAATAGTATACCTGATCGCATGGTCGGTGTTTACCTTGACTCAGGCTATTTGGGTTGGCCTGAACCTGGGAAGGAATTGGGGTCTTTAGTGTCATCTGTTGATCCTGGGTGCGTGAAACATGGTTCAGATATGTTCTGATATCCAGGTAATTGTTCTATATCTGTTGGACCCTATCAGTCAGAGCCTGCATGGCTAAGGTGGGGGACTCCAATTCACTAGTGGGCGGGGCTTGCTGCTGCTGACTAGAGGATGAGTGACTCGACTGTCTATACTGGCCCTGCTAGTATTGCCGATGCTGCTGCGGGTGGGACGGTGCAGTGTATGGTGGTGGAGGGCCCTGCTGGCTCGAGTGGAATGTGCGCTACTACTGGTGTTGCTGAGGTTGGTATCCTTGTCATGGCCAGGATTGTACAAAGCGTGATGCGGGTACAGAGCTGGTTTCCTTGTAAGCCAGGGTTGGTCGGTGTGGCTGACCGTTCCCTATCCCTGACTGTCTGCCGACAAGGTCTTGGCTGTACCATAGCCTGTTGATCTCGAACACCTGCGGAGGCTCCTCGTAGACTGACTCCACTTGTAGGGGTGTGTGCTGCTTCTGCTGAGTGTACTGTTGCTCCTCAACCTAGCTACTCTAAGGCCCCTGTACCTACCCCTATACAAGATGGACTCGATGTACAAGTACATGTGGTGCAGAAGGGGCATGTAGTCATATCTTGGCTACCTTCTTAGTTAATTTCTCCACTTGCTTCAGCAATCGTGAAAGCGCCTCAAGGTCAGTGACCCTCTTATGGATCTGTTCTACCATGGTGAGCTTATCAGCTATAATCCCCTTGCTAGGGATTAGGTCATCTGTCAGATCCGCTACAGTACTCCTAGTTGTCTCATTAGATGGGCTAGAGGGAGACAACTGATAGGCCCTGGTGGCCTGAGATCTTCCTGTTTCTGCCATCTGCTCTAGGATCTTCCATACGACATCTTCGTTCTTATTCAGATAGCTACCTCCACAGGCTGCACTTACTAACCCATGCATTTCCGGGGTCATGCCACTGAACAAGGTCTGGACTAAGACTGCCTTGGCAATGCCATGACAAGGTCATTTTTGTATCAAGTCATTAAATCTATCCCCGGCTTCATGGAATGGCTCGTGGGGGCCCTGGGAAAAACTAGCGATCTTTGTCCTCATCTGGTTAGTCCTAGTGAGTGGTAGAACTTCTTCAATAATAAATCTTTGAATTGCATCCAGGTCGTACATCTAACCCAGAGATTCTTCAACCAATGAGTGGCCTTATCCCCTAAGGCAAATAGGGTAGCCTTCAGCCTGATGTAATCTTATCCATCCCTAGGGTGACTAAGGTTGTTGCATACCAGCTCGAAGTCTCTCAGGAAAGCATATGGTTCTTCGGTGGCATTTCCATTAAACTTCGGTAGCAGACTAAGAAAATGGGGCTTCAGCTCGAATTCTTATGGGGGCACCTCAGGTATAAGCCAACTATGTATCTCATTCTCAGCTAGGTTGTAGGCATCTACCATCGGTCTATCTATTGCACCTGCCTCGATCACCTATCCCATCCTAGCCATAAGATCTTCATTCAGTTGCTCTACTCTAGCTAAACGGGCAAGGATTTGATGCATAGAATCATCTTTGTGTTCCTCTTCATCAGGGGGTCTCTTAGGAGGCATCTTGGGTTGATCTTCTTCACCCGGATAAAGAATGTGGTCTAGGTTAGAAGAAGATTTAGGAATGAATATATGCTCTCCGAGGTGAGGGTCTTCCTCAGAGAGATGAGAGGAGAGGGAAGGGATGGTTTAAGGGTAACCGTCCTGAGAGTAGTTGATCCCAAACTCAAGAGGGTCATGAGCTCGGGTTGGCCCAAGTTGCACTTGGGCCGATGAAGACGAGCTGCGTGAGGGGTTTAATGAGAGATTTGCGAAGCTGGAGTAGATACCCCCAGTCAGTCATCTTTGATGGCAAAAGGAAGAGTCGGGAGTATAAGTGTGTAAAGATAGGATTTGACTCCTACCTGAAGCAAGCAAATGAATCACAAACCCTGATTTCACACTCAATACGGTGAAGGACCCGAAATCGGGTCCATTTAGTATGATTTATTTTAATTGTGATTTTTCAGATAAATAATAAGGATTAGGCGGTCTATACGGAAGTCAGCTCAAAGCCGGATGCGTCTCCCCTGTTAAACATGTCACCTAACATACCAACACCCTTCCTTTCTTCGCTCCTATCCCTAGCTGAGAATTCAAGGACATGCCCCTATCTACCTACCAAAGTAGGCAGAGGATGACAAGGCTTTAACTTCGCCCCTATCTACCCGTCGGAACAGGCGGAGGCTTCTGGCAACTTATCGCGGTGCACCGGTGCTTTGCCCCTATCTACCTGTCGGAGCAGGAGGAGGCTACTTGGTGCTGGTCAGTTGAACCCATAATTCAGCCTGTGATATTTGCTCGGATCGAGGTACGTGATATGGAAGGCGGGGATTTGGGCTCTGCCTTTGGGTGTGCACACACTATGTACCCTCACTCAGCCTAAAATCAAGGTCAGGGTTATTCTCCCGCAAACAAAATTTCTGATTTTATTTGATTTTTGGTTAATTTGTTTAGCAGTCCCGGTTTTAAGTTAGATAATAACTTGATTAGTCCAACAAACAAGGCACACCTATCGTCCAGTCACAATTTCCTTTAGTCCTAAGTTAGAAAACCAAGGGAGAAGGAGTCGAGAAAAGCCGATGCACGATAAAACGATGATGTATGCCAAGTTCAGAAGACTTACAGTGATCCTCACTCTCTACATGCAGGATGCAAAACAGAATTGAAATTTTATCTAAATGGATGCAAGCGAGAAAATCCGCTCCTAGACAAGCAGTTCTATTAGCGGGTGAAGAACAAGTTAGATTTGACTATAGTCCTGCGGTCTAAGTGCGTCTTTTAATGGTGAAGTGTGGTCCTAAATATTACGTGTACAAACAGTCCTAAGAAAGCTCTAAGAGCCGCAAGTGCAAGTCCTATCCTACGTCAAGCAACCACACAACACACAGAGACTCTTTTTATTATTATTTTACACGCGCGAGAACCCAAACGGGAACCGCTGAAAATGCAAAACTTTTTTTCACAAGTCCTCTCAAAGACCACTCAGTTCAATTCGATGCAGGTTCCTCGGCTCATCTGGCGAAGCGCCTTCAATTCCTCGTGTTCCTCGCACAAAAATAAATAACGACCAGAGAGAGAATGACACGGAATAAATGCTGAAAATAGATAGAAAAATATTCACAAGAAAAATCAGGAATCAGACTACCCGAGGATGGAAAACCTACAATCTAAATTTTCTAAAAATTAACCTAAGTCGTGCCTCCCCGACAATGACGCCATTTGAAAACCCCTAGATTACCCTTCTTAATTCAACTGGATTAACGATTAAATTTAGTGATGTTCGTTGTAGTCAGGTAAAATTGGACTTATCAAAGCCACTTAGATTAATATGTCAATTAATTGCAAGCAGCAATTTTTTTTACTTGGGCAAGCCTAAGGTCGAATTCAGGAAGACAACTTTTTCATCAGATTAATTTGAAGTCAATTCCGATGTTAGGTTTTCAGGAGAATATTTTTGTTATGGTATTTTTTAGGATTTTTATCATTTGTGCCCCTCAGAGATATTGTAATTTCAGTAATGCCCCTCTCTTTTGGGGAATATCAATTGTGCCCCCGACTTCTTGTCGTTCTATCACTTGTACCCCTCGGGTTAGTGGTTGTCTATAACCAACACAAACATACATTAACTTTGAGGATACAAATGCAATTAAATTTAAAAAAGAGAACTAAATTGTCATTCTTATCCTCTTCCTCCTCCCTCATCTTCTTCCTCTTCCTCCCTTCTCTTTCTCATCCCCAGCTCCTCCCTCCGCCCTCGCCCCTCCCCCTTTGCCCCCGCTCCTCGTCTGCCCGGAGCTCTCCTACAATCTCCTCTGCCCCGAGCTTTCCCCCGAGCCCCTGCTCATCCCCCACGCCTCCTCCTTCGCCCCTTCCTCCTCACCTCCCGCAACCTCCTCCTCCGCCCCCAGAATCCTCCTCCGCCCTCGACCTCCTCCTCCTCATCCCTCCATCTGCAGCCTTCCCCTCCACCCAATCCTCCTTACCCCGCATACAACCTCCTCCTCTGCCTGTGCAGCCTCCCCCTCTGCCCATGTTCTCCCTGCCCTGCCTGCAGACTCCTCTTCTGCCCCCAGCATCCTCCTCCTCCTCACCCAATCGCCCGCAACCTCCTCCTCCACCCATAACCTCTCCCTCATCCTCTACCTACAACCTCCCCCTTCGCTCACATCCTCCTCACCTTGCCCACAACCTCCTCCTCTACCCCCATTCTCCTCCTCCGCCAGCATCTTCCCCCTCCTCTTCTTCTTGCAGCCTCCCCCTCCACCCATGGCCTCTGTCTCCTCCTTCCCCTCCCCCGACCTCCTCCGCATCCCTCCGTCGACAGCCTCCATCTCCAACCCCGTTCTTCTTTTCCCTCAGCCTAGAGCCTCCTCCTTCCTCAGCCTCTCAGACCTCCCCTGTTCGACGTGCACCACCACGCAACCCTCCCCTCCACCTCCTCCACAGGCCCCCAGGCCCCCTCCTCCGCCCCCAACCTTTGATCAGAGAAGAAGAAGGCGTAACCCCGACCGAGGATCAAGGACGATGACCATGACTCATAGTTGAATTCTCTTTGGCTACCGACGATGACGAACCTGGAAGGCGATGTGGTCAGATGGGTCTCCCTGCTTCGTGGTAATCTCTACCTCTAATTGTGGGTTTCAATTTTGGTGGTGATCCTTTTGATTTCGAGTTTTACCCCCTTTTACACAAACCATGGTTTGAAAAAACCATGGTTAAGTTCAACTCATTGACGACTAAAGTAATGGAGGGGCGCAATTGATAGAATGACAAGAAGTCGGGGGGCACAATTGATATTTCCTAAAAAGGAGAGGTATAAGTGATATTGCAATATCTCAGAGGGGCACAACTGATAAAAACTTATTTTGAAAAAATGTTTGAGGTTGGGGACCATGAACATCGGTAAAAAAAAAAGGTTTATTAAAAAAGATAGTCAAAGATTGATACCTCTTCTTAAATGGAAAAGCAAAAATAGATCATAGTTGCGCATGAAGATAATGCATAAATCCTTAATACATAAGTACAAAAAGTGCTCAAAATATATGTTGATTTTCAATTATGGACCTCCTCTTTCAAGTGTAATAAAGAGGAGCCTAATCTTATTTTTCCGTCTTAAATACAGAAATCCAGACTTTCACGACCCTTATATTCGACGTTAATCTTATTTTTCTGTCTCAAATACAGAAATCCATAGACTTTCACGACCCTTATATTCGACGTTGAACTCTAAAGTTAAAATTTCAGGCTCTAATAAAGAATCGACATATAATTGAGATATATTTTCCGTAATTTACACTAAAGATAATTAGAGTCCTCATTCTCGATTGCGGCATTATATACGCATCCAGATCTTGCTACAGTGGTTCTCCTTTGAACATACCTAATTACATTCTGAGACTTATCTGATCTATGAATATAATTACCGTCCACTTGAAAGCATATAAACATCTACCCGCTGAAATCATCAAAAACGAAAAGTTGAGATCAATTAAATGGTTCCCAGAAGAATAACATAAATGAATAGTGGCATTCATAGTCCAATCATACACACGAAGGTTACGACTTTGACTCCAATCCAAATGCTCTAATTGATATGATTGTATCTGTTAATACAAGAGAGATCTGAGCAACAGCAAAGAATAGACATTGTTCACAGTTATTTTTCCAACTTTTTACATGGATGTGTAACACAAAAATCATCAAAAAAAGAGAATAAAAAGTGCTGACGAAGACAGCCTATTCTCAGCTCCAGAATATGGTAGCTGAGATACATTATATACATCAGCTTACAATTATGGTATCATCAACAACACCTGCACCTGCACAAGCAGCTACGGTCGAGATCTCTGAACCGGCCATGATAAAGATCTTCACAAATATTATCAGGAAATTGGCTGCAGGCACCTTGGTTTTTTTCCCAGTAAAAAGAGCGTCAAGCTTAGCAATATCTCCTTTATGCTTGTGTCAGTAGCAGCCTCTTCTTGTTTCTTTATATGCCAACACCGGCCCCCTTTAGTGCAGCTGTTACTGTAGCTGATGCTTCTTCGAGTGTCCGCTGCTTCTTCACCGAGTTGAAGGCCTCTATGATGTCTCCAGCTTCCCATTCATTGAAATCATCAATGCCTATCCCACACTCCAGGCCAGCACCAACCTGAGGATACATGAGAAAAACCTTCAAATTAACCATGCCGATAACAATGAGGGGGAAAGCAGCTGGAAAGTAGTACAGTTTGTAAGAAATTTCGGTATGGTTACAAGGCTTATATGCCCGGTTACCATCTGCTTTGATTTGGAAGCTAAATGTCAGTAAGCCGTTAGATTTGTTCACATTTTTATTCAGGAAAGCAACACGTGAGCAGATACATCAAAGAACCAACTCATTTTATTAAACTTCTGCAGTTGACGAGGAATTTGGGAGCATCATGCCTCTACACCATATCTTTCTTGATTCTGGTTTGCAATGTAAAGTTTATCACTGCTTGATGGAGTCACAGATTCGACTCCTGGAAATAGACTTCTGCATAAAAAGGTAATGCATATGATAGACCCAAAGTGGCCTGTCCCTTCGTGGGATGCCATATAGAGGAGCTTATGCATCATACTGTCCTTTTTTAATCGTTACTATATTATCATTTTTACAAATTTGTCCACATCTTCTGTGATTTCTATTCTGATGAAAAAGATCATTCAGCCTTGAAACTACCTTGCTATAATAATAAGCACATGCTCGACCTTAACACAGTTTGGGGCCCAAGTAACTATTTCGAATTACTTTCCACAACGACAGAAAAAGGCCATCAGACTACTTAACCAATAAATTATAACCAGCCCACCATGGTCTATGACCTACTCGTAAGTTTTTTTAAAAGCCAAAGGATGAATAGTAGACGTCAGTATTTAACCAACTCTAAATAACAGCAAAAAGTACATCAGGCTGGACTAAAATCAAATGCCCCTAGCTGACCACCACATAAGTGTCAGCACTGCTTTATTTTAATACTAGAGGAGGACTTCTTCACGATTTTTTTCGGAATATAAAGACCATTTGTTCGCTGTATTTTGACAGACAAGCCAAGTGAACATATCAACCCAATAAACACAATAACCAAAAGGTTCCAGCCTTGTATCTTGGAGTAGAAAAACTTTTCCAGTGGCATGCAAAGTTGCATTTATCTGAAATTTCTTTAATTTTTTCGAGAATAATGAGGATATGATTAATGATAGGAAACGAACTATATTTAACCTTCTATCAAAGACAATGAAAACATACTTCACGAACCATCAGCACAAACCAAAAAAAAAAGAAAGAAAAAATATAGAAATGACAAAAGATGCTCACCTCTTTAACCTCCTCCTTTACTCGTCTCAAGGAATCAAGTTTTCCTGTATGAACAGATTTCCGATTCCGTACAACTCTAACTCCACAATCCTTCACAATTTTTCCTTCAGACACCATACATCCAGCTACACGCCCGCTACCACTACTGAATACTGCCCGAACATCCGCTGTTCCTATAGAGATTTGTTCCTGCCAAATTGTATATATCATAACTATGTTAACCAGTAGGAAAAAACATAAGCTTCACATGGTACCAATATATTTCATAAATTGCAAATTGATGTTTCTCAACTCGTACCTCGACAGGCTCCAGAAGCCCCTCCATGGCATTTCTCAACTCGTCGATAAGCTCATATATGACTCTGTACGTCCGAATTTCTATGTTCTTTTTGTCAGCATAACTCTTGACGGAACCGGGTGATTTAACATTGAAACCGAATATAATTGCCTCTGAGGCCACTGCCAGATCAACGTCACTTGCACTCACATCTCCTGGAGCTTGTAACAGGAATTTCAAGGTAACATTGTCCTGAGGAAGCACTTGAATAGCATGTCTAATTGCCTCAATCGACCCCTGAAATAATAAAGGCTTCAACATTGAATCGATATTGCAAAAAGAAGTTATTGAATGTGCATCAACGTGAGAATAAGACTTCTGTTGCAAGAGATGATAATAAGACTTTGTATAGTTGCTATGTGTTTTATATTGTTATTTTGAGTATAGTTTTTTGGTATTAGACCGTGCAAGATAACGACGCTGCAAATGTCCACACATGCATACCTGAACATCAACCTTCAAGATGATATTCAGCTGGTGCATATCTAAGCCAGTCGGCTTTCCAGCAGAAACCGCAGATGCAATGGATGATAATGTGACCTTTCCCTGGCCAGTTTTCTCTGATATTCTCTCAACCCGTAGTCTTTGTGCACACGCATCTGCACTTTCACGTGCAATATCAAGAGAGTCCACCACCTCAAACTCATCCCCAGCAACTGGAACATTGTTGAGACCAATGACCTATTTATATGAAATTAGCATAACAAATTTGAATAACCAAAAAACAAGAAACTGGAAAAGAAATGAGAAAATCTGATGGAGTAAAATGAAATAAGCTAGACAAGAGAGGTAGGGTCATAAGACAATTTCAGACAAAAATAAGACTAACTCATATTGGTACGGGAAAATAAAAAGGATCCAAAAGCCATGCGGAATGCTAAAAAATAATAACAATAATAATTAGGGGTTAAGGAGTTCCGTATATATGTTCCTCTCAACTTTGGCTATTACATATTATTGGAGTATTTGAATATGCATCAATCTTGCAGTAGATGGGTAAATGGATCACTACAGGATCCATTTACCACATCCAGTTGTTTAGTCCCACATCTACTAGTTCTGGGATGTGGAGACTAAGTTAGGACTATATAAGAAGCCCCTCACCCACTGTATCAGATGAGAAATTGCAATGCATAAATCAGCCCTTTGAGACATTCTCCTGTGGTTTCATCCCGCTCCATAGGGAATAGGGTTCCACGTAAAATCCCATGTTCTTCATTGGCTTATCATTTATTTCTCTGATACGCTTCCGCATTCCTATTTTCTAACATGGTATCAGAGCGGAGCCGATTCTCGAGGTTTTCATATTCTTTATTTATTTTTATATTATGTTCGAAATTCGAGATTGAGATTTAAGGTTTTTATATAAAAACCTAATTCATGATTGAGTCGGATATCCATTCTTCGTTATTCTTGAAGATTTTGATTAAGTTCATGTTTGAGATCTTATTCAAGTTCTAATGATCAAGCCATCGCCATGTTCGAATGCAACCAGGGTTTCTGAAACCCAAAATTCTAGAGTGATTCATTTCCAATGAAACCCCAATTCTGCAACGAATATCATAGCCGCTCCATGCACCAGGCATCTCCAGCCCCTACCGCATAAGGCATGAGATGAGGAGCCCTTGCTCTTCTCCAAGAACCAGGCATCCAAGTGTTGGAGCCGTGAGATCAAGGCAGCGGCATTCCCCTCTCCTCGAGGGGCATCACCACCTCTCCAATAAGTTTAGGTGACGAGTCCTAAAGCTCCAGTCGAGACCCAGGCGAAGTCTGGGGCTCCAAGCGATGTGCATCAAGCGCCACCGGTAGACATGGCACCCCAGTTGGTTTCAGACGAAGCTCCAGGGCAACGCCGCCAACCCTCTCCATCGACAATCACCGTATGTCGAACCGCCAACCCTCTCCAACGACCTCCATCCCTAGCCGCAATCGAGGGTTGCAGTGTAGTGATGCAATCTGCAGCGATGCTCCGCTGCGATCAACAGCACTTGCGTAAGCATTCCTCGTCGGTGCTCAGCTGCAATCGGCCACATATCTGCTCCAGCGGCAGTGCCCTTTTCTCGATGGCGCAACTCCCTTTCCTCAACAGTACTCCTCCTTCTCTAAAGAGGTCTACTGATCCTCGCATAATTCCCCGTGATCCAGTAGATGGGCAGCGAAGAAGACCCTTACCCATCGGGGGCAACGTGCGTCATGCAGAAAGAACACAACCCCATCGAGGGTGGCAGTCATTATCGAGAGGGTTCCCAAGAGGGAACCCTAAATCATGGCCTCAAATTTCAGCGAAATTCGGTCGAATTTCTGTCGAATATCGATATCCAGTCGAAATCGAAATTCGACCGAAATGACCGAAATATGGGGGTCCTAGCACAAAAAATAATCGAAATGACCGAAATTTCAGTCGAAATTCCACCGAAATTCCATCGAAATTCCGTTTTCATCGGTACCGAAATGGTGACCGAAACAGACATTTAGGGCCTTGCCCTAAATAAGGGGCCAACATTATAAATAAATAAATAAAAGAGATAGCAGGTTAGGATGTGTGTTGAGAAAAGAGATAAAGGGAAGAGGGTCTGATTTTTTTAAAAAAGGAGGGGTTATTTACAAAAAATAAAGAAAGAGTGAGGGAGAGAGGGAGCCTAGTTTGGGTTGCAATGTTTTTTGGCCTAATGGGGATGTGTGTTTTAAAAATTTTGTTTGTTTTGAAGAAAAAAAGGCGCCTACAAAAGAAAAGCAATACGCTAAAAAATTAAAAAATAAAAAAGGGAATAGCCGTAAAAAAATAAAATGGCTTATTTACAAAAAAAATGTTTCAAAAAAATATGAGAAGAACAACTGAGAAAAAAAAGTGTGATCGGCTTATTCATGTTTCTCCTTATTTTGTTGTCTTCTTCCAACTTTGTCGATGTCACTATTTTCCGACAAGTATGTGAGAAAGGGAGGGTAATGTGTAGAGTTACACGTCTGTTCCTGATTCAGATGTCAGATTCCAGACCAACCAGATTTTCCAGACTCTACAGATGCTCAGACTCGATGATTAGTTCTGAATCCTCTTTTTTATGCGCACATCTATGCCAACATTGTTTGTAGTCCACATCTTTTATGTTTCGGCCAGGATTTTCATGTGATCCATAGGGATTTCAGAGTAGAGATCCCATTCCATATGCTATGTGGGCTAGGGTTTTCATGTGTTGTCATAGGGATTCCAGAGTAGAAATCTCATTCTCTGAGCCAGTATGGGAGAGACCTAGTTCTCCGACTATGAGACTTCTTCAGACTCCATTCTTCTGTAACCATGGACTCCGACGAGAATGTTTTCCACGACTTGTCCAGTTCAGCTCTTTCAGAGATGGAGCACTTGTCCACATTATTGTGGCGGGTCAGAGTTCTCCAAGTGGAGACTCATTCAGTTGCAATGACTCTGACAGGTGCAGTACAGAGCACATTTCTCCTATGAGGAGATTCAGTTTCACTCACGCTACAGCCCATTCCTCCTCCTCACATGCACAGCATGAGAAGCAATGCCCTCGACAACAGCCGACAGTTGTGCGCATTGAGTTGATATTGTCCATAGTGTCTTGTAGTGTGAGTTTGAGATTTCTTTTTGTTTGTCCAAGCTGAGCATTGCATGCTCCAGCTAGGGGGGAGTGTTGGAGTATTTGGTTAGTAGATAGTAAATGGATCACTTTAGGATCAATTTACCACATCCAGTTGTTTCGTCCCACATCTACTAGTTGTGGGATGTGGAGACTTGGTGAGGGCTATATAAGAAGCCCCTCACCCCCCGTATCAGATGAGAAAGTGCAATGCATAAATCAGCCCTTTAAAGCGTTCTCCTGTGATTTCATCCCGCTCCTTATGGAGTAGGATTCCACGTAAAATCCGGTGTTCTTCATTATTTTATTATTTACTTCTCTGATACGCTTCCACATTCCTATTTTCCAACACATAATTTACAAACATATGTAAGTCCATCACATATGACCTTCCACCAGTGAAACATTATATTACAAATGAGTCAATCATGTTCATTAAAGCACACATCTTTGTATCTATACCCATCTACATAACAGAAGAAAGACTAGAGAATGAATCTGAGTTCTGAGATTCACTTTTCGATCAGCTCATCCCAGCCCTGGAAAACCCGTGCTCGTAAATGATTATGCTAGTAGCTGCCAACCACAGAAATGGCTACTGATGGAGCCATGGCGGCTTATAGATCATATGCCAAACAACCTCCAACATGAAGCGATCTAAGAAGTTCGCCAACATCATGCATGGGCATTGGGCATATCTTATATGTTGCTTGCAGCTTTCTGTTATAGATATATGATAAGCTCAGTCAAATATTAACTAGTCCTGAATTGTTTTCCGATAATTATCCCAAATCTAAATATGTAGGAGGTTGAACTCGTAGAAAATGGGAACCATTTACCATCCAGTACACTACTTCAATCAAGTCAACTGATTTTACAATTTAAGTTATCATTTAGGAATTTGATATTTTTAAGTTGGAAAGTCCCCCCTGGTATTGGTAGTAGGCCCACAGCGTCTGATAGCCACGAAGTTCACACCACTCACTAATTTGTTTGCATATGTTGGATGACTTAAAGAAGGCAAAAATAAAAAGGATCTAACAAATTTGTCCGTGCATCTAAAGATGTCGAAAGTGGAAAGTGGTTTACAACTAATAAATGGGCGAATATGGTGAAGACGACCAATTTCGCAATGGATACTGGTTGTATATGTTGTTTCAAAAATGGCTTACAAATAATATTATGACTTTCACATAATCAGATCACATTAGAGCCACATACGCTAATAATTGAGCCTCTGTGTCACTTCTTAACTGCATGCTTTCAGAAAAATGCCCACGGACTGGGTGCTGAGAAGGGAATTCGTGACAGGTCCACATCAGAGAAGGGAAAACTGTTTTACTTTTAGTCAAGTCTTTTCGCGGAAGGCAAACGATGTATCAAGGAAGGGACACCGATTATCTTAATAATTATTATGGACTTTGTTTTTTTAAAAAACAACATTCATTATGGTTATTGCGAGTATTGATTCTAGGGCTGGACCCTAGACATAAAACTTGCATCATGCGAAATATTTTTTTAAAGAAAGCTAAAGATCGTGATTCATGATAATGGTTTTAGTTCACAAGTTGGAAGCTCTCCCGATATGTATACAATGCCAAAATGATAAACTTTACTACAAGACTTGATACCATGGATTAAGTAGCTATTCTGTAGAAAATGGTAGAACTTATGGTGGTCTAACCCAAGGGCACTTAGTGTAAAAAAGTACGAAAGTACAAGGTAGATATGTAAATAAAAATTCACAGGATATATTTGCAATATCAGAACCTTACCTGGTATATACATCTACAATAACATTAACATATTTGGTGGAGCCTGACCCAGCAGCACTTTGTTTTAAATCAGGTCTTTTCGCGGAAGGTAAACGATGTATCGAGGGACGCCGATTATCTTAACATTTATTATGGACTTTGTTTTTTAGAAATCAACATTCATTATGGTTTTTGCTAGTATCGATTCTAGGGCTGGTCCCTAGACAAAAAACATGCATCATGCGAAGATTTTTTTAAAGAAAGTTAAAGATCATGATTCATGATAATGGTTCTAGTTCACAACAAGTTGGAAGCCTTCCCGATTTGTATACATGGCCAAAATGATAAACTTTACTACGAGACTTGATACCGTGGATTAACAGAAAAACGAACAATAAGTAGCTATTCTGTAGAAAATGGTAGAACTTATGGTGGTCTGACCCAAGGGCACTTAGTGTAAAAAAAAGTATGAAAGTACAAGGTAGATATGTAATTTCACAGGATGTATTTGTAATATCAGAACCTTACCTGGTATCTACATTTACAATAACATTAACATATTTGGTGAAGCCTGACCCAGTGGCACTTAGTGTTAAAACTATGGAAGTATGGTAAATATTTGAATATTTTGTAATATTAGAAGGTTACCAATACAATTTTGTTTTAAAAAAATAGAAGGTTACCAGGCATCCAATAACAAATTAAGAATACTAATAACAACAAATGTATGTCATCTCCGCACGGCGTACATCAATTAAGGCTACTGAACAAGGTGTTATGCACCCATCAATATAATTATTAAACATTTAGCTCTATTCTCTTTGTTGTTCCTACTAACCTACTTTAAACATCAATACCATCCATCTTCTTATGCTTTTCAAAATATTGGTACTGCTCTAATTTTTTATTTTTTGGGAAATCTCACGGACCTTGGTGAAACATGGAAAGCATCATTAGCAAAATTTGTTGCTGATCTTTCTTTATCTCAATGCTTATAAAGCTAACCGCTTTTTATATGCACTCATCCTTTTATCATGCCTTTAATTTCATGTGTTCCTCGAAGAAAGTTCAAATGTTTATTATCTTCCTTCTAATGATCAAGTCTAATGAGATCAAATTCCACGCTCCTAAAAGGCAAAATCTGAATTCCACGAAATGTTTAAAGTTTTAATATTCTAAGGTAGCTTGTGCAACATTATGATTGTAATGATTTTTAAAGCAAAACAGAGGCACTGCCATTGTTTCAGATCTTGTAAATGGGTGGCTGATCGGGCAAACCTACCGGCAACTCATTGTTTGCTTTACATGCTTAGGTCCAGACTACTGCCTACCTATACAAACTAAAGTCTGTCTCATATAAAACTCGTTACAAATAGTTTTATTGTAGATGCTAAGCAACAGTGCAAAAAGCCAAGCAAGTTGAATGGCCTTTTGTAACTGAATCTATATATTTCCGATCAATTGCTTAAGATAGTAAGTATAGTGTCTTGCCAGGTTCAAGTTAAGTTTTCCTCATAGCAAATATAAAAATACTTTAGGCCGCAAGAAGCTAGGTGAAAATGCAAAACCTGGACAGCAGTAGAGGGCCTAGCTTCGTCAACTCGACCACCTCTATCGTCAAATAAAGCCCGGACCTGGAATAGAAAATTACAAATACAACTTTAAATTGTTAGTAATTCTCTCAACTTGGATTTACAAATTTCTAATTGAAGTTCTTTTCTCTCGAGTAAACAACAAGGATAAAGTTTGCCACAGAGCAAGGCAACCACAAGGATCACAATGAAACTGACCTTTCCAAAAGCTTCCCCACAAACCACGACATCACCCTTCTTAAGAGTACCATTCTGCACAATAAGTGTGGCCACAGGGCCCTTGGCCTTGTCAAGCGCCGCCTCGATAGTAGTGCCTTTTGCATTTCGATGAGGATTTGCCTTCAACTCTTGAAGCTGCATGAATGAAAGAAAGGGTCATGTGCTTAATGGCTAATATTCCTATTCCGAAATCCAATTTTGATGGAGATGCTTACCTCGGCAACAAGCATGACTGTCTCCAGCAAATCATCCACATGTTCACCTTTAAGAGCACTTATCTGATTAACCAAATAAGTTAAATATTAGCTGAACAAGTGGGTATATTAACATTTATTTACAACATACAGAGAGGAGGCAGTACCTTAATCATAGGGACGTCACCACCCCAATCTTCTGGCATCAAGCCCAAAGAAGAAAGTTCTTGCATGACTCGATCTGGATTGGCTCCATCTTTGTCTATCTGCAACACAAATACAAATGTATTTATTGAAAAAGCAGTTCTAGTGAGGGATCAATCGCACCAGAAAAAGATCCTGAATATGCAAAAAGCAAAGTAAAACTTGCCTTATTTATAGCCACTACTATCGGTACACCTGCTGCCTTAGCATGTGCTATAGCTTCATTCGTTTGTGGACGGACACCATCATCAGCAGCCACAACAACAATTGCAATGTCCGTGACCCTAGCACCTCGTGCCCTCATTGCTCCAAATGCCTATAAACATCAGTAACTAATAAGTTCCACATTGCAGGAAACAACTGTTAACATGAGTGAGCAATTTCTAAGTAAAACATACCTCATGCCCTGGTGTATCAAGGAAAACACAAGGTTGGGGCTTCCCATCAACAGGCACCTGCACCTTGTAAGCTCCAATTCCCTGTGTTATTCCACCAGCTTCAGATGCCACCACCTGCAATACCTTACATTAGACACACAAAAATCATGGGGTCCTTATGGGTGGGTATGACAAAGGCATTAAATACATACTCGGCTTTTGCGTATGTAGTCCAAAAGTGTTGTCTGGTAATGAAAAAAATAGCATCCACATCAGTAGATTAATATTTCATTCCTGAAGAAAATTGTTATTGAAGAGTTTGTAGATTAATACCTTTCCATGATCCACATGGCCCATGATAGTAATAACGGGAGGCCTGCATTCAAGCAAGTCGAGATCTTCCTCATCAAGCATTTCCTTCTTCTTTGCCATGTTTTCCACCTTTGCGGGCTCAACTTCAATGACTTCCACTTCATATTCTTTACAGATCATCTTCACCATGTCCTGGTCCAATGTATGTACCATTTCAGGTTTAACTCCCTTTGCAAACAAGTAAGCGAATATTTCCGATTCGCTGATCGCTAGATGGTATGCCAGATCCTCAGTTAGCATGCCTTCCTCACCTACCTCGAGGATTTCTACTTTCACAGGAGCCGCATCTTTAGCAGCTTGGAGCCTTGCAGCCTTGCGGCTTGCCTTGCTCCACTTTCTTCCTTTTCTCACTTCTGTTGCTCCAGGGATGGTAACGTCCAATTCGGAAGCATCTTCATCGGATATTTTCTTGTCATCATCAGCTAAGCGTCTCCGCAGACCACCCGCAACCCCTGACTTCTTTCGACGATCATCTTTAGCTTTGGAAGGTGGAGGTGCCTTCCCTGGTTTAGTAGGAGCCAACACGGCTTGTGCGATGATGGGATCAACTGCTGCTTTCTTGCTTGCAAACTTGTCAATGAGTATGGGTTGCCTCTTCTCAATGGGCCTCTTTACAGCAGGAGAGGCAGACAATTGTGGAGGGGCGACGGACGGCCTTGCTTGCAATCTAGGCTCAGGTTTAAATGGGGCACGAGCAGGCGCCTGTAACCTCTTCGTATCAACAACACTATTAGAAGGCTTTTCCTCCTCTTCCTCTTTAGTAACCTTTGGAACTTCTTTAACCACTCTCTGTACATTCGCCACGGGGCTGCCTTTCCTCCACACACTTTTCAATGTCTTCGACTTCCTCATTGCACTAGCCGGATTCTCCAAAGCTGTCGAAGAACTAATTACCCTGCCTTCTGGTTTTGAACCGCCATTCACATTGGTCCTGTTCTTGATGTCTCTATTATCCAATCTAGCAGGACTAGAGCTCTCGAGCTTTTCCGCCTTCTCCAACACCTCTCCAAGTGACTCTATCACCTTCTCCCTCTCCTCCGCCGCTGCTTCCATCCTCTCATCCCTGGTGAACTTGCCTGCAGACCACTGTATAGATCCGACGGCTTCAACATCCGGCCGCATTTTCAAAACGGGCTTCGGTGATGGCTTAAGAATAATATCCGACTCATCAGCATTGCTACCGCTGCTATTCCGAAAGGTGGATTCCGGAGTAAAAACATTTAATTTCTCCTCTATGAGATCAGTGGTGATCATGCACCTGCACACAAAACCTGTGGGTGCCGACCAGCGCTTAGACCCTGCATGAACCCTACAATTAACCCTAGAAACCACCCGTATCCTCCTCATGGCCACCACAGAAGGCGAGCACTCAAACACACCAGAAGGGCTCACCCTGGCGCTTCCCAGAGTCATCACGGAAGCAGGAGACGCCATTAGCTCTCTCGAAGCTCTAAATTTGACGTCAATGAGCACCCCAATCACACTTCCCTAACAAAAAATCCCAACTTTCGATCCAAGATCGCTACTTATCCAACTATAATCGTTCCCAGGACCGCAAACAACAATACCCACCTCGCGATTTCGCTAGATAGATAATTTGCGGGAGGGGGGAACGGGATTCCGAGCGATGAACTGGCCCTAACAAGCAAAAGAATGAGCACCCAAGTACTAACGAGCAAAACCAGCAGTACCAAGAGCGAGGGACTGAAATGGAGAGATGGGTACCTCGGATTTGATCGCTGGAGTGGGTCTGCAAGCTCCTGCGAGCTCTCCTCTCACCTCGGGATATGAACAGAAAGAGAGAGAGGGGATGTGAAGAGGGAGGGTGTGGTTTTTCTTATGCGAACGTATGGCTCGGATTTCGTTTTGGTGGCTCTTTTTTTGCTTCAAATATTTATAGTTTTCTTATGTAATTATATGTGCAATTTCGTAGTGATGTTTCTCCCTTATATGAATAACGTCAATTTGTTTGAGGCTGCGAAGTGAGCATATGTGGCTGCCTGCGGTCGCCAGATTTCCATGTGATAAGGTTCACGATGGGGCTTGTGGCTGATGGCGGAGATGATATCATAGCCGTTGGATTGGAAATGAAGGGTGGAACGGGTTGGGGAGGGAGGAGGATAAGGATATCTGGGATATGAATATTTTGTGGAGTGCTTTTTAGATAAGTCTTCTATTGTGGCGGAATTATAACTTCTATTTATTCCTTCTCTCTTTTTATTTGAGGTGATATTAGTCGGAAAGGATAACTGCTTATGGCAAATTTTTAGTTAAAAAGACGTAGGATTAGGATGCACATGGATGGGATTTTGGTTCAAAATTGGCCCAATTCGATCTAAAGAGTTGGGGTATATTTGGTAGAGGAATATGGATTCATCGTCCCTTATTACGCATTATCCACACCCTTCTTCCCTTCTTACACCTTCTTTTCGGGGCTTTACGAAGAGAGTACTTATTCTGCTCTATTCATTTCCGAGTTTGTAAAGAACATCACACAGGTGTAAATTCATGGTGATATATACACATATATTGAAATTAATAGCTAATCTGAAATTCATCGTGCAATGTGGATTCATTTTAAAATCTAGATATGGAAACAGATACATTGCGGATATTGAAAATTGTAAACCATGATTCGGATACGAATATTTAGCAAACGAAAATGGATTATCCTCATTACAATAGGTGTCCTCTAATGCTTGCATTGAGTATGATTATGTTTGTAAAGTTAAAAGTAATAGCTGAGCACATCAAAATTAATAAACTATAAAGATAACAAAATAAAAAATATAATATAATATTATATAACATTATCATATATAATAAATGATTAAATAATATAGAGGTCTATATTTTTCTTTCCACATTTTTGAAAATGACTCGGATGGAATATATTGGAAGTAATCATGTAGCATATTTGGAGATACTGTTGAATCGAAAGGACACCAAAAAAGTGGTCGTGAGGTCACACAAGGCGAACCTCAGTCGTTGAAGTAATTGATCCCGAGAGTTGACTAACTCAGACAACAATCAACTCAAGGTAATTTAATTTGAAGTACAATGAAATGGGTTTGATGAATTTGGAATTCGGGAGGGGAAACTATTGATCTTGGAAATTTGTATTGATGTTATTTACACAATATACACATAATTTAATTTTTATTATTTACAAGATGATTTAATACACATTTTTCAAGAAGAAACGATTATTTTATTTACAAAGAATTTGGTAATAAAGACTGTGTAATATAGACAACTATATACAAGTGTTGAAATATACAGGTGGCAAATATATTTTCTAGGATTTTTGGTGTTTTTGGACTTCTCTCCATCTACCTTATTCATTGTCGATCAGGTCAAGTCTTGATCTTCTCTTGGGGTTTGATTCAGCCATTTAGTTTGTTGTTAACTCTTGCTAAAAACTTTTTATAAATTGCAGTTTAGTCCCTCCATTTCAAGATTTGATTTGCTTGTCTATTTCGCTTGGAATAAATTGCATAATTGCTCTAAAAATTCCCTAAAAATTAGATTAACCTCCTGCGATGTTGTTTTGTCTTCCATGATATTTTCATTACATTTTATTTACATTTGTTATTATTAAAAAAATAAAAAACTTTGCATATTTGATAGTTCAAATTTTGAAAATTCATAAAAAGTTTTTGAATATTACGTCGAAAATTCCAAAAAATTAGAATAATTTTCATTTTCTCCATTTTCTTTCCTATATAAATTCCACACATTAATTATTTTTAAAACCTTAAACATTTACAAAGTATTATAAATATTAAAAAGTCAAATAAAAATTGTAGGAAATTCCAAAAGTGGTGATTTCACTTATTATTTATAAATAAATAATATAGGTGTATGTATGCATGTATGTATGTATATGTATGCACAATATCTACCCACTTAATATTTTTGTGGGTTTTAAATTAATTATTTTTTGATTTTTTATTTACATATTTTTTATTTTTAATTTTTAATTTTATAATTTAAATTTGTATTTTTAATATATAATATAAGTATATGTATATATGTAATATAATGTAATATGTATATATAGGTAATATATATATATATATATATTATTTTAATATATAAAAAAATAAACAAAATAACCCTTTTATTTTTTTTAAAGATTTAAAATATATTTAGGGAAGTTATAATAATGATTTATTATAATAAGCTATATATAGATATATAATACAATATATGGTATTCTAATTATAAATATGGCTATAATTATTCCAAATTTATAAACAATATATTTTTCATCTATTTTTATGATTTTTTAGTAATTTTTAATAATTTTATAGATTTTTAAAAAGAAAAAACCATCCAAAGTGAGGCGTTTTAATTAGGTCAAATTGATTTGAGATTTAAGAAAAAACAAATGGGTTCAAAATTTCTAAAAATTAATTTTAATATGGGTAAAATGTGTATGCCCCCTAGGGGGAGCTAACTTAGCTCCCCCCACCATTTTTTCACAAAATTTTTTTATTTTTTTTGAAATCTAAAACCGTGTAAATTCATTAATAAATCCCTATATTATGTCATTCAAATTTCATGCGAAACAGAGACTCGTACGACCTCCATCCAAACGGGATCGATTTAAAAAATCTTGTTACCGTTAAAAAAATGACTGTCTGGATGGAGGCCGTAGGAGTCTCTGTTTGACACGAAATTTTTATAACATAATATAGGGATATAGTGATGAATATTCACGGAAAGAATTTTCAAAAAAAATAAAAAAATTTGAAGAAAATAGGGTGGGGGGAGCTAAGTTAGCTCCCCCTTGGGAGCAGCCCCATTTTCCTCTTTTAATATATAGTAATATATATATCTAATCTAAAAACTATTTTCTTAGAAAATAATTTGTAATTTTTTAAGGTTATCTAAACTACTCACGTGGGGGTTCACGTGAGATGGCATGGTATTGGACTAACATGCAATATTAAATAGTTCTTGGGGCTCACGTGAAATTTGTATACAAAGGTTTTATATTAATTAAATATTTACAAGACTTTTTTCTAAAATACAAAAAGGCAGAGGGGGTATGTGTAAACTACACCACTTAAGTCGATGCAATCATGTTGCTCGATGCACGCCACGTGGACTATTAGACGCTCCTAGATGAGTACCCCTTTGAATAAAATGGACGGTCCGGATAAGATCTAGGCCATGTTCTTGATCGAACAGACTAGAGGGGTTCACAAAACTACTGAAGAACACAGGTCTGGCGAACTTCGATCGGACTTTTCTCCTAGCTCCGGTACTAATCTCTTCTCCGACAGGTCCAGCAGCTTACCGGAGCTCCTCCGCATATGCATGTGGCTTCATATGAGGTTTAAGAGGCATTGGAGGCTCTAACGGATCCAAACCACCTAGAGCTGCTCCTAAGTGTTCACCATGGTTCTGGGTGCTTCCTCGAGGTGTTTAACTTGCACCAAAAGGTTATGTGGCTCGAAGCGAATAAGCTAGGCCAAAAAATGAGGCTAATCGTGGCGTGGATTGGTCAGGAAAATGAGTTCTAGCGAGAGGCGATGGAAGAAACTCGACTCCCAGATTCATGGTGGATCTGGAGTGGAAAGAGGGGGAAGCAAGTGGGATGAAAATCGGGTGCGAGAACAAGCGGAAGACGAGTGATTTGGCCTGGAGCTCAAGCTCCAGGCAAATTGGGAAATTTTAAATTACGGCTAAATCAATGATCACGGGCAAAATCAAAGTGCGAAAATGAAAATTGATCTAAGAAGTTACCAAATAAAGACAAATAAGGCTTGTTGAAACATGGAATCAGGGGTTTAATTTAATTTAATTTAATTAATGCAGTGTCATTGCAACCCTAAAAATCCCTCAATAAAAATTATTGATGAACTCTCAAGCAAAAAAGAATAAATAAATGTAAGCAAGAGAATTTTTAATATTTTATTTACTTGTATAACTTACAAGATTGAACTCGGAGAGGCTACAAAAATGCCGAGGTTATTTAATTCATTGAAAAAATAATGAAAAAATCAGGAATTTTATGGACACTACTCTTGATTTTTGTAGAATTTTGGTCTTTTTATGGAAATTTAATTTTTATATTTATTAATTCTTTTATGATTTTGTAATGTTTTAACAATTTTAAATATTACAATTTTTTATAATTTTTAAAATGAAGGAAAACAAAAATGAGAAAAAGAAATAAGAGAAAAGAAAGGAATGTAAATTTTTTATTTTTAAAATATAGAAAATATACGAATTTAAACTAGAAATATTTCTGGGATTTTTTATTTTTATTATATTTTTGGATTTTTGGAAAATAAAAAATAGTGAAAAAAGAGAAATGGAAAATGATGTGATTGTTTTTAGATTTTTAAAATAGGTAATAAAGTCAAAAATTAAGAAATTATACAGTAACAAAAAGATGATTTTTTTTATTTTCAAGAAAGCATTTTTATGAAAATTTTGGAATTTTCAAGATTTTCTATGAATTTTATTTTTGTTGCAGTTTTTCTGTTTTTTGGTTTTTATGAGGAATTATAAATGGAAATCTGGCCAGAAAATAATAGAAATAAGAACACACACTTTATTTTTTTAATTTTTTTCAAAATATTTTTATTTATTTTTTATGTAAAGAAGAGATATTTTTAGAGTTTTTTATTTATTAAGAATAAGATAGGAAATTAAATTGTGAAGTCAAAATTACTGTGAATAAAAGAGAATAGGAAGAGATTGAGGTATTTTTATGGATTTTTATGATGTTTTGCTATTTTTTAATCTGAATTCACATGCAAAATAAAATGCAGATGCACTAGGGTATAAAATTAAATAAAAGTAAATTTCAAGACCAAACAAATAACAAGATATAGAAATGTGGGGCTAGCCGTGCAATTTACCTAGAAATGCGTGTACTATTGCACGTGAGGTGTGCTGGACTTGACCTTTATGCAAATATTTAATTTTTAGAGTTGAAATGATAACACAAAGATTCTATACTTTTATTGTAAAAGACCCAAAATGTGTGTTGCAGTAATTTAGTTCAAACAAGACTAAAGTGCGAATAAAATAAAGAGTAGGGAGAAATATGAAAATGTTCATACAACCCAAATCAGACTATGTGTCCTGAAGGGGACTTATTATAAAAGAAATAAATGGTAGGGCTTGAGTGCAATTTGTCTACAGGTCCACGTGGCTGAAAGGACAACGACGATGCGTCTGTAGCTTCGATCGGATGGTTGATATTTGGGCATGGGTGGATGGATGGGATCTGATTCAGGATTGGATAAATCAACGATACTTTAGGGATTTTTGAGCGGTTGTGATTCAATCTTGTAGGAGGGTTCTTGATCGTGCATCTCTTAGGCTACCTGGAAGAATGATGTTGAAGGACGACTCCGACGAAGGTCCATCGAGGAGATCTCGCTTGATCTCCACCAGAATCATCTCCTGAGGGTCTCTAATCCTTCATGCAATTTCTCCACATCATCCAGATGGCCCAAGGCACCTGACGATGTCTCGAGGATGATCTGGAGGTCAAAGTATCTGCATCTCCAAGTGGACCTTCAGATCATGCTCCTTGGTTTCTTCTATGCTCCAAGACCCTGAAATATGTTATTGATGCTCGGAGGATTGCTCCAACCTACTTTATTAGGTGAAAACGATGACCAATGGTGGGTGAATGAGAACCTCCAGTTGATGATAGTTGGAAGGAGGTTGAACTCCACATCCGAAATGATCTAGAGGTGCTCAGATCAAGAAAGGAGATGGATTACGTTCTGTGAATGTGATGGTCGGGTTGGGTGTGAGTGAAAGTGAACGGAGAGCTTCGATCTTGCAGATCGAAGCTTGGATGGTCGATGATTGAATAAAACCAAAGAATGAATTCAAATTGCAAATAAAAAGGGGAATATGAAAATAGATAGTCTAATCTACCTACATATGGAATGAGTGGGGATAATCTCCTCAATTCGCTGTGTGCGGTGAAGAAGAGAGACATCTCCAATGATCTTTGGCTACAAGAAGTTCTTACACAATCTCGATCGTGCAGAGAAACGTGTTGTCATCTAGGCTCTCTACAGAGGTCGATCTCGGGTGCAAGAACAAGTCGAAAATGAATCAGTAGTGACGAAGGGAATCTAGAAGTATTAATAGGTAGGACTTCAGTGGGTCTTTTGAATTCAAAATACGAGCGAACCAAGGCTAATGCAGCGATGATGATATGGCGAGGGAGAGGGATGTTAGGGATAACAAATCAGAGAATACGGCGAAAGGCGTTAAAGAATGAGACATGCGGGAAAACTGGGATAAGAGGCACCGGTGAGCGAAAAGCACAGACAATGGCGATCGGGGAGTTGACCGGTGTCAACAGACCCGAGTTCAACCAATCATAACACATGAAGAATACGACAAGAAACAAAAATGACAAAAAGGGTGAAATGAGAAATAAACAAAAATAAAATAGAAAATGAATTTAAAATAAAATATGATTTAAATATAAAATATTAGTAATTTAATTAAATTATTTGCGGTAATTTTTAATTAATTAAATAAATATATATATATAGGGGTGAAAGTCAATAAAATATGTTATTTATATGTATATATACCTATATATACAACACCAAGATTTTTAATTTATTATTTTTACAAATATACATATGTTTTATAATTGATTATTTTACAAGAATTTTAATGATATTTTTATCTAATTTTTTTGGAATTATTTATTAGGGTAATTAAATAGTAATATTTACAATATAATAGTGGTATACATAATATGTACATGATTTATTTTTAATTATTTTTTTATTTTGTGATTTTTATTTGTATTTTATATAAGTCAAATATAATATGTACAAATAACTAAAAATACAATTTATACAAAAAAATACAAGAAAAATAAATCTAAACAATATACATAGGTATAATGTACAATAGCACCCCAAAAAATCACATTTCACATCTTGACTCCGATTTTTATGAAACCACTTCCATTTAAATATTATTTAATTTGTAGTACAATGAAAGTGAGTTTGGTTAATTTTGAATTTTTATGGAGAAGATATTAATCTGGCAAGTGGATCTTGGTGGCTTTTCACGATGTTGTTATTTACAAATTGTACAATGGTGCCTATTACAATTATTTTTATTATTTACAACTTGTTTTCATGTACACGTTTCAAGAAGAAAGCATTGTTATTTGGAGTTAGTTTAGTGATAAATAAATTAGTGTAAGGAATATGTATTATATATAGTAGTGTACAAAGTGATAAATATACACAAATGGATATTGATTTTCTTGATTTTCTGGATTTAGGCCTTATGTCTCCTTACTTTATTCTTTGTCGATCAGGTCAAGTATTGACGTAATCTTGAGATCAGAGTAAGTCTGTATTTATTTCATATATACAGTATTTGATTTTTTTATTTTTTATTTATTTTTTCGGTTAAAATAGTGAAAAATATACAATATTTAGACATGAATATGGTTAGTAATATGAGAGATTTATTGATATTTACATGTATTTTATAAGATATTTTAAGCTAAAATAAATGAATAAAGATGATGGAATGCATATCCGTCATTCCCCTATGATTTACCTTTGCTAATCCCTTAGCAAACACTTTTTTAAAGAATAAGTGACTAAAAGAAAAAAGGAAAAGAACAAAGGAAAAATAAAGAACTTAGAACAACAATTTTTCTTCATAAAATCGAAATATGGAGCTCGATTAGACCTTTGGACATTAGCTTAGCAGAATCTTATTTGGAATAGGATTTAAGACTCAACAACCCTCAAGTTACACAATTCTATGTTCATTTCGCCTCAATAGTCAGGTCAGAATAAGTCTACATACGCAAACTCTTATGAATATGAATCTTTAATTGCATTGAGTAAGTGAAATATAGCTCCTCAATTTAGAAATGACAAAAAACACAACCTCATCTAACAAGGTAATACTAATTCCCCAATCTAGCTAATCTTTCTTCCACAATTCTATGTTCAGGTAGCCTCAATTGTCAGGTCAGAACAAGTCTACATACACAAACTCTTATGGCTATGAATCTTTACTTGTACTGAGTAAGTGAAATATAGCCTCCCAATTCAGAAATCTTTACTTGTACGTGTACTGACAAAGAAACAACCTCATCTAACAAGGGAATCCTAAATCCCAAGTCTAGCTACTCTTTCCTCAAGGAGCAGGGTATTCCCTTCTAAGTTCAAGTTCAACAAGCTCAAGAAGAGGGGGTAGAGAATAGAATGGATCGTGACCAGTGTAGACACATATCCTTGAAGCTTGACCAGTGTATACAAGTCTCCAGCTGCAGGCTTCCTTGATATGAGACTTTGAAACATATGCCTTGCTCATGATGAGAGAGATTTTTTATCTTTTTTTAATATATACAAAGGTGCAGCATGTACATAAGGAGTTTTTCTTCTTGATCCAGTAGACTACCCTCTTTCGAAGCTTTAGTGCAGCCCACAACATCCCATCTTTAGACGTTAGTACCACTAGACTAGGTTGAGACACACTGGCCACTTTTTTGTGACTGCGAATGTTTCCACTCATGTGTTTCCCCAAGCTAAAGGATGCTACCCTCTCAGCACCTCATCCATGTTAAGCTACATGTAGAGTGCTTGTCCAAGTTAAGTCATTGTCTAAAAGGGTCATGGGTGTGTTGTTAAATATCCTACTTACACCAATCAAGATGACATGTGAACATAGCCTTATGAAATCAAAGATTAAGTCACTTGTTCTGAAGAGTCCTAACTCCAGTTCCTATAAGGTTCTCATGAAATTAAGTGGATTGAGGTCTTAACCAAGCTCCATTCTTCGGTTTTATTCCAGACTAGTTTAAATGTTAATATTATTCTGAAAAATGCACATGCAAATGCAAGAAAATTATATAACACATTTTTAAGCAATGAAAAGATAAATAAAAGAACAAATTTTTAAAATACGTTTCAAAAAAATTTACAAATTTTATGGATTTTAAATAGTTTTTTAATATAAAAAAAGAGGTAGTGGATTGAATGTATTTACAAGGAATATATGAAAGTATACATACAAGGATTGTACAAAATTTATACAATTTTATTTTACATAAGGATTTTATTTATAGGCTTTAATTACAAGTTTTATAAAAGGATTTTATATACAACAAAGAATTTTATAGAAATAATTGCAACTTTTATACACACGCGGATTTTAGAACAAATATATATCCCATAATTTATATCCCACATGACAAAATAATTTTACAAAAATTTTACAAACTTTTTCCATGTATTTTTCAAAATATTTTACGAACATTTTTCAAATTATTTTATAAAGATTTTGCAAAAAAAATTTGCAAACTATTTTACAAACATTTTACAAACAGGTTTTTGCAAATATTTTATTTTCAAAAGTTTTACAAACATTTTGTACAATATACATAGTTTTGATACAAAAAAATAATTTACAAATCATTTAACAATTAAAATATTTTTATAAATAATTTTACAAATATTTGTACAAAAATAGTTTTACAGACATTTTTTGCAAACATGTTTGCAAAAGTTTTAACAAAATAATTTTTGCAAACAATTTTACAAAAGACTTTTGCAATCATTTTACAGATCTATTTCCAAAATTTTTTTAAAGTAATAGCCATATTATTAGCAAACAAACATAAGAGTTATATCTAAAGTATATATACAATATATACGACACACTCTACACTTAACTCGAATTATGTCCTCATAGTGACCAATGAGCTACAAAGAAAGGCATAACTCGTGCTAATTACATAAAAGTGAAAAGAGTATACAATAACAACTCAAAGAATAGAAAGAAAATAA
This sequence comes from Ottelia alismoides, assembly GCA_037367405.1. NCBI lineage: Eukaryota > Viridiplantae > Streptophyta > Magnoliopsida > Alismatales > Hydrocharitaceae > Ottelia > Ottelia alismoides. The sequence goes on from JAZKJV010011098.1 coordinate 181,526, forward strand.
TAGAAGTTGGTGATTTCTCCAATACTTAGGATCAAATAATCCTAAGTATAGAAGACTGTACAAATGGGAAAACTGAGGAAAAGAATGAACAAACTCAACGACTCAACTTGTCCTCCCCTATATTTAAGGTAAGAGATCCCTAAGTATAGAAAAATAATATCAACAAGTTGGAGGGACAAGCATGATAACAGAAGAAATAAAAAGAAATAAAAACACGAAAGAAGGAAAAATGAACGAAATCACTCCCCCTATAATTAAGGTAAAGGATCCCTAAGTATAAGCAACAACATGAGTGGTGAAACATAACGAAAATGGAAAAAATCAAATCATTCACCTCCCATATACTTAGGATAAAGTGCGTCCTAAGTGTAGCACACACATGGAAAAGAGGTGGATGATAAAAATGGAAGAAGAAAGAATGAAGCGAAATAAATATATACAAGCGAATATCAGCTCATGTATCAGACGCAAAAGATGTCAAAGAATCATCGTCCGATACCACATAGATGGAATCAACCATGGACATGAATGTATCTTGATCTAGATATGACTTCATCAACTATCCGGTCACAACAAATGGTTGTGCGTCAGATGACAAACCAGATATAACAATACTACCATTGTCACTCATAACTCTAATAATGAACGGTCCTGACCATTTGCTTTTTAATTTTCTGGACAAATCACATCAAACAACCAAAATTCTGATCATGGGAGAAATCCTTCCTTCTAATGTGTCTATCATGACAATGCTTGACTTTCTCCTTATACATGAGTGAATTTTCATAGGCGAAATCTCGGAATTCCAACAATCTATTCAGATCTAACTTCCTAGTCTGGCATGCTTTCTCATAGTCCAAATTGCATACACGGAGCACCCATACAGACTTGTGAATTAACTTAACTGGCAAATGGCAAGGCTTTCCATACACCAATCTATAGGGAGACATACCCAATGGAGACTTGTACGCCATCTGATAAGCCCATAGAATTGAGTCAAGCTTATGAGACCGATTCCTCCTATATGGATGTACAAGTTTCTGAAGTATCATCTTAATCTTCCTATTTGGAATTATCGGCCAAGCCGTTAGTCTATGGGTGGTAAGGAGACACAACACTATGCTCAATGGCATACTCCTTCACAAGCTTTCTGACCTTTCTATTAAAGAAATGGCTTCCTGATGAATCCCCATTTCATCACATTTATTCTTCCATTTTGGCCTTCATTCCCAAGCTAAATGCATGTATATATCATTAATTTGTCAAAATAAACACGTTGTAAATTGTATAAAATATTGTATAAATTATTGTATAGATAATGTATTCATTACACAAATAAAAGAATAAAGAAAAGAAAAAGAATGAAGTGTCAAGGACACTTAATGACCCTAGACCTCGAGACTCAATCATCATGATAATTTAGTCGACAAGGAATAAAGTAAGTGGAGACATGGCAGATAAATTGTACAGAAATCACATTAAAAATCTCATTTTTAATTCTTCAATAAGTCTAATTTGGGACCTATTTTATTCTTTATCGTTTATACATTAAATCAATAAACTTTGAACATGAAATTGCGTATAAAAATATATAGAAAAATACAAAATTTACTTTACACAAAAATAATACAAAGTGTACATATTACACTCAGAATAAAAATACAAAATCCAAACTTCCCATACCCATATATTTTTCGTATAAACTCAAAATGCACAAAAATTACCTTTGATTGTATATAACTTTTTATTAGCTATTTAATTGAGGATACTTCATTCAATTTGGAGTTAAAATGCAAAAAGTTAGGCTTTGGACCCTTATTGTACATTATATCTGAATAAAATATTCATTTTATTTATTCTTTATATTTTTCATTATTTTAAATTTTTATATTTTTTTAAATATTATTTATATTATATGAACATACTTAGAATATAATAAAATCATAAAACATATAATAAAAAAATAATATACAAAATGTATGGATAAATAAACTATACTTGTACATATATAATAAATACATCTATTTATTTAAATGTACAAATAAAATCTGAAAATACAATAAAAGTATATTTGTGCATATCTAAATAGTTGAATGGAGCCCTCACCCCTCATCTGCTTCTCTTGTCTTTCTGAAGTACAATCGGGGAACTGAAGCTTTGAGATCGTTCTTGGACAAGTAATCCCCTCAGCTCCCTAATAAGCATTGAGGGACTTGGTGGAAAGGTCATATCAGTAGGCAATAGCGCTAGTCTTCCAGCCCCTCTCTCAGCTACAAAAAGCCTCAGGGCTCAGCTACAACCTAGTCTGGCCTAGATGAAAAGGGATGGGGCCCTGCCTCTGTCCTGTCTCGGGGGACCGACATGTCTTAGATGAAGGATATTGAGAATCCTTAAGCGCATCACGGAAGCGTGTCGATCGCATCGTATGCAATCGGAGCAACTAGTCGTACTAGATGCTAGATGCAGCGGAAATTAAAATTTTAACTTTAAAGATGAAACCACATGATCACGAGAACACTTCTCGGATCGTTTCATCAAACCACAAAGTACAAGGAATACCTCTTGAAGCGTGGTTGTGATCGCGAGATCCCAAAGTAGAGATCCGCCTATCTTAAGTCCGACCCACGGAGAATGCACTTGCGGGCACGATGATGAGTCGCGTCCTTCCCGCAATCCTTTTACGAAGATCCAAGCGTCGAGGCATAGCAAAATGATCTCCTTCCTAATACACAAAGTGGACGGCCACTTGAATATTAGGGAGACCCCACGAGAATGAGAGAGAGAGAGAGAGTAGAGTTCTTCAACTCAAGAATGTTGTAATTTGGAAAGGCTACCCTAGCCCTCCTTTTATACTAGTTTAGGATCCAATGGATCGCAATCCATGGGACACATGGATCCAAGGGCTATGCTTGGTCCATGCTAAATCAATGGCTATGATTGTTGTTGGTTAAAACCAACAACATTAATTTAAATTAAAAAATGTTGCAACATTATCAACATAATTTAATTTAACATTAACTAATTAAGAGATAATGTGATAAATAAAATGGAGTCAACCAACCTCCCCTAAAATTGGGGTGTTATTTTGTCTCCTTTTATTTTATATTATTATTTCTTAATAAATTGCAATAACTATTATTGCAATAATATCCACCAAATTAATTCCAAATTAATTTTTGAATATTTCAATCATGCCACTAATCATTATGTGAATCATATTCACAACCCAAACTAATTTGTAAATTACATTTCCAATTAATTAATTAATGTGAATCCAATCCACACAATTAATTAACAAATGCTATTTACATAGATTCTCTCTCTTATATATGTATATTATAAATCATATTTATAACACACATATATCATGGATAGTGTTATCCACATTCTCTTAATCCTTGATAATTAAATCCCATTTAATTATCTTAGATAATCATTTTCACAATATGAATCATATTCATATTTAAGCTTGATAATTAAATCTCATTTAATCATCAAGTCCTTGCTTGGATATTTCATCAAAAGAATTATTCTTGAACCCTTTCAAGAATAATGTGCTTTCTCCGCAGATACTTGGAGATAAGGACAGGGCGATTGTATTGTTCCACGTATAGTGACTTGGATGTTGAGATCTCGTCTCAAATCCAGATCATACGAACCTCCCACAGATGCTTGATTAAATCAAGACCGCAAATCCAATCTTCTCATTGAATCTAAATCTCATTCAGATCAATGTCCAACACTTGGACTAAGATCAGATTGCTTCTTTACTGGAAGGAGTCACTAAAATCCAGACCTGTTTCATCACTCCCTCGGAATGGAAGCGTCATGGATATACAATCGTTTATGATCACATCACCCTCAGGTATTCCCAATACCTGTACATCCTGCATACTGGAAGACCCATGGTCAACCCGAAGATCAAGATCTATTTTTCACTGTCTTCTTCAGGGTTTGATCACCAAGTTTCTCATTTGATCATTGGGATTTGGTATCGATCATATACTTTCCAAAAGCATATATCATACCTAGGTCTTGATCATATACTTTCCAAAAGTATATATAAACCTACAAATTCAGTCAAGCTTCCAAAGCGAGACGACCGTGCACGGAATTTGATTCTTCCCAATATCTCATGAGTGAGCTCATGTCTTCCGGTTCAGTAGTGAACCTGTATGATCCCTTTGAGAGATCGTATTACTCATATGCCCTTACATGCACACCAGCGCGCCGGTGTATAGACCTTGGTTAGGTCATCAACCTATTGGTCTGCCAAATGTACACACTCAGACATATAGTAACACATCTGTCTCCGGTCAGAGGATGCGTGCCTATGCTGTGACAACATTCAACATAGGACTTAGGTTATCTCGATCTCGTTAAGTCAACCCATTGACCTAACTAATCTGACACCTCCGAATCTCTATTCCTATGCAGAGGACCTACATCAAGAGGTCGGTCAGATATCAGCCTATGTGAGAAAGGATTGCAATCTCCTACTCAGGCTGGAGATCACATCTTAACAATCATTTGACGGTGCTTGATGAGTCCTCAATCTAACTCTTTAGATATTCATCCAAGCACCAGCCTCTATGATTCAATAATTGAATCAACAGTTGTATGATCATTAAGATAGCCATGGTACATAACCCTAATTGTACAGAGGGACCTATTATGCAAATTATTTATTCTTCATTTCAGATCAGGAAATGATATTTGCAATAACATTTATTGCATAATGGCTCGTTGTGGGCTCACATGTCCAACAATCTCCCACTAGCCCAAAGAGCCATTAATGGGCTAATCATTTAAACCCACACTCATGTGACAATCATAGGCTATTTAGAAATAGCTAGGTAAGCTGATCAGTCACTCTGTTCCCAAAAGACTATGCCAAGTCCTTTTACGGCACTTGCATATCCCTAGCTAACAGTGCTCGCATCCAATGCGAATGTTGCATCTAATGCAACCAATACTCAATCTAGTCAAAGCAGTTATAGTGTCCTTGACACTATTGCTCAATAATTATTATAACCAGTATTTCCATATTCCTTATTAGAATACCCTTATTCCTGGAGATCACTATCTCTCAAGGTATCCACAGTTAAGACCTTTTAGATCTCTATCTATAAAGTCCTAACTTCTTAAAAATAAGACATAGAGATCACCATCTCTAAAGCCTTTTCATCTTTGAAGATATCGTTATTACTGCAATCAAGTGTTTTCTCTTCATAATAGGATTAGTAACAGTTTACTACTCCCACTGCATGGCAGATATCTGGCTTTTATACACATTTAGTATACATTTAGCTTCTCGTAACTGATGCAGAGGTGCAAGCAGTTCTAGCATTCACTTCCTCAAAGGAAGCCTTTCTTGGAATTTCCAAGAATGGAATATGTCCAAGGTGTACTACAAATGTGACAGTCCCAATACCTTCTTTTCTTTGCTTCTGAACAACTTCAGAACTAAGATCTAAGAGGTATCCTTGAGATCATATCTTAAGGTATGGAATAGCCAGTCTATAAAACACTTATTATCATCCTTATATCATTCCAAATGATTAGGATATTATCTACATTTAGCACGATGAATACAATGGCACTCCCACTAAGCTTCACATGGTACATCAAGATTATATCTAAAATCATAACACTTATGATTTCATCAAATCTGATGTTCCAACTACAAGAAGCTTATTTGAGTCCATAGATGGATTTCGTTAGCTTTCACAGCTTACTTTCCCAAATCATGAAGCCCTGGGGCTACTTCATGTGAATATCCTCAGAGAGGTATTCTTAGAGGAATGCAGTCTTGAATTACATCTTGAAGATGCAATAGTCAAGTTGTGTAGCTAATTTTAGCAATATTCTGATGAGTTTAAGCACGATTACCGAAGAGAAAGTCACATTGCAAGCAATGTCTTCTCTTTCGATGTGTAGCTTATGGCTACGAACCGAGCTTTGAAGGTCTCTACCTTCTCATCAGGTTCCTCTTCTCTTGAAGATCCATTTACACCTCAATGGGTCTAACCCTTATAGGCGGATCCTCGAGGATCCATATACAACACTTGTATATGAAGTCTACTTTAGACTTTATTGCTAATATCCATCTTTCCATGTCATGATCTTCAGGAGCTTCATCACATGAAGGTCCGATCATTGTCAGATTTAACTGACACATGGAATACATCCTCAAATTCATTTGAAGAGGTATTAATGTTTCATCTTTAATTGTCCTTTTAGTTTCCGATTTCAGGAGCCTCATTATCTTCTCAAGATTAAATGAGTTCCTTTACTTAATTTTCATCTTTATTCTCAAGAGTCTCAATCCTCCAAGAATCACATTCTCAGAGATGAGATCTTTTAAGAATCTCAAGGTCATAAAGTAGGTATCCAATACCATACTTTATTTTCCTAATGAAGTAGCACTCTCAAGTGCTAGATTCCAGCTTACATGCATGGAACCTTATTAAGGATATATTGTAGTCTCTACTACATATATACCTGGAAACTAAGAGGTAATTATGCTAAAATTCATCATTGATCAAATCATGTCACACATGATCCAATTGTATCTTCCTACAATTCTATTGAGTTCAGGTTTATCAGGAGGAGTGAGATAGAAATGATATTCATATCTTCATAAGGTATTCTTTGAATTTTATCTAATAGGTACAAGCTACCTAGGTTAGATCAAATTCATTTCATCTTTCTTCAAACTTTGGTTCTAAACCAAAAATTGTGAAATCTTTGAACATTTCAAAGGTTTCTCAGGTGAAGAGAAGAAATCTCATATCATACATAATCATCAATAGATATCACATATCTATAATGTTTACTATGATATAGATGATCTACATACATTAATATGTATGAGATCTTGAATACCTCGACATCTAACACCTTTCCTAAGAGAAGGGTGTATTGGACATTTTACTTTGAATACAATATTCACAAGTATGTAAGATTTGAAATTTTAGACATTCTAAAGTTTCATATCTTACTGGTCTATTGATCTCATCAGCAGACAAATGTCCAAGGCTTGATGCCAGATCATTGTCAAATGATCTTCATCCTCCTATTGATCTATCAAGGTTTAATTTTCAGTGTTAGAAATCTTAATGAACCATTCATTAATTTTTCTAATTTTGTGGAGTCCACTAGATATTAGATTACTATCTGAAATATATCCATCATAACTATTTATGATAGTTCTATCTCAGAATTCATGTTTATTTCCAACATTTAGAAACAAACAATGAGGTATTCTAGTATCTAGGTCATAGAGACATTATCTAAGACTAAGGGCTCTCCCACTGAGAATATGAAGTCCATCTATCCAATAGAGATTGTTGTCACAACTACATCAATATCCATGTAGATGACTTTTAAACCTTAAGATCAAATTTCTAATCTTCTAATACATACATGCAACCAATTGCAAATGTTATTAGAAGATTGGGATACAATTGTTAGACTTTATCTTATGAAATAAGAAAGTCAGAGTCAATGATTATATGTAGATTATTCTGATGCTCTATCTGAGTCCTTCACTAAGGATTTTAGATAGATTTGATAGTCATACTATCAACACATCAACTTATTGCAGTATTGACATTCATCCAACTCTTTGGATGTCATACGGAAGTCACAGAAGTACGATCAACTCTTTGACTTTCCTTCTCACATGGGTTCAACCCATGCTTCCACTGTGCTCTCTTCATCTATAAACAACCATTGTTCAAGACAAAGAATCTCTTATGTTGAATTCAAAAGAATTTAATGTAAGAGCATTTCAACATTTATACATGCTTCAGTAAATTCATACAAAATGATTAATATGAAGCTTCATGAATGACTAGAGTATAGACAGTAGAATGATGACACTCATCATATCTACATACATCTTAACTCTTAGAGACTTAGGTTCAGGTAGGTATTCAAACATTTTGAATACATCATCTCTTTCGAGCCACCATTCTGCATAATGCAGAGAACCATGTCATTCATGATTAAATGTCTAGAGCACATACGTATGCCAAAATATCTTCTTTTATTTTATAAGGATTATTCGACAATTACGATCACCATCGACATGTCACTTCCAAAGTACACTCGATGAAAGATCAAGACTATAGAGACAAACAAACCCTAAGGTGATGTCTTATTGTCTTATTTAATTGCCCTTCCTCATTATGTTGAGGGGACTTGCACACTGCAACCACATACATTATGTGTCCAATTGCAAGTACAATATCTGGATCATGAGTCCAATCCAAGATATTTTTTTACTGGTTGTCATTGAGTATAACATTGAGTGGGTTTAATGAAGGATTATCTGAAATAAGAAATTTGCATAAGGGTATATATATTATATACATATTTTACTTTGATTTAGGAATTTTTATATCAAAGTTGTCTTGCCTTGTCAACACTGAAAGTTTATTCCCTTAATCACTTTCAATGTAAGAGATATTCTTACCATTATCTCTAGCAAGATCTGGGATCTCCTTTCCTATCTTTGTCGCGTCCCAATAATATGAGAACTTACGACTCCGATAAAAAGAAGCGGGAACTCATTCCGCCTTGCAAGTCCAACTTGCATTCCCAATTCGGTCTTTAACACCCGGGCCCACCACCCCTAAGATGATGTTGACCCGTTGCTAATTGAACCAACCGTCAACAGGATTAGAACTCGCTATGCGCAATCCAATATCACCCCAATAATATGAGGACTCGATATTGGGGTCACTACGCATACGGCCTTACTCTTTCGCGAAGCAAAGAGCCCGATCCAGATGCGCTTGCATATAGGATCTGTCACTTCGGACAGGCGTCTCCTACATACAATCCCTGGCGACGGCACCCTTCGCCTTGACGGGAGACCATGGATGTCACTTATGTGATCCTCCACCTCATATTCAAATTGTAATTAATTATCGTGAATCATATTCACATAATTAATTCTTCCAAGGGAAATACACATCTATTCATAATAGAGTGTTTATTGGATATAATTAATTTAATCACATTAAATTAATCATCAATCCAATCATCAATCAACAAACATGTCTTTTACTTGAATAGTAGGTATTATCTCAAAATACGTATTATTCGAATTTTAATAATTAGAAAAATACACATTGTCTGTCTCCGGTATTATACAGTCCCTACCCGCTGTCATGGCCAGTACCGACGAGAGTGGGACGGACCACATACGTTGCAACCCGCGACCCCAATGCTCTCCGACTAGGCACCACATCCGCCTCGGGAAAGGATAATACCAGATAGACCATCATGTACTTTGAGATGTTCATCGGTTTTTCAACCGAAATTATACCATAAATATAAATCAAAACATTTTTGATTATAAGGAGATTTGCTAGACAAATCCCCAATCCTATTCAAGCAAAAGGGTTTTTCATGTAAATGTTGTCCTACAACAATTATAGGATAAACTATGGTTTTCATGAAAGCAATGTTTGTTGATGAACCAATGATCAAGATCTAATATCTTATCATTGTGGTTTAGGCAAGTGTCATTCAATGAAATAATTATCTCTTTAAATATTTCACAAATATTTATCACTAATTATTCCAGAAAATTAACAATTAATTTTCATCATGATAATTGAATGACATATCACAAGGTTCAAGATCAAAAATGTCAATTTCCAGCAGTGACCCCCAATCACTAAAATTAACATATCTTGATCAATTTAAATCCAAAAATTGCAAACTCAGTTTCCAAAGATTGCCTATTTGATTTATTAAAGAACCCAAGTGATAATTCACGCATTTCAAGGCGGATTAAAACCGTAATTATCTCATTAATTACGTTCAAATCCGCAGTTCCCGCAACAGTGAATATAGGCATATTCAAAAGACCATATCTTGAGCAAATGAAGTCCAAATTTAGTAAACTCAAGTTCTATGGTTTCCTTGTTTAATGGGGAACAAAATCCAATTGATAATTTCGTGTTTAAACATTTTAAACAGAGCCGAAAAATTCAATTTTACAGAGGTGCGAAAAATTGAAATGCAGTAAAATTTCGCAACCCTTTCAAGAACCAAATCGTCTAAGGTCTATGGATCATATCCAAAACCTTATTCAACCTGGCTCTGATACCACTTGAAGGATATTGAGAATCCTTAAGCGCATCACGGAAGCGTGTCGATCGCATCGTATGCAATCGGAGCAACTAGTCGTACTAGATGCTAGATGTAGCGGAAATTAAAATTTTAACTTTAAAGATGAAACCACATGATCACGAGAACACTTCTCGGATCGTTTCATCAAACCACAAAGTACAAGGAATACCTCTTGAAGCGTGGTTGTGATCGCGAGATCCCAAAGTAGAGATCCTCCTATCTTAAGTCCGACCCACGGAGAATGCGCTTGCGGGCACGATGATGAGTCACGTCCTTCCCGCAATCCTTTGACGAAGATCCAAGCGTCGAGGCGTAGCAAAATGATCTCCTTCCTAATACACAAAGTGGACGGCCACTTGAATATTAGGGAGACCCCACGAGAATGAGAGAGAGAGTAGAGTTCTTCAACTCAAGAATGTTGTAATTTGGAAAGGCTACCCTAGCCCTCCTTTTATACTAGTTTAGGATCCAATGGATCTCAATCCATGGGACACATGGATCCAAGGGCTATGCTTGGTCCATGCTAAATCAATGGCTATGATTGTTGTTGGTTAAAACCAACGACATTAATTTAAATTAAAAAATGTTGCAACATTATCAACATAATTTAATTTAACATTAACTAATTAAGAGATAATGTGATAAATAAAATGGAGTCAACCAACCTCCCCTAAAATTGGGGTGTTATTTTGTCTCCTTTTATTTTATCTTATTATTTCTTAATAAATTGCAATAACTATTATTGCAATAATATCCACCAAATTAATTCCAAATTAATTTGTGAATATTTCAATCATGCCATTAATCATTATGTGAATCATATTCACAACCCAAACTAATTTGTAAATTACATTTCCAATTAATTAATTAATGTGAATCCAATCCACACAATTAATTAACAAATGATATTTACATAGATTCTCTCTCTTATATATGTATATTATAAATCATATTTATAACACACATATATCATGGATAGTGTTATCCACATTCTCTTAATCCTTGATAATTAAATCCCATTTAATTATCTTAGATAATCATTTTCACAATATGAATCATATTCATATTTAAGCTTGATAATTAAATCTCATTTAATCATCAAGTCCTTGCTTGGATATTTCATCAAAAGAATTATTCTTGAACCCTTTCAAGAATAATGTGCTTTCTCCGCAGATACTTGGAGATAAGGACAGGGCGATTGTATTGTTCCACGTATAGTGACTTGGATGTTGAGATCTCGTCTCAAATCCAGATCATACGAACCTCCCACAGATGCTTGATTAAATCAAGACCGCAAATCCAATCTTCTCATTGAATCTAAATCTCATTCAGATCAATGTCCAACACTTGGACTAAGATCAGATTGCTTCTTTACTGGAAGGAGTCACTAAAATCCAGACCTGTTTCATCACTCCCTCGGAATGGAAGCGTCATGGATATACAATCGTTTATGATCACATCACCCTCAGGTATTCCCAATACCTGTACATCCTGCATACTGGAAGACCCATGGTCAACCCGAAGATCAAGATCTATTTTTCACTGTCTTCTTCAGGGTTTGATCACCAAGTTTCTCATTTGATCATTGGGATTTGGTATCGATCATATACTTTCCAAAAGCATATATCATACCTAGGTCTTGATCATATACTTTCCAAAAGTATATATCAAACCTACAAATTCAGTCAAGCTTCCAAAGTGAGACGACCGTGCACGGAATTTGATTCTTCCCAATATCTCATGAGTGAGCTCATGTCTTCCGGTTCAGTAGTGAACCTGTATGATCCCTTTGAGAGATCGTATTACTCATATGCCCTTACATGCACACCAGCGCGCCGGTGTATAGACCTTGGTTAGGTCATCAACCTATTGGTCTGCCAAATGTACACACTCAGACATATAGTAACACATCTGTCTCCGGTCAGAGGATGCGTGCCTATGCTGTGACAACATTCAACATAGGACTTAGGTTATCTCGATCTCGTTAAGTCAACCCATTGACCTAACTAATCTGACACCTCCGAATCTCTATTCCTATGCAGAGGACCTACATCAAGAGGTCGGTCAGATATCAGCCTATGTGAGAAAGGATTGCAATCTCCTACTCAGGCTGGAGATCACATCTTAACAATCATTTGACGGTGCTTGATGAGTCCTCAATCTAACTCTTTAGATATTCATCCAAGCACCAGCCTCTATGGTTCAATAATTGAATCAACAGTTGTATGATCATTAAGATAGCCATGGTACATAACCCTAATTGTACAGAGGGACCTATTATGCAAATTATTTATTCTTCATTTCAGATCAGGGAATGATATTTGCAATAACATTTATTGCATAATGGCTCGTCGTGGGCTCACATGTCCAACATTAGAGTCGGGGGTGCAAAGTGATGTTCCATCCCTCTCCCCCTCTTCTTGAACCCCCCTCAAAGAAGAACCTCATTTTTTCGTAGTACGCCTCTTTCACTACGTTCTACTACTAAATCTCATCAAAAACTTGTAAATATATATTAAGTGTATAAAATAATAAAATCTAAAATACAAAATAAAAATAAAACATATAATATATAGGTAAATATACCTATGATTATATTTGTAAATACTAACTCGTAATAAATAACTCCATAAAAATAAATAAAATAGTAATTAAATACTACATAAAATAACAAACATTTTTTATTTTATAACCTAAAATTAATAAAATCATCGACTATTATTTATTGAATTTTCAATATTTTCTGGATTCTCTTTTTCTGGTTGGTCCATATGGACCAACTAGAGGGCTTGCTTTGTTGACCTAGGTCAACTCTTCGACCCAAGTCACCTACCCGTCTAACTGGGAAGACCCCTTGTCTTCTCCCTCATTTCCTGGGAGATCAATCACTCGCATCTACTCGGATTTTCATGAAACCTCTTCGCATATCAACTCTAATACATGCCCAATTCTAAAATCTTTTGTACATTCCATTGATTCCCCGTAAATCTCAAGTCAATAAGGACCCTCATCTTTGTTTATAAATAACCCTCCTCGCCTCCCTTTTCCATTTGATTACTCTTCAAGCCATGAAACCCCTCGTCATGTGTGTTTGTGTGCACCCAGTAATAGAGAGAGCATCCCCCAAGGTTCGAGGTAGCGCTAGGAGGAGAGGAGGTGATCCGAGGTGGAGTTTCGGAGACACCTCTGCTCCCTGGTTTCTAGGTATAAGTTGCGCCCTTTTTATCCATTTTTACATATTCGTAAGTATATCGGTAGATTAGGCTAAATCCCAAATCTTCAATCATCAGAGCTCACTGCTCTGGTCATGATTCACTGTGAATCACAGTCGTTCTGACTCATCTATCACTTCCACCTTCTTCCCCATCGCATGGTGCACCCATTCCACCTTTTGATCCTTCCTAGTCCTTCATAGATCTGTGAATCAAAGCTCCTCCACCACCTCTCACTGGAGCTCCTCCCTCTTGCTCGCCCCCCATGCGTAGTAGCTTCCAGTTGGGTTGAGGCAATTCTCCTCAATCCCCTGAGTCTTCTTCTACAGGTATGCGAAGCCAAAGACCCCATGAGGGTCATATCTAGAGCAGGAGAAGTCTCTCAAGCACTCTGTTCTTCTTCTAGTTCCTGACCCCTTTCCAACGGGGCCTAGAACTTCTTGTTGGTGCCACTCGATGCGGAATGCTTCCAGGAAGACGACGGACCAATCGGAATATTGAATAGAAGTCGGGACGAGGAGCTACACATGATCGAAGAGAGGACATGGAAGTGTTCTTCCATGTTCTTTATCATCCCTCAAGAGTCGTTGGATCTCCAGTGCGACCTAGATATAATCTGGGCCATTCACATCATATAAATCGGTGCCTCGCCTTAGCCATTGATCGAGTTAAGTGGCGCCTACATGGCACAACCAAAACAACTCCCTTCCATTGATGAATGGGGTAATATCACCGATACCGCTCCACCTTCTTATTTCATTTTTTGTCTTGTAAATATGCTTTGTAGTGTAAATAAATGTGATTATTTTGCATGGAAACCCTTGTTATTTTATGTATTTGCATCTTTGTCCATGCCATCTCACCTCACATGATCCCCCACGTGAGGTGGCATTTTGCAAGCATATCCCTATAAGTTTTTGTATATGTAAGCAGAATAAAAATTTGTATATTCTATATTAAGTTTTGTGGAAAATTTGTAAAGGGACATGACTTTTTTGTATATTGTATTTATGTCCTTTAAAAGTGTGTATAATATAAATATTCGTGGAAACATTCCATACTTGCCCATGGATTTTGTTTAGTGGTTCGGGAATGCATGGACACTTTTTTATTTGTGAATTGGCCCCTGCTAGCTTATTCATTTTTGTGCATGTTTATTTAATTTTTATAAATATCATATGTGCTCCAAAATATATGCAAGAATAGGATAATGTATCTGGATGCTTACTCTTTCACGCTACATTTTTGTTTTGTATTTTTTGCGCATTTACTATTTACTAAAATTCAAAAAGAGCATATTTTTCTTTTATTTGACTTAACAAATACCTAAAAATTTTAAAACATATTGAAAAATTAAAAAAAAAATATATTTTGTTTATTATAGTATTTTAGAACTCTAGATCAAAACAAAATAAGAAAAGAAAATGATAAAAAAATTAAAAAGCTCTAAAATCCTACAAAAATATAAAAATTCTTCAAAAAATCAAAAAATATTTATTCCTGACTTTAAATTTTTTATATATTATATGTTAAAAATAGTTTGATGGGATTTTGGACTGATTTTATATTTTCAATACTTTAAGACATTCAAACCATTTACTTATTCCTATTTTTGGGATATTTTGGATTTTAATAATACATAAAAATTAGCAAAAATACCCATAAAAACATAAAAAACATTAGAAAAATATAAAAAACAAAAACATTTTATTTACTGAATTTTGATTCTTTTTAGCTATATTTATAATTATATTACTCTACATTATATTATATATTATATATAGTGTTATTATCACTGATTATTATAAAAACCTTGTAAATATTTTCAAACCTTGTTAAAATACAAAAAAAACTCTTGTAGGTTTTTTCTGATTTATATATATATTATATGTATTTTATATATGCCTTATATCATATTTACATTATCTTGTTTATATATTCATATACTCTTATATATATTATATATACTATTTCAAATTAAATAGAAATTAAAAAATAGAATACTAAAAATTATATATATATATATTAGAACAATATTAAAAAATAAATTTAAAATAAAAACCCACAAAAACATCAATTCATTAATTCATTTATTAAGTAGATGCTTGTACAAATACATCTTTCTAATTATTCATTATTTATTTATAATTAGTAAAAATTGGCTTCCATGTTTGCTCTCAGTGGTTAGACCTCTACATGCGTACACATTTTACGTCTTTGTTTGTAGAGTAAAATAAATTGTTCTTCACATTTTTTGTCATTCATTAATTATTCATATTTTGTGGGTACTTGTTAATTGGTTGCACGGTCTTTATGAGTGGTCGCCACATCAACTATGCTCGCACCTTGTATGGCGCGCAAGACCCTCCTCACCTGATCAAGTTGGCTCTATCAAATGGTGCCATTGTCGAGGAGCAACGTGTTGTAGCCTAGTTTGTACGTAGTTGTCTTTTCATTGTGATTTATTTTCATGTACATACTCTTCTACCCTTTTCTGACTTGTACATATTTTGTCTCTTATTTCTTTAAATACATTATTTGATTATTTGTGCTAATACATCTCTTTGTTGTGTTTAATGCGAGGTCCCGCAATGCGAGGACAGATTCTTAGGAGGTCGATGCAGCCAAGCTTGGTGGAGACTGGACTTCTTGCCATGGCTAGTAGGAGAGGTAACATGCATAACAAGGAGAAGAATTGGCATAGATCTTACCTTAGGATTTTATTTTATTGTTGGTGAGAGAGAGATTTATTATTCATTACTATTTGTAATAATACAAGAACTTAGACATTATACTCTAGGACCTATTTTACGAAGTGTCTCCTCACTTGGGGGTTCTCATGGTTTTCTTCAAGTTTTATTGAACTTCTCACTTTATTTATGCATATTTTCACTTTATTATCATCTATTTTCTGACATTTTGAGTTTTTCGCCTTTATTATTATTTGTTTTGTGTGCATGAAGCCCCTAAATTTTAGGATTGCTTGTATCGGTATTTAGGTCCAAACCCTCATAAGAATCATGTTCCTATAGTCTTCTACGTTTGGATCTGGTCAACTTAATAACTTCAACTATTTAGACTCAAACTCATGTGCTGAAAGAGGCACCATACATCGCTAGGAGGACCCGTTGTGGAGGGCACCGAGGTGTCTTCAAGATCAGACTCTCGGGTTTATTTCTAAGTATTTGACATTTGGTTATTCATGACTAGTAGCAGTTTATGCTTAGGGTGATTTTGTCGATTACACACCACCATGTAGATAGGTTTAAAAAAATTATATTTTGCATATCACATGGAGAGAGCTAGGAATCACTATAAGTCCTCTAACTTTGCATGCATCATTAGATTCTATGGTGATATTTCCATCATCGAATCAACTTGCACATCCTTTCTCTATCTCCCTCTGATTTTGAGCACCTAGGACTCAAATGAAAATCCACAAAATCGTTAAGCGTTTGTATGCAAAATATCCAAAAAAGTGAAAACCAACAATTCTAAAACTAGAGGACTGCTAAATAAACTTTGACCTTAATTAAAATATGTGATGGAGTTCATTATTTTGGGTTCATAAAGCCCTCATTGTCTTTAGGTACCTTAGGAGGGGACTAAAACCTCGTCCATGAGCGAGGCGCGACCCACTAAGGATTAGATCCCAAAACCCAGTATGTAGCTACCTTGTGTATCGCATGGGTTTTTGAAGTATTAGCGCTTCTATCGTGTGTGGATGAGTAAGACCTGATCAATGATGATATTCTCACCTTATGTAGAATGTTGACCTTGTCAAAAGTACTAAGCTTAGGACATCCCCACACGGATGTGTCCGTCTTATCATCTCGCATCCAAGTACGGCCTTGCATACTCACGAGTGATTCCATTGCGAGCATGGTCCGAAGTAGTGGTTTTTCTTATTGGATTCCTTTGTCTCATTCTTTGGTTGAGTAGGGATCCAATAAGGGTTACAAGGACCTCAAAAAGTACGGACTACTGGTTACAAAGGAGGATGACAAGTACTAGATACTTTTCTCGTAGTATTCTTGCTCCTATAAGGTTAGCAACTAAGGACTTGCTAAAAGATTTATCTAAAATAACAACTCTAAAATGGAAAGACAAACATAGTCTATCCTTTACGGCTTCACATGTGTAGAGTTGTGAACCCAATTTTGTATTGTGTATTGTATGGATCTCGATTAAGGTTTAAAGATATAGTCCCACACACTTGTGCAAAATTTTTCTTATGTGTTTCCTCTTTGACCCCATACTCATTTTGAGCCTTTCTATTGTTTTACATTTATTTTATTCCTCGTTGATCATCGTAGCATTCCTCCTGCATCGATCCTTCTTTTCCTTCATGATGCTGATTCATGGATTGTCTAGTCGGGACTCTACCAACACCTACATCGATTTCATGGACTTGGCATCATCAATAATTTAAGGTGATTCACGAGAGCCTAGTTCAGACCTTGTGAACTGATCTTTATACTCCTCATCTTCATACTCCTCATCTTCATTCCACTCTCTTTCTATTTCTTAATAAATTGGGACCTCTCTTATCCCATTTGAGCCTGTTGTGAATGGAGGAAAATTTCAATCTACATCTTTTACTCCATTCACAACTATATGGGATTGACCCTAATCGTAGATCCACCACTTCAACTGGTATTCAGTTTCACAGTGGCTTGATTGGGATACCTCTTACATTGCATATAGAAGTCAATTCTGGATCCTAAAACGAAGTTCATTTCATCAGATTCAGACCCAGAGATGTCTCCTCATGGAAAAGGAAAAGGGATGGGACAACAACCTCCCCAGACAGAGCAGGGCAAAGCACCCGATCAGAATCAAACGAATACTCAATTGCTTGCTTCCATCCAAGCCACCTAGCAACATTTAACTGAGCAGACACTATCCTAGGCTGCATTTCAAGACATGTTGAATAATTTGAGGAACAAACCTCAAGGAGGAGGAGGAGGAGGAGGAGAGGATGAAATACCCCGCGATGATTGAGAGGACGAAGAATAAGAACCTGAGGTTCCAAAGCTTACACTAAAACAGACTTATAATCCTGGAGAAAGCCATATGACCGATTGGATTCACATTGCCCCTGTGTACGCTCATTTTGATCTCAAGCCTTAGCTCCTTGTTCTTCTTCCCACATTTCATGGGAACACCAATGAGGAACCGTATATTCACCTGCAGTAGTATGCTGACATCTGTGTAACCACTCGCTACTCTAATGTTCTGTTAGGTGTAGTCAAGATGATCGTGTTTCCCTTCAACCTCCAAGATAAGACCCTTTATTGGGTCAACCATCTAGGGAAGGTCGTGATGACAGGGGAGGATCTCAAGTCTCAATTCCTCCACAAGTTTTATCCTCTCGGTCGACTCAAATAGATGTGGGCCTGTATTAGCAGCTTCTCCCAAGCTACCCACATGACTATTCATCAAGCATGGGAGCGATTCAAGAATCTACAGGAAAAATGCCCCCACCATGATATACCGAAAACTAGCTTGGTACAACACTTCTTCGGGGGCCTGACTACTGAGAGTCAGAGGTTTGTAGATGCACCTTAGGGTGGATCCCATTTTAACAAGGATGAATATTTCATATGGCAAATATTCAAGGAAATGGTTGAAGGAGAGGCCTTCCTCTCTCATCCCGAGTATATCAAAAGTAGTCCCATATCCTCCACTAGTTTATCCATATGACAACTTCTTAGAAAGCGGAGAGAGATGATAGCTCCGACCTCAACATCATTGGAGGCCATCTTTCCATGGTTGATATCATATAAAAACAATCACACAATCTTGAGAAACTTGCAATGATCGAACAAAGAACTCAGAATTTGGATAAATTAGATTAGATCACCAAGCAATTGGAGTTGCCGGTGAGTACCATCAATGCTTTCCAGTCGGTGACTCCACTGTTCGAAACTCTAGTTGGGTATAAAGAAGAGCAGTCCATGCAGCATCAACCTCAGCCCAATCCACAATAGTCGAGTGTCCAACACGAGTATTACGTGCAAACTTCTTATCGGGCACCGCAAAAGCAGCAATTGGTGGTATACCAACCAGAAATCCATCCTTCTTATGATCCATTCTCCCCTCCACCACCTCTCATTCAAGAGGTGAATGGAGTTTGGTCTAATGATACATAGATGGCCCATCCAGGGGAATTTCAGTAGGGCCAGTCTGCAAATTCTCGTCCATTCCCTCAGCATCAAGGAGGGAGATTTGTCTAGTCCCACCAATAGCCTCAATACCACCAGTCTCTACTGTATCAGAATAACCGGAGACAGAACCTCCAGTACCAGCAGCCACAGTATCGCCAACACCATCCGTATCATTCGTATGCGGTTGCACCTCAACAATAGTATCCTCCTCCTCACTACTAGCATTATCAGCTTCCTCCACCTCAACATCATTATCCATCCAACCAACAACAGATTCAACACAATCAGCCATAGCGTGGTCAACACATTGAACCTTCCGACGTGGTTCATGTGAATCCAAGCCTCGATTGATTGGCCTAGTTAGTAACAGATTCAGCAGAGATGACACAGAGCCAGATGATCTGACAACCATGAAAATTCCAATTCTAGACCATGTCAAAGACAACCATATTATTTTTTAGCGAAAAGAGTAGGAGCAATGGGACCTTGCCTCCGTCTGCAATAGTCATAGGGAAGAATAAAGCTTCATCTGGTGAATCGTCGTCTTCTGCATCAGTTGTTCTAGACACAGGTCTAGATGAGGAAGAAGGAGGAGTTGCGCTAGCCACTACTAGCTACCATCCCTAGCAAAAAGTAAAAAAATAGAAAATAAAAAAGACAAAAAATATTATCGCAGTCGAAGTGAAGTCGAGCAAGCTTTGGAGGAGTCAGCTCCAGCAGCCAATCCTGCACCAGCCGACAAAGTAGAGACTGCAACTTTTGTACGTCCACCCCATGCTCAAGATTGTACACCTTTTTGCCATCCGGTTTTATAAGTTGTTGTGGACATGAATTCTGATGTAAATAAGAATGATACTTTTGATTTCAGTTCTATACATATTCCTTTTACTGATGCAATTGAAAAATCCAAAAAAAATGCAAAATAAAAAAAAATGCATTATCTGATCCAAGTGTTATGGAGATTATTAAAAACTTATTTGTGGAATTTCCTTTTATGAAAGTCATGGAATATTTGCCCGTGGTGAAGAAGAGCTAAAAAGAAACATGTAAGAACAAATATCGATCAAACAACAATAAAAAATGCTAGCTAGTTGAAAAGCATGTCCTCACCATGTCTATAGTCACAACAATCAACAATCTCCCAGTAAAGGAGGCAGACAAAGGAGCACCTTTAATCATATACGAGATTTTTGGCCAAGTCTTTGAGCGAACTTTGCTTGATAGCGGCTTTTCAACCAACTATTCTTCATGTAGGCAGGGTCAAGGGTGGGAATGAACGGATCAACAACTCGTCCTTCCTCTCCCTATACATGGGGTAAAGTATCCCTAGGTATAAATACAAATATCAACAAGAGAGAAGATAGGTGAGGGATCAAAGAATTAACAACAGGACCCACTCATCCCCCCATATACTTAGGATTAAGCATATCCCAAATATAGTGGTGATGACTGAGATGGATGAAATAAAAAAGCAAAAGAATAATAAATAGAAGAAAATAACATAAGAAATGAAGAAAAGATGAAAACCAAAAAAGGAGTTTTAGAGGAGCAATATCTGAATGTTTTGATGCTGCTGAGATTGTGGTGGCTTCTTCATTGATTATCACTTGAAATGAGTCGTTAATGACCAAGAAAGTGTCATGCTCAGGGTACGACTTCAGTAATTAACCATTGATGACAAATGGTTATGCATCAGATGACAACTTTGATATCACAATGCTTCCATTTTCATGCACTTCTTTCACCATGAATGGCCCTGTTCATTTACTCTTTAATTTGCCCATGGAGATCTTCAGCTTTGCATCGAATAGTCACACTTTCTACCCAATCTCGAAGGTCTTTCATATGATGTGTCGATCATGCCAGCGTTTAACATTCTCATTATACATCAAATGGTTCTCATACGCATAGTCTCAGAATTCCAGGAACCTGTTCAGATCCACTTTTCTTTGTTGACCACCTTCATGTGAGTCCATATTGCAAATGTTGACTAACCACAATGATTTATGAATTAATTCAACAAGAAAAGGGCAAGGCTTCCCATACACAGGACGATAGGGCGATATACCCAAGGGAGACGTGTAAGCGATCATGTATGCCCAAAGGACGTAGTCCAAGAGTTGGGACTGGATCTTTCTATCTGGCTTCACAAATTTCTACTAGATCATCTTGATTTCTCTGTTTGAAGCTCTGCCATGCCATTGGTGTGAGGATGATAAGGAGAAGCGACTCGATGTTCGATGTTTTACTCCTTCATTAATTTCTTGACCTCTTTGTTTATGAAGTGACTACCCCCGTATGATATGAGAATCTTTGATATCCTGAACTGTGAGATGATGTTCTCTCTCAGGAATCTACAAATTGTACGACTATATGTGGCTCTAGCGGGAATAGCTTCAACCCAGCGACTCACATAATCAATGATAAAAAGGATGTATCCATATCCCTGACTATTGGGAAAAGGGCCCTATGAAGTCAATGCCCAAGCATTCAATACATCTTTTGTTGTAAGGTTCCTCCCATTTTCTGACAGTTAGTGCAACCTTGAATAGTGTGGGCCACCAGAGCCCACACTACAATACTTTCCCCTGTGTTAATCTCCAGAGTCGTGTCTACCAGATTCGAGCGAGTAACAATGCTCGAGGAGACTATGGTGCTTCTATTTAGAGATACACCAGCACCGAATATAGTCTACTCCTTCCTTGAATAAGAGTGGATCTTCCCATTGGTAGAAACGGATTCGGGACAAGAACTTGTCCTTCTTAATCTTCATCCAATCTTGTGGTACTACACCCGAAATGAGGTAGTTCATTACATCAACATACCAAGGGAGAGAATCCATAGCAAGAATCGACTCCCCAAGAAAGGTGTATGTAACGGGTGCATTGCTTAGTGGATGTTCTTGATGCTCAATTATATAGAGATGATCTGCTACCATATTTTTGAACTTTAGTTTTATCTTTGATTTTCAAGTCGAACTCCTAGAGGATAAGGATATATCTGATCAATCTAGGCGTTACAGCCTTCTTCTACTCTAGATTCCGGACATCAGAGTGGTCAGTGTAAATTGTGACTTTAGATCGAAGCAGATAATATCTGACTTCTCAAGGGTGAAAAACACATCCAACAACTTTTTCTCTATAGCAATATAAGTTTTCTATGCTTCATATAATGTCTTGCCGACGTAGTGAATGTCACATGGCATTTTGTCTTTCTTATGCTCTAACATATATCCAACTGCAGAGTCTGACGCGTCCGTCATTATCTCAAAAGGTAGAGATCAATATGGTGGTTGTAGTATGGTAGCTTGAATGATTAGCTCCTTCAGCTGATTGAATGATAGGAGAACCTATTGATCAACATTAAACTCAGTCTCCTAGCACAGTAATTCAAGTAGAGGTCGGGATATGCGGCTGAAATCTTTGATGAATCATCTATAGAAATCCACATGCCCTAGGAATTACCTCACATTTTTGACATTCTGAAGTGGCTCTAAATTGGTGATCACATTCTCCTTTGTTGGGTTGACTTCCATGTCATGCTTGGAAACGACATGTCCCAATACAATCCCTTCAGTGACCATGAAGTGTCTCATTTCCCAAGACAGTATGAGATTGACCTCACGACATTTCTGAAGTACGCTATCTAGGTGCTCAAGGAATTAAAGTTCTCACCATATAAGAAGTCATCCAAAAACACCTCGAGAAAACTGCCAACCATATTGGCAAAAACTACAAGCATTCACCTCTGGAATGTGGCAGATGCATTACACAAACCAAAGGGCATCCTCTTGAAAGTATAGGTATCGGACGAGAAAGTGAAGGTAGTCTTCTCTTGGTCCTCTAGGGCGATTGCTACATGTTGTACCCAAAATACCCATCCAAAAAGCAGA
The DNA here is from genome assembly GCA_037367405.1 of Ottelia alismoides. Lineage (NCBI taxonomy): Eukaryota > Viridiplantae > Streptophyta > Magnoliopsida > Alismatales > Hydrocharitaceae > Ottelia > Ottelia alismoides. The sequence goes on from JAZKJV010011098.1 coordinate 204,952, forward strand.
AGAAATCATTGTCGGCCAATCTTTCCAGAACTTGATCAATAAATGGCAAGGGAAAGTGCTCCTTCTTCGTTGCAGCATTGAGGTGACAACAATCAACACACACATGCTAGGATGTTAGTACTCGAGTAAAAATATTCTCTCCTCTTTCATTTGAAACCATGGTGAACCTTGATTTCTTCGAAACAACATGCAAGGGACTCACCCATTTGGAGTCGGAATTGGGATAAATGAAGCATGTGTCACACCATTTCGTGATTTCCTTCATGGTGACGTCGCATAAGTTAGGGTTCAGTCTTCTCTAAAATTCTCGGGACAGTTTGGCTTCATCTTCCAAATAAATGTGGCGTGAGCACATATCATGATTTATCCCGTGGAGGTTTGACATTCTATACTGAGGATTAATTGATACTAAGTATAGGAGAACAATCGACTTCTCAATGATTCATTCTTTATTCTTCAGTCGTTGTAGTATAGGCTTTTCTATACTCAACATGAGTTATTCTTGTTTTTTTCTCTCTGCTCTATGAGGACATATCTCAAGCTAGGTATAGGGGGTCGTATATACGTTTTATATACTTTAGCCATAACTCGTAATTTCATATTTTTTATAAGTATGGTTAAAATATAATTAATTAATTGTAAAGAACACACTTGTATAAAATTCATTGAAATTCTTTGTATATACTAATTAAAAAATCAGGTAAAAATATTTTTCAAAATGTTTGAAAAATGGTTGGGAAAATCTATTTGATTTTTTTGTGAAAACTATTTGGAAAATGTTTTGTAAAATATTTTCAATCTTTGTAAAAATGTTTTATTTGCAAATATTTCTTTCTTTTGTTTGAAATAAGATGTTTTGAAAATATATTTGCAAAATTTGGAATATGGTGCAAAAATAGTTTGGAAAATCTATACATAGTGTTTGAAAAATCTTTGTAAAATCATTTTCATATTTTATAAAAGATTTGTAAAAAATATTTATCAAATTACTTTACAAAATATTATTTTAAAATTTTTTGAAAAAATCTTTTCAAATTATTTTGAGAACTATGTACATAATTCAAACAAATAAATACCCTTTACAAATCTTGTATATACAAACCTATATATTCCTAAACTCCAATTCTTGTAAATAGCTAATGCATTCTCGTATAAATAGCTGCACATATTCGTCCTAAATGTTTTTTTGAAAAATCCCTAAAATTCTGTAAAACCAAAAATCTATAAAAATTTGCAAAATGTTTTAAAAAACTTGCATATAAAATTGCAAAACTTTTTCAAAAATCCATAAAAAGCTCAAAACAAGAAAATTGCATCACAAAAATATTTTCCTTGCATTGTACATAACATTTGCATTTTTTGAATTGATATTGATAATTGAACAAGTCTAAGTAAACTCTGAAGATTGGAGCTTGGTTGGACCTTAAATCTAATTAATCATAGGAACATTATCGGAACTGGAATAGAGGCAGTTCAGGTATGATATACCTAATTCTTTGAGACACCCAGACTAGGTTAAGTGTCATTTGACTGCCTGTAGAATATTTTAGAACACACAAATGAATCTTATCGACGGTGACCTAGCTTGCACACTTGCCCCTTACACTTTGCTCACCTCAGTTGAAATGGTAGAGGGATGGATTTGGCGGCATGAGACATAAGCTAGTGGAAACAACGGAAGTCACATATATGTGACCACTGTACCCTAACCTTGTCCAGTAGCCATGAGGTCCAATGATAGAATATTGTCGATTGCAATAAGCCTTTAAAAGAGGGATAGTCTACTGGCTCAAGACGAAAAAGCCCTTATGTAAATGTTGTTATATATAATATTCAAAAAATACAATAAAAACTCCAAAAAAGTGGACAGTCCTAAATGAAAATAAAATTCCTGTCAGAGTATGTGTATAGTCAAATAAGTAAGCTTGAGCTTCAAAATCATATTCATGTGAGTGATAAATTGCTAAATGTGTATGATAAATCAAGCTTGTTGTAGCATGGACACTTAGCAAACTATGCAGAACCGAGAAGAATCTCACTGACGAGGTTCTCAGCTTAAATTTATAATCATGGGAATTATGGAGGTAATTTTTCATTAAGAATTCCATTAGGGGTGGCACTGTCCAACCCCACGTGTAAGAAACCCATGAGGTTAGGTTCGATTGAAGGGAGCATGGCTCGGGCCACGCGGTTGGCACTAGTGCTTTGGCATAGCCGTGTATTGTCTGAAGCTACAGGCTTGGTGATCGAGCAATGTGGCTGAAATTGGGTCATTCGATCGTGTCCCATTTGGCATGATCTAATGACAACTGTGTCGTCTCCTTGGAAGACGGCCACCATGCGCGGTGGCTACGAGGTAGGGCTCCGGTGAGAGCCCCAATGCTCTGCCATGCTCCTAGAGGATCTCTAAAGCTTTCTAAAGATCCATGCATATCCCACAAAGATGGAGCGAGGTCGGTGAAGGTCCTCAAGCAATTTGAAGATGGTAATGATTAAGATCAGTCGGGAACGAATGTCCATATCAGAGCTCACCTTCTTATTCTGACCATTGAAGAGTCTTTACATCTGTAGGAGTTAGAAAAGCATAGCCAAAGCAGGGCAAGGTGTGTGCGTGCAAAAAGTGGATGGAATGGAGGGCTTTGTTAAAGCAGAGAATTGGAAGCCCTGTTGGGTTTCCTCCATCATGAATGGAGGAAGGTTGATCGAAGTGGAAAGATACGAGAGAATGAGAAGCACAGAGGACAATGCCTCCCATGTGGATCAAGGATCAATGGAGAAGGTTGGGAACACCTTGGTTCGAGGGATGGGTATATGTACATCTGGGGAGAAATCCATGAAAATGAGAAAATAAATAAAAAAACTTAAGTAACCTAAATCTCGAAATGACTAAAGATGAAATGTATGGCTTGGGCTTGAGGTTCGATCTGCCTCAGGTCGTCGCTTCACTCGCTCAGCCAAAGCGAGAAGTTCACACAACCCCTCTTCGGAGTGTTGTAGCATGGCTTCTATGTCCATGGGTCGATCAGAGCAGAACTCAACCATCGCTACTTGAATCTTCAAACTTCTTGTCATGAAGTGAAGACAGTGCTAGGAGGTTGGCCGTTCAAGGGGTGGACCACCGCCATTTAGGGTGGCAATGGATTATCTAAAGAAACAAAGGTGGCAGTTGAGAAGTGGTTTTTGAAATGTTTAAACTACCATGGATCAAAGAATAGGTTAGGGATTAGGGTAATTTGAGTAAATGGTGTGGTTACTGATGTTAGGAGAAGGAAATAGTGGTGGCAGTTGGTTAGACGGGAGATCGAGGAAGTTGGGATAATATGAATAAGTTAGGTGGTTTAGATGGTTTGTGGAGAGATGGGGGAATGACTGGAGGTTGGGGACGTAGACCCAACCGTCCAATCAAAAGATCTGATGGTTAGAATTTAGGCGCTTCGGACGATCACGATTGAATCTTGAAATGGATCAAATAATCATATCTTAGGCGCCTATATACGACTAGGATTAGACCGATCAAGCGAACACACAACCAAGACTGAAGGTGGGTGACATAACACGAGCAGGCCATGGAGGTGACACGTGGCCCAATTGGATTTACGTTAAATGGAAAAATCGAAGAAAATTTAAAAAGAAGTAATTAAGAATGAAATCAAGAAAAGTGTTCAACATGAAAGTTGTAGATCTCAAAAAGATCTACAACTTTCATGTAGAAGTCATAGAGATCAGAGATCATTTGTACATAGATAAAAATTAAATACTTTAAAACAATATAAAACAATTTTCTTTCATTTTGCTTTTTCTTTTTTTGGGTTTTTATTTTTTTATGTTATTTCATTTATTTACAATATTATTCTACTTTTTAATTTTTAATAACAAAGAATACATAAAATAATAACATAATAATAGGGTTATATTATATATATTAATTAAGGTCAATTACTTACAACACATAAATTATTAATTAATGTTAATTGTTAATGAATCTTGTTGATACACTTATGCAAGAGAGATAAAATTATTAAATTATCCTGATAAATCTGGGATTTATCACCCCCTATAATTAATCTAAGCTCATCCTCGAGATAATAAATTAGTTAAAGAGTTAGCTTAATTAGTGAAATTCCTGACATGTGCAAGTGAGTATACAAGGCTCGGTCAGATCTAGAACACTAAATTTTAGGAATCATAAGACTCTAAGTTAATCTCAGTATTAATCAAAAGGAATTCAACTCCTCCAATTGCTAGACTCTCAATGCATACATATAAATAAGAAGCATGACTTAGTGTTGGCTTCATCCACAAGAGTAGAGTCAAAATTTCACCAAAAGTTCCAATCATAGAAGCTTTCTTAAGGATCCAATCCTCAACACTAGGTAATAAATGTAGTCTTTCTTCAATCCACCGTCTCTTTAGTTCGTTAGAATTCAAAGGCATAAATTGAAAGTCAGATTATGGAGGATATAGGATTGTGTACTTATTTTCTCTTCCTCTCATTAGAATAGGGTTCTCTCAAGTGCCAATACTCAACATAATCTTCATTTTTATTTTTCTAATCAGTGTGTCCGTCAAAGAGAAATTTGAGTTGTCTGTACTTGTTATCCTAGGAATACACTAGGGTACGTCTTCTTTAAGCATCTAATATATTTGTATCCACACTTGTATCACTAACGATGCAGAGCCCTTTTTGAGGTACCAGCCCAAATCATAAAAGCCTAATGATTTGGTCCAAATGGACACTTAGAAGGTTGGGACCGCTTGCCTTGAATGTAAGCTCATATGATGTAACTTTGAAATGTGACGAGCTTTCTTTTGATTTTGTTTTAATTTATTTATCATTTTTTATGAGGAAACTTCCCTTCTTTTTGTAAACAAATATTGGCACACACTAATTAACTTATTTAAATTATTTCATCACAACCTGACACTTTAGGTCAAAGTCAAGAGATAGGATGAGAACATGTCCGATACTAGCCAAATTGCTAACACTCGGGTTCCATGAAGCCGTCATTAATTTTATCCCATCCTCGAGCATCATATAAATCAAGCCCAAATTCAAGCCTCAAATCCCAGTCCCTCAAGTAATACTTCAACTTTTCTCAATCATGAATGCAAATCGTGCATGTGAGTGATAGTCAAATTCTTTAAGGGACTTTTAAGCATGAAATATAGCACACACATCTTCTAACTAAGAGTGAATTTTTAAGTCCAAGATCCTAATGATTAAGACATGATAACTGTAAGTCTAGACACTCCTTAAACCAATGTTAAAGATCATCTAAAGCCCTAAGTGCAACATGAAAGTGTCAGGGAAGAACACCAATTAATAAGTTAGTGAGTTAGTTATTCACAAAATAATTAAGGAAAGTATTAGTTTTATTAAGAAAAAGACCACAGAATGGGTACCCTTGACCGAACAATACAGAGACAACACAAAGAACAACACGAGGATACCCAACATAACACTACAAATTTCAGCTCCTTAAAAACAAGAATGAATCTTCGAGGTTTGAAATCCCAGGTTGCCTTATGCTTTATTTGTCTCTTCCTCACAGAGAACGTTGTAGAATCTTAATAGGAAAGATCCTCATCAACCTGAAATTTGAATCTCCTAGAATGATGTCATTCTTCCTCAAAAGTGATATCCATATCTACGTGGGAAGCATCAAAGATTTTAAAAATCACAGGAAGACAAAGCAAACCCTTGGATCTTGCAATAGACTTCTGGATTTTCCTTAGAAGAGAAAAACTAGACACACGAAGATGACCCAACTTACAAGAAGGGTGATAATTCAAGAAGTGAATATCCTCAAGAAAAGGTGTTAGTATCTCCATATCTAATTCCTCTATCAACAAATCATCTTCCTTGATCGACATCACTCTTTTTAGTGAATTCTTAATTGACTTGATCTTCCAAAATATCGAATTGAAATCAATACTTTCCTCCATGTTGAACTCTGAAAGACTCTAAATCAAGACAACCTTATATAGACTAAGGACCAAATGGTTCAGTAAACTGTCACAACCTCTCGAGAGTATGAAGCAATGAAGGAGACGGAGGAGACATAACAGGATTGATTATTAGTTAGAAATTATACACAAGAGTTAAGTTAAACTTTTTACAAACATTGATTTATAAACATTGACACATAGATATAGGCTTTCAAAATATTTTACAAATGATTTTCAAACATGTCAATCAATATTTTTACAAACTATGTAAAATACTTTTTTGAAAACCATGTCATATATATATATATATATAATTTTCAAAATAATTTTAAAAAATTTTTATACAAAAATCATTTCCAAGAATATAATAGGATACCCGTAGCCCCAAAAAGTTTGAAAATTTTTAAAATTATGAGCTATGACTAAAGTATACATGTAATATATACTATAGACCCCCCTTATACTTAGATTTTGATATGTCCTCATGGTACAAAGTTATATGAAGCCACGATCAACTAAGTATAAAAGAAAATGAGAATTAATGACCCGAATAATACAAGTGTGAGAATGAGAAAGATTGAGTTAGAATGAAGACAAAGGGATGGTCTCCCCTATACTTTGGTTTTGGAAAACCTAAGTAAAGAAGAAGAGGTAATCACAAAGAAGAAACTGAAGACTAATCACAAGAATAAATAATGAAGAATGTATAAATGGATCCCCCTATACTTAGGTTGAAAATAGACTAAGTGTAGGAAGGAAGAATAATAAGAGTCGCAGTAAATCTATAAGAATGAAGTCAGAAAGAATAGAAATCTGTTAATGTTGAATCTTGTGATGTGAATCTATACTAATAAATCATGCCTTTTTCTGAGAAATCTGAAATCGAATCACTAGGCATGAAGTCAATCATTTCAATGGGAGTTAATCTTTCTTTTGATTCTACAAAGTGCTTAAGTAACTTCTTGTTAACCAAGAAGGAAGGTGCATTCTCTAAAAACTCTGAAATCTCTACACTGCCATTTCCATGAACTTCCTCAACTATATAAGGACCGGTCCACTTTGATATAAGTTTCCTGTGGATAATCTTTAACTTTGCATTAAACAACCATATCTTTTGTCTCGGGATAAAGTTCTTACATCTAATATGCACATAATGCCACTTCTTATCTTTTTCCTTATAGATCAAGTTGTTGTCATATGCTGGATTGCGGATTTCCACCACCTCATTTCGGTCAAGGTCTCTACACAACTTTCCTAAGTGGTAGCTACAATTGATCTTCTTTATTTCCCATTCATATTGGTAAACTGATTCAGTGGGCAAAGGACATGGCTTGTCGTATATCATCCTAAAAGGTGATGTGCCAAGCGGTGTCTTGTAAGCTATCCTAGAGGCCAACAGAACTTGGTCTTAGAACTGAGACCAATTCTTCCTATCAAGCTAGACTAACTTTTGAAGAATTCACTTCAGCTCCCTATTTGAAACCTCTTCCATGTTGTTCGATTGTGGGTGGTAAGGACTAGTTACTCTATGTTCATATCTATAGTCCTTTGCTAAAGATCTCACCATTCCATTTACAAAATTACTATCCCCATCAGATATCAAAACTATTGGAACCCCAAATCATGAAATAATATGCTCCTCTATGAACTTGCAGACAATTCTACTGTCTGCGGCTCGGTTTGGAATAGCCTCCACCCATCTCGATAAATAATCCACCGCTAACAAGATCTACTCAAAACCTTGGTCATTAGGAAAGGGACCCACGAAATCTATGCTCCAAGCATAAAAAACATCATAAAAAAATCATAGGTTGCATGGGCATCGCATCTCTAGTACCAACAATCCCTCCCATCCTCTGACAAACAGGGCATGCTCGTACAAAGTCAATGGCATCTCAAAACAAGGTCGGCCAAAACAAACCACATTGTAACACCTTGTGAGTGGTTCTCTTTCCTGAATTGTGTCCTCCAACCTCAAGTGAATGATAATACGTGAGGATACTCTAGAATTCCTACTACGGAATTCACCTTTTCCAGACACAATCTGATCCCTCAAAGAAAAGGAACAGATCCTCTCAATGGTTCGAATCTGACTTAAGTTGGTCTATCGTACTCCTAGTCCAACCATGAGGAATTGTTTGGAGACAAGGTAGTTCACCATGTTGGCATATCATGGGAGTGATTCAACAAGACAAATTGACTCATCTTGAAAGGTTTCTCTAATAGACTCAGAATCAGGATAATCCTTTATCTCAATCCTTGAAAGATGTCAACCACTACATTCTTGACTCCGGGTTTATCCTTAGTTTCCAATTCGAACTCCTAGAGTAATAATATCCACATAAGAAGACGTGCCTTCACATCCTTCTTTTCCATGAGGTACCTAATGGCTGAATGATTACTATATACAGTTACTTTAGAGCCAAGAATCACATACCTGAATTTCTCTAAAGCCCAGAGTATAGCAACAATCTCTTTTTTGATCACTGTGTAATTTCTCTATGCTGGATCCAAAACCTTGCTTGCATAGTGGATGGAAAACAGAATCCGATCTCGTCGTTGCCTCGATAAAACTCCTATAGCAAACTCTGAAGAGTTAGTCATGATCTCAAAGGGAAGAGACTGATGAATCTCGTATTCATCATGCTAAAAACTCACTATTAAACCCTTGGCCTAAACAAATCAATAAAAATCACCATCAATTCTTTGTTTTTATCTTGTATTATATTTTATATATTTTACCATTAAAATATTGCTTTTAAGTCCATTTTATTTTATTATAATTATTTTATCCTCAAAAATCCCTAAAAATTAGGTAGAATAGTTGTCTATAATTCACTGACCCTTAAAAAGATAAAAAATACAAAAAAATCTCAAAACCACAAACTTGGTGTTTTTATTCCCCTAAAAATACCCCCCAAAAAATACTTTTTGTACAAATGACCTCTTTCGGCTTTTTAACTAACATGAAAGTTGTAGATCTCGTCGAGACGAGCAACTTTCATGTTTTGACATTTTCCTAATTCGGCCTCTAACTATTTCTTTTCTAATTTTCTTTGTAATTTATTCTTAATTTTCTCATTGGGCCACGTGGCGCCCTCTGGGCCGCCCACGTGGCCCGCTCTCCTTTCCACCACCGTCGCCCTTCCTAGGCCGTTGGATCAGCTCCGCCCCGCCTTAATCTCTACCGTTCATTGCTGCACCACCTCCCAGCCATCCGATCAGATTCCAGATCTGATCTATAGGCTGTTACCTCGCGCCTCGCCCTCAGCCACTTGATCCAGCACCCATCCAACGTCCCTCCACCTGCCACGTCACCCCTCCAATCTCCACCGTACGATCTAACCCCCAGATCAAATCTGAGCCACACACTAGCACCTCAATGCCAGCCCTCCGATCCACTCTCCATCCCAAGGCCATGCGCATTCCACGTCACCCAATCACCCCTCGCCGTTAGATCTCTCCCAAGCTTCCATCTGAGCCGCTCATCATCGCCCAACGCCCCGCCGTTGGATCTAAACCTAAGATCTAATCGGAAACCTTCACCTGCGCTCCTATCCCAACCGTTGGATTGCAAGATCCAACGGCTCTCCCATTGTCTCCTACCTCCTTAACCCCCTCCCCCAGCCGTTTCATCTCGCGACCTCCGCTCCCCCTTCCTTTTCTAGCCATCACCCCAGCACCCACTTCCTCTCGTAACGCCTCCCTCTCGCAGCCCAGTCCTCCGCCATCCTTGCGCTATCTCCTTTACTCACCACCGCTACTCCCTCACCATTAAAACCTCCTCGCAAAAACGCTCCATCCGCCATGTAACCGCCAGATGCCTCAGCCTATTTAAACCCTCGCCCACCACCGATCAGCCTTGTCCACCATTCTTAGATCTTCCTCTAGCCTCCTCCGCCCCTCCGGTGACAACGGAGGGGCGGAACATCGAGGTGACGACGGGGTTGATTCGGTGTCGACCCTCGGCGTTCCTCCACCGAGTAGAGGCTCCTCTGGCAGCCATCGAGCCCCGTGCACCGGCCGCGCACGTTGGGCGAAGACCCCGAGCACCTACGGTGCTCAGTCCATGCCTCCTCCTCCGCCACACCTCGCTTCGGCGAGGCGGTATGTTTTTCCTTATTTTCTTCCATTTATACCCTCGACTACACATATCCTCACCGCCATCCGAACACCGTCCGAGCTTTGCCTACCACCAGTCACCTCCGCGCACACCCTCTCCCTTCTCCAGGACCTCCCCTCGCTCGACCCATCTCCTTCTCCATCTCACTGGAGAAGGAGCTCCAGGGCCATCATTTCTCGATGCTCATACGACCCCGCTCACTCCCACTCACCTCGCACACTTCCACACGCATGCTTCGGCTAACTAACCCTTGCAGGACTTCAATGACCGGAGTTTGCATCGGAGCATCTTCAGGCTATCCTCCTCCGGCGAAGCTTCTACGACCAGCATCTCCGATCAGCCTTGAAGCTTCGCTTGAGCTCCAGGAACCTCGCCGGACCTCCAGCTAGCTCCCTCGACCATCCGACTACCTCACGTGAGGAAGCGAAGCCAGCAGCAGCTCGTCGGAGCCCTGCCTCCTCCGATGACCTGTGGAGGAGGATGAAGCTACAGACATCATCCGATCATCAGGATCGGATGGTCACGACGACGCCACGTGGTGACCCGAGCCTCCTCCCCGACCTATAGGCTCGGGTCATACAAGCCTAGTGCCGAACCTCCTAACATAGCCACGTGGCCCTAGCCAAAGGTGTTGACCGGAACCTAGCCCTCACGTGCCTTGCACGTGAGGTGCTGGGTAATTTGCATGCCAGACCCAGGAACTTCCAGATATTACATAATGGTACTCCAGGCGTGTGCGACACGTGCGCGCCTGGGGTAATTTATAGGGAAGCCCCGTAACTTTTTGGAAATTACGAAAAGGCCCCCGCGTATATGGTGAAATTGCATCCAGGCCCAGGCGGTTTTTCATAATTGCAATAGGACCCCCTAGGGACCTAAATGCAATAATTGTCCTTTATTTTTATTGCATTTTTATTACAATTATGACCTTGCACTGTTTTTAGCTTAACTTGAGCATCGTAGGTCCAAATTGCATGATTTTAGTGTCGTTTTGATCATTATTTTGTCCGCTACATTTTAGCATGCTTATTTGTCTCATTTGCCTCTATTTTAATTAAAGTGAATTTTATGTAGTAATTGGGACCTGCTCTCCTTGCCTTGCTTTGATGTGATAACCACTGTTGATAGTTGTGATTAAATTGACACTGATCTCATTTTTATCACGTTGCTCATAATTTTTAGGGTATAATTGTGTCCTTATATTCAGCATACATGTTCTCTCGTATATTTGCTCATGCATCATCTTTAAATTGCATAAAACCTATCAAAAAATTGCATGCATCATAGCATCGCTTTATAAATAGCATAATTTGCATGAGGACGTGAAATTGAAATTAATTCACGTTGTGCTTAATGAGTCGAAATTCAACAACTGAATTAAGCAGCCGTGTCCCTGTGTTCGACCTTGGTAGACTTGCCAAGTTAAAATATTCCACGACATTCAAAGATCATGGTTTTTGCTGAACCAAATTCGTCTCCTGTACTACAACATAATTCCACATTATTAAAGAGGCGAATTTGACGTTCACCAAATGGCGCCGTTGCCGGGGTTGCGGCTTTGCTTGATTTTGAATTTTGATTTTTATTTGAATAATTTCAAATTTTTAGGTCCTCGTTTCATGCATTAATTTTTGCATCTGCTGATTTATATTCTCGATGTTTCTAACTTTGCTCTTTTGTGGCAGGGTCCATTAAAATCGGGGATGCCTGATCGTCATGAAGGCGCGAAGTCGGGAGCTTCCGCTGAAGAGGCCGCACAAGAAACCGTGAAGAAATTCTAGGATTTTTATCAGTCAAATTGCATTGCATGTTGTAAAAAAAACTTGCATCAACATATTTATTTCCAGTTTTGCATGTTGTAAACCCCCCCCCCACACACACACCTACACTTGCACATACTCACTCCCACGTGTCCCCTTGTATATTTCTCTCTCTATCTCTATCTCTCTCTCTGTGTATATTTTTCACGAACCCCCTCCCCCTCACCCTTGTATCATAGACCACTCTCCCCCCTAATTCTACTTAGGCTATTTACAGCCTAAGTATAGGGGGGACCTGCTACTCCACCCTCCCTCGTTCTGTCTTCTTGTACTTAGGCCAATTTTGTCCTAGGAACAGGGGGACCCCTCCTCCCCAGTTCCGCTATACCACCCTACACTTGAACCGAGCCTTGGCTTCATGGCACTTGTGCTATGAGGACATAGCAAATTTTAAGTATAGGGGGGTATACTGTATATTACTGTATATTTGCTTTAGCCGTAGTTCGCATTTTTAAAATTTTAAATTTTTTATTCGGGCTGGATTTTTGGTAAACCTGTGAACTGAGTTTTATAAAAACCTTGTAAAAATGTTTTTTTAAAAATTTGAGGGATTAATCTTTGTAAATAACTCTTTTTCAAAAAAAAGATTTAAACCCATAAAAATTTGCAAAAGCCAAAAATCACACAAAAATTCACTAACCTAAGGAGTTGGTGTATTCCTGACACATTCACATTCACTCAAGGCTTGAGTATTTTGAGGACACTGGATCTCTGGGATCTTGAGAGTCTGAGTTAACATGCCTTAGTCATTAGGGTTTTCAAGACTTAATAATCCACACTTCCCTAGTTTGAAAGATTTGAGCGCTATATTGCACTCTTCATCTCTACCTTCAAAAAGAATATGATCAGCACAATCACTCCCACAACTGCATGATTGATGAGCTGAGATGAGATATCACTTTAGGAACTAGGACCAAAGATTTGAGTTTAGACCCGATCTAATGATATTCGAGGATGGGATAAAGTTAATGAAGGCTTCAGAAAACCTGAGTGTTAGCAAAACCCTAGCCAGTATGTGAACAAGATTCATATGCTATCTCTTTGATATTTACCTAAAAGTGCCAGGGTGTGATGAAACTTAAAGGAATTTGTTGATCAGTGTGCGCCAAATTTTGGTAAAAGTAGTGGAGCTAGCTAACAAAAGAAATGAAATGTCAAAGAAAAGCTCTGAATACCAACATCAAAATACAAATGAGCTTCCACTAATGGCGAGCGCTCCCAAACATTTTCAAAGTGTCCACTTGGACCAAGAGCTAATTAGGACCAAGGAGTCGGGCTGACACCACAAAAAGGGCCCTGCATCGTAAGCGATACAAGTCTGGGTGTCGAAGGTATCTTAGATACTCAAAAAAGACACACCCCGGTGTACTCCTAGAAAAACAAGTGCAGAGGACTCCGACTCTCTTGACGGACACATTGATCAACAAAATTAATAATATACATGTGTTGAGTAAAAGGCACTCGAGAGACCCCTTGTTCCAATGTGAGGGTGAGAAAAATAGACACAATCCCATGTCCCTCCATCATCTGGCCGTCCATCTACACTTTCAAGTCTGACAAACTATAGAGACGGTTGACTGAAGCAAGAATAGACTTATTCCCTAGAATTGAGGATTAGGTCCAGAGGAGAGTCTTTGGGACTGGAACTTTGAGTGATGCATCGACTCGGCTCTCATGAAACGCAGTACACTAAATGTCATACTCTTATATTATATGTACAAAAAGAGAGTCTGATCATCAGAGAAGTTGGATTCCTTCAGACTAAGGCTGGGATAAAACCTGAAATTTTAGGATCACTTAGGTCAAGGGTCTTCGAAAGATCAAGCCTTGAAAATTTCACGCGCACTGTCAGGAATTAATCCGACTCCTTCATTCTTTCGATGCTCGAGGACGAGCATGGTTTAAGTATAGGGGTATGATGAATCTCGTATTCATCATGCTAAAAACTCACTATTAAACCCTTGGCCTAAACAATTCAATAAAAATCACCATCAATTCTTTGTTTTTATCTTGTATTATATTGTATATATTTTATCATTAAAATATTGCTTTTAATTCCCTTTTATTTTCTTGTAATTATTTTATCCTCAAAAATCCCTAAAAATTAGGTAGAATAGTTGTCTATAATTCACTGACCCTTAAAAAGATAAAAAAATACAAAAAATCTCAAAACACAAACTTGGTGTTTTTATTCCCCTAAAAATACCCCAAAATACTTTTTGTACAAATGACCTCTTTTGGCTTTTTGACCAACATTAAAGTTGTAGATCTCGTCGAGACGAGCAACTTTCATGTTTTGACTTTTTCCTAATTCGGCCTCTAACTATTTCTTTTCTAATTTTCTTGTAATTTCTTCTTAATTTTCTCATTGGGCCACGTGGCGCCCCCTGGGCCGCCCACGTGGCCCGCTCTCCTTTCCGCCACCCGTCGCCCTTCCTAGGCCGTTGGATCAGCTCCGCCCTGCCTTAATCTCTACCGTTCATTACCGCACCACCTCCCAGCCATCCGATTTGATTCCAGATCTGAACTAGGTCGTTACCTCGCGCCTCGCCCTCAGCCACTTGATCCAGCACCCATCCAACGTCCCTCCACCTGCCACGTCACCCCTCCAATCTCCACCGTACGATCTAACCCCCAGATCAAATCTGAGCCACACACTAGCGCCTCAACGCCAGCCCTCTGATCCACTCTCCATCCCACGGCCATGCGCATTCCACGTCACCCAGTCACCCCTCGCCGTTAGATCTCACCCAAGCTTCCATCTGAGCTGCTCATCATCGCCCAATGCCCTGTCGTTGGATCTAAACCTAAGATCTAATCGAAAACCTTCACCTGCGCTCCTATCCCAACCGTTGGATCGCAAGATCCAACGGCTCTCCCATTGTCTCCTACTCCGTAACCCCCCTCCCCCAGCCGTTTCATCTCGCGACCTCCGCTCCCCCCTTCCTTTTCTAGCCGTCACTCCAGCCACCCACTTCCTCTCGTAACGCCTCCCTCTCGTAGCCCAGTCCCCCGCCATCCTCGCGCTATCTCCTTTACTCACTGTCTCTACTCCCTCACCATTAAAACCTCCTCGCAAAAATGCTCCATCCGCCATGTAACCGCCAGATGCCTCAGCCTATTTAAACCCTCGCCCGCCACCGATCAGCCTCGTCCACCATTCTTGGATCTTCCTCTAGCCTCCTCCGCCCCTCCGGTGACAGTGGAGGGGCGAAACGTCGAGGTGATGAAGGGGTTGATTTGGTGTCGACCCTCGGCGTTCCTCCGCCGAGTAGAGGCTCCTCTGGTAGCCACCGAGCTCCGTGCACCGGCCGCGCACGCTGGGCGAAGACCCCGGGCACCTACGGTGCTCAGCCCAGGCCTCCTCCTCCGCCACACCTCGCTCCGGCGAGGCGGTATGTTTTTCCTTATTTTCTTCCATTTATACCCTTGACTACAGATATCCTCACCGCCATCCGACCAGCATCCGAGCCTCGCCTACCACCAGTCACCCCCGCGCACACCCTCTCCCTTCTCCAGGACCTCCCCTCGCTCGACCCATCTCCTTCTCCATCTTGTCGGAGAAGGAGCTCCAGGGCCATCATTTTCCGACGCTCATACGACCCCCACTCACTCCTACTTACCTCGCACACTTCCGCACGCACGCTTCGGCTAACTAACCCTTGCAGGACTTCAGTAACCGGAGTTTGCATCGGAGCATCTTCAGGCTATCCTCCTCCGGCGAAGCTTTTCGACCAGCATCTCCGATCAGCCTTGAAGCTTCGCTTGAGCTCCAGGAACTCGCCGGACCTCCATCTAGCTCCCTCGACCATCCGACTACCTCACGTGAGGAAGCGGAGCCAGCAACAGCTCACCGGAGCCCCTCCTCCTCCGGTGACCTGCAGAGGAGGATGAAGCTACAGACATCGTCCGATCATCAGGATCGGATGGTCACGACGATGCCACGTGGTGACCCGAGCCTCTTCCCTGACCTATAGGCTCGGGTCATACAAGCCTAGTGCCGAACCTCCTGACATAGCCACACGGCCCTAGCCAAAGGTGTTGACCCGAACCTAGCCCTCACGTGCCTTGCACGTGAGGTGCTGGGTAATTTGCATGGCAGACCCAGGAACTTCCAGATATTACAGAATGGTCGTCCAGGCGCGTGCGACACGTGCGCGCCTGGGGTAATTTACAGGGAAGCCCCACAACTTTTTAGAAATTACAAAAAGGCCCCCACGCATATGGTGAAATTGCATCCAAGCCCGGGCGGTTTTTCATAATTGCAATTAGGTCCCCCAGGGACCTAAATGTAATAATTATCCTTTATTTTTATTGCATTTTATTACAATTATGCCCTTGCACTGTTTTTAGCTTAACTTGAGCATCGTAGGTCCAAATTGCATGATTTTAGTGTCGTTTTGATCCTTGTTTTGTCCTCTACATTTTAGAATGTTTATTTGTCTCATTTGCCTCTATTTTAATTAAAGTGAATTTTATGTGGTAATTGGGACTTGCTCTCCTTGCCTTGCTTTGATGTGATAACCACTGTTGATAGTTGTGATTAAATTGACACTGGTCTCATTTTTATCACGTTGCTCATAATTTTTAGGGTATAATTGTGTCCTTATATTCAGCATACATGTTCTCTCGCATATTTTCTCATGCATCATCTTTAAATTGCATAAAACCCTATCAAAAAAATGCATGCATCATAGCATCGCTTTATAAATAGCATAATTTGCATGAGGACCTGAAATTGAAATTAATTTACGTTGTGCTTAATGAATCAAATTCAACAACTGAATTAAGCAGTCGTGTCCCTGTGTTCGACCTTGGTAGACTTGCCAAGTTAAAATATTCCACGACATTCAAAGATCATTGGTTTTTGCTGAACCAAATTCGTCTCCTGTACTACAACAAATATCCACATTATTAAAGAGGCGAATTTGACGTTCATCAGAGACCAATCAAGAGCCTGTAGAATCGGTGATTCACAAATCTTCCTAAGGAGCCCAAACACCTCAAGACATCTGTGATCTATAAAGAACTCTGTGTCTTTTCTTAAGGGCTCAGTCAAGGGTCGGGCCATCTTAGAAAAATCCTGAATAAATCATCTATAAAATCCAAAGTGCTCCAGAAATGATCTCACTGACTTGATGTTGGTTGGTGGATCAAGTTTCTTGATCACATCCACGTTGGCAGAGTCAACCTCCACTCCCTTTCTGGAGATGACGTGCCCCAACACAATACCCTTCTTAACCATAAAATGACTTTTCTCCAAGGAGAGTACCGGTTTTCACCTCTCTACACTTTTGAAAGACTCAATCTAAGTGCACTAAACAAGAATTAAATGAATCACCATGGACATAGAAATCATCCATGAAGATCTCCAGGAAATTCCCAAACATTTCGGCAAACATGGCAATCATGCACCATTGAAAAGTACCTCGGGCATTGCATAGAACAAAAGGCATTTTCCTGAATGTGTATGTGTCGAAAGAACATGTAGAAGTTGTCTTTTCCTGGTCCTCAAGGGTTATGGATACTTGATTGTAGACTGAGTACCCATAAAGAAAATATAAGAACTCTTTCTCTTCTAATCTCTCCAAAATCTGATCAATAAAAGGTAGGCGAAAGTGATCTTTCTTGGTCACAGATTCGGGCACATGTAATCGATACATATGCTCCATGACGTGGGTACTCGTGTTGCAATCTCAACTCCCTTCTCATTGGCGAGCATTTGAATTCCCAACTTCTTCAGGACAACATGTAAAGGGGCCACCCACTTGAAGTAAGAGATTGGGTAGATAAAACCCGCTCCACACCATTCTCAATCTCTTTCTTACCTACTTCCATAGAGTTTGATTAAGTCTCCTCCGGAAATCACGGGAAGGTATAACATTATACTCAACATAAACATGGTGTGAATAGAGTGTGGGTTTTATACCCACGAGATCCAATACCGTCCAACCTACGACCTTGCAGTTCTTTTTTAACACTTCTAACATCCTAGTATCTTACTCTACAATCAACTTAGAGCTAATAATGTCATGAAACTTATTCTTGGTCCCGCAAGAAAGGAATACCTAAGATCAGGAGGTAGTGGCTTCAACTCTGGCAAAAGAAGAATCTTCAGGTACATTAGGTTGAACGACCATTGAATCTGGATGTGTTGCATAGTGGAGTTAACTCTTTTTTAATGATGTCCATCAACTCTAAATTGAAGAATAAGGAGTCAGATAACCAAAGAAATACGATAGTTCAGGCAAGCTACGTCCGACTCATCATCTAATTCACTTGATTGTTCCAAAGGAGAAGTGATGAATCTCCATTTCATCACCTTTATTCTATCATTTTGGCCTTAAAAACCCTAGTTAATACGTGTAAATAACCCTAATTTGTACAAATTAACATTCATTATTTGATGTATAAATACTATATAAAATACTGTTTTTAATGACAGAATTATAGAATAAAGAAAATAATAGAAAAAGAATAAAATATCAAAGGTATTTCATGACCTAAACCTCAAGACATGTGTATATTGATGATTAGGTCGACAAGGAATGAAGTAGGGGGAGATAAGGGCTAACAATACAATAAAAATCCCTTTAATTAATTCATTATTTATTCATTTTGGGACCTATTTTATTTTCTACCTTTTATATCTCAAATAAAGAAACTTGTACATGAAAGCAAATATAGAAAAATACAAAATTGATTTCATACAAAAATAATAAACAATGTATAAATTATACTATGAATAAGATTCCAAAATACCAACTTCCCATATCCATATCTCTCAAATAAAAACTCAAAATATATCAAAATCACCTTTAATTGTATATAACTTCAATAAGCTATTTAATGAAGGCAGTTTCATATTTTTTGGAGTTAAAATGTGAAAGTTAGGTTTTAGAACCCCTATTATATAATATACCCGAATAAAATATTCATTTTATTTAGCCTTTATTATTTTTATAATTGTATATTTTTATATTGTTTTAGTATTATTTATACCATATAGTACATATTAAAACTAGAATAAAACTATTAATAAAATGTTAAAATTAAATATGTATGTAAAATACATAGATGAACTACTTATACTTGTGCCAATATATTTATAAAAATATTTATATAAGTATATATATTATATAAAAAATACAATAAAAATATATTTATGTATGTAAAAATAAGTTATAATTTTATAAAATAATAAAATAAAATTATAAAATTATAAATAAAAATTATAAATAAAGATTTAAAATATAAGTAAATGTACCTATAAATACACCCCTAAAATAAACTTGTAATTAAATACATCGAAATAAGTAAATAAAAATCGTAATAAAATTCTATAGAAAATAATGTACAACTTTTATTTTATAACTTAAAATTAATAAAATCATTTATTAATTATTTTCGAATTTCTAAATAATTTTGGCTACAGGTTGCTCCGTTAGTTGACCTCGGTCAACAATCTGACCCTACACCTGCGCCTCTGACAACCCTAGTTTTGACAATATTTTCATCGATTTTTTGTTGCGCGTCCCTTTCACCCATTCGTCTTGATTCTTTTGGATATTTTTCTCCTCAATCTCTGAAATTCACGCACCTAGCTCACCTCGAGGATTGGATCACTAACGCAGCTGTTTGATCTCGAGCTTCCGCCTTGCTCCACCTCGCTGTACAAAAACCCTCTCTAAGCTCCTTCCCATTTAGAATCTTTTTGGGCCTAGGTTTGGATTCCTCTCGTGCACACAGGATCGAAGCGAGGGACAAATGCTTCTCCCGCGACATGTAGCGGAGTCAGGTGAGGTTCATAGGGAATTCCAACAACATCTTCGACCACCGACCATCGAGGTCTGACTTCGTGGTTTTACATCCACTGAGGTACTTTTTATTTCTTTCTTATATTAGTTAATCATTAGGATTATTTCTTGCATTTGTTTTGAGCCTTAATCATGTCATTTAGCCTTAAAATCCCAAAACGTAGTTCGCCGGAGCTGAGCTCCGATGAACCACACCGCATGTCCTCACTTGTTTTCCGACCCTGTCGACAACTTCACTCGCCTCCCTACGCCTTCTCCATTTTTTGTCCATCTCCAGACCACCTCGAATCCACCCAGAACGAGATACCATCACTCCTTCCTCTGCCTTCGGTGGAGCACCTCTGCCCGAGCCACCCACGTCTCATTTCATCACCTAAAGGGTCGGGGCAATTTGCCCTCGATCCTTTAACCCCTTTTTTGCTGGTACCTGGAGCATAACGACACCTAGTGGGATTTTTGACCCTCTCCGGACCCACCTGGAGCAGCCCTACTTCCCCGACCCGTAAGCGTGCTCTGGTGACTCTCCACAATTTTGGATGCCACCAACCGAAAGTGTGGACTGTTGGGGAGCTTTTGGACCACCTAACAACATCGGAGGATGTCAGAGAGAGGAGTTCATGTCGATTGAAGTTAGACACTGGGGAGTTCCTCCCCAGTTATTGTTAGTCATCTCCACACCGTCCGATCACCTTCATTCCCCAGATCATCCAGCTATCATCTGTCCTTTACATCACAGCCATTGATCCCACGCAGATGATCTAATACTGGCCATTTGAAGCAAAGCATCATCAATTGTTACTGTGGCGACACGTGACATAAGTAGATTAATCATCGCCGCATGATCGCACCCATTCTGGATTTTTTGCACAACACCTTCTTGTATTTAATATTTGGAACTCAATCATTCATCTGCCATTATAATATTTTCATGTATTTTGCAAAAAGATCATCAAAGTTTTGATATTTGCATTAGAGTTCGTGCCCGCTCACCTCATGTGTCGTCCCAAGTGAGGTGGGCATTTTGCAGGCAGGTCCCTAGGATTTATTGTATTTTGAGTTGGACCGAAAACTTTTTTATTTCTTGTTATATAAATTTGAGAAAAATTATGCCCCTACTAGTACTTGCATTTTTGTTGGTTTTCTCTATTTATTTAAGCTAGTTCCAATGCTCAACAATTCACCAAAAAATATGTGCAGGTTCTTGATTACATAAACTTCCACACCATAATTTTATTTTTGTAATTTAGGAAGCTATTTATTTATTAAAAAACATTTATAGCACAACAAATCCTTATATATTATAAAATACCTAAAATAGTTAAAAAGATTTTGATTTTTTTAAAAATATTTTCTTATTTAAATAAGTTTACCCTTCAGAACAAATATCACTAAACATAGAAAAAGAAAACTCTTAAAAATTGAAAAACCCAAAAATCCTTTATAAAAATTTATAAAATTCCTAAAAATTATAAAATAGTATTTTATGTATTTTATTTTATTTATATTATTATTTATAAAATAAATTTAATTTGGAGAAATTTTGATACTATTTGGTATTTTTCATTTCCATTTTAGTTTAGTCCATTTATTTCTTCCCAATTTTGAGATTTTTTTAAAATCCATAAAAATTAGCAAAATTCCTTAAAAATTACAACAATAGTTTAAAAATATTTCCAACCCAAAAACATTTTATTTTCTATATTTTTTACTATTTCTATTAGTATTTATAATTATATTATCTTACATTGTATATATACAGTTTTATATCTTCTATATATATATTTAAAAAATGGAAAATTTAAAAATAATAGAAGAAAATATAAAAATATAAAATATAAAACAATGTATTAAAATATAAAACAAAATAATCATAAAGTAAAAACCCACAAAACGATCATATAGACAAGTATCACACAATCATTTTTGTGCATTCATTTTCCCAATCTATCCTTTCTCCCTATGTTCGATCCTCTACACATACTTGCACGTATATACACATTTGTAGAGTTATAATAACCTTTAACTCCACAATTTATTTTGCATTGATTTATATTTATTTGTGGGTTAATTATTGAATTTAATGATTTTCTTGAGTGGACGCTTCAACAACTGTTGATCCACATTGTGGATTAAAAACCCTCTAGGAAAACGTTATTTGAAATGGCGTCGTTGTTGGGGAACAAATACGTTTAGATTGGCATTATTTTATTGTGTATTTTCATCTATATTTTTACCTTTATATATTTTATGATTTATTTGTTATCATTATTGATATGTCTAATCACATTCTTGTTGACTTTATTGTGAGGGATCGCGGACCAAGGATGATCAACTAGGTGATTCTGCACATCCTTGGGAAGTAGAGTCAGCTATTCTACCCTAGCCAATAGGAGAGAGAATCTAAGGAGACTAGGAGGATTTTTGAAGACATTTTCATTTAGCATTTTATTTCAACCTTTTTTTCTTGTAATTTGAAGTAAGAGATAGACAAATATTTATTGTAATAATCAGGTCACTCTTAGGACTCCATGTCACTTCACAAGGTCCATTGCCTGAGGGATTGTTCCCTTGGGGGCCTTATCAGTTTTCTCATATTTTTATTGCCTTTATTTTATTTTGTTTCATGATTTTGTTTTCTTTATTTTGTGTGATTGATCCCTAGCTTAGGATTGCTTGATGATAGATTAAGGCAAAGCACCTAATAACCATTACATGCACCTGTAGTCTCATTTGGACTTAGTCAAATTTTGAATTACTCTTTACTTAGTCTCGGAACCGTATACTGTGAGATTCCTCCACACAACACTTGCAGTACCCACTGTGGTGGGCACTGAGGAGACCAAGACTGGACATTTGGTTCTATTCTAAATGTTTTGCATGCATTTCTTCACACTAATAGTATATCCTCATCTAGGGTGATTTCATCGGCTTGCATCTGCATATAGTGTAGGTTTCACAACTACTTGGCATCCTTGCATGTAGAGAGCTGGAGGCAAGGTGAGCATTTCTCTTTAGCATACATCATCGATTTATTGCTTGTATTGCATTCCCAACTATCTCCCTCTGATTTTGATCACTTGGGATTGCTAAAAGGAATTGGCTCCTTATTAGATGTGTGTGTTCTTTATTAAAAATCTAAAAAAAGTGATAACAATAAAATTGGAACTACTAAAATTACTTGACCCTAAAATACATCAAAAAGGAAAATATTTTCCTTCAGGCAAGTAATCCCTCATTATATTCATTTTAAATTGATCATGTACACACTAAGGAATAATGTCCAAATCCCATAAGCCATCCTAAGTGTTTGTTTAATTTTTATGATTCTCACCTAACTCTAAAACAAACAAGATAAAAAAGATCGAACTTTCACGGTCTTCACTGAGTTGAGTCAGTGAATTGAGGGCTTGTGTTTGTTTTGTCTGAGTTTGTTTGCAATTGCTTGTGTGCATACTCGATTGTCACTGTGCATTTGCGCCTTTTTTCTCATATATCTTGGCTTGTCTATTATGCTCTTCATTTTTCTTTTGTTTCGATATGGCCGACTGGAGTGATTTCTATCCGGACTTTACGGATTCCTTGTATACTCCAGCCGGTCCACCTCCATTTTTCCAGGACTTTGTTCCTGATTTTTATACATATCCAACCTACCTATAGTATCAGAACTTGGATTTTTATCCACTACCACCCTCACGTTTCTCTCCACCTTCATACTTACCCGAGACCGAGTTGTTGGAGTCACCTCTTATAGCATCCACTCTTGAGACCTTGACCCAGTTCATGGAGCATATGAAATCGAGGATTGAAGACCTCACTTGCCTAAATAAGAGTCACATTGATGCTTCACGATTTGACGATACGGATTCACTTGAGGATTCCCATGAGAGATTACAATCACCCAAAATACAAAAAATGAGAAAAATTCAGAAATCCAAAAAGAATTCGGGAGACACATTGTTGATTTAGACTGTAAGGAGAGGGTCCACATGCTAGACCATTTGACTACACACTCATTCACTTATTGTCCCACCCATGTCCCCGAGGATGCCATTATACAGACTGCTCTTGCGAATCCTTGTGTAGATGTTGATTTCGATCTCCTCTCTCGTATGGAGGAGATCTAAAAATTCAAAAAGATGTTGACTGAACCTGAAGTGGTGGTGGTGGCCACCATTCATGAGATCATTAAAACCCCACTTCACCAGGCTATGACCCATTTATCTGCTCCTCTACCCAAGAAGAGAAAGTGGAGCGAGCATCATAATTTGACCATGGCCACTTCCCATGCCATCACCCACCGTCCATTCTTTAGGAGAAGGAACGCTGCTACTCCTTTCATTAGATGCACTATCTCTGACCATACATGCGATCACACTCTCCTTGACGGTTGTGCTTCAATTAGCATCATACCCTTCTCGTTGGTACATTCTCTTCACTTAGGGCCTCTCAAGAAAACCAGGATGATCGTTTAGTTTGCTGATGGATCAATAAAGAGGTTGAAGGGTATTCTAAAGAATGTTGTCATTTGGATTCAGGGCATGAGCTATACTATTGATTTTGTCGTATTTCCCATGGAGACCTCCTCCCCTGGGGATCACTCTCCAATCATCAAGAGATGACCCTTTCTTGCCTTTGCGAGAGTCATCATTGATTATGGATCAAGAGATATTCACTTGCATCCTAATGACAGGAGCGTTGTGATCATCACTACACCTACCGTCGACCAGAGACTTGCACCTGATGTGACTACATCTATCTTAGTCGACCCTGAGGACTATGACCTTGATGAGACTATCAGAGATTTTTGTTGCATGCTGGATTCTACTGAGACCCGAGAATTCCTCTCTAAGGAGGAATATTCGGAAAGCATAGACCTTGGTGCTCCTTCTTCTGGTACTTGGAGATGCATTTTTGACGTTTACGGGATTTACACAATTGACACTTTAGAGTGGAGGGCAGACTTAGATGAGGTTGATAAGGATGAATTTGATTTCATTGCTTTTATAAAGGAATTCAGCCCTTTTGATGATAAAGATGATCTATTAGAGACCTCACAGGACAACCTTGACCTTACTTCTTCCGATGATGAGTTCGTCCCTTTCCATTTTGACCTAGTTGAGACACCCAAGGATGGACCTAGCCACACTACTTCCACCGATCAATTCATACCTTTCCGCTTTGACACCACTGAGGATCTTCACTAGGTCGATCCTGATCGGTTGGTTTTTTAGGACCCCAATATCGACCTCCATCTTGTCATATCCATTCCTCAACAGTCTTGCAAGAAGGTTCGCTTTCTACCTTCTTGATCTTTGCATATACATTCTGTTGTAAATTCACTTTTGTTTTCTTCCGTCCATCTCCAGTTTCGCTCTTCCACCCCATTTTTATGCGTGCCTTGCTTAGGACATACTTTGTCCTAATTATAGGGGGTGGACGAGTCGAGTGTTCTTTCTTCATTACGTTTCATAACTCTTATTGTTATCTATACTAAGGGCTCTTCTACCCTAAGTATAGGGGGAGTGATGTGTACATTCTCTTTGATCTCTTCTTCTCCAATTGTCTTTTCTTCTTTTCGTTTTCATTTTTCTTTTTCTACCTAAAAGGTTTCGCCCTTTTTTGTCAGTATTCTATACATATGATGTACTTTGTCCTAAGTATAGGATGGTGTACACCCCGAATTCTTTCATTCTTTGATCCTCTCTATTGTCTCCTCTTCTTGTCTATACTTAGGGATATCTTACCTTAAGTATAGGGGGAGATGGTGTGAGTACGATATTTTCACCCCCACCCTTGGGATTATTTGATCCTAAGTATAGGGGGAGGTCAACATCTATTCATTTCATAGCAGACCACGGCTTCTCAGGTGACTCGCGGCACAAGATGTATCTCTTTCCTGGCTAAGAAAAGTCGAGAACTGGATTGGCAATGGTAAAAGCATTTCTTTGTCGAACTCTCTCTCTCTGGCCCCCTACTAAGAGGAATAAAAATAGTGCTCTTTCCAGATTGACTCTCCCATAGAGATCAAACAGGAAAAATATGATTTCATTAGGCTTTTCTATACTACTTTTGAGTTATGTCTTCTTTTTTCTCTCTGATCTATGAGGACACATCTCAAGCTAAGTATAGGAAGGTTTTATATACTGCGTATATACTTTAACCATAACTCGTACTTTCATATTTTTAATAATAAATTTGGCTAAAAATACCGTATAAGATACCATATATCCTATTAAATTCATTAAAATCATTTAATAAAAGATGCATATTATTCCCTAAATTTGCTTTGCATTTATTGATTAATAAATCAAGTAAAATTATTTTTTGAAAAATATTTGAAAAATAGTTTGAAAATCTTTTTGAAAAATCTTTTGAAAACTATTTGGAAAGTGTTTTGCTAAATGTTTTCAACCTTTGTAATTTTTTTTTAAAAAAAAATTCCTTTTCTTTGTGTGAAATAAAAATTTTTGAAAAATAATTTGCAAATTGTTTGAAAAATGGTTGGAAAAATATTTTGGAATATATATATATATATTGTTTGAAAAACCTTTGCAAAATGATTTTTAAATGCTTGTAAATGTTTGTAAAAATTATCTATGAAAATTATTTTGGATTATAGTTTTTGAAATTGTTTTAAAATCATTTTTAAATGATTTTTAGGAATATATTAATCATACTAAAATTCTTTATTAATTATATAAACACATTTATAAAAATGATCATATATTCCTAGTAAATTCTTAAAAACCAAACTCTTATAAATATAAGATGCATCCCCATGTAAATATTTGTAAAATATTTGCAAAACCAAAAAATCCAAAAATTGTTGCAAAATATTTTTGAAAAACTGCATAAAAATTGCAAAACCTTTTTGAAAAATCCATAAAAGTTCAAAAGTTTGAAAATTACATTAAAAAATATTTTTCTGCATTGTATGTAGAATTTACGTAGCATTGGTATTTTTCGGATTTAGTTTGATAAATGAATAAGTCTAAGTAAAATCCAAAGATTGGAGTTTGGTTGGACCTTAAATCTACCTAATCACATGAACCTTATAGGAATTGGAATTGAGGTACTTCATGTCTAGTTGACTTAATTATCTAAGAATCATGAAATTTGGTTCAATGGATTCTTGACTTCCTAGGTAGATTATTTTAGAGCACATGCACGACTCTTGTTGATAATGACCAAACTTAGAAACATGCACCTTTCACTTGGCTCAACTTAGATGGAATAATAAGGGGATTAGGTTTGTCGGTATGAGATGCACACAAGTGGAATTATTTGTCATCGTCTAGGGAGGGAAGTACGCCCCAACTTGTCCAGTGACAGTGGCATCTAAAGACGGAAGAATGTGTGTTGCAATAATGCTTCAAAAGTGGGATAATCTACTGGCTCAAGAGGAAAAACTCCTTATGTAAATGTTGTTGTATATAGTATTTAAAAAAAAGCCAAAAAGTAAAATACCGAAAAAAGTGGACATACCTGATTGAAAATAAAATGCCTGTCGAAGTGTATATATTTGTATATCAATAATCAAGATTGAGCTTCAAAGTCATACCTTGTGAGCCTGTAGATGGATGACTTGACTACGCTGGTCATGCCTCCTAGGATAGGTAGCAACACTGGCGACCATCCATGCTTCTCTTCACCCCTCCTCTTGAGTTGGTTGCCACTTGAACTTAGAAGGGAATACCTCGCTCCTCGAGGAAAGAGTTGCTGGATTGGGGAATCATTGGGTTGTCATGCCTGAGAAGTCAGTCTCTTTATCATTTCAGTTGAGGGGAGCCATTCACATATATTATACAAGTGAGATTCATCATTAGGGTTTGCGTACGAGTTGAAATATTCTGACCTGACTATTGAGGAGACTTGAACAGAGTTTTGGGATTCTCAAAGGCTGTTGTGTTTCAAATATGATTCCCAATAAGGTTCTGACTGCATTAAAATTACAAAGGTTTGACTTAAGCCCCAAACTTTGATTTTGTGAAGACAAGTTTGACAATTAAATTCAATCCACTTTCTTTCTTTTTCTTTTCTTTATTTTTCATTTATACACTTATTGCACAAGTGTTTGCTAGGGACTAACAAAAGCAAGTATAGGGGTGGTGAATCTCCATTTCATCACCTATATTCTATCATTTTGACCTTAAAAACCCTATCTAATGCATGCAAATAACCCTAGTTTGTACAAATTAACATTCATTCTTTGATGTATAAATATTGTATAAAATAATGTTTTTAATGCCAAAATTATAGAATAAATAAAAGAAAAAAGAAAGAATAAAATACTAAAGGTATTTTATGATCCTAAAATCCAAGACCTAGGCTTCTTGATGACTTGGTCGACAAGGAATAAAGTAGGGGAGACAAGGGCCAACAATACAGTAAAAATCCCATTTAATAATTCATTATCTATTGAATTATTTTTAGGACCTATTTTATTTTCTATTTTTTATACTTCAAATAAAGAAACTTTGTACATGAAATCTATAGATAATAAAATAAAGTAAAATATAAAATTGATTTCATACAAAAATATTACATTGTACAAGTTATACTCTAAATAAGATTCGAAAATCCCAACTTCCCAGATCCATATCTCTCAAATAAAAACTCAAAATATAGCAAAATCACTTTAATTTTCTATAATTTTTAATAAGCTATTTAATGAAGGTGGCTTCATATTTTTTGGAGTTCAGGTGTGGAAGTTAGGTTTTGGACCCCCTATTGTATAGTATACTGGATAAAATATTGATTTTATTTGGTCTTTATTATTTTTATAATTTTGTAAAATATTATTTAAATCATATGTACATATTAAAACTAGAATAAAACAATAATAAATTGTTAAAATAAAACATGCATATAAAATACGCAGATGAAATATATACACTTATGCGCATATATTTATAACTTTTTCAAATTACGTATATATATTATATCATAAAAACATAATAGAAAATATATATGTGTGTATAAAAATAAGTTGTAATTTTATAAAATAAGAAAACAAAATAATAAAAATAAAAATAAAAAGTATAACTAAATGATTCAAAATATATGTAAATGTACCTATAAATACACCCCTAAAAATAAACTTGTAATTAAATATTGCGAAAAATAAACAAAAACCATAATAAAATTCTATAGAAAATAAAAACAATTTTTATTTTATAACTTAAAATTATAAAATCATTTATTAGTTATTTTTAAGTTCTAAATAGTTTTGGCTAGGTTTTCATGGTTAGTCCATGTGGACCAACCAAGTTGTATTGTTAATTGACCTTGGTCAACTATCTGACCCTACACCTGAGCCTTTGACAACCCTAATTTTGATATGTTCTTCATCGATTTCTACGACTCGTCCCTTTCATCCATTCGTCTTGATTCTTTTGAATCTTTTTCTCCTCGTTCTCTGATAATTCACGCACCTTGATCACCTCGAGGATTATATCACTGATGCGGTCGTTTGACCTCGATCTTCTCCCTCGCTCAACCTCGACGTACAAAACCTATCTCCGAGCTCCTTCCCATTTTGAATCCTTTTGGGCCCAGTTTTGGCTTCCTCTCGTGTACACAAGATCGAAGCGAATGACAAGCGCTTCTCTCGCGCAGTGTAGCGGAGTCAGGCGTGGTTCATTGGGCATTCCATCATCATCTCCGACCACCGGCTATCGAGGTCCGACTTTGTGGTTTTACAACCACTGAGGTACCTTTTATTATTTCGTAATTAGTTTTAATCATTAGGTTTATTCTCTTGCATTTGTTTTGAGCTTTAATCACGTCATTTAGTCTTAAAATCCCAAAACATAGTTTGTCGGAGCTGAGCTCTAGCGAACCACATCACTTGTCCTCGCTTGTTTTCTGACCCTACCGAACACTTCATTTGCCTCCCTAGTGCCTTCTCCATATTTTTCTACCTACGGACCACCTCGAATCCACCCGGAATGAGATACCAGCGCTCCATCCTCTGCCTTCACCGGAGTGCCTCTGCCCGAACGACCCACGCCTCATTTCATCACCTGGAGGGTCGGGGAAATTTTCCCTCGACCCTTTAACCACTTTTTACACGTACCTGGAGCATAGCAATGCCTAGTGGGAATTTCGACCCTCCTCGGACCCACCTAGAGCATCCCAGCTTCCCCGACCTCGTTGGCGTGCTCCAGTGACTCCCGATAATTTTGGACACAACCAACCGAT
Organism: Ottelia alismoides; assembly: GCA_037367405.1. Classification (NCBI taxonomy): domain Eukaryota; kingdom Viridiplantae; phylum Streptophyta; class Magnoliopsida; order Alismatales; family Hydrocharitaceae; genus Ottelia; species Ottelia alismoides. Next base: position 234,864 of record JAZKJV010011098.1, read on the forward strand.
AGAGTAGATTGCTGGGGAGCTTTTGGACCACCTAACAACATCAGAGAACACTAGAGAGAGGAGTCGACGCCGATTGAAGTTATCCACTGGGGAGATCTTCCCCTGTTCTTGATGGTCATATTCACACTGCCCGATCGCCTTCATTCTTCAGATCATATAGCCAATGTTTGATCCTTTGTCTCGCATTTGTTGATCAGCCGCAGATGATCTGATCCTGACTGTCTGAAGCAATGAGGCATTGGTCGTTCTTGTGGTAACATGTGGCATAAGTGGATTAATCATCAATGCACGATCGCTTCTGTTCTGAGTATTTTGCACTTTTGCCCAACACATTTTTCTATTTAATATTTGGAACTCAATCATTCATATATCGTTATATTTTTTATGTACTTTGCAAAAAGACCCTCAAAGTTATTACATTTGCATTAGAGTCTGTGCCAGGTAACCTCATGTGTCGTCCCATGTGAGGTGGGCATTTTGTAGGCAGGTCCTTGGATTTATTATATTTCAAGTTGAACCTAAAACTTTTTATTTCTAATTATATAATTTTTGAGAAAATTGTAACAAGGCCTCTGAGTTTTATTTTAATGGTGATTATGCCCCTGCTAGTACTTGTATTTTTGTTGGTTTTCTTTATTTATTTAATATAATTCTCGTGCTCTAAAATTCACTAAAAAATAGTGCAAGTTCCTGGTTGCACAAATTTCCACGACCAAATTTTATTTTTGCAATTTAAGATGTTATTTATTTTTTAAAAATAATTTAAAGAACAAAAAGTCCCTATCTACTCTATAAAATACCTAAAAATATAAAAAAACATTTTGAAAATTCCAAAAAAATATATATTGTTTATTTAGTTGTTTTTCCTTCAAACCCAAAAAGCACTGAACAAAGAAAAATAAAACTCTTAAAAATTGAAAAACTCCAAAATCCTTTATAAAAATATATAAAATTGCTAAAAAATCCAAAAATAGTGTTTTTTATTTTATATTTTTCTATACATTATTATTATAAATTAAAATTAATTTGAAGAAATTTTGATATTGTTTGGTATTTTTCATCTCCATTTTAATTTGGCCCATTATTTTATCCCTGTTTTGAGATATTTTTTGAAAAATCCATAAAAATAGCAAAATTCCTTAAAAATCTTCAAAAATAGTAGAAAAATATTTAAACCCCAAAACACTTATTTTCTGTATTTTGACAATTTCTGTTAGTATTTATAATTATATTAGCTTACATTGCATATATAGTCTTATATCTCCTATACTACATATTTTAAAAAAGAAATTGAAAAATGTAAAAATATAAAAATAAAATGCTAAAATATAAAATAAAAAACAAAATATAAAAATATAAAACCAAAATAATAAATTAAATTCACATAAAAAGAACTTTTAGATAAGAATCACACAATCATTTTTGTGCATTCATTTGTCCAATCTATCCTTTTTCTACTCCATGTGTTCGACATTCTACACATACTTTCACCTATACATACATTTGTATAGTTATATAAATTTTAACTACATAATTTATTTTGCATTGCTTTATATTTATTTACGGGTTAATTGTTGAACTTAACGGTTTTCTTGAGTGGTCGCTTCAATGACTGTTGATCCACCTTGTGGATTGGCAAGATCCTCTAGGAAAATGTTATTTCAAGAAGGAACCGACAAGTCCAAAGGGTCTTCTAAGTCACCAAGGGAATAGGGAGATACAAAACTCAAGAACTCTGTCAACATCTCAATAACTACTCTGCGTACATTGTCCCTTGCAGTTGAGTGGGTCTCGCTCTGGACTATCGGGTTCTAACTCCAAACCCCAACTGTGCTAATTACATTGCAATCTACTTTTGAACATGAAGAGAAATCTGTGCTTGACTATGAATTAGGTCGCAACCATTTCATCTGCTTCATCTATAGTTCCACTTCTCTGCATGGGGAATGAAACTTCATCATCCCTGTCTGATAATCAAATGAAGCTCCAGCGGTCCTAAGGAAGAGCCGCCCCCAAGATAACCTATGAATCTCTCCAATTATTGGGGATGTCCGTGACAAGGACAGTGAAGTCCACCCTGTAGTCTTTTCCCTCAATCGAGATAATGACATCCTTGATCTCACCCTTAGTCTTTTTCATCAATTTATCTGCAGAAGTAAAGCCCTAGATCTTCGTAAAAGTCCCAACTTCAGTTTCCCATATAAGGCATAAGGTAACAAGTTGATCGAAGAGACATTATCTAGGAGAGTGCATGCAAACACTATATCATCGATATGACTTACCACATAATTTGCACCTAATCTCTCTTCTTCTATGGCAAATGTTGGTTCTTGAGACAAAAGGTAGTGGCAACCGAGAGAACATGTATCTTAACATAATTGTTCGGTTTCTTCCTACTAACTCTGCTAGGTATGCATCTCATCTTCAAGTATTTTTGATATGTAGGATGACGAGCCACATAATCATCAAATGGCATCTTAACCATTATGTTATCTCTATAAAATCGTGCCATTTCGGGATCATCTTTCTGAATCTTATTTATGTTGCACTTTCCTACCATAAAAGCATGGGGGAAGGGATAGATAAAGAAGAATGTGAAGAATCAAAATCATAAATAGAAACATGCACTTTATTATTCTTAGAAAATGAGTTTTTCACATCTGAATCTTTTCCATTTGAAATGAAAAAAGGATAATCTACTACAGGTTGGGGAATGCCTGCTGAATGTGCATTCTCCTCAACCGAAGGTGCAAGGTCCTACATAGACTCTAAATTTGATGCATGCAATGCTGCTCTAGTACTCCTCAATCTCCTTCTGGAAGTCTATGCTTTGTGGTGATCCTCTATGTAAAGATGCATGGCTTCATCATCCTCTGAAGTCTCCTCATGGTTGAACCTCAGAGTCAGTCCTCTCCTTGTCCCTTGCTCGATCAGATACGACCACTGTCCGTTCTCTCCCGAGAGACGTGTTATTAACACGATCAAACGGAAAGATCTCATGCTCAGATTTGGGAGAATCTGAGTAGTATACCTTATCAAACTGCTGTTGCTGCCGAGGCTTGTTCAGATTATTGGGATTAGCCTGAACCTGGGCGATAATAGATGTAGTAGGGATAGTACGCTCATCATGCAAGAGGGAAAGATAGTTGAGATCAACCCTCAAATCATGTACCTTGTTCCTGTAGGAACGCACCTCCTTAAGAACCTATCTTTAAAATCAATGGGACCTGAAGAAGAATGTTGCAGTTGTGAATAATGCAAAAAAGCACGTGAAAATTGGCCCTGATGGCTTTAGGACTGTTTCTACTGGATGTGATGCTGAACATGTGGGCCTTATTGGTCGACTGGTATGTCTGCTGACACCTGTAATGATGTTGTTGCTGCCTTGGTGCCAAGTAAGGAATGGCTCCAGAGATCTGTGGTGCTAGAAGAGGTGTAGGAGCAAATGATGGGTTGTAGAAGGTTTAGGGACGTTGGTAGGAGAGACAGTCCCCAGAACTCCCCAGCCTGGCATGGTCATTAGTGTACCACACACCATTTACCTCTCATACCTGGGAAGGCTACTCATAAAATGTATCAACAGAAGGTGGTTGCTGCTGACAAGAATGGGCTAGAGGTTGGTCTTCTACCCATGGTTGGGATGTCCCTGACATCTGATGCTCCCGAATATGGTGAACACCATATACTAGAGTCGTAGATGCAGTCATAGCAGGTACTCTCATATTGGATACCCTCTCAGAAAGTTCTGCCATCTGCTTAGGCAGTTTGGATAAGTTGTTGTCCAACTCATTCATCTATCTATCTATCCTCTCACCTAATGTAAGTTTATCTACCATGATGCCCATATCAAAAGGATCCATTGTAGCCTTCACTCCCCCGTTGGATAGGAATGGAATGGAGGTCTCTAACTGAGCTATACTCGCGGTCTGTGCTCTACTCGTCTCGGCCGTTCGCTCGACCATCATCCAGATGGTTAATGAATATATGATTCTCATTCTTTATTCTTTTATTTTAGCTTCATCCTTTAGCAAAACCACATATAAATACATGTAAATACAATAACTTAACATTGTACATGCCTTTGGCATTATTGCATAACTAACACCTATTTTGTAAAAATAAAAGAATAAAGAGAAAAGAAAAAGAAGGATGTATTTAGAATAAATACAGAGTGACCCAAACCCCAAGAGAAGGTCAAGTCTTGACCTGATCGCAAAAGAATAAGTACAGAGAGATGAAGATACACCATGTATTATACATATCACCTATACTTGTACAAAATATTTATTTATTTATGATAAAATATAAATACATTATTAGTTTTCAATACTTGTATAAAGTCCCAATAACCTTTTAAAAATAAAATAAAAATCATAAAATAAAATAAAAATAAATCAACAATTTCTTATACAAAAGACACACGTATATAAGATAATAACAATTTATTCTACAACCTTAACTAATTTATAAAAATAAAACAAAGATAATTTTGTAATACTGAAATTATTATGTAAATAAATAAAATATGAAATAAAAAACTGTTGTAAATATAATAAAATAAAAATATGTGTACATAATACAAAGGTATAATATACATGTACATAACACATTATATTGTACCTTATTTATTTTTCATAAAATTAATTAAAAATCATATAAAAATAGCTTATAAAATAATAAACAATTTTAATTTAATACACTTTTTAATTTAAATTCATTTACTATTTTTATTCAATTTTCATTTATTTTTGTAAATCTTGAATTCTCATTGGTCCACGTTCATTCGTTGACCTCGGTCAACGTCCCCTTCTAGCCGGGTCGGATCTGGATTCCCTTTGTCGGAGCTCCTTCTCCATTTTCTAACACCCGAATCCGATCTCCATTCCCCTCGATTCCACCACCCAATTCTTCTCCTAGGATCTGTGATCCTCGGGATCCCTAGGGAGGTTCAGATCTTCCTAGGGTTGTGTTCCTTTTCCGATCTTTCTAGACCCTCGAAGCAGGACATAAATATGCTCTTCCGCACCTGCATCTCCTTAGCTCGTCCCTCGCATCGCCATTCTTCCCTAGCTACCTTCAGTGAGGTGACAACCACTTGGAGCACAGCTTAGGATCCTTCGGAGACGCCTGGAGGCTTGTAGCTCACAACGTGGTCGGAACTCTGTCGCATGAAGCCTCCCAACCTGGCACAGCTTAGTTGAGGACATAACCACCACCATTGCCTTTTTCTAGAGTTATTGCTTCCGCCAGTAGTTTTAGGTACCACTCGTATTCCCATTTCCTTCCATTCTAACCCGATATTCCCATTTTCGTCGTCGTACCTTCCTCTGCTCCGACCAGTTGGTCGGAACCCGGTTACCCACACTCACTCGCATCAATCGAGAAGCTGACTCATCTCCACCCTTCTTACGCATCCTAGCTACCTTGAATATCACTCATTATAATGAGATCAGGCAGGGACCTCTTTCCCCCGCCTTCGCTAGAGGTCGTCCCTTGTTCACCATCGCTTCTCTTAGTTTTGCTATGAAATAACCAGACTGGAGCATGAAACTCGAGTCCTTCTACCCTCTGTAGGTACTATTACATGCTTGAAGGACCATTTGTAGCCCCAACTTCTCAGGCAGAGAGCTAATGTATGCCTCATCCGAACGACCATCTTTCCATCAGAGCCTTCCTCTCGATGCGGAGTACTCCCACGATCGTGTTGGGCTCTTTAGCAACTTCGTCAGAGCTGTAGATCGTCGTCCACGCTTAGGAGAAGATCTCCAGACGGGTTTTCTTCCAGCCATCTTTGCCACCATATGACGGAGTGACTCATCCCAGATTTGATCCGAGCCCTTTGCTTGCGTCTCATCTTGACACTCAGATCAGATTTAGGCCCACTCATCTGAACTGCCCAATTAAAGGGTTGTCCATACCATTATTTCAGACCTGACTTGTCAGATCTAACCGCACATCTATGACAACCTCCAGACCGTCAGATCCCCCTGAAGCAGCCATCAGGACCGTACATTAATGCCTTCATCCGCGTGCGCCATGTTCTCCCATTGGGTCTATTTCACTTTTATCCTTACATGTTTTCTTATTTAGTTTTAGTCTAGTAAATAAAATAAGTAGTTGAAGGCATTTGCAGTTCGGATCCTCTATTTTTTGTATTTACATTTTACTCCCTCCAAATTTTAGTTGTGTGTGTCCCCATGTGCTTTGTTGGGTTATTTGCAACATTTGTCTTGTGCTTTCTGGATGTTATGACATGAATGTTATGTTTTGAGATTTGCATATATACACCTATGAGCCTGGATCATGTGTTGTGCGTGCCTTGTTTAGATTAATTGCAGATTTGACCCATGTGATTTTATAACATGTTATTGTTTGTATAGAAAGATAAAATAATTGCAATGAGGTTCTAGTGAACTTTTTTCAATTACATGTCCTTTATGTGATGAAATAAATATTAGATTAACTCTAAAAATTACCTGAAAATTAATGGTAGATCATGTTGGTGTGTAATATTTGTGGTAATTTTTGGGTGTTAAATTTATTGTATTTTATATTAGTAAAAATTTAAAAACCCATAAAAAGTGTCTTGTTTGTTTTATAAAAATCATAAAAATTAAAAAAACCCTAAAAAATTCCACAAATATTTTTGCATTTGTTCTTATTGTGTCTGAACTCCATTATTAATTTGGTTTGGAAAATCTTTATAAAAACCCTTAGAACCATAAAACAATTTAAAACTTATAAAAATCATATAAAATCAAAGGAAAATCCAAAATTTGCATTTTTAGTTCCTGTTGGAAGGTTTTTGTCTATATTTTATCATAAAATCATCATCCAGGACTTTTGGCATTTTAACTATTTTAATTTGCAAATTAGTCATGGTTGTGCACTATGTTGTATTTTGCGCACTTTTCATTTTTATAAAATCACAAGAACATCTGAAAAATCTATAAAAATTACCATAAATATTTCAGAACCAGTAAAATAAAAAATATTTTATTGTAATTTTCTGATCATTTTTACTACTTAGAAATATACAAAACGAGTGATGTGTGTGTTTTGTGTGTATTAAGCCTGCTTGCCTTTTATTCCAAAACTATAAATTCGAAAAAAATTAAAAACCACTAAAAAATTATTTTCTTAGAGATTTGACTACTTAGTTTTTAAATCGTGCTCCTTATGTTCGACCCTAGTAGCTATACCATGTAAATAAAAATAGCAAGCCGCTTACATCGATTATTTTATCTATCTTATTTAGTGTTTATTTTTCTCGTTGATCTTGCCGAGTGACTTGGGTCACAACGACCTTGATTATTTTTGTACTTAGCCTAACTCACTTGGCAGCTCATCAGATGTTCACTCCATGTGAAGTATAGCTGCCTCCAGAAGCAACACTAACCAAACCTTGCACCTCAAGGTGTAGACTGCAATAAACAGACTGAGCCAGGATGGTAGGCTCTAAGCCGTCCCAAGGACACTTCTATAAGAGATCTTTGAACCTCTCCCATGTATCACAGAAAGCTTCATTGGGAAGTTGGGAGAAACTCGTGATGCATGAGTACATCAAGTTAATTTTACTTAAAGGGTAGAACTTCTTCAGAAAGAGGTCCTTGAGTTGCACAAAGGTAGTTATAATTACCCTCGGGTTCTTCATCCAATAATCAGCCTTATCCTTTAAGGAAAAGGGAAGGGCTTTGAGCCTAATGTAGTCTTGGATAACCCTAATATGCCTAAGGTTAGTACAAACCAATTCAAAGTCTCAAAGGAATGCATATGGCTCTTCATGTGCATTCCCATGAAAATGAGGCAACATGCTAAGAAACTATGGCTTCAACTCATATTCCACTTCTAGCACGGCTAGGCTCAGCCAATTGACCATCTAAAAATGCCTAGGATTGTATACCGCTTCCATAGGCGCATCTCTACCCAATTGTAACTGGCCAAGTCGTTCTTTCATATGTGATTGGTTCTGTTCGGATTCTGCTAGCCAAGTACTGCATGCACTGGGTCCTTTCGTTCTTCCTCCTCCTCCCCGTTATGTTTCTTAGGAGGCACCTTCTTCAAAGAAAGGTTTTGAGTGAGATCTAGATGAAGAAAATGAAATCAATCTCACAAAGGTAATGATCTTACTCAATAGTAGAGAAGAAAGAAAGGGGTTGGTTGGGATGTAACCACCACCAAGGAGTGAATCATGATACACCGATTTGAAACAAAGGTTATATCTAAATCAGGATGGTCCAGTTAAAGAAGAAAAAAGGGGTTGGACATATGAAGACGTGATATTTGGGCGGTTCAGTGACAAGCTCTCAAAGACCGAGCAAATATCCAACAAATTATCCATCTTCGAGTTTCAAAAGATACGGAACACAATCTATACCAGAAAGATTCTAGTACTTATGGGCATCTGAATGTGCATAGTTACTCACACAAAGCAATCAATACAAACCCCTTTAATTGATTCACCAACTCAACACTGAAGGCCGAGGATGATGGCCTTAATATCTTATCAATTTTTGTTTAGTGATTCAACACAATCTTATGCAATCTCACATGTGTAGTCCCTTAAGGTATATCAACTTCAAGCAAGTGAAACACACCAACAAGGACAATACTACTTGTTCGAGTGATCGGAGGAAAGTGCTTGCAGCAATAACAGGAGACCCTAAAAGTGATTCCAAGCAATTAGGGCACAAGTCCAAGGATTTTTGGCTCTATTCCTTAGGGCTACATCCTTATCTACTATGTCTGGAGGTAAGTGCCTGCAATCACTGAGGGTTTTACTGCATAATATAAGGCTACTTTTATTCCAAATTAAATTAAATCAACTTACACCAATTCAGTCCCGATTTTAAAAGATTAGGATATCACTTTGAATTATGTGACCACAAGCATCGCGTATCGCGTATCGTACAATCCTTTTTCCTTTTTCCTTACAATAGCAAAAACTGAGGAAGAAAGTGAAAAATGGAATGCAATCGAAAATTAATGATACATGCAGTCATTTAGAGATACTTATATCTCTTCCCAACACTCTCCACGTGAGTGCATAGAATGAATATATAAATCTATCTAAATGATCCAAGTCGAAAAACCATACCTAAGCAAAAGTTCTATTAGCGATGAAAAAATCAATTTATTTGACTAAATAGAACATATGCTATGTGTGTCTACGAATCTACTAAGATTTTTACAATTGTGAACCTTATGAGATTGTGGTGTGTCCTAAATTATGAAATAGATCAAGCAAAAATGACCTACTATATGTCTATAGCGCAATGCTTTGATCTAAAATGTCACTCACGTTGAGAACCACTCTTGACACAAACACCATAGTGAAGAATAAAGTTAACAGACCATTGTTACATACACAAGACCTCAGTCGAGAACCGTTGTAAATAGGTAATTAAGTTACAAATTAATTACAGCATGACAAAATGGACTTAATTAACTAAATTAATTCTCTCTAAAATATTGCTTCACGGACTCTCCAGCAAGAAACTCTAAGCTCCTTGCCTCTGCGGTCTTCCGAAAGTCGTCGGCTCCATGAACCGGGCACAAAACAATATATGATTAGATAGTTCTTTAGAGAATTACAATAGTCACTTATGTAAAAACAACAAGTCACAAAACAAACAAAAGAAACAATTCAATAAAACAAGCTCAAAATAATTAACCTAAAAATCAGAAAATAAATATTTTGACCTAAAAATAATCATAAAATGTTTTGTGTCCCCGATAAGAACATCATCTGATGAATTGCTAAATGCATATTATAAATCGAGCCCGTTGTAGCACGGGCACTTAGCAAACTATGCAGAACCGAGAAGAATCTCAGTGACGAGATTCTCGGCTTAAATTTATAAACCTGAGAAGTCCGGGATCGAACACAGGGACATGAGACATAATATGATTAATCAGGTTTTAGTATCTAAGTTAACTAATTAATAATCGATATAGGTCAAAGAGGAGAAAAATAATAAAAGCAAGCAATGTAAGTTCAAATACATATCACAATGCATGCATGAATGAGACAAAATGTGATTTAAAAAGGAATTGATACATGTTTAAAAAAACAATGCCATAATGAATATAATGATAAAATATTAGCACATGCAAATATACACATTAATATGCCCTAAAATGATTTATCAAACTTAAATAACATTATAAATAAAATCTAAGTCCAATGGAGTTCTTGATTAGAGACTAAGTTTCATAAAATATAGATTTAAGCATCTCATTTATCTCTAATAAATTAATCAAATATTAATCATCAAATTAGTTTAATGGATCCATATTAAAGATAATGAAACAAGGAACACAACCAAAATGAAATCACTTCAATGGGATATATGATGCTCAAGATATTCAAGATTAAGTCTAGGGGCATGAATGTAATAAAAACATGACAAACATAGCACAAATATCACAAACAGGTCCCTGTAGGAACTAAAATGTAATTATGCAAAATCGGTTGTTAATTTTATTAAATACCTTCTACGCAGAGGTATTTTTGCAATTAAGAACTCTAACAGGGGTGATGCTGCAAAATACCCAACCCCACATGCAAGAAACACGTGAGGTTAGGTTCGTCTGAACGGAGCATGGCTCAGGCCATGAGGTAGCACTGGTGCTTCAGCATAGCCTTATCTTATCCTAGGCTGCAAGGTCGGTGGTCGAGCAACGTGGCTAAAATTGGGTCGTTAGATTGCACCCCGTTTGGCGTGATCCAATGACAACTGTGTCGACTCCTTAGAAGACCACCACTATGCACGTTGGCTATGAGGTAGGGCTCTGGTGAGATCCCCATTGTTCCATCGTGCTCTTGGAGGGTCTCTAAAGCTTTGTGAAGATCCATGCATGTCCCACGAAGATGGAGCAAGGTCGGTAAAGGTCCTCGAGCAGTTTGAAGATTGTAAAGATTAAGATCAGTCGGGAAAGAAGCTCCAGATCAGAGCTCACATTATTCTTCCGACTATTTAAGGGTTTTTACGCCTGCATGAGTTAGAAAATTAGCTGAAGTAGGGCAAGATATGTGTATGCGAAAAGTGGATGGAATAGAAGGCCTTGTAGAAGCGGAGAATGGGAAGCCATGTTGGGTTTCCTCCACCATGAACAAAAGAAGGTGGATCGAAGTGGAAAGCTACGACAGAACGAGAAGCACGGAGGACAATACCTCCTGCGTGGATCAAGGATCCATGGAGAAGGTCGGGAACATGTTGCTTCGGGGGATGGGTGTATGCACATATGGGGAGAAATCCATAAAATGAGAAAATAAATAAAAAACTTAATTTACTTGAATCTCGAAGATGACTAAAGATGAAATGTATGGCTTTGTCTTGATGTTCGATCTACCTCGAGTCATCGCTTCACTCGCTCAGCCAAAGAAAGAAGCTCAAACAGCCATTCTTCGGAGCATTGTAGTGTGGCTTCTATGGCCATGGTTCGACTAGAGCAGAACTTCATCATCGCTACTCGAATCTTCAAACTCCCTACCATGAAGTGAAGATGGTGCTAGGAGGTTGCTCATTCAAGGGGTAGACCACCACCATTTGGGGGTGGCAATGAATTAATTGAAGAAATGAAGGTGGCAATTGCGAAGTGGTTTTTGAAAGGTTTAAACCGCCATGGATTAAAGAATAGGTTAGGTATTAGGGTTGTTTGAGTAGTTGGAGTGGGTTACTGGTGTAAGGAGAAGTTAATGGCGGTGGATGTTGGTCAGAGGGGAGATCGAGGAAGTTGGGATAATAGGAAGAAATTGGGGGGTTTAAACAGTTTGCGGAGAGAAGGGGGAACAGCTGCAGGTTGGGGACAAAGCCCCAACCATCCGATTGAAAGATCTGATGGTTAGAATTTAGGTGCTTCGGACGGTCAAGATTGAATCTTGGATAGGATCAAACAGTCATAGCTTAGGCGCCTCTATGTACGACTAGGATTTGGCTGATTAAACGAATATATGGCCAAGACTGAAGGCATGTGGCATAACATGAGCGAGCCACATGGGCGGTCATGGAGGCAACACGTGGTCTAATCAGATTTAAGTTAAATGGAAAAATCAAAGAAAATTAAAGAATAAATAATTAGGAATCTAATCAATAAAAGTATTCTACATAAAGGTTGTAGATCTCAATAGGATCTACAACTTTTCTTATGCAGAAGTCACAGAGATCAGAGGTCATTTGTATATAGATAAAAATTAAATACTTTAAAATAATATAAAACAATTTTATTTCATTTTTCTTTTGTTAGTTTTTGGATTTTTATTTTATTTTATGTTAATTTATTTATTTAAAATATTATTCTATTTTTCTTTGATTTTTAATAATAAATAAATACATAAAAATAATAGTACAATAATAGGGGTTATATTATATATTAATTAAGGTCGGTTATTTACAAGACACAAATTATTAATTAATGTTAATTGTCAATGAATCTTGTTGATTCACATAAGCAAGAGAGATAAAATTATTAAATTATGCTGATAAATCTGGGATTTATCAGTGAGCATGCAGTCGAGTGACATTGCTACACTGGTCAAGCATTCTAGGATAGGTAGTTACACTGGCTACCATACATTCTTCTATCCACCTCTTCTTCTTGAGCCGGTTGTACCTGAACTTAGAAGGAAATAACCAGCTTCTTGAAGAAAGGATTGTTGGATTGGGGAATTAGGGTCACCACGTTGGAGAAGACTGGCTTTTATAGCTTTTACCGAGATGACCCAAATATCACACACATTGTACAAGATAGACTCATAGTCATAAGGGTCTGCGTTTGACATCGATCTGTTCTGATTTAGCTTTGGAGGAGACTTGGCCAGAGTTTTGTAAGTTTCAGAGGCTGTTGTGTTGTAAGTCTAGTTCCTGAATAAGGTTCCGACCAAACCAAAATTCTAAGGGTCTGACTGAGCTCCAAACTTTGATTTTGTACATACAAGTTTGAAAGTTAAAATCAATCCAAGTTATTCCTTTTTCTTTTCTTTATTTTCTTTTTTATGCATTTATAGGCATAAGTGCTTGCTAGAAGCTACCAAAGGCAAGTATAGGGGGTGATGAATCTCCATCTCATGACCTTTTTTCTTTCATTTTGGCCTTCATTTCCTAGCTAAATGTATGTATATATCATTAATTTGTCAAAATAAACACTTCTTAAATTGTATAAAATATTGTATACATTATTGTATATAACATATTTATTACCAAAATAAAAGAATAAAGACCAGAAAAGAAAAATAATGAAGTGTCAATGACACTGAATGACCCTAGCCCCCGAGACTCAGTCATCATTTTGACTTAGTCGACAAGGAATAAAATAGAGAGAGACATGGCATATAAATTGTACAGAAATCACATTAAAAAACTCATTTTTAATTGTTCAATATGTCTAATTTAGGACCTATTTTATTCTTTATTATTTATACATCAAATTAATAAATTTTTAACATGAAAGTTGTAGATAAAAATACATAGAAAAGTACAAATTTACTTTACACAAAAATAGTACAAGGTGTGCATTCTACACTCAGAATAAAAAGCTAAAACTCAAACTTCTCGGACCCATATCTTCTCCATATAAATTCAAAATGCACCAAAATTACCTTTAATTGTATATTACTTTTTATTATCTATTTAATGAAAGTGTTTCATTTAATTTGGAGTTACGATGCAAAAGTTAGGTTTTGAACCCCTATTGTACATTATACCTGAAAATATTCATTTTATTTATTCTTTATATTTTTCATTATTTTATTATTAATAGTATATTCACATACATATAATATAATAAAACTATAAAAATTACAACAAAATAAAATAGTATACAAAATAGATAGATGAATGTACTATACTTATACCTATATAATAAATACATCTATTTATTTAAGTGTACAAATAACATCAGAAAAATATAACAAAAATATATTTGTGCATATCTAAAGAAGATATAAACATATAAATTAAGTTTATAAAATAATAAAATATAAAATACAAAACAAAAATAAAACATATAATATATATGTAAATATACCTACGATTATACGTGTAAATACTAACTCATAATAAACAACTCCATAGAAATAAATAAAAATAGTAATTAAGCACTACATAAAATAACAAATATTTTTAATTTTATAACCTAAAACTAATAAAATCTTATACTATTATTTAGTAATTTTTCAATATTTTATAGATTCCCCTTTCTAGTTGGTCCACGTGGACCACCCAAGGACTTGCTTTGTTGACCTGGGTCAAGGCTTTCTTTGTTGACTTAGGCCAACTCTTCGACCCAGGAAACCTAGTCATCTGACTGAGGAGACCCCCTATCTTCTCCCTCATTTCTCGGGTGATCAATCTCCTGCATCGACTCGATTTTTCACGAAACATCTTTTCATATCAACTCTAATACACGCATAATCCTAAAATCCTTTGTACATGCCGTCGATTATCCAGAAATATCCATTTAGTAAGGACCCTCATCTCTATTTATAAATAATCCTCTTCACCTCACTTCTTCATTTGATCACTCTTCAAGCCCTGAAACCACTCACCGTGTATGTCCTCCTGGTGACAGAGAGCATCCCCCAGGTTTCGAGACGATGCTAGGAGGAGAGGAGGCAGTCCAAGGTGGAGCTCCAGTGACAACTCTGCTCCCTGGTTTCCAAGTATGAGCTACGCCTTTTTTAATCCATTTTAGGTAGTTTTAGTTATTTTAGATTTATTCCTGTCATTTATTTCGTATGTAGATCAATAGATTAGACTAAATCCCAAATCTTCAATCGCTAGACCTCACTGCTCTGGTCATGTTTCACTGTGCATTGTACTCATTCTGACTTGTCTATCACTTCCACATTCTTCCCCATCGCATGTTGCCCTCGTTCCACCTTTTGATCCCCCTTGGTCCTTTGTGGATCAGTGAATCGAAGCTCCTCCACCACCTCTCGCTGGAGCTCCTCCATATCTCTCACCCCCATGCACAACAACTTCCAGTTGGGTCAAGGTGATCAGCCTCAAGCCTTTGAGTCTTCTTCTGCAAGTACGCAAAGCCAAAGATCCCAAGAGGGTCGAATCTGGAGCAAGAGAAGGCTCCCTAGAACCCAGTTCTTCCTCGAGCTTCAGGCCCCTTCCTAACGGGGCACTGACCTTCTTGCCGGTGCCAATCGACTCAGAATGCTTTCAGGAATACGATGGACCAATCGAAACACTGAAAGAAAGTCGGGACGAGTAGCTACACATGATCGAAGGGATCATAGTGAAGTATTCTTCCATGTGCTTCATCATCCCTCCGGAACCGTTGGATCCCTAGCGTGACCCAGATCTAATATGGGTCGTTCACATCAGACAAAACTTGTGCCTCACCTCAGTCGTTAATTGTGTTGACTGGTGCCTACGCGGCGTCACCAAAGTCGCTCCCTTCCGTTGATGAAAGGGGTAATATCACCGATACCCCTCTACCTTTTTATTTCATTTTTAGTCATGTAAATATGCTTTGTAATGTAAATAAATGTGGTTTTTTTGCATGGGTCCCTTGTTCTTCGGTGTATTTACATTCGTGTCCATACCATCTTACCTCACATGCTCCCCTACATGAGGTGGGCATTTCGTAAACATACCCCTACAAGATTTTGTATATGTAATCAATCCAAAAAATTGTATATTTGGTATAAACTTTTGTGCAATTTTTTGTAAAGAGATCTAAAACTTTTTGTATAAAGCATTTACACCCCCTATCAGGCGTGTATAATATAAATATTCATCGAAACAAAGCACATTTGCCCTTGAATATTATTTAAGGGTTCTATAATGGATGGAGACTTATTTTTTATTTACAAATTGGTTCCTGCCAGTTTATTCATTTTTATGCATTTTAGTTTAAATTTTATAAATATCATACATGTTCCAAAAATTTTGAAAAAATAGGATAATGTACATGGATGCTTGCTCTTTCACGCTAAATTTTTTGCATTTTATGCACATTTCCTATTTATTAAAATTCAAAAAGAGAATATTTTATCCCTATTTGAAGTAAAAATTACCTAAAAATTATAAAAAATTTTATAAAATTCCAAAAATATTGTATTTCTTATAATATTTATAACTTCAGACCAAAAGTCCCTAAAATGGAAAAAGAAAATGATAAAAAAATAAAAATCTCCAAAATGCTAAAAAAATATAAAAATTCTTCAAAAAATAAAAAATATTTATTTCTATCTCTAGATTTTATTTATATTATATATTATCTATTAAAAATAATTTTAAGAAATTTTGGACTGATTTTATATTTTTAATACCTTAAAACATTCGACCCATTTATTTATTCCCTTTTTTGGGATATTTGGATTTTAGAAATAAATAAAAATTAGCAAAAATACCCATAAAAGAATAAAAACATTAGAAAAAAAAAGCAAAAAATCATTTTATTTACTGAATTTTGATTATTTTTAGATTTGTTAAAAATTATATAACTCTACATTGTATTATATATCTATATATAGTATTATTATTACTAATTATTATAAAAACCTTATATATTTTAAAACCTTTAAAAAAGACTATTCTTGTAGCTATTTTCTGATTTTTGTATATTCATTATATTTATTCAATATATGCCTTATATCATATATACATTATCTTATATATATATTCACATACTCTTATATATAATATTTAATACTTAAAATACAAAGGAAAATAAATAAATAAATAAATATATATATATATAAATTAATGAATCAAAACCCCATAAAAATGTTAATTCATTGATTCATTTATTAAGCAGATACTTGTATAAATACATTTTACTAATTATTCATTATTTATTATAACTAATAAAATTGGCTACCATATTTTCTCTAAGTGGTTCGTCCTCTACATCCATACACATTATACACCTTTGTTTGTACAGTAAAATAAATTGTATTTCACATTTTTTTCATTCATTGATTATTCATATTTTATGGGTACTTGTTGATTGGTCGCTTGGTCTCTACAGGTTGTCGCCACATCGACTATGCTCCCGCCTTGTGTGGAGTGCGAGACCCTCCTCACCTGATCAAGCTAGCTCTATCACTTCGCCCATTTGAAATGAGTATCTTGGGGATCCCGAGTCGCACAATAATGTTGTCCTTGAGAAAGGAACAAACTGTACAACTATCAATGGCTCGGGTGGGTATAGCCTCCACCCAAAGACTAACATAATTCATGACAAGAAGGATGTACTGAAATCCCTGACTGGCAGGAAATAGATCCACGAAGTCTATGTCCCAAGAATCAAAAACATCTAAAATCTAAATATATCTCAGGGGCATGGTATCTTTGGAATCTACGGTTCCTTCCATTTTCTGACAATCATTACAACCTCAAACATAGTTTGTAGCATCCTTAAACATAGTTGGCCACCATAGTCCGCATTGTAAAACCTTTGCTACCATGCACTTCCCTGGATGATGCTCACCAAACTCTAATTGGTGACAATGCTCAAGCACATCGGTGTATTCCTCCTGACGAATGCACCACCTACAGACATAATCTGCACCCTCAAGAAATAGGTACGGCTCCTCCCAATAGTAAAGTGAATCTTAGATAAAAATCTATCTACCTTATGCTTAGGCCAATCTTGTGGAACTTTCTTGGAGACAATATAGTTCACATCATCATCATAACATGGAAGTGAGGTCACAAACAAAATGGTCTCATCTGAAAAGGTCTTTGAAATAGGAAGTATTGAATACTCAGAGGACTCTGCTTCTATGATCTTGGAAAGGTAATCTGCCACCACATTCTTTACCTGAAGTTTTTCTCGACTCTCTAAATAAAACTCCTGGAGATGAAGGATCCATTTGATAAGGTGTGGTTTGGCATCCATCTTTGCCAGTAAGTATTGTATGGTATTGTGATGCATGTATACAATGACATGAGATCCAAGGAAGTAAGATACAAATTTCTCTAATGCAGACACCACTGCAAACATCTCCTTATTTGTAACTGTGTAATTGCGATGTGCCTCATCCACAGTCTTGCTATCATAGTATATAGCAAATGGTATCCCATCTCTTCTCTGCCCTAAATAGCTCCGACTGTATATTCTGATACGTGTGTCATGATGTCGAAGGGGAGAGACCAATCATGTGGCTGAAGGACAGGAGCTCTAGTAACCATGTATTTCATCTAGTGAAATGAAAGGAGGACTTTCTCATCAACTACAAACTCACTCTCCTTGTACAGAAGCCCAGTCTAAGGCTTAACGATCTTATTGAAGTCCTTAATGAATCATCTACAACATCTAACGTGTCCAAGGAACGACCTCAACTACTTCAAATTCTGTGATGGTTCTAGCTCAAAGATCACATCAATCTTAGTCGGGTCAACTTCCACACCATGTTTGGAGATGACATGGCCCAATACAATTCCATTAGTCATCATAAAGTAACTTTTCTCCCAGTAGAGCACTAAGTTTACCTCACATCAATGTTGAAGTACTTGGTCTAAATGATTAAGACATGAGTGAAAACTATCCCCATAGATCAAGAAATCGTCCATGAAGACCTCTAGAAAACTACCTACCATGACATCAAAAACGGACAACATATACCTTTGGAATGTAGCTAGGGTGTTACTGAAAAATCCTAGATTACCCTTCTTAATTCAACCTAATTAACGATTAAATTTAATGATGTCGTTGCAGTCAGGTAAAATCGGACTTATCAAAACCACTTCGATTAATATTCAATTAAACGCAAGCGGAAAATTTTTCTATTTACTTGGGCAAGCCCAAGGTCGAACTCAAGGAGGCAGGTTTTTCTTAGATTAACTTAAAGTAGATTCAGATGCTAGGTTTTTAAGGGAATATTTTATGTCTTTTTTATGCAATTAAGAAAATACAAAGCAATCTAGACCAAATTCGAAGGTTAAAATGCAAAGTGTAATCAAATTAGGTCCAAAAATATGAAACTTGGCCAGAATGTTAAATGCAATAAAATTAAGCTACTACATTTTTTTGGAATTTTTTGACTCTATATGAATTAACTATGAATGAAAAATGAATGCAGGGTGATTTTTGCAAAATTAATTTTAATAAATATCAGATTAAATCATTTTCAGAGATAAAAATTATCCTAGATACTTCTACGTGAGATGCATCTAGGAAAATTACTAGACCTAAAAAATAATCAATTTAGGACCTATTAAAAATCAATTACGCAAAACACCCATTGTAATTTTTGGGCACAATGTAGAACTACCTAAACTAGACCTATTGTGAATTTTTGGAGTAACAGTCGATTTAATAATCAATTAAAGGCAAACGGTGGGAAAAATATGATATTTTCTACTAAAAGAATTATATTAAATACTTTGAAGCTCACAAAAATATAACAAGCCTTTGCAATGATGAAATCTAAGATGTTATACAATATGCAATTTTTGGAGTTAAGAAATGATGTTAAATGAATGTTTGAATAAACATGCAAATACAAAAAATAAATTGATTGAAGAAAATGTGCTGACAGGACTAAAGTGCAATTACCTAGACTGATGAGGACTTCAATGCAAATGACATACAGAGTCACGTGCTCATCACGTGAGGTTGCCTGGCGGGGATGTTTGCATCATTTCCATAACTCCCTTGGGCATGGCTGCAATTTCTCCGCGGATCGCACATGCAACTCACATGCGCAACGAGGTTGGGCATTTATGAAATGTTCCTAGTGTCGAGGGAGGCGAATGTAAATGTCCCTCGCACGTGCTCCCCACGTGCCAGGCCAGTTCAGCTCCTGCTTCGAGTTTGACTTCCATGTGGCGATCTCTGGAACTTTGGTCGAACCCAAAGCTATGGTCAGGACGAGGCTCGGCTCTGAAGGACTCTGGACCACTCGATGAGAATCGTGCATTTGGTAGCTGGCAATGCGAATCGGTTGTGGTGGAAGGCGGAGTCATTCGGACGGTCGACACACGACCAAGGGTCATCGTGGCGAAGGAGCATGCTGCTGTCGAAGATGGTCAGGCGGATCTCAAGGCGATGCAACAATGAGGGTCGAGGCGAGGGGATGTCATTGGAGGCTACTGTCTTGCTGGTGGTGACAGGATGGAGATTGACTAGAGCAGGGCACCTGGAAGGGTGTGATCGGAAGCACGTAGTCTGCGGTCGATGACGATGGCTTCATGGGGGCTGTTGGCTGCCCAATGCGGCGATGTGTTGTGGTGGTCTAGATTCTGTGGTAGCTAAAGGTGATGGAGTCGTGACGGTCGGTGACGCGTGAAGAGACGAGCAGGTAGGGGTGGTTGGCCCAGAATCGGATGAAGTTTATGTCGAGTGGGGGTTGAGGGTTAACGATCAGAAAGGCGGAGGCCGAGGGAGGGGAAGGATGGAGTGGTGACAGAGATCGACGAATGGATGGAGGGTTCGATTGAAGGAACAGAGAAATGCAGGGAAAACATAGGAATGGTAGAAGAAAAGCAATGGAGAAGAAAGGAGGACGAATAATAGGAAGAGAAGTTACCTGAAGGGGTAATGGTGTTGATGTTCGCTGGTGAAGGAGATATAGCTGAAGAAGCTCTATCTTGGTCATTGCCTCAAGTGCCTGGTGGAGATACGGAGCTCGAGCAGCTCCACGGAACAGGGATACAGCAAGGGGCATCCCCTTGGATCTCGACGGCCTACCATGTTGTCATCTCTTGTCGTCAACTCCCATGTTGTCATCAAGGAGAGGATGTGAGATAAGGTCTAAAGCTTGAAGTTGGCGGATGAAGGCAGAGGCGGGCGGAGACGACGTATTTATAAGATGGAGGAGATGAGGCGTAGTTGATGAGAGACGTGCCTTGCAGTTGTCTTAGAGAGCGAGATCGAGGGAGTCATGAGGAGCAGAGGTACTCGCGAGGATGGTGGACATCCGGGTCTCCTCCGTTGGATATTGGGCGAGTGGAGTGAGTGGTGGAGACGTCAATGAAAATGAAAGGGGGAGACAGTTGCGCGATGTGAAGTTCGTGGGGGATAAGGGACGAATGGAGGAGGAAGATGAGGTCTTGGTCGTTGGATCTCGCGATCCAACGGCCATGAGATGGGTGCGAATGGGCGGATCATATTAGATCTAAGGAGAATGGAAGGAAGGCGCATAGAGAGCCATGTATCGTAAGGCAAAGAAGGCGGTGATGAATGACGATGATTTGATCTGTGATCTGATCAGAGGACTGATGTTCAAAGCTGAGATGAGCGGCTCGGATGGAGGAACCGGGAGGCAATCTGTGGATAGAAGTATGACATGTGGCATTAGGAGGTTTAGGTGCTGGTGAGCGGTCCAGATTTGATCTGGACTTTGATCAGGCGGCTGGAAAATGGTGTGGGATCGTACGACACAGATTGGGGCGCTTGAAATCCATCCAACATCTAAAAGGAGAAGACATGTGGCGAGTGGATAGATGGGTTGTGTGGCGCAACCAGAATGCACCACGAGGCCCAATTGGATTATTTACTTGAAAAAACTCAAAAAAGAGGGTGAAAATGGCTGAATTTGGAAAAACTCAAAACATGAAAGTTGTAGATCTCGATGAGATCTACAAGTTTCTGTTGACCAGAAATGAAAATGAGGTCAAATTAAGGGAGAAAATACAAGGGTAAAAAGGTTAATATGTACAATATACAATAGGGGTCCAAACCCCAAGTTTTGCACACAATCTTCGATTTTAATGAAATTGGTCTTGTTTTAAAGGTCTTTGAATGTAGATTATTTAAAAGTGAGTAGTCCTAAATCGTAGATTGTATGAGCGAGATATGTGCATTTTAAGGTTTATAGTTCCAAACTTGGATTTGGGTTTTATTGGTCAATTTTACGAGTTAGTATTTTTTTTATATTTTTTCTTTATTAGTGTTAGTAATATATACACTATAGAGTTGATTTTATTAGATTTGGAGTGTATACAATATATACAAATAAGTGATTTTATCTAATATACAAGTCAATATTTACAGGTGAATTTGTCTCCTTATTTAATGCAAATATGAATGTTAAAATGCAGATTTTATTTACATATACATGAATGCTAATTTTGCAATATAAGTGATGAAATGCAGCTAATTACTTGGGAACAAAGCTCTATTTTCAACTTTTAGAGGGATGAATCACAAATTCATCAACCCCTATACTAAAACCTTGCTCATCCCTGAGCAACTAAAATGAAACGCAAAAGTGAAATGATTTTGGGTTCCATACCAAGGTCATGAACAAAAGTTGAAAATGGATCTTGACTCCACCTTTGGATTAATTGTGTGGCGGAACCTTATTGGGATCTGAATTTAAGACCTAACAGACTTTAAGTTCCACAAGTCTTCTATTCAAGATGCCTCAACAGTCAGGTCAGAACAAATACTCATACGTAAATTTCTGATTACTATTAATATTACTTGTACTGTGTAAGTGAAATATAACTCCCACATCAGAAATGGTAAAGAAACAACCTCCTCTAACAAGGTAACTCTAATTCCATGGTCCAGTAACTCTTTCCTCAAGGAGCGGGGTATTCCCTTCTAAGTTCAAGTGCAACCGGCTCAAAAAGAGGGGATGGAGAGAAGAATGGATGGTGGCCAGTGTAGCTACCTATACCAAGATGCTTGACCAGTGTAGTCAAGTCATCCAGATGCAGGCTTCTTGCTAATATACATACTTTGGCAGGCATTTTATTTTCTATCAGGCATGTCCACTTTTTTGGAGTTTTCTCTTTTCTTTTCTTTCCTTTCCTTTTCCCTTTTTTTTTGAAAATAAACAAGGTTAAGCATGTACATAAGGAGTTTTTCCTCCTTAAGCCAGCAGATTGTCCCTCTTTTGAAGCTTTATTGCAACCCGGAGCATCCCGTCCTTATACGTCAACACCATCAGACTAGGTTGAGATGCATTACCCTCCCTAGAGGAGGACGGATGCTTCTACCCGTGTGCTACTCCAAGCCAAAGGATTCTACCTCCTCACCACCTCATCAATGAAGAGTTGCGTGCATGGTGCTTCTCCAAGTTAGGTCACTATCTAAAAGAATCATGCGTGTGTACGAGATATTCTACTTAGACTAATCAAGATGACATGTGAACATAGACTTGCGGACTCAAAGAATTAAGTCACTTGACATGAAAAATCTTAACTCTAGTTCCTATAAGGTTCCTATGAAATTAGGTAGATTAAGGTCAAATCAAATTCATCCTCAACATCTCTTCATAACTTGGTTCAGAACCTACTAGCTTTCCACTTTGTATATGCAAGATATGCAGATGAGATATAGATGGCATGCTATGTAGATGAATGAAATGCAAGACATTTTTTTGGTGTCCATCCTATTTTACAACAAATTTTACAAAAGTATTATTTACAATAATTTTACAAATTTATACATAAGTATTATACAAAAATTACAAGTATTATACAATATACATATTATACAAGTATTTTACAATTTTTTTCAATTTTTACCCATCTCGTAATTATTGCATAATATATACAAAAATACGTGAAAGTACGAGCTATGGGTAAAGTATATATGTAATATATACATGCCCCCTATACTTAGTGGGTGCTATGTCCTCATAGCACGAAAAGAGAGGAAAAAGACATAGCTCGTGCTAAGCGTAGGAAGATAAAATTACAAAAAGTATAGAAGTTGTTCCCCCCCCATACTTAGGCTTTTGCAGCCTAAGCGTAGAAAAAGATCAAAAATGGGGTGGACGGGGTCAAGAGAGGAAATGGATGAGTATATACATAATGGGCATCGCCCCCCCCCCCCATACTTAGGCTCCGGTCAGCCTAAGTCTAGGACAGAAGTGGATGTAAGAACCGATGAGATCTGGAGGATGTACAACGAATGGTGAATAGACTAGGTCATGCCCCCCCCCCCATATTTAGGATATGGTCATCCTAAGTATAGCCATAAATTGAAAGGATATGGAGCCAGGGCGAGTGATTCGAATCACTGTGGAGGGAGGGAAAGAAAATATATACAAGAAGGGTGAGTATATAGAAGGATCAGGATCAGGATCTAAATCTGTTCGATGCTGCTGATGGAGAGAACTCAATGTTGCAAGGCATCATACGCAGTTCTATGTGTGTCTCCTGGGTCTGCCTCACGTATGAAAATAGTCTCCTCAATACGGACTAATTGTTCATTAGGTTCGACAAAGTGTTTCAGCAGTTGTCCATTAACTAGGGATGTTTGTGCTCCATCTGTAAGATCTAAGATCTCTACACACCCACTGTCATGCACAACATGGACTATGAACGGACCTGTCCACTTGGATTTAAGCTTCCCTTGGAAAACCTTCAGTCTTGCATTGAACAATCATACCTTTTGTCCAGGAATAAAGGTTTTTCATCTGATAAATCTATCGTACCAATGCTTTACCTTGTCCTTGTACACCAAACTGTTGTCAAATGCTCGGTTTTTGATATCCACAAGTTCATTCAGATCCATCTCTCTTTGTTTCTGCCCTAGGTGTGTGTTCCAATTGACCTTCTTGATTGTCCATTCGGATTTATGCACTAATTCTATGGGCGATTGGCACGGCTTCCTAAACACCATTCTGAATGGGGAGGTTCCTAATGGTATATTGTAAGCTGTCCTGTAAGCCCAAAGGACCTAATCTAAGATCTGAGACCTTTCCTTCCTTTCTGGGCAAACAAGCTTCTGCAATATGGTCTTAACCTTCCTATTTGATACCCCTACCATGCCAAGTGTCTGTGGGTGGTAAGGACTAGTGACACAGTGTTCGATGATGTAATCCTTTACTAGTTTCTTCATGTATCTATTCACAAAATGGCTACCCCCTTCGGATATCAACACTTTGGGGATCCTGAACCTAGAGATGATATGATCTCTAATAAATTTACAGACAGTTCTGTTGTCTGCGGCTCGGGTAGGGATATCCTCAACCCACCTTGACAGATAATCCACTGCAAGAAGGATATATTCAAAACCATGGCTAACCGGGAATGGGCCCATGAAGTCAATGCTACGGGCATTAAAGACATCATAAATGATGACATGCTACATTGGCATCGCATCCTTGAAACCAATGGTTCCACCCATTCGCTGGAAACCTGGGCACGACTTCGCAAAGATGAGAGCATCGTGAAACAGAGTCGGCCAATATAAGCCACATTGTAATACATTCCATGCGGCCCTCTTCGCGGAGTGGTGTCGTCCTGCCTCCAGACTATGCCAGAAAGTAAGGACACTCTGATATTCCTCCTGAGGAATACATCTCCTCCATACACAATCTGATCCTTTAAAGAAAAGGATCGGATCCTCCCAATGGTAATGTCTTGCATCCGACTTGAGTCGATCTATGTTGCTCTTGGGCCAATCTTCGAGAACTTTCTTGGAGACAAGATAGTTCACTATATTGGCATACCATGGAAGTGAGTCGATAACAAAAACCGACTCGTCTGGAAAGGAGTCTCAAATAGGTGTATCATCAGGATATCAAGAATTTCGAGACGGGAGAGGTGATCAGCCACTACATTCCTCTTTCTAGGTTTATCTCTAATGTCCAAGTCAAACTCCTGGATGAGTAAAATCCACCTAAGAAGATGTGCCTTCACACCCTTCTTTCCATTAGGTATCGTAGTATTGTATGATCTGTGAACACAATTACCATAGATCCGATGAGATGGGATCTTAACTTATCCAAGGCGAACACTACTTCAAGCATCTCTTTTTCGGTAATTGTATAGTTACGTTGAGTGGGATCAAGCACTTTGCTTACGTAGTGTCTAGTGAACGGGATACCATCCCTCCTCTGTCCTAATACAGTCCCAACAACAAATTCTGGGGTGTCCTTCATGATCTCTAAAGGAAGAGACCAATCTGGGGCTTGTAAGTTCGAGGCATCCATGATCATCCCTTGAAGTTTCTTAAATACCTCAAGACATTTATGATCGACAATAAACTCCATGTCTTTTCCTAAAAGCTCAGTTAGAGGTCGGACGATCTTTGAAAAATCTTTGATAAATCTCCTGTAAAAACCAACATGCCCAAGGAATGACCGTAACTTCTTTACGTTGGTTGGTGTCTGGAGTCGTCTGATCACGTCCCCCTTGGCAGGGTCAACCTTCATTCCTCTCTTGGAGATGACATGCCCCAACACAATGCCCACCGTCACCATGAAGTGACTTTTCTCTCAAGAGAGAACCAGCTTAACCTCACAACATCTTTTGAGGACTCGATCAGATTTCTAAGACAAGAATTGAAGGAATCACCGTGTATCGAGAAATCATCCATGAAGACTTCCAGGAATTCATCGACCATCTCGGCGAATACTGCAATTATTCACCTTGGAAATGTACCGGGAGCGTTGCATAACCCAAAGGGCATGCGCATGAAATCATAGGTACCAAAGGGGCATGTGAATATAGTTTTTTCTAGTCCTCGGGAGCGATAGCTACTTGGTTGTATCCCGAGAACCCATCTAAGAAGTAGAAGAATTCTTTTCCCGCTAATCTTTCTAGTATCTAATCAATAAATGGTAAGATAAAATGATACTTCTTTGTCGTGACATTCAAGGGTCGGTAATCCACACAGACACACCAGTACGTGGGTACTCGTGTCACGATCTCCTCCCCATCCTCATTGGTGGTTGTTTGAATTCCTGACTTTTTCAGGACAACATGGATAGGTGACTCCACTTGGAATCAGAGATGTGGTAAATAAAACCCACGTCACACCATTTATCAAGCTCCTTCTTTACAACCTCTCGCAAATTTGGATTCAAGCTGCATTGGAATTCACGAGAGGGTTTGGCTTCATTCTCAAGGTAGATATGTGCAAAC
Source organism: Ottelia alismoides (assembly GCA_037367405.1). Lineage (NCBI taxonomy): Eukaryota > Viridiplantae > Streptophyta > Magnoliopsida > Alismatales > Hydrocharitaceae > Ottelia > Ottelia alismoides. The sequence continues at coordinate 261,659 of JAZKJV010011098.1, forward strand.
ACATAGAGGTATTTATCCCGTGGAGATCGGAGATGCTATAGCCTATCGCCTTGTGCTTTTTCTCCAAAATCTCTAACAAGCGAGATTCCTGCTCCTCGGTCAATCGCGAACTGATGATGATCAGAAATTTCCTCTCTTGTCTCACAAGGAATGCCTACTTAAGAGTTGTGGGTAATGGTTTGAGCTCAGGTAAAGTGTGGTCATCATGAAAATCTGGCTCAAAAAAATCTGACTATGTGCTGGTAGTGGCTGGATCTATCTCAGAAATAACTGCCACCAACTCATTCAGCTCTGGAGTCGGATCGTCAAAAATATCCAAGCAATCGGCGAAATCCACGTCCAACTCATCATCCTCATCTTCTGAGTATCCTAAAGAGGGCAAGACTGACAGGCCCAGTTGGGCCTCTGTGTCATCAAAGATGTAGGGGGGTGCATTTTCTGTTTGATCTGCGCTAAGTTCGTTCCTATGGGTCTCGCAAACTGTCTCATGTACAAGATTCTCTCCATCAGAGAGGGACTCATTGGTGATAGCTGGGTTCTGTCTCCATGGCACAAGGGTGTCTACATGAACACAATCTGCCTCTGATGAAGTGTACTCGGTGCTTGATTCAGAATGTGGCCTCTATTACCTTGTCTACTACATCTCGAGTTCCTCATCTCCGCCTGGAGTTTGGAACTGAATTTTCCTAATTTTATAATCACATAAGGACTCTATTGTTCTAAGGAAGGGCCTTCCGAGAATGATTTGGGAATCTCTCCAATTTCTAAGGGTCTTCATATCAAGGATTGTAAAGTCCACCACGTAATCTCGACCCTCGACTTTGATGATAATGTTCGTCAATTCTCCCTTGGACCTCTTGGTTGATTTATCTGCGAACTGGAGTAAGATTCTGGATTTCCTAAGAGGTTCTAGGTTTAGCCACTCATAGAGGGATGTAGGCATCAGCTTAATTGAGGATCCATTGTCTAGGAGAGTGCGTGCAAACGCAGTGTAATCGTCATGACTCACCACATAATGGACACCCATGTCCCTTCGCTTCCTTGGAAATACATTCTTGATGGTGCAAGTAGTGGCTACTGACAAAACGTGTTTCTCAACATAGCTTGTGGTTTTCCTGCTGACCCTAGTAGGTGTGCATCTCACCCTAAGGTACTTATGAAATGCAGGTGTCATATCCATATACTTATCAAAAGGGATTGTGACCTTGATATATTTGTTGCAGAATTCTACCATCTTAAGGTCATCTTTTTGGAATTTTTTGGGTTTCTTGTTTCCTCCCTTAAGGGCACGGGGGAAAGGGAATATTGATGACAACTCAGATTCTGAAACTTAAAGATTCTCATTCAAACGGGGAACTGAGTTCTGTACAGGACTGGGACTCTGACTCTGACTTTGACACTAACTCGGACGGAAAAGAAATTCATGTAACGAAATAGGTGATGCATCTACCGTGACTCCTGGTGCGTCCTCCTCAGATGGAGGTGCGGGCTCCTCATCTATTTTGCTCGATTCATTATTGGTGCTCCTCTCCTTCTTCTTGCCATGGTGTTTTGAGGACCTGGAAATCCTCTTATTCTGCTGGTGATGGTGCTCCTTTGCCTCCAAGTTCTCCTCAAGTAGAGACTTGGCAGTGTCTTCCTCATGTACCCATGCACAATCACGTACGATCATGGTAATTCTGCTCCTGAGGGACATATGATTAACATTATCATACGAAAGGATCTCGTGTTCAGATAGAGAATAATCTGAATAGTATACCTGATTGTATGGTCGATGCTGACCTTGATTCGGGCTATTTGGGTTGGCTTGAACCTGGGCAGGAATTGGGGTCTTTGGTACCATCTGTTGATCCTGATGGCATGAGTCTCAGTTCAGATCTGTTGTGATATCCATGTAATCATTTTGTATCTGTTGAACCCTATCAGTCAGAGTCTGGATGGTCAAGGCGAGGGACTCTAATTCACTAGTGGGCGAGGCTTGCTGCTGCTGACCAGAGGACGAGTGATTTGGTTGTCTGTATTGGCCATATTGTCCTTGCCGGTACTGCTGCGGGTGGGACGTTGCGGTGTAAGGAGTTGGAGGGCCCTACTGGCCCGAGTGGAATGTGTGTTGCTCCTGGTGCTACTGAGGTTGATATCCTTGTCCCGACCAGGACTGTACAAAGCGTGGTGCAGGGATGGAGCTGGTTTCCTGGTAAGCTAGGGTCGGTCGGTGTAGCTGATTGTTCCCTATCCCTAACTTTCTATTGACGGGGTCATGGTTGTACCACATCATGTTGATCTCGAACACCTGCGGAGGCTCCTCGTAGACTGACTCCACTTGTAGGGGTGCGTGTTTCTCTTGTTGAGTGTACTACTGCTCCTCAACCCAGCTGCTCTGAGGCCCCTGTACCTGCTCCTGTACAAGATGAACTCGATGTATAGGTACAGGTGGTGCAAAAGGGGCAAGTAGTCGTATCTTGGCTACCTTCTTAGTCAATTCCTCCAATTGCTTCGGCAATCGTGAAAGCGCCTCATGGTCAGTGACCCTCTTATGGATCTGTTCTACCATAGTGAGCTTATCAACTATTATCCCCATGCTAGGGATTAGGTCACCTGTCAGAACCACTACAGTCCTCCTAGATGTCTCATTAGATAGGCTTGAGGGAGATGCCTGATAGGACCTGTTGGCTTGAGATCTGCATGTTTCCACCATCTTCTCTAGGATCTTCCATACGACATTTTAGTTCTTATTCAGATAGCTCCCTCCATAGGTTGCACTCACTAACCTCTGCATTTTTGAGGTCATGCCACAAAACAAGGTCTGGACTAAGATCACCTTGGTAATGCCATGGTAAGGTCATTTTTGTATTAAATCATTGAATCTATCCTAGGCTTCATGGAATGGCTCGTAGGGGCCCTGGGAAAAACTTGTGATCTTTGTCCTCATCTGGTTAGTACAATAGAGTGGGTATACCTTCTTCAGGAATAAATCTTTGAATTGCATCCAGGTCGTACATCTAACCCTGAGATTCTTCAACCAATGAGCAGCCTTATCTTCTCCTAAGGCAAATGGGGTAGCCATCAGCCTGATGTAATCTTGTCCAACCCTAGGGTGACTAAGGTTGTTGCATACCATCTCGAAGTCTCTCTGGAAGGCATATGGTTCTTCGGTGGCATTTCCATTAAACATCGGTAGCGGACTAAGAAAATGGGACTTCAGCTCGAATGCTTCTAGGGTACCTCAGGTACAAGCCGACTATGTATCTCATTCTCAGCTGGATTGTAGGCATCTACCATCGATCTATCAATTCCACCCGCCTCAATCACATGTCTCATCCTAGCCATAAGATTTGTATGCAGCTTCTCTGCTCTAGCTAAACGGGCAAGGATTTGCTGCATAGGGTCATCTCTGTGTTCCTCTTCATCAGGTGGTCTCTTAGGAGGCATCTTGGTTTCGGGTTGATCTTCTTCACCTGATACAACAATGTGGTCTATATTAGAAGAAGATTTAGGGATGAATATATTCTCTCCGAGGCGAAGGTCTTCCTCGTAGAGATGGGAGGAGACGAAAGGAATGGTTTTAGGGTAACCATCCTGAGAGTGGGGGACTCGAACTGAAGAGGGTCATGAGCTCGGGTTGGACCAAGTTGCGCTTGGACCGATGAAGACGAACTTCGTGAGGGGTTCAATGAGAGATTTGCGGAGTTGGAGTAAATATCCCCCAGTTAGTCATCTTGGATGGTATAAAGAAGAAACGGGAGTATAAATGTGTAAAGATAGGATTTGACTCCTACCTGAAGCAAGCAAATGAATCACAAAACCCTGAGTTCACACTCAACATGGTGAAGGACCCGAAACCAAGTCCGATTAGTCTGGTTAATTTTAAGTGTGATTTTTCAAGCAAATAGCCAGAATAACATGGCCTATAGGGAAGTCAGCTAAAAGCCGGATGTGTATCCCTTGTTTAACCTGTCGCCTAAGATACCAACGCCCTTCCTTTCTTCGCTCATATCCCTAGCTGAGAAGTTCAAGGACCTGCTCCTATCTATCTATCGAGGTAGCCAGAGGCTGACAAGTCTTTTAACTTCACCCCGAAGGGTTACTATCAACTAGTCACAGTGCACCGCTGCTTCACCCCTATCTACCTGTTGGAACATGTGGAGGCTACTTGGCGCTGGTCAGTTGAATCCATAATTCCGTCTGTGATATTTGCTAGGATCATGGTACATGATATGGAAGGTGGGGATTTTGGCTCTGCCTTAGGGTGTGCATATACACTTTGTACCCTCACTCAACCTGAAATCAAGGTCGGGGTTATTCTCCTGCAAACAAAATTTCCGATTTTATGTTGAATTTTTTGGTCAATTTATTTAGCAGTACTGATTTTAAGCTAGATTACCACTTGATTAGTCCAACACACAAGGCACGCCTATCATCCACTCCCAATTTCCTTTAATCCTAAGTTAGAAAACCAAGGGAGAAGGAGTCGAGAAAAGCCAGTGCACGATAAAACAATGATGTATTCCAAGTTCAGAAGACTTACAGTGATCCTCACGCTCTACATGTGGGATGCAGAACAGAATTGAAATTTTATCTAAATGAATGCAAGTGAGAAAAGTTGCTCCTAGACAAGAAGTTTTATTAGCGAGTGAAGAACAAGTTAGATTTGGCTACAGTTCTGCGGTTTAAGTGTGTCTTTTAATGGAGAAGTGTGGTCCAAGATATTACGAGCATAAACAGTCCTAAGAAAGCTCTAAGAGCCGCAAATGCAGGTCCTATCCTATGTCAAGCAACCACACGACATATAGAGTCTCTTTTTATTAATACTCACACGTGCGAGAACCCAAACGGGAACAGTTGTAAATGCAAACTTTTTTTTCTTTTTTTACAAGTTCTCTCAAAAACCACTCAGTTCAATTCGATGAAGGTTCCTCGGCTCTCCTGGTGAAGCGCCTTCGATTCCTTGTGTTCCTCGCATAAAAATAAACAATGGTCAGAGAGAGTAACACAGAATAAATGCTGAAAATAGACAGAAAAAATATTCACAAGAAAACCCGGGAATCACTCTCCTCGGCAACGGTGCCATTTGAAAACCCCTAAATTGCCCTTCTAAATTCAACGAAATTAACAATTAACTTTAATGATTGTAGTCGGGTAAAATCAAACTTATCAAAACCACTTTAATTAATAGTCAATTAAATGCAAGCGACAAATTTTTCTATTTTACTTGGGCAAGCCCAAGGTTGAACTCAGTGAGGCAACTTTTTCCTTAGATTAACATAAAATCGATTCAGATGCTAGGTTTTCAGGGGAATATTTTTATGTCTTTTTTATGCAATTAAGAAAATGCAATGCAATCCAGACCAAATTCGAAGGTTAAAATGTAAAGTGTATTCAAATTAAGTCCAAAAATTATGAAACTTGGCCAAAATGTTAATTGCAATGAAATTAATCTACTGCAATTTTTCTAGAATTTTTCGACTCTATTAACTGCGAATTAAAAATGAATGCGTGGTGATTTTTTCAAAATTAATTTTAATAAATATCAAATTAAATCATTTTTAGAGATAAAAATTATTCTAGATACTTCTATGTGAGATGAATCTAGGAAAATTACTAGACCTCAAAATGATCAATTTAAGACATATTAAAAATCAATTACGCAAAACACCCATTGATTTATTAGGGCCTCATTATGCATGCAAATGCTGTGATTTTTGGGCACAATGTAGAACTACCTAAACATGACCTATTGTGAATTGTTGGTGATTTTTGGAGCAACAGTTGATTTAATAATCAATAAAAGGCAATAGTGGGCAAAATATGCTATTTTCCACTAAAAGAATTATGTTAAATACTTTGGAGCTCACAAAAATATAACAAGCCTTCGCAATGATAAAATCTAACATGTTCTATAATATGCAATTTTTGGAATTAAGAAATGATGCTAAATGAATGTTTAAATAAGCATGCAAATACAGGGGCATGGATGCAAATACAAAAAATAATTTGATGAAAGAAAATGTGCTGACAGGACTAAAGTGCAATTAACTAAACTGATGAAGACTTCGATGCAAATGACCCACTGAGTCACGTGCACATCATGTGAGTTTGCCTGGCGGGGATGCTTGCGTCATTTCCAGAACTCCTAGGGGCATGGCTGCAATTTCTCCATGGATTGCACGTGCAACTCACGTCAGCTACGAGGTTGGGCCTTTATGCAATGTGTCAAGTGTCAGGGGAGGCGAATGTAAATGTCCCTCGCACGTTCTCCTCACGTGCAAGGTCGGTTCGGCTCCCGCTTCAGGTTTGACTTCCACGTGGCAATCTCTGGATCTTCTGTCGAACCCGAAGCTATGGTTAGGGTGAGGCTCGGCTCTAAAGGACTCTGGATCACTCGATGAGAATGAGGCGGTTGGCAGCTGGCGATGCGAATTGGTGGTGGCTGAAGGCAGAGTCGTTCGGGCGGCCGACACACGGCTAAGGATTGTCGGGGCGGAGGGGCATACCGCTGCGGAAGATGGTCTGGTGGAGCTCGAGGCGGTGCAGCGATGAGGGCCGAGGCGAGGGGATGTCGTTGAACGCTACTATCCTACTATTGGTGACAAGATGGAGGTTGACTGGAGCAGGGCACCTGGAAGGGTGTGCTCGAAAGCACGGAGTCAGCGGTCGATGGCGATGGCTTCGTGGGGGCTACTGGCTACCAAGGCAGGTATGTGTTGTGGTGGTTTAGATTCTGTGGCAGCTGAAAATAATAGAGTCGCGACAGTCGGTGACGTGTACAGAGACGAGCAGGTCAAGGTGGTTGGCCCAGGATCAGATGAAGTGTATGTTGAGTGGGGGGTTGAAGGTTGATGATCAGGAAGGTGGAGGTTGAGGGAGGAGAAGGTTGGAGTGGTGACGGAGATGGACAAATGGATGGAGGGTTCGATTGAAGGAACATGAAAATGCAGGGAAAACAGAAGAATGGCAGAAGCAAAACAACGGAGAAGAAACGATGAGGAATAAGGGGAAGAGAAGTTACCTGAAGGGGGGATGGTGTTGATGTTCGCTGGTGAAGGAGATAGAGTTGAAGAAGCTCTATCTTGGTCGTTGCCTCAAGTGCCCGGTGGAGGCACAAAGCTCGAGCAGCTCCGCGGAACAGAGTTGCAACAAGGGGCATCCCCTTGGATCTCGTCGGCCTACCATGCTGTCGTTGCTCGTCGTCAACTCCCCTGCTATCACCAAGGAGAGGATGCGAGATAAGGTCTAAGGCTTGAAGTTGGCGGATGAAGGCGGAGACGGGCGGGGCGGCGTATTTATAGGATGGGGGAGATGAGGCATAGCTGATGGGCGATGCGGCTTGCAGTTGACTTAGAGAGCGAGAGAGAGGGAGTCATGGGGAGCGAAGGTACTCGTGAGGATGGTGGACGTCAGGGTCTCCGCTGTGGGATAATGGGCGAGTGGAGTGAGTGGCGGAGACAACAGGGAAAATCACATATTCATCAGTTACACAATCCAAAGGTCATTGACGGGTCGCTAAATACGTGTTATAATTTGGGTTCGCTGTGGTACGTGTACTTAGCGATTCGGTCAGAACCGAGAGAAGATCTCCGTGAAGAGTGTCTTGGCTTTAATTTATATCCCGGGCAAGTCCGGGGTCGAACACAGGGAGGCAAAGGAACAACTTGAGGGTAATTCTAAAACTTAGATCTCGATTTCCAAATGCGATTTTTTTAATATTTTTTAATGCTCAAACAAATGTAAATGCAAATGCGGCTGAATTAAAACACTAAGAAAGCATACAACAAGGCCAAATTAACTTGAATGTCAAATCAATTCAATTTAGCTAAATTATATTTTTCCTAGAATCCTAATCCAGATATGAACACCAAACATATTTTTTTGCATTTTTCGGGATTAACATGCAACAATGAAAAATGCACACTTTTTATGGATCTTTTCACAATTTTTCGAACAAACAGTAAGCAAAATAATGAAAAATTTACTGAAATGAAAACATGATGTAAGGAAGCTACAGTAATATTATTTTTTGGATTTTTTTGACAAAATATGAATTTTTTATGCATTTTTTAGTGAAAACAGAGTGACAGTGAGTAATTAATTCTTAATTAATCCAAAATATCAAATTAACCAGAGTGTGAATTATCTCAAGTAGATATTTTCATATGACATCCGGGATACTTGAAATTTCGCAAAAAGGATATATGTGGATTTATTAAAAATCAAATACTAAATTCACTCTACAATTTATTTTAGGCACATGACAATTCCACTTTGGATGAAATTTGGATAGTATCTCAATCACATATCAAGGCATCATAAATAATTTTTGTGGAATTTTTGGAGAAACTGTGAGTTAAATATGATTTTGAGAACACTGATTGGGTAAAATATGTAGAATTTCAGTTTAACAGTTTTAATTAATTCACAATAACTCGTAAAAATACAAATAAATATCCAAAAGGTAGAGAATTAGTTGCTCAACATCAAACCGTTTTTCATTGAATAAAAAGATGCATAAATGAGGTCCAAATTAATCCATAAAGACAGGGGTCTCTATGCAATTTCAAGAAAGAAACTCACAAGCAAACTATATACAGGGACCAAACAGTAATTACAAAAACTTGAGAAATAAAAGGTACAATTTTTACAAATAAAAAAATAAAGAAAAAAGGTTGGACCTTCTTCTCCAGGCCGATTGGGGGTGAACCCAAAAAGGGGGAGATGGCGGGGTTGGCTCGGCGGCTGGCACGGGTGGCGGAGGCGCGCGCCGGCGGTGTGGAGGAGGAACAACGTGGCGGAGGGGACGGCTGGGCTGGTCGGCGGAGCTCGACGGCTGGCGAGGGCGATGGCGGAGCTCTTGCAGAGGAGAGGGGATTCTGCGCTGACGTGGTCGTGAAGAGGGCGGCCCACGACGGCGGCGGCACCGCGCGTGGCCGCAGTGGCGCTGAAGGAGGCGGTCGTGCTGTGCTGGTGGCGGCGGAGGGCCACCAGCGCGCGGTGGCCGTGGATAGAGGAAAGGGGGGCGGCGGCGGGTGGGGGCCCCTGCTCCCTCCGTTAGTTTTTTTAATTTTTAATTTTTTTTAATTTTTTTACTGCTGTGAAAGTTTTTTTTTAATTTAATTTTTTTTAAATTTTTTTGTTTTAGAGAACAGAAAATAAAGAAATGCAATTGTAATATGAACAAATGCAAATATAGTTGTGGGTTGATCGTGATGATGAAATATTAAAATGACATGGTGACGAAGGGGTGTTGATGTGAAGTAAAAAAATGATATGATGAATATGATGAAGATATGGTAGACAAATGAAGATGTAGTGGTGATAGTGTGATAAAAATTGCAAACAAAATAACAATGATGGAAAAATGAGAAGAAAATACCTACGGTAGAAACGGTCGCCTATGGTGTGCTCGTGAGAGCACGGTCTTCGCTCGAATCGCTGGCGTGCGATGAGCTCGAGCAGCGCGCGGTTGCGGCTGCGATGTTGGCCAAAAAACCAACGGATCTCACCGGAGAGAGGGCCGTCGTCGCTCGACCGCGGTTGCGTCGCTATCACCGATTCAACTCTGGAAACTAGGCTCTCCTCACATAAAGATGGATCAAAGGTAAATTGAGGAGGATGTGATGTATATATGGATGATGAAATGAGAGGTTATTAAAATGGTGGGAGGTTATTTTATTAATGGAGTTGAATGGGAAGTTTAAAAAATGGTGGGGTTGAATGGAGGTTGGTGATAGGATGAGTTGAATGGTGGTTGTTGTAGAGAATGTATAATAAATAAATAAATGAAATAAAGTAGGCTACTTTAATTACAATAGAATAAAAGAGAAGGAAATAAATAGTGGAGAATTTATAAGGGAATACATACAACATGTACAATTTTTTGTTTACTTTTCTAATTTGTTTTTTTTTGTCTTTTTAATAAGAGATATTACAATAGAAAAATACTATAAAATAATATAATTAAAATACAACACAACAATAAAAAATGAGGAAAGAATGAATATATACAAAATATACAATGTACATTTAGGTCCCAAAACCCAACTTTTGCAAATGAGCTCCGATTTTAATGAAATCACTTCCGTTGGATAGATAATTTTCTAACTTGAACTCTAAAAGTGAGTTTGGTGAATTTGGAGTTCATACGGAGCGGGAATTTGGCTTGGAAGTTGGTCTTTACGGCTTTTTCTCCTTGGGATCTAGGAGTATTTATTTGAGGCAAAATTTATTCTGTATTTTTGTATTTTTATATCATTGTTATGAACAAGTTAGAGAAAGAATTAGCCAAAAAGGAGTTGAAATGAATTTATTAAAAATACATGAAGTTTTGGGCTATTTACAGGTGAAAAACTCCTTTATTTTTTAGGCTTTTTATTGTTAAATTATTTTGTACAATATAATATACATTAATCAGTGTGTTTTATTCACAAGAGTCATTTTGTTAATTTATTGATTTTATGGACATTTTTATGGGATTTTACTCGGAGATTTTGCTAAGATCAAGATATTGCGATGATGAATAGTGGATTCATCACCCCCTATACTTAAACTTTGCTAGTCCTCGAGCAAATAAAGAATGAATAAGTTGGATTAACCCCTGACTGTGCACGTGAATGCAAGACTTGATCCGTTCAAGAACTCTCAGTTTTAGAGATCCTAAAATTCTAAGCTGAACCAAGCTCTAGTCAAAAGGTATCCAATTTCTATAATCATCAGACTCTCTTTGTATACATATATAGTAGGGATATGACTTTAAGTGTTGATCGCAGCTACAAGAGTAGAGTCACAACGTCACCCAAGGTTCTAGTCCAAGAGACTCTCCTAAGGACCCCATCCTCAACACTAGGGAATAAACCATTTCTTGCATCCAATCCATCGTCTCTTTAGTTGTCAGACTTAAAAGTGTAGATGGAAGGCCAGTTGGTGGAGGGTGTAGGATTGTGTCATTTCTTCTCTCCCTCTCATTGGAACAAGGATCCTCTCAAGTGCCTTATTACTCAACGCATATTTTTGGTGTTGATCAGTGCGTCCATCAAGAGAAGTTGGAGCCGTCTGCACTTGTTTTCCTGGGAGTACACCGGGGTGTGCCTTTTTTGAGTACCTATCGTACCTTCTACACCCAGACTTGTAGCATTTACGATGCAGAGCCCTTTTTTGGTGCAAGCCCGACTCCTGATCCTAATAGCGGTGGTCCAAGTGGACACTTTTGAAATGGTTGGGAGTGCTCGCCTTTGGTGGAAGCTCTTTTGATAATTGACTTTGTATGGAATGAGAGCTTTTCTTTGGCATTTCATTGCTTTGTAGTATTTTTGGCTAGCTCCACTGCTTTTACCAAGAGTTGGCGCACACTGATCAACATTTTTTATTTTATCACACCCTGGCACATAGGTAAATGTCAAGAGATAGTACAAGAACCATGTTCTCATACTAGCTAAAAATGCTGACACTCAGGTTTCATGTAGCCTTCATTGATTTTATCCCATCCTCGAGCATCATCAAATCAAGTCCAAACTCAAATCACTCATCCCAGTTCCTCAAGTGAAATTTCAACTCATCTCATCATAACTGTAGCCGTGTATGTGAGGTGCTGATCATATTCTTAAGGTAGAGACTAAGCATGCAATATAGCACACAAATCTTTCAAACTAGGGAAATGTGAATAATTAAGTCCAAGACCCTAATGACTAAGGCTGGTTAACTCAAAATCTCAAGAGCTCATAAACCAAGTGTTCTTGAACATCACTAGTCTTGTGTGAAAGTGAATGTGTCAGGGGTTAAACCAACTTATTAGTTAGTTTTTTTGTGATTTTTTTTAAAATTTCAGAAAAAAGATTTTTTTTACAAACAAAGGCAAAGAAGTTTTTTTTAGAAAAAGTTTTGCTTTTTTTGTTTTTTTGGGTAAGACAAAGGTTTTTTTTTCTTTGAAAAGTTTTTTTTTGAAAGTTTTTTTTGAAAAGGTTTTTTTCTCTTTTTTTGGAAAATATAGGTAAATAAGAAAGAACACATTTTTTTGAAAAAAAAATTTAGAGCAAATAAGGAAAGAGAACAAAATTTTTTTTTGAAAAGTTTTTTTAAGAGATTTTCTTTTGAAAAAAATTTTTTACCCACCCCATAATTATTGTATAATATATACAAAAATGCGTGAAAGTACGAGCTATGGGTAAAGTACATATGTAATATATACACGCTCCCCTATACTTAGCATGTGTTATGTCCTCATGGCACAAGAAGCGAGAAAAAGACATAGCTCATGCTAAGCGTAGGATGGCTAAAACAATAAATAGTAGAGAAGTCGATCTGCCCCCCCTATACTTAGGCTCTAGTCAGCCTAAGTGTAGAAGAAGAGCAAAAATGGGGCGGACGAGGTCAAGAGGAGAAATGGATGAGTATATACACATGACGGGTATCGGCTCCCCCTATACTTAGGCTCTTGGTAAGCCTATGTATAGGACAAGAGTAAGTGTAAGAACCGATGTGATCTGGAGAATATACAATCAAGGGAGAATGTACAATCTTCATGACGAGTAATAAGATGTATCTGCTCTATGTTCACTCTATATGAAATTGATGACCTTGACTTGGAATAACTGCTCTTTCGAATCAACAAAATGCTTCAACAGTTGTCCATTTACCACATGAGACTGTGCACCATCTGTGAGATCAGCTGTCTCTACACTTCCATTCTCGTGCACTTTCTTAACAACAAAGGGACCCGTCCATTTAGATTTGAGCTTCCCATGGAACATCTTCAACCTAGCATTGAACAACCATACCTTTTGTCCTGGGACAAAGTCTTTGCACCTAATGTGCTGATCATGCCATCTCTTTACTTTGTCCTTATAAATCAAACTGTTGTCATATGCCCTGCTTCGGATTTCCACGAGCTCGTTCAAGTTCAAGTCTCGACAAAGTTTCCCTAGGTGACAACTCTAATTAATCTTCTTAATTGCCCATTCGGATTTATGAATAAATTCTGCGGGCAAATGGCATGGCTTGCCATAGATCATTCTAAATGGTGAAGTACCCAATGGTGTCTTGTAGGTTGTCCTATAGGCCCACAGAACTTGGTCCAAGAGCTGAGACCAGTTCTTCCTATCGGGACGAACCAATTTCTGCAAAATACACTTCACCTCTCTGTTCGAAACCTCTGCCATGTTGTTGGATTGTGGGTGGTAAGGACTAGTAACTCTATGCTCAAATCCATAGTCCTTAGCTAAAGATCTCATATCTCGGTTCACAAAATGGCTACCCCCATCAGATATCAAAACTTTTGGCACCCCGAACCTAGCAATAATATGGTCTCTCACAAACTTACAGACAGTCTTGCTGTCTGCGGTTCAGGTTGGGATAGCCTCCACCCACCTAGATAAATAGTCAACCGCCAACAATATGTACTCATGTCCTTGGTTGTTGGGAAAGGGACCCATAAAATCTATGCCCCATGCATCAAAAACATCACAAATAATCATCGGTTGCATGGGCATCTCATCTCTCTGTCCAACTATCCCTCCCATCCTTTGACAGATAGGGCACGACCGTACAAAATCAATAGCATCTCTAAACAAGGTCGGCCAATACAGTCCATATTGAAGTACTTTGTGAGTGGTTCTCTTTCCCGAATGGTGTCCTCCGGCCTCAAGTGAATGACAATATGTGAGGACACTCTGGTAATCCTCCTGAGGAATACACCTTCTCCAAACACAATTCGGTCCTTCGAAGAAAAGGAAAGGATCGTCCCAGTGGTATCTCCTCGAATCTGACTTCAGTCGATCAATGCTGCTCCTAGTCCCACCATGGGGAACCTGCTTGGAAACAAGATAGTTCACCATGTTGGCATACCACGGGAGTGAGTCAATAACACAAATTGATTCATCTGGGAAGGTCTCTCTAATCCGCTCATGATCAGGAGAATCCTTAAGTTCAATCCGAGAAAGGTGATCAGCCACAACATTCTTCACTCCAGGTTTATCTTTTATCTCCAAATCAAATCCCTGGAGGAGTAAAATCCACCTAAGAAGACGCGCCTTCGCGTCCTTCTTTTCCATTAAATATCGAATGGCTGTGTGATCAGTATAAATTGTCACCTTAGAACCCAAAATATATGATCTGAACTTCTCGAGGGTCCATACTACCGCGAGCATTTCCTTTTCAGTCATTGTATAATTTTTTTGTGTAGGATCTAAAACTTTGCTCGCATAATGAATCGCAAACGGAATCCCTTCTCGACATTGTCCTAACACAGCTCCTATAGCGAAATCTGAAGCATCGGTCATGATCTCAAAGGGGAGAGACCAGTCAGGAGCTTGTAGGATAGGCGAGGCACAAATCTTCCTCTTCAAGAGCTCAAAAGCCTCCAGACACCTGTAATCTACAACGAACTCTGTGTCTTTCCCTAAGAGCTCAGTCAGTGGGCGGGCGATCTTTGAAAAATCCTGAATGAATCTCCTATAGAATCCAACATGCCCTAAGAATGACCGCACTGACTTCACGTTGGTAGGTGGATAGAGTTTCTTGATCACCTCCACCTTAGCAGGGTCAACCTCCATTCCCCTTTTGGAGATGACATGCCCCAACACGATACCCTCCGTCACCATAAAGTGACTCTTCTCCCATGAGAGTACCAGATTCACCTCTCTACACCTCGTAAGGACTCGGTCCAAGTGTGCTAAACATGTATCAAAAGAATCACCATGGATCGAGAAGTCATCCATGAACACTTCCAGGAAATCTCCCACCATCTCGGCAAATATGGCTATCATGCACCGCTGAAATGTGCCCGGGGCATTGCAGAGCCCGAATGGCATGCGCCTGAAAGCATAAGTGCCGAATGGACATGTGAATGTGGTCTTTTCTTGGTCCTCAGGGGCTATGGCCACCTGGTTGTAGCCAGAGTACCCATCAAGAAAATAGAAGAACTCTTTCCCTGCTAGTCTCTCCAAGATCTGATCCATAAACGGCAAGGGAAAGTGATCTTTCTTGGTCGCGACATTCAGGCGCCTGTAGTCAACACAGACACGCCACGACGTAGGTACTCGTGTCACGATCTCTACCCCCTCCTCATTGGTGACCATCTGAATTCCCGACTTCTTCGGGACAACATGAAGCGGGGCCACCCACTTGGAGTCAGAAATATGGTATATAAACCCTGCTTTGCACCATTTGTCAATTTCTTTCTTCACTACTTCCCGTAGATTGGGGTTAAGTCTCCTTTGGAACTCACGGGAAGGTCTCACATTATCCTCAGTAAAAATGTGGTGCGAGTAGAGAGCGTGGTTGATGCCCACGAGATCCGACACTGTCCAGCATATTGCTTTGCGGTTCCTCTCTAAGACTTCTAACAACCTAGACTCCTATTCTAAATTCAAGTCTGAGCTAATGATGACAGGATATCTCTCTTTGGGTCCCGCAAGAAAGGCGTACTTGAGTGTAGGAGGTAGTGACTTCAGTTCTGGCAATGTGGTATCATCAAGCAGATCTGGCTGAACTGAATCTGAATCTGGTTCCGTGCTGCATGAAGGTGGGCTAAGCTGAGTAGTACTCGCCACCAAATCAGAAGTATCGGGAGTCGGATCGTTAAAAACATCCAAACAATCGGCAAAAGCCACGTCCGACTCATCATCTATGTCGCATGATTGTTCCGAAGAGGATGGAACTGACAGATCCGGATGGATCTCTATGTCATCATGAGAATAGGTTGATGCATCTCCCACAAGATCAGACAACACCTGGCAAACTGCATCATCCACTATGCCCTTTCCAGATGAAAGCGACTCGCTCTGTCCTGAAGGAATCTGTCCCCAAATCCCAACTGTGCTAATCAAACTGCAGTCTACCTCTGAAGATGAGTACTCTGTGCTACTCTCTGAATCAGGTCGCTGACACTTGGTTTGCTTCATCTCAAGATTCACTTCTCCGCCTGGAGAACGGAATTTCATCATTCTCGTACCATAATCGAAAGCTGCACCTGCGGTCCTAAGGAAGGGCCGTCCGAGAATGATCTGAGATTCTCTCCAATGATTAGGGGTCTCCATGTCCAAGACTTTGAAGTCAACCTGATAGTTCTGCCCCTCAATCGAGACAACTACGTTCTTCACTTCTTCCTTAGGTCTCTTCACTGAACGATCTGCAAATTGGAGTAAAGCTCTAGATTTGCGAAGTGGTCCCAACTCCAATTTCTGATATAATGCTAAGGGAAGTAAGTTAATCAAAGAATCGTTATCCAAGAGTGTGCGTGCAAACGCAATGTCGTCAATACGACTCTCCACATAGTGCGCACCCATGTCTCTCTTTTTCCTTGGCAAAGTCTGATTCTTGAGACAATAGGTTGTGGCTACCGATAAGACATGTGTCTTTATATTTCGGTTATCTTTCTTCCTGCTAACCCTTGTAGGTGTGCATATCACCTTAAGGTATTTTTGGAAGGCAAGATGGTTAGCCACATATTCATCAAATGGCACCTTAACTGTGATATTTTCTTTACAAAACTGTGCCATATCGGGGTCATCTTTCTGAATCTTTTTGATGCGCTTTCCTGCCGTAAGAGCACGGGGGAAAGGGATGGAAGCTAGAGAAACAAAAGATAAAGAGTCTGAATCATGAACTGAAAGATCATTCTTGGCATTAACGGAAACGGAGTTCTTCATACATGAATCTTTTTGATGCAACATGGGATCGAAATCAAAACTATCTACTACAGGTTGTGGAATATAAGCTGGAGTGGTATCAGCCACAACCGGAGATGCAAGGTCCTCCGTAGACTCAGAAGTGTATCCATGCTGCCGATGCTGCATACGTGCTCTCCTTCTCCTCTCAGCTCCCTGAGTAGAAATCCTCGAATGATGCTGATGGGGCTCCGAAATATGATGTCTCTCCTCCTCGTCCTCTGAAGACTCCTCAGGTAGAACTCCAGAGATGCCCCTCCTCGTGTCCCTCGCCCGGTCAGGTACGGTCACGGTCCTTCTGCTCCTGAGTGACATGTGGTTAGCCTCGTCACACGAAAGAATCTCATGTTCAGATCTAGGAGATGTTGAATAGTATACCTGACCAAAGTGCTGCTGAGAACCAGATTGGTTCAGGCTATTGGGGTTAGCCTAAACTTGGGCTGGGATAGAGGTAGAGGGTGCAGTCTGCTCGTCTCGCCATCTGGACAAGCGGTTGACATCTACCCGTAAGTCATGAATCTCGTCCTGTAGGAACGTAGCTCGTCGAGTATCTGCTGTTGAATATCCACGGGATTAGACGATGAAGGAAGTGGATAAGATTAGGAAGAAGTACGGGAAGACTGGCCCTGCTGGCCAGAGTACTGCCTCTGCTGGGGTTGTGGGCCCTATTGGCCCGTTTGGTAATGGCCATGTGGGCCATACTGCTGGTACTGCTGCTGGTACTGCTGCTGCTGCTGGGGTGGCTGAAATCCAGGGCTCTGCTGTGAAGGAGGTGGTGCGGAGGTGAATGCGGTGTTGTAAAAGGTCGAGGGACGCTGGTAGGTCTGTCGGTCTCCCGTACTTCCCTTCCTGCCAGGGTCCTGAGTATACCATACTCCATTCACCTCCCAAACCAGTGGAGGCTCCTCCTGCACTATCTCTGCTAATGGAGGTGGCTGCTGGAAAGAATGGGTGTAGGATTGGTCCTGCTCCCACGGCTGGGGTTGCCCTGACACCAACTGCTCCTGAATATGGTGAACTCGGTATACGGGAGTAGAGGGTGCAGTCACGGCAGGTATCTTTATCTTAGATACCCTATCAGTCAACTCCTCCATTTGTTTTGGAATCTTGGAGACATTCTGGTCCAATTCATCTATTCTCATGTCGATCCTCTCGACTACAGTAAGCTTGTCAGCAAGGAGTCCCATGCTAGGGATCACATCCTGAGAGAGATCGACTATAGTTGGTTTTCCCCCTCCAGATGAGACTGAACTAGGGGATGGTGTATAGGCCCTGCTGGCCATCTGTGAGCGGTTAGTTTCAGCCATCTGCTCGAATACCCTCCAGACGGTATCCGCTTCTCGTGATGTATAGCTGCCTCCACAGGCAGCGCTCACTAAACCCTGCATCTCAGGGTTGAGACCAGTGAAAAATGATTGGACCAAGATATTATCATCTAAATTGTGACATGAACACTTCTACAGGATGTCCTTGAATCTTTCCCAAGCATCACAAAAGGCTTCATGGGGTAATTGGGAAAAACTTGTAATGCGCGTCCTCATCATGTTAGTTCTACTCAACAGGTAGAATTTCTTTAAGAATAGGTCCTTGAACTGGGCATAAGTGGTGACAATGATTCCAAGATTCTTCACCCAGTAATCGGCTTTTCCAGCCAAGGCAAATGGAAGGGCTTTGAGCCTAATATAATCCTGGCTAACATTATTATGTTTGAGGTTAGCACAGATGAGCTCAAAGTCCCTTAGGAATGCATATGGCTCCTCAGAAGCATTCCCATCAAAGTGTGGCAGCAGGTTCAGAAAATGCGGCTTCAATTCAAAATCAACATTAGGTTCGGCCGGACTCAAGTAGTTGTGAATTTGATATTGTCCGGGGTTATGTGCCGCATCCATAGGTGGTTCGACCCCAACATTGAGTTGTCCTAACTGAGCTCTGAGTAGTGCATGTTGCTGCTCAGGTGCAGCTAATCTGGTAAGTATCATTCTCATTGGGTCTTCATGGTTCTCTTCTTCCTCTTCTTTCTTCTTTGGAGGCATTTTACTTGTGTCTTCTATATGGCCTGAATCAGCAATGTGTTCTTGATTAGAAGAGGATTTATGAATCAAGATATTATCATCGAGGCGAAGGTCTTCCTTGATGAGGTGGGAAGAGAGAAAGGGAATGGTTTGAGAGTAACCATCCCGAGAGTGGGTGATCCTGGGCTCAAGAGGGTCATGAGTCCAGGTTGGTCCATGTTGCGCATGGACCTGTGAAGACATACTTCTTGGAGGGTTCAACGAGAAATTCGCAAAGTCTGAATAAATATCCCCCCAATCAGTCATCTTCGATGTCAAAAGAACCGATTAGAACACGATATTCAATGAGGCGCTAGTTCTACAGTGCACGTAAATGTGCGGAGTAAACTCACACAATACAAACACAATCCAAACCCTCAGTTTCACCAACTCAACACGTGAAGGCCGTAAGAGTTCGGCCGAATTATCTTGTCAATTTTAGTTGGTGAGAAATACAATCTTGGAAAGATTAACGAGCTGTTAGGTGTCCGTATTTTCCTACAGACTGGCCCGATTCTTACGACTAGTTTGGCCTACTTTCAGCCAGTATAGGAGTAAGTACAAGCCGAAGCCCGTTCCTTGAGGACTAAAGTGCCCTCTAAACCTCCCACTCTGCTAAGGAAGTCCGGACCATATAAATACGGCTACCTGTATTCCTCACTGAAAAGTAGCTAATCGCCTGAAAATAAAGAACCAGTAATAAGTAAGAAATCCAGACTTGGCTCTATCCTAGGGTCGTCTCTCTCTCACTTGCAAGTAAAACAAACAATGAGGGCTTTATGCACCCCAGAACAGGGGTTTTTTTATTCCAATTATTTTAAGTCGACCTGCTCAATTCAGTCCCAATTTTAGAGTTAGTTTATCACTTGAAATTTATGTGAACACACAAGCACGTCTACCATTCAGTCCCAATTTCCTTTTGACCTTAAGTTGTAAAACAAGAAGGGAATCGGAAATCAGAATGTAAACGAGAAACTATGATGCATGCTCAGAAGAAGGTATACTTACAGTGAATCCCAGCACTCTCCATGCGTTATGCAGAACAGAATTTATAAATTTTACACTAAATGCATGCAGATCGAGAAAATCGCACCTAAACACTACTATTAGCAGGGAAGAATTGATTTGATTTGAGCTAAGTGGTACGTGTCTATGTGTGTCTCATTATGAATCTAATAAGATAAGTGAATCTTCTAAGATATGTGTGGCCTAAATTACGATGGGCACAAACAAATTTGATGCTAAACTACCGTGTGCCTAATCCTTAAGTTCGCCACTCAAGTCGAGCCCACCCTCATCGGAGAGTGAAACATGTCTCGACACATCACAAATAATGTCCAAGTCTTTTTACACACGCGATCTCTCAAAGAAGAGCCTCTATAAATGAGAAACTACCTAAATAATTACAACAATTTACAAAAGCTCTCTCGAAATAAATAAATTCTCCAAGCTCTTCAGCAGTCGGCACGCGTCACGTCCGTCGACCTCCGATGCACTCCAAGGTCCACCGGGCCCTCGCAAGGAAAATGAGATTTATATTAGAGAGATAAACAACAAAATATATACAAAAAAATAGAGAAGAATGACAGAAAATGGATTAATTACAAAGTGGCTCGGGGGTCATACTACCCGAGTAAATGAAATCTAAATCTAAATTTTTAAATTAGTACCTAAGCTGTTTACCTCCTAGCAACGGTGCCATCTGACGAGTCGCTAAATACGTGTTATAATTTGGGTTTGTTGTGGTACGTGTACTTAGCGATTCGGTCAGAACCGAGAGAAGATCTCCGTGAAGAGTGTCTCGGCTTTAATTTATATCCCGGGCAAGCCCGGGGTCGAACATAGGGAGGCAAAGGAACAACTTGAGGGTAATTCTAAAACTTAGATCTCGATTTCCAAATGTGATTTCTTTTAATATTTTTTTAATGCTCAAACAAATGTAAATGCAAATGCGGCTGAATTAAAACACTGAGAAAGCATACAACAAGGCCAAATTAATTTGAATGTCAAATCAATTCAATTTAGCTAAATTATATTTTTCCTAGAATCCTAATCCAGATATGAACGCCAAACATATTTTTTTGTATTTTTCGGGATTAACATGCAACAATGAAAAATGCACACTTTTTTATGGATCTTTTCACAATTTTTCGAACAAACAGTAAGCAAAAATTATGAAAAATTTATTGGAATGAAAACATGATGTAAGGAAGCAACAGTAATATTTTTTGAAATTTTTTGATAAAATATGATTTTTTTATGGATTTTTTAGTGAAAACAAAGTGACAGTGAGTAATTAATTCTTAATTAATCCAAAATATCAAATTAACCAGAGTGCGAATTATCTCAAGTAGATATTTTCATATGACATCCAGGAGACTTGAAATTTCACAAAAAGGATATATATGGATTTAATTAAAAATCAAATACTAAATTCACTCTACAATTTATTTTAGGCACAGAACAATTCCACTTTGGATGAAATTTGGACAGTATCTCAATCACATATCAAGGCATCATAAGAAATTTTTGTGGAATTTTTGGAGCAAACACGAGTTAAATGTGATTTTAAGAACACTGATTGGGTAAAATATGTAGAATTTCAGTTTGACAATTTTAATTAATTCACAATAACTCACAAAAATACAAATAAATATCCAAAAGGTAGAGAATTAGTTGCTCAACATCAAAGCATTTTTCATTGAATAAAAAGATGCATAAATGAGGTCCAAATTAATCCATAAAGACAGGGGTCTCTGTGCAATTTCAGGAAAGAAACTCACAAGCAAACTATATACAGGGACCAAACAGTAATTACAAAAACTTGAGAAATAAAAGGTACAATTTTTACAAATAAAAAAATAAAGAAAAAAGGTTGGACCTTCTTCCCTAGGCCGATTGGGGCTGAACCCAAAAAGGGGGAGATGGCGGGGTCGGCTCGGCGGTTGGCACAGGTGGTTGAGGCGCGCGCCGGTGGTGTGGAGGAGGAACAATGCGGTGGAGGGGACGGATGGGCTGGTCGGCGGAGCTCGACGGCTGGCGAGGGCGATGGCAGAGCTCTTGCAGAGGAGAGGGGATTCTGCGCTGACGTGGTGGTGAAGAGGGTGGCGTCGCACGTGGCCGCGGTGGCGCTGAAGGAGGCGGTCGCGCTGTGCTGGTGGCGGCGGAGGGCCACCGGCGCGCGGTGGCCGTGGATAGAGGAAAGGGGGGGCGGCGGTTGGTTGGGACCACTGCTCCCTCCGTTAGTTTTTTTAAATTTTTTATTTTTTTTAAATTTTTTACTGCTGTGAAAGTTTTTTTAATTTAAATTTTTTAATTTTTTTTGTTTTAGGGAACAGAAAATAAACAAATGCAATTGTAATATGAATAAATGCAAATATAGTTGTGGGTTGATCGTGATGATGAAATATTAAAATGACATAGTGATGAAGGGGTGTTGATGTGAAGTAAAAAAATGATATGATGAATATGATGAAGATATGGTAGACAAATGAAGATGTAGTGGTGATGGTGTGATAAAAATTGCAAACAAAATAACAATGATGGAAAAATGAGAAGAAAAATACCTACAGTGTAAACGGTCGCCTATGGTGTGCTCGTGAGAGCACGGTCTTCGCTCGAATCGTCGGCGTGCGATGAGCTCGAGCAGCGCGCGGTTGCGGCTGCGATGTTGGTCAAAAAACCAACGGATCTCACCGGAGAGAGGGCCGTCGTCGCTCGACCGCGGTTGCGTCGCTGTCACCGATTCAACTCTGGGAACTAGGCTCTCCTCACATAAATATTGATCAAAGGTAAATTGAGGAGGATGGGATGTATATATGGATGATGAAATGAGAGGTTATTAAAATGGTGGGAGGTTATTTTATTAATGGAGTTGAATGGGAAGTTTAAACAATGGTGGGGTTGAATGGAGGTTGGTGGTAGGATGAGTTGAATGGTGATTATTGTAGAGAATGTATAATAAATAAATAAATGAAATAAAGTAGGCTACTTTAATTACAATAGAATAAAAGAGAAGGAAATAAATAGTGGAGAATTTATAAGGGAATACATACAACATGTACAATTTTTTTGTTTACTTTTCTAATTTGTTTTTTTGTCTTTTTAATAAGAGATATTTACAATAGAAAAATACTATAAAATAAAATAATTAAAATACAACACAACAATAAAAAAATGAGGAAAGAATGAATATATACAAAATATACAATGTACATCTAGGTCCCAAAACCCAACTTTTGCAAATGAGCTCCGATTTTAATGAAATCACTTCCGTTGGATAGATAATTTTCTAATTGAACTCTAAAAGTGAGTTTGGTGAATTTAGAGTTCATACGGAGCGGGAATTTGGCTTGGAAATTGGTCTTTATGGCTTTTTCTCCTTGGGATCTAGGAGCATTTATTTGAGACAAAATTTATTTTGTATTTTTGTATTTTTATATACATTGTTATGAAGAAGTTGGAGAAAGAATTAGCCAAAAAGGAGTTGAAATGAATTTATTAAAAATACATAAAGTTTTGGGCTATTTACAGGTGAAAACTCCTTTATTTTTTAGGCTTTTTATTGTAAAATTATTTTGTACAATATAATATACATTAATTAGTGTGTTTTATTTACAAGAGTTATTTTATTAATTTATTGATTTTATGGACATTTTTATGGGATTTTACTCGGTGATTTTGCTAAGATCAAGATATTGCAATGATGAATAGCGGATTCATCAGTCATCCATCCAAAGGCGTAGGTGCCAAATGGATAAGTAAAAGTAGTTTTCTCCTAATCTTGAGGAGTGATTGCAACCTGGTTATATCCTAAGTACCCATCCAAGAAACAAAGGAACTCCTTCCCTGCCAACCTCTCAATAATCCTAAATGGCGGTGGAAAGTGACATTTCTTAGTATCTAAATTCAGGTGCCGATAATTTATGTAGACACACCGTGAAGTGGGTACATAGGTTGGAATCTCCTCATCACAGTCATTCTTTACAATTGTAATCCTAGATTTCTTTGGGACTACATGTAAGGGACTGAACCAATTGGAATCTGAAATAGGATAAATAAAGCTAGCATCACACCATTTTCTGATCTCTTTCATGACAACATTCTAGATGTTCGGATTTAGACAACGTTGACACTCACGGGATGGTTTGTTGTCATCCTGTGTATATTATGCGAGCATAAAGCTGGACTAATCCCACAGAGATCCGAAAGATTCCAGCCTATGGCCTTGCGATTTCTGTCTAGAACATCTAGCAATCGAGATTCCTGATCGTCAGTCAACTGTGAACTGATGATTATTAGAAACATTTCGGGGAAGGCACACTTCAGTGTTGAGGGTAAATCCTTAAGCTCAGGTGGGGTCTGAATCTTCTTTGTGACAACCTCTACAACTGCACTGGTATAAGGTATATGATCTATACTATGTGAACTATCCACCATGGCTATTGTAGGCTCAACATGTAAAATCTCAGAAAGGTTTGTAATGAATGATCTTTGCTTAAAAAGGAATGGCATGACAGGATGTTCAGAATTCTTAACAGATATCTCAGTAGGAGATGTCTCATCAATAATATTAGAAAAATAATGTATATCAGGAATCTCAAAATGCACATTTGAAAACTCAGAAGGATCCTCAAAAAATAACCCATACAATCCATCAGCTGACAAATCAAAGTAATCAACAGAGGAGCTAATGTCAACTGTGCTTTCCAGAGGTTCCGTCTGGGAAAGGAACTCTTGGATGTCCATGAAATCTTTTAAAATATCGGTCTCTCGAAACTATGTAAGAAAATCATAATCCTTAAAATATGTTGTAACTGTTTCTCTCTCATCAATTATTGGTGTTGACGATGATGTCTTAGGATCTGAGATCGTCTCTATCTTAACCTTGTCAGTGAGGGCGTGAAAGGTTATCTCTCCAGTGTCATAATCAACTACCACTTCGATCATTCGAAGGAATGGCCAACCAAGTATGATCAGGGTATGAAGTAACACTGTAGAGGTATACATATCAATAACAATAAAATCTATAGCGAATCTCATTCCTCGTACCATTACGATAACGTCCTCAAGAGTGCCCCTCGACCTTTTGATTGATTTATCAGCAAACTGAAGGATCATCCTGGTGGATCTAAGATGCCCCAACCCAAATTCAGTGAGTAGCGAGGATGTCATGAGATTAATGGAGTATCCACTATCGAGAAGAGTACGATCAACCCTTGATCAAAGATATGGCAACTGATGTGAGGTGCACCTTGTCTTTCTTTTTAGGCGAGAGGTTGGTGATGGCATGAACCATGGCCATGGTTAAGATGTGCTTTTCTGTTTTCTTCCGTATGTTTTTCCTTGATTGATGCTTTTGAGTACATGCTTCTTTCATTCCCTTTTTAAGTACATAATGTAGTCCATGGCCTTAAGGAGTGACATATCTAAAAAGATGTTCAGAAGTATCTCTACTACTCCACGATCATAAAGTGTTGTTTTTATTTTTTGAGATTTTCTATTTTTATTCAAGCTGAAGGAAATGGAATATAATCAGGAGAAACATCAAACTGCACATTTCTCTTATTCAAATCAGAGTCATCATGTACAAGTGGATAACCAGAACAAGTATGTACAATGTTATCCAATATATGAGTATAAGAAACAAAGAAAAATAAGACGGGCTGCTTAGTCTGCTGGTGTAGAAGAAGATTCTGTGACGGATGTGTTCTCATTCATGGATGACTCAGCAATGCATCTTCCTTTATTATCTTTTTGTCTTTCTTCTACATGATGATGGTGGTGGTGGTGGTGGTAGTAAAAATGTAGAAGGTGGTGGTGATCCTCCATGCTCTGGCTCTGCAACATTGTATCATTATTCATCTGGTGAAGAAGAAGATGTAGTCTATGTAGCTCTCTCAGTGGCTTGAAATCCCAATCCCAACTGTTATGCAGTTGGATGCAATCTCCTACTGCTCTTGAGATGAATGGCATCAGATAAAGAAGTAAGATCAAGTGACATACTGATGAATCCTCGTATCATCATCTTTATTCTATCATTTTGGCCTTAAAAACCCTAGTAAATGCGTGTAAATATGCTTAATTTTTGTATTTTATCATTCATGCATCTTTGGGTAAATAATGTATAAAAAGAGGTATTAAAGCCAAAATTATAGAATAAAGAAAAGAAAAGAAAAGGAATAAAATATTGAAAATATTTTATGACCCAAAATCCTGAGACATAGGCATCTCGATGACTAGGTCGACAAGGAATGAAGTAGGGGGAGATAAGGGCCAAAATCCAATAAAAATCCCTTTTATTTCATTCATTTGTATTCATTTTTGGGATCTATTTTTAGTTCTACTTTTTATACTTCAAATGAAGAAACTTTGAACATACAAGTTGTAGATAATTAAATACAAAAAAATGTAAAATTGATTTCATACAAAAATAATATACAAATAAAAAGATATCCTTAAAATAAGCTTCCAAAATCCCAACTTCCAGACCCATACCTCTCAAATAAAAACTCAAAAAATATCAAAATCACTTTAATTGTATATAACCTTTAATAAGCTATTTAATGAACGTGGTTTCATATTTTTTGGAATTACAGTTTGAAAGTTAGGTTTTGGACCCATGTTATATACTTATACCGATTAAAATATTTATTTTATTTATTATTCATTATTTTTGTAATCTTATATTTTATAATTTTATAAATATTATTAATAATATATTCCTATATTAAAATTGGAATAAAAACATAAAGAAAATGCAAAAATAAAATGTATACAGAAAATACATAGATGAATTGCCTATAAGTATATCTATACAAATAACACCTCTATTTATTTAATTGTATAAAATATCTCAGGAAAAAATAAAATAAAAATATATTTAAATGTATAAAATTAATTTATAAATATATAAAATAATGAACTAAATTAATAAATTAATAATACAAAATAAAAATAAAAAATTAAAATATATAGACAAATATACCTATATATAGCCCCTAAAAGGTAACTTGTAATTCTAAACCTCTAAAAAATAAATAAAAATCATAATAAATTAATTTAGAAAATAATAAATCTATTTCATTTTGTAACCTAAATGTTATAAATTCATTTATTATTTTTAATTGAATTTCGAAATAATTTCTGAGGAGATTATTCTGGTTGGTCCACGTGGACCAACCAACTTCTTCTGTGCGATGACCTCGGTCAACTCTCTGACTGAGGTCTGCCTTCTGTCAAAACGTTGCTTCGTCTTGATTTCACCGATTTTTGGAGGTCGCATCTTGCACTTTCTCACGATGATTTCTTCTTAGCTTTTCTTCCTCTATCAACGAGCTTACACGCCTAGGGATTTTTTCGGGGATTGGATCACGGCGCTTCATGATTCACCTCGTTCTTAGGTAAATGTACATAAACCTACCTTTCACATTCCTTCAATTTTTTGAACCCCATTTCACCTAGCTTTAGCCTACTTCTCTTGCTCCGGATCGACTCTTTTGATAGGGGAGTCTCAAGCAACGGGTATCGAGCTTCGACGAAGTCCTTGGTGGTCTCCACCTCCGGCGAAGAATCGCCATCAAGGTACATTGTTCCCGATTCGCTGGTAAGGTACACCTACTTGTATTGCATTTCTTAGCTTAGTGTAAGTCCTAGGTTTAATTATAGTGTTTAATTTATACTTGATTCACGTTCTTTAGTCGTAGAAACTACTCCCCGTAGTTCACCGGAGCTAATCTCTGACGAGCCCCCACAATGCATCCATGTGTTCCCCAACTACGCCAACCACCTCAACCCCTTTCCCTAATGCTTCTTGATACCCTATCCCATTCCCCTTCATTTACCTTGCTGCCCTCTAGAGCAAGATATCGGAACACCAACTCCTTCGCTCGCCGGAGCTTCTGCCGCCACACACCACCAACTTCCATTTCCCCTATAATAGGGTCGAGGCATTTCTCCCTCGACCCTCTTCGCTTCCTGTGCAAGTCAGATCACCCAAGACCAACTGGACACACATTTTGGTCATCATCAGAGGTACCTGGAGTCGTTAGGCATCTCCTACCTTGTCGGCGAGCTCCGGTGGCTACCGCGTCATTTTGGAGTATCCAACCATCAAAGGAAGACCACGTGAGCAATTTTGGGCCTTTTGGAGCTTCACTGAGAATAAGAGGAGGGAGATTAGGGTTGGGGAAGCTTGCATCACCGTGAGTTCTTCCCAGTTCGTCGAGGCGACCTCTCAATCGTAGGATTAAGAATAGATGCCCAGATCCGCCAGGAACCGTTTGATCGTTGCCAGCCTGGACCGTTGATTTTATCTGCATGATATAATATTAATTGTGGATTATGAAAGGGTGTCGGCTGTTGGATAGTCAAGACGTGGCATAAGTGAAAAGTGCACTACAGTTAGATCCACGCCTGCTGGGGTATTTTGCATATTACGCCCCAGCCTTTTGCATTTTAATATTTAAGACTTAAACCTTCATCTTTCGCTTTGTATTTGTCGTAGCTCTTGTGCATGTATTTTTTTATTTTGCATTTTGAAGCTATTTAGTATTTATAAAAAAATCAAAAACATCACTTTTGCCCCGATTTGCACGAGAAAATACATAAAAATTATAAAACCTTTGTGAAAAATTGTAGAAAAATATATTTTACAGTTATTTAAGTATTTTACAACTTTGGACAAAAAATCAATAAAAATATAAAAGAAAACTCATAAAAATAGAAAAACCACTAAAACCTTTATAAAAATATATAAAATTCTTTAAAAAAGTCAAAAAATATAGTTTTTATCTCTAATTTTCTATATACTATTTTCTATATATTAAAATTAATTTTGAGAATTTTTAACTCTGTTTGATATTTTTCATATCCAAATTAATTTTGGGTATTTATTTTAAACCATTTTTGGGTATTTTTGACTTTAAAATTATATAAAAATTATTAAAAATTCTAGAAAAAACATAAAAACTATTAAAAATTATTTAAACACAAAAATATTTTATTTATCTATTTTTCTTATTTTTGTTAGTTTTTATACTAACGCTATCCTATATTGTATATATATCTTATATATATATCTTTATATTTATATTAAAATATATATAATATAAAAAACAAAAACAAAAATCAGAAAATTAAAAATAAAATATAAAATAAAAAATGTAAAAAATAAAATATAAAAATATAAAATTTAAAACCCACAAAAAATATCACTTTTATAGACAAATACAATCACATTTTTGTGCTTCATTGCTCTGATCTATCTTGCTTGTTCCCTGTGTTCGACACTCTACACATACTTGCACTATACACATCTTTTGTAGAGTTATAATAAATTTTAACTCCGCATTTATTTTCATTGTTTGATCATTTTATTTTGGGTTAATTCTTGTTTGAAGTAGGGTTTCATGTGAGGTAAACTCAACGACTGTTGATTCTCCTTGTGAATTTACACGACCTCCGAAAAATCCGCTTCAACACATGCCTGTCTTAGGGGTGGGTGGGTCATGAGCTACCTACTCCTTACGTCTGAAGTTGTTGGGATTGGCTTCGACGTGTGTTGGAATCAAAGTCTTCATGATGGTTACGTCATTAAGTCCTTTAGTAAAATCATTCATATTCTTCATCGGGAGTGCAAGCTGATCAAGAGTGGGATTCACCGAAGGTGCCTCTAGATGCTCAACTACAGGCTGTCACTGAGAATAGAACTATGGAGGCTGTTGGTACCTAGAGTACTGTGACTGATAATAAGGAGGAGGAAGGTGTGAAAACTGTACAGACTGCTACTGATAATAGGGATGATGAAAATATGCAGTTTGCATCTGCTGTTGTCCGTGTCTCTAGTTATAGAAGTGTGGTGGAGACGAAAAGTGAGGCTGCAGCTGCTGGTGCTGGGAGTTGTTGGAAATGCGAGCCCACGGCGAGCCATTATGCAATAAATGTTATTGCAATTCACTCCTTAATCTGAAATTAAGAATACATAATTTGCATAATAGGTCCCTTAGTACAATTAGGGTTATGTACCATGGCCATCTTGATGATCATACAGCTGTTGATTCAACTATTGAATCATAGAGGCTGGTGCTTGAATGAATATCTAAAGAGTTAGATTGAGGACTCATCAAGCACCGTCAGATGATTGTTAAGAGATGATCTCCAGCCTGAGTAGGAGATGGCAATCCTTATCTCTGAAGGCTGATATCTGACCGACCTCTTGATGCAGGTCCTCTGCATAGGAATAGAGATTCGGAGGTGTCAGATTAGTTAGGTCAAAGAGTTGACTTAACGAGATCGAGATAACCAAAGTCCTATATCGTATGCTGTCAGGATATAGGCACGCATCCTCTGACCGGAGACAGATGTGTTGCTATATGTCTAAGTATGTACATTTGGCAGACCAATAGGTTGATGACCTAATCAAGGTCTACACACCGGCGCGCTGGTGTGCATATAAGGGCATATGAGTAATACGATCTCTCAAAGGGATCATACAGGTTCAGTTACTGAACCGAAAGACATGAGCTCACTCATGAGATATTGGGAAGAATCAAATTCCGTGCGCACGGTCGTCTCGCTTTGGAAGCTTGACTGAATTTGTAGGTTTGATATATACTTTTGGAAAGTATATGATCAAGACCTAGGTATGATATATGCTTTTGGAAAGTATATGATCGATACCGACTCCCAATGATCGAATGAGAAACTTACTGATAAAACCATGAAGTAGACAGTATAAAGTTGATCGAATACTTCGGGTTTAGTCTGAGTCTTCCAGTATGCAGGATGTACAGGTATTGGGAATACCTGAGGGTGATGTGATCATAAACGATTGTATAACCATGACGCTTCCATTCCTAGGGAGTGATGAAACGGGTCTGGATTTTAGTGACTCCTCTCAGTAGAGAAGTGATCTGATCTTGGTCCAAGTATTGGACATTGATCTGAATGTGATTCAGATACAATGAGAAGATTAGATTTACGGTCTTGATTTAATCAAGCATCTATGGGAGGCCCGCGATCTGGATTTGAGATACGATCTCAATATCCATGTCACTATACGTGGAACAATACAATCGCCCTGTCCTTATCTCCAAGTATCTGCGGAGAAAGCGCATTATCCTTGAAGGAGTTCATGGATAATTCTATTGTTGATATATGTATCCGAGCATTGAGAAAATGGATAATTAAATGTGATTTAATTATCATGAGTAATATGAATTTGATTCATATTATAAAGAGAGTTATCTTAGATAATTAAATGAGATTTAATTATCAAAGATGTAAATAATGTGAATGTGATTCATATTATTTGGACACAAGAGAATAGAGATCCAAGATGATTAAATATGATTTAATTATCATGGATATGAATAATGTGGATAGCAATATCCATATTAGTCATATATATTATAAATGTGATTTATAATATATAAGAGAGAGCTATTTGTAATTTACATTTGTTAATTAAATGTTAATGTGAATTGGATTCACATTGGACATCAAATTGAAAATGTAATTTACATTTTGTTTTGGGTTGTGAATGTGATTCACAATTTTTTAATGGCATGATTGCAATGTTCACAAAATAAATTGGATTTATTTTTTGTGAAATAATTTGCAACAAAAGTTGTTGCAAATAATGGAGATTACATAAAAGGTGAAATAGCCACCTTCCTAATGGAGGAGGGTGGACGGCCACCACTCCCATTATAAAAGGGAGGCCGTCCCCCCTCTCCACATGGAAGGAGGCTTTCTCTCCTTTCATTATCTCCATGTATTGATGATTTAATTTTGTAATTAAATTGTGTTGATTTATCAACATATATTTAATTTAAATTAAATTAATTGTTGTTGTGTTTTTAGCAACAAATCATGACCATTGAAAGAAACACAAATTGATGTGGACCATTGGATTTGTGTTGACACATGGATTGAGATCCATGGATCCCAAAACCCTATAAAAGGAGAGGCACCCCATTGCTCTTCTTGACACATAAGTTGAGGCAACAAATCTCTCTCTCTCTCTATTCTCTCTACACGTTCTCTCTCTCTCTCTCATGTGGCCGTCCACCATGGATGCCCTAGAGAGGTTCTCCATCGCCGCGGCATCGTCGTTATGCTGCCCGATGGTTTGCTCGAGGATCTCTGTCTCCTTCGGTGCGCCCCGCTCGTGAAGAAGACATCGGATCTCGTGTGTCGAGATCAGGAGATCCGCCGCTTGGATCATCAACATGGATTGCGAGAAGCACGCGGTTCATCCCCGCGCTCGCAAGCGTCTCCTCCGTCGGATCGGACTTGAGACAGGAGGTCTCTTTGTTTAGAGACTCGATTGCAACCACGCTTCAAGAGGTAAACCTAATACTTGTTTGTGGTTTAGACGAAACGATCCGAGAAGTATTCTTGGATCATGTGGTTTCGTCGCAAGAAAATTTTTTAATTTCCACTGCATAGAACAACTAGTGCGACTAGTCGTTCTTCGTCGTATTCGATGCGACGATCACGCTTCCGTGATGCGCTTGAGGATCTAACCATATCCTTCAGGAGTGTGGTCTCCTTCCCTGAAAATGGGGGATGGGTCTCTGACTCGGTTGTGATCCCAACTGACCTTGCCCTGACAGATGGGGTTGGCTGCGCTCTCAATAAAACCAAATACCGTTCACCTCCTAAATGAGAGGTGTAAGTGGAGACTGCCACTCAGGAACATAAGGATGCTCCTACTGGTATGGTACAATGCATGATGAATGTGACTGTTATGGCACCTGATACAGGGTATGCATGTTGTAAATGTGCTGAACATTAGACAATGCTCTGGTACTCTATTGTGCTGAAGTGGAAGAAGTCTGCTCATGAGTATAAGTATCAGTTGCGGCACTCGCACTCTGACATGCACTAATCGCACTGACAAGAAGCTCCAGATGCTTCATGTTCTCATCCAACTTATCCATCTGCTTTGTCCTCTGCTTGATCACATATAACTTTTCAAGCTCTTTAGATCATTTCTCTATTATATCCACTTTGGATTGGCAATTTCCTATGATGGTCAGATATGTGTTGTCCATCCTATCCACATCATGAGATGTCATTATATTTACAGTCTTGTGGGGTGCTGAAGGAGAAGTAATAGGATGCTTCTAAAAAGCACGTGAAGAAGAAAGAGATGCAGATCTCTCTATCATCTCCTCAAAAATATGATAAAAGGACATCCTCATCCTTATTGAAATGGGGCCCCCCACAAGCGATATCTATCAATTTCTGATTTTCAATGCTCAAACCCCAAAGAAATTCTGCACAGGGTTGGTCTTTGGTATATCGTGATGGGTGTGGTTCTCCGTTAAATACTTAAATCTTTCCCATGCCTTGTGAATAGGCTCATGGGACATTTGGGAGAAGTTGGCAATCAAGGACCGCATTTGATTCAATCATCCTAGGGGATAATACTTGTTCAAAGATGTTGATCTCAATTCTTCCCAAGATGTAACAACCTTCCCTGAATGATCTATCCAATATAATGCCTTATCCATAAGGCTAAACATAATGGTTATCATCTTCACTACCTATAACGGAATGTTAAGGTAGTGTATAGTGCCACATATGCGGTCAAACTACTGGAGGTGTACATAAAGTTCTTCATTAATGTGTCCATGGAATGTTGGGAGTAGGGGTAAAATTGTGGGGATGGTATTATCTCAAAAATACGTGTTATTTGAATTTTAATAATTAAAAAAATACATCTTGATCACTCATGCATTATCCATTCCCTATCCTTTGTCATGGCCAGTAGCGACGGGAGTGGGACAGATCGCTCCCAAAGCAACCTCAACGCTCCCCGACTAAACACCATATCCACCTCACTGTTAGGATAATGGCAACCGATAACTTTGTAATTAATATGATAATAGGTTTTTCAATATAAGTTATACCATATAATAATAGCTATTTTGATTTATATTATAAGAAAATTTGCTAAACAAATTCTCAATCATGTTTAAGCAAGTTTGTTGAAAGGAAGATCATGTAACCAATTTGTGATCTAGATCATATCTAATTAATTATTGGTTTAAGGCAATAATATTTAAGGAAATAATTATCATAAAATATTTCTCAAATATTTTTCCATAATTATTTCAGTAAGTTAACCATTAATTTCACTAATTTTTTAAATGGCAATCACAAGGTTCTTTATTAGGAATGTAATTTCCAACAGTGACTCTCACTAACTAAAATTAGCATATCTCAATCAATTTAAATCCAAATTATATAAAATAAGTTTCCAAAGTTTGATAATTTTATTTATAACATAACTCCAGTGAGTTGCATGTATTTTCAGGCATTTCAAAATAGTAATTAACTCTTTAATTACGTTAATATTCGCCATCCTCGAAACAGTGGATACATGTTCATCAAAATGATCATCACTTGAGCAATCAGATTCCAAATCACACAAACTCAAATCTCATGGTTTCCTTATTTAATATCAAACATTATAAAAGTAATAATTTCGTATTTGAACATTTTAAATAGGGCCTAAAAACTAACAAAATCGGGCTACGTGAATGAAATGCGATAAAATTTTCACATATCCTAATGAGCCCAACTCTTCCTAATTTTA
Organism: Ottelia alismoides; assembly: GCA_037367405.1. Taxonomy (NCBI): domain Eukaryota; kingdom Viridiplantae; phylum Streptophyta; class Magnoliopsida; order Alismatales; family Hydrocharitaceae; genus Ottelia; species Ottelia alismoides. Next base: position 295,972 of record JAZKJV010011098.1, read on the forward strand.
TGGATCATATCCAAAACCTCCTACCTAAGGATCTAGTACCACTTTAATGATATGAGAGAATCCTTAAGATCATCATGGAAGAGTTGGTATCATATCATATACGATCCAGAGCGACTAGTCGCACTAGTTGCTCGATGTAGTAGAATTTAAAAAATTTTAGTCGATGAAACCACATGATCCAAGAACACTTCTTGGATCATTTAATCTAAACACTTAATGTATAAATGAATACATCTTGTAGTGTGGTTGTTATCGATCCTCTAAGAGAAGAGACCTCCTGTCTCAAGTCCGATCCGTCAGAGAAGACGCTTGCGAGCGCGTAGATGAGTCGTGTGCTTCTTGCAATCCAAGTCGATGATCCAAGAAATGGATCTCCTGATCTCATCTCATGAGATGGAATGCCTTCTTCAAGAACGAGACACATCCAGAAGAGGGAGATCCAAGAGTCATCGAAGCAGCAGCACAACACCAATGTGTCGACAGAGGCGATCTTCTCTCTATGAGTGGAATGGATGGGCACTCAAGGAGAAGGAAACATCTTGGGATGAGAATGAGAGAGAGGGAGAGTTGTAGAAAATTGTCACTTGAAGAGCAAGGGGTGCATCTTCTTATATGGTTTTGGGAGTCCATGGATCTTCATCCACGGATAACATAAAATCAATGGATGAGATTGATGTGTGTTTCTTTCAGTGGTCATGATATTGTTGTAAAAACAAAAGAATAATTAATTTAAATTAAATTAATATATATCGATAAATCAATATAATTAATTTCAAATCTAATTAATTAATTAATCTTTGAGATAATGAGAAGATTGACCTTATCCCCTAAAAGGGAGGACATCCACCCTACTAATGGAAATTGGTGGTCATCCACCCTGTTGAGGTGGAATAGGTCTATCTCCTCAATATCCCATGAGATCTCATTATTTCATGATATCTCCAAGATTATATCACAAAATTAATTCATAATTATCTTGTGAAAAAATTACAATCATGCCATTGGAAAGATGTGTATCCCATTCACTACTCAAAACAAAATGTAAATTGTATTTTCAATTAATTACCCAATGTGAATCCAATTCACATCCATAATTAATCAACAAATATAAACTACAATAATCTCTCTCTAATATACATAAATAACATTTATAATATACATGAATAATTGGATAATACTATCCACATTATTCATATCCATAATAAATAAATCACATTTAATTAGATTGGATCATCATGCTCATGCATTCAAATAATGTGAATCAAATTCACATTATTCATGATAATTAAATGTCATTAGTTATCCATTTCTCAATGCTTAAATATAATTCAAAAATGGAATTATTCTTGAACTCTTTCTAGAATAATGTGCTTTCTCCGCGGATATTTGGATATAAGGAAAGGACGATTGTACATTCTACGTATAATGACTTGGATATTGAGATTACGTGTCAAATCCAGATCACATGGACCTCTCATAGATGATTGATTAAATCAAGCCTGCAAATATAATCATCTTATTGCATCTGAATCTCATTCAGATCAATGTCCAACACTTGGACTAAGATCGGATTACTTCTCTACTGAGAGGAGTCACTAAAATCACGACATGTTTCATCACTCCCTCGGAATAGAAGCATCATGGTTATACAATCATTTAAGATCACATTACCCTCAGGTATTCCTAATACCTATACATTCTGCATACTGAAAGATTTATGATAAACTCGAACATATAGATCAATTTTACAATGTCATCTTTAGATTTTTATCATCAAGTTTCTCATTCTTGATCATTGGGAGTTGGTATAGATCATATGCCTTCCAAAAACATATATCATACCTTCAAATTATTGTCATGCTTCCAAAGCACGACGACCATGCATGGAATTTGATCCCTCATGAGTGAGCTCATGTCTTACGATTCACAAGTGATCCTATATGATCCCTTTGAGAGATTGTATTGCTCATATGCCCTCATGTACACACCAGCTCGTCAGTGTATAGACCTTGGTTAGGTCATCAACCTATTGGTCTACCAAATATACACATTCAGGCATATAGAAACACATCTATCTCCGGTCAGAGGATGTGTGCCTATATCATGACAATACGACATAGGACTTTTGTTATCTAAATCTCATTAAGTCAACTCTTTGGTCTAACTAATCTGACACCTCTGAATCTTTATTTCCATGCAGAGGACTTGCATCAAGAGGTCGGTCAGATATCATCCTAGTGAGAAAGAATTGCCATCTCCTACTCAGGCTGGAGATCATCTCTTAATAATCATTTGACGATGCTTGATGAGTCCTCAATCTAGCTCCTTATATATTCATCCAAGCACCATCCTCTATGATTCAATTATTGAATCAACAGTTGTATGATCATTAAGATGGATATTGTACATAACCCTAATTATACTGAGGAACCTTATAGTGCATTCACTTATTTAATCTCAGAAAGGGAGTGAAAAGAATCAATAACTTTCATTCATAAATTAAATATTACAATAACATTTATTGTAGGAATGGTTCACCTCGGGCTGACATGGCTAACAATAAGACCAAAATTAAAATCCATAAAAAAATAATTTAGTTGAATGGAAACCCCATAATTTTATGTATAAATGATAAGTGGTGCATATCCCCTATTTATTTAACCTTGTAAACCACCCTCTAAATTTAAATTTAAAATATAATTAAAATCCTTCAAATATATATTACAACAACAACAACAAAGCCTTTCCCCACATTAAGTAAGGTCATCTACATTCTTTGCTTCCATTCAAAAATATCTTCAGTCATTCTTGAGCATAGATCCAAAAAACTAAGATTCCTTCGACTACTCTCATTCCAACTCTTCTTGGGACTTCCTCGCCCTATCTTAACCATGTCAACATCCCAAAACTTGCATATCCTAACTGGTGCATAGTCGACCACTTTGTAAATGGCCAAACCACCTTAAGTGGTTTTCTTGCATCTTATCTTTGATCGGAGCCACGCCGAATTTCCTTCTGATTGCATCATTCCAAATCCTATCCTTATGAAGGATATGGCGAGATCCTTAAGCGCATCATGGAAGCTTGAGGATCACATCGTATACGATCGGGAGCGACCAGTTGCACTAGTTGCTCGAGGTAGCAGAAACTAAAAAATTTCATGTGATGAACCACAAGTTCCAAGAACACTTATCGGAGAGTTTCATCTAAATCACAAACAAGTATCAGGGTTACCTCTTGAAGCGTGGTTGTGATCAAGTCTCTAAACAAAATGACGTCCTACCTCAAGTCTGATCCGACAAGGAGACGCTTGCGAGCGTGTTGATGAAACGCGTGCTTCTCGCAATCCATGTTGATGATTTAAGCAACAAATCCCCTGATTTGGTCACACGAGATCCGACATCTTCTTCATAAGCGAGCAGCACTGAAGGAGACGGAGATCCACGAGAAAACCATCCGGCAGAATAACGACGATGCTGCGGCGAGAGCGACTCTCTCTAGGGCTCCATGGTGGACAACCACTATGAGAGAGGGAGAGAGGGCATGTATAGAATGAGAGAGAGAGAGAGAAAGAGTTGTTGTAAACTTGCAAAAACCTAAGAAGAGCAAGGGGTGCATCTTCTTATATAGGGTTTTGAGATCCATGGATCTCAATCCATGGACAACACAAATCCAATGGCTCACATTGATTTGTGTTTCTTTAGTGGCCAAGATTTTGTTGTAAAAAACACAACAACAATTATCTTTATTTAGATTAAATATATTCGATAAATCAAAATAATATAATCCTAAATTAAATCAAGCATGTATGGAGATTTTAGGATGGAGATCACACCCTAAATATAAGAGTGGACAGCCACCTTTTTCCATATAGGAATTGGTGGTCGTCCACCCTTCCAATATGGAAGGGTGGATTCTCATGCAATCTTGTGAGATTGCATTATTCCTAGGAAATCTCCAAGATTTTACAACAACACTTGTTATAAATTATTCAACAAAAATAATTCATAATTATTTTGAGAATATTGTAGTCTTGCCATTGGAAATTTGTGAATCACATTCACAGCTCAAAATAAAATGTGATTTACATTTTCAATTAATTATCCAATGTAAATCCAATTCACACCAATAATTATCAACAAATATAAATCATAATAAGATCTATCTAATACATTATAGATCACATTTATAATATCTTATGAATAATTGGATATTGCTATCCACATTATTCATTCTATGATAATTAAATCACATTTAATCATCTTGGATCTCTATTCTCATGTTCCCAAATAATATGAATCACATTCACATTATTTACATCTTTGATAATTAAGTCGCATTAATTATCTATGATAGCTCTCTTTATAATATGAATCAAATTCATATTATTCATGATAATTAAATCACAATTAATTATAAATTTTCTCAATGCTTGGATACACATATCAACAATGAAATTATACGCTTTCTCTGTGGATACTTGGTGATAAGGACATGGGGATTGTATTATTCCACGTATAGTGACTTGGATATTGAGATCACATCTCAAATCCTGATCTCAAGCCTCCCATAGATGCTTGATTAAATCAAGACCGCAAATTTTATCTTCTCAGTGCATCTGAATCACATTCAGATCATTGTCTAACATTTAGACCAAGATCAAATTACTTCTCTACTGAGAGGAGTCACTAAAAATCATACCCGTTTCATCACTCACTAGGAATGGAAGCGTCATGGTTATATAATCGTTTATGATCACATCACCCTAAGGTATGCCCAATACCTGTACATCCTGCATACTAGAAGCCCAAAATAAACCGAAGTATAAGATTTATTTTACACTGTCTTCTTCAGAGTTTTATCAATAGGTTTCTCATTTGATCATTGGCATTTGGTATCAATCACATACTTTCCAAAAGCATATATAATACTTAGGTCTTGATCATATACTTTCTAAAGTATATATCAACCTACAAATTCAGTCAAGCTTCCAAAGCAAGACGACCGTGCACGTAATTTGATTCTTCCCAATATCTCATGAGTGAGCTCATATCTTCTAATTCAGTAAAGAACCTGTATGATCCCTTTGAGAGATCATATTACTCATATGCCCCTACATGCACACCAGTGTGTCGGTGTATAGACCTTCGTTAGGTCATCAACCTATTGTTTTGCCAAATGTACATACTCAGACATATAGTAACACATCTGTCTTCGGTCGGAGGATGTGTGCCTATATCGTGACAACATACGACATAGGACTTTGGTTATTTCGATCTCGTTAAGTCAACTCTTTGACCTACCTTATCTAAAAACTCTAAATCTCTATTCCTATGTAGAGGACCTGCATCAAGAGGTCAGTTAGATATTAGCCAAATGAGAAAGAATTTCCATCTCCTACTCATGCTGGAGATCATCTCTTAACAATCACTTGACGGTACTTGATGAGTCCTCCATATAGCTCTTTATATATTCATGCAAGCACCAGCCTCTATGATTTCATAATTGAATCAACAACTGTATGATCATTAAGATGGCCTCGGTACATAACCCTAATTGTACTAAGAGACCTATTATGCAAATTAATTAATCTTCATTTCAGATCAGGGAATGATATTCGCAATAACATTTATCGCATAATCGCTCATCGTGGGATCGCATGTCCAACAATCTCCCACTAGCCTAAAGAGCCATTAATGGGCTAATCATTTAAACCCTCACTCATGTGACAATCATAGGCTATTTAGAAAAAATAGCTAGGTAAGTTGATCAATCACTATGTTCCCGAGAGACTATGCCAAGTCCTTTTACGGTACTTGCATATCCTTTAGTAACAGTATTCACATCTAATGCGAATGTTGCATCTTATGCAACCAATACTCAACTTTTTAGTTATAGTGTCCTTGACACTACATCTCAATAATTAATATGACCAGTATTTCCATAATCCTTATCATAATACCTTTATTCCTGGAGATCTCTATCTCCTAAGGTATCTGCAGTTAAGACTATCTATAAAGTCTTAAGTTCTTAATGATAAGACTTGGAGATCGTTATCTCGAAAGTCTTGTCCTCTTTGAAGATATTGTTATTACCGCAATCGAGTGTTTTATCCCCATAGCAAGATTAGTAACAATTTACTACTCCAACTGCATGGCAGACATCCGACATTTGCACACATCTAGCATACACTCGGCTTCTTGTAACTGATACACAAGGGCATTTAGTTTTAACATCCACTTCTTCAACTCTTTGAGGTGCTATCCCTTCAGATAGTTCATTACCATATCTTAAAGGGATGGAAGCCTTTCTTGGGGTTTTTCAAGAATGGATTGTGTCCAAGGTGTACCACAAATGTGACGGTCCTAATACCCACAAATGGAACAACCAGTTTATAAAACACTTATTATTTTCCTCATATCATTTTAAATGATTAGGATATCATCTGCATTTAGCACAATGAACTCAATGGTACTCCCACTAAGCTTCACATGGTTCATCAAGATTCTTTCTGAATCGTAACATTTATAATTTCATCAAATCTTATGTTCCAACTACAAGAAGATTATTTGAGTCCATTGATGGATTTCTTTAGCTTGCACATCTTGCGTTCCTCAACCATGAAGCCCTGGGGCTACTTCATGTGAATATCCTCAATGAGCTATTGGTAGAGGATTACAATATTGACTTCCATCATGAAGATGTCAAAGTCAAGTTGTGTAGCAATATTCTGATGTGTTTAAGCATGGTCATTGAAGATCAAGTCTCATCGCAAGCGATGTCTTCTCTTCGGTGTGTAGTTAATGACTACGAGCCGTGCTTTGAAGGTCTCTACCTTCTCATCAGATTTCCTCTTTCTCTTGAAGATCCATTTACACCTAACAGGTTTTGCCCTTATAGGTGGATCCTCGAGGGTCCATATACAACACTTATATATGAAGTCTACCTTAGAATTTTATTGCTAACATTCATCTTTCCATGTTATGATCTTCAGACGCTTCATCACATGAAGTTCGATCATTGTTAGACTTAACTGACACATGGAATCCATCCTCAATTTAATTTGAAGAGGTATGAGTGTTTCATCTTTAATTATCCTTTTAGTTTCCAATTTTAGGAGCCTCACTATCTTCTCAAGACTAAATGAGTTCTTTCACTTCATTTTCATCTTGACTCAAGAGTTTCATCCTCTAAGAATCACATTCTCAGAGATGAGATCTTTTAAGGATCTCAAGGTCATAAAGTAAGTATCCAACACCATCCTTTATTTTCCTAATGAAATAGCACTCTCTTGTGTCAGATTCCAGCTTACATGCATGGAACCTTATTAAAGATATATGTTGCAGTCTCTACTACATATATACCTTGGAAACTAAGAGGCAATTATGCTAAGATTCATCATTGATCAAATCATGTCAGACATGATCAATTGTATGTCCCTACAACTCCACTGAGTTTTGGTGTATCAGGAGGAGTGAGATAGAAATGACATTCATATCTCTGTAAGTTATTCCTTGAATTCATCTAACAGATTCAAGCTACCTAAGTTAGATCAAATTCATTTCATCTTCCTTCGAACTTTGGTTCTAAACCAAAAAGCACTTTGAACATTTCAAAGTTTTCTAAGGTGAAGAGAAGAAATCTCATATCACCAATAATCATCAAATGATATCACATATCATCAATGTTTATTGTGATATAGATGATCCACATATATTAATATGTATGAGATCTTGAATACCTTGATATCTTACACCATTCCCAAGGAAGGGTGTATTTGACATTTTTACTTTTGAATACAATATTCACAAGTATGCAAGATTTGAACCTTTAGACAATAAAGTTTCATATCTTAATAGTCTATTGATCAAATAAACAAACAAATGTTGAAGGCTTGATGCCATATCATTGTCAAATGATTTTCATCCTCCTATTTATCTCTTTTGATTTTAAACTTTCAGTATTAGAAAAGTTAATGAACCATTCATTAATATTCTAATATAGCAGAGTCCTCCAGATGTCATATTATCGTCTGAAATATATCTATCATAACTCTTTATGATAGGTCTATTCCAGAATTTATGCTTATTTCTAACATTTAGAAATAAACAATGAGTATATTCTGATATCTCGATCATAGAGACAATCTCTAAGACTAAGGGCTCTCCCACTGAAATTATGAAGTCTATCAATCTAATAGAATTGTTGCAATAATTGCATCAATATCCATGTGGATGACTATCAAACCTTAAGATCAAAATTTCCAGTCTTCTAAAACATATGCAAACAGTTGCAAGTGTTATTAGAAGATTGAGATACAATTATTAGACTTTGATCTTATAAAATAAGCAAGTCTATTTTATTGATCAAATGTAGATATAAATTATGATGCACTATCCCAGTCCTTCTCTAAGGATTCTAGATAGACCAGATAGTCACACGATCAATTCATCGGCTTATTGCAGCATTGGCATTCATCCCACTCTTTAGATGTCATATGGAAGTCCTATAAATACTGTTAACCCTTTGACTATCCTTTTCATCTTGGGTCTGACCCATGCTTCCATTACGCTCCCTTTATCTATAAACAACCATTGCTTAAAACAAATGGTTTCTTATGTTGAATTAGAGTATTTCAACATATATACATGCTTCATTTACAATGTGAATATTATGAAGCTTCATGAATGACTAGAGTATAGATAGCAGAATAATGACACGCATCATATCTACATCCATCTAAAATCTTAAAACATTGGAGGTAGGTATTCAAACATTTTGAATACATCATCTCTTATAGAGCCACCATTCTTCATGATGCAGTGAACCATGTCATTCATGATTAAATGTCAAGAGCACATATCTATGCTAGAATATCTTTTTAGATTCTATAAGGATTATTTAACAATTATGATCATCATCGACATGTCACTTCCAAAGTACATTCAATGAGATCAAGACTATAGAGACATACAAACCCTAGTGTTGTAGTCCTATTATCTATACTATTGTCATTCCTCATTCTTATGAGGAAACTTGTACATCAGAACCGCATACATTATGTGTCCAACTGCAAGTACAATATCTTGATCATGGATCCAATCCATGATATTTTATTGGTTATTATTGAGTATAACATTCAGTGGGTTTAATGAAGCATTATCTAAAATAAGAAATTTGCATAAATATATACAAAAATATTTTTACTTTGATTTAAGGATTTTATATCAAAATTTTCTTATCTTCTCAACACTAAAAGTTCATTCCCTTCATCACTTTCAATGTACGAGATATACTTACCATTACATCTCAGCAAAATTTGGGATCTCCTTCCTTATCTTTATCACATTCCAATAATATGAGAACTTGTAACTCGGATAAAAAGAAGCGGGAATACATTCCACCTTGCAAGTCCAACTTGCATTCCCAATTCAGTCTTTAACATCCGGGCCCACCACCCCTAAGGTGATGTTGACCCGTCGTTAATTGAACCAATCGTCAAAAGGATTAGTACTCGTTATGTGCTATCCAATATTGCCCCAATAATATGAGGACTCGACATTGGAGTTACTACGCATACGGCCTTACTCTTTCGAGAAGCAAAGAGCCTGATCCAGATGCGCTTGCATACAGGAGCTGTCACTTTGGACAGGCGTCTCCTACATACAATCCCTGGTGACGGAACCCTTCGTCTTGACAGGAGACCATGGATGTCACTTATGTGATCCTCCATATCATGTTCAAATTTTAATTAATCATCATGAATCATTTTGATTATGATTAATCCTTCCAAGGGAAATAACAACTCTATTCATAATAGAATGTTTTAATTTTAATTAGATTCTAATTAATCTAATCATATTAAATTAATGATCCAATTAATATCCAACAAACATTCTTTTATTATTACTTGAAATATGGTACTATCTCAAATATGTATAATTTTGCAGTTTAATAATTAGAAAAATACATCGTAATATCTACTATATTATCAAGTCCCTACCCACTGTCCTGGACAATACCAACGAGAGTGGGACAGACCGCACACGGTTCAACCTGTTACCACAACGCTCCCCGACTAGACACCATATCCACCTCAGGAAAGGATAATGCCAAATTGATCATTGTGTACTTGAGATGATAATCGGTTTTTCAATCGAATCTATACCATATAATAATAATCAAAACATTATTTATTAACATTATAAGGAAATTTTCTAAACAAATTCCCAATCCTTTTCAAGCAACTATGTTTGTTGAAAAGTAGATCATGTAGATCATGTAACCAATTTGTGATCTACAACATATCTAATCAATTATTAAATAAGGAAATGTCATTTAAGGAAATAATTTTCATAAAATATTTCACAACTATTTATCCGTAATTATTCCAGGATATTAAATCATGTAATTTCACTAATTGATTAAATGACAATCACAAGGCTCTTGATTAGGAAAGTAATTTCCAGCAGTGACCCTCACTTACTAAATTAGTATATCTCAATCAATTTATATCCAAATTAAGCAAAATAAGTTCCTAAATTTTTCTAATTTGATTTAAAGCATATGCTATGTGATTTGCATGCATTTCTAGGCATTTCAAATCAGTAATTAACTCCTTAATTACGTCAAGATTCGCAGTCCTTGAAACAGTAGATACATGTTCACTGAAATGATTATAACTTGAGCAAATGAATTCAAATTCATGCAAACTCAAATCCCACAGTTTTCCTATTTAATGGGGAACAAAATACAAGTTTTTTTTCGTGTTTAAACTATTTAAACAAGGCCGAAAATAATCACTAAATAGAGATGTGAAATTGAAATGCGATAAAACTTTCGCAAACCCTAACGAACCCAAGTCTTCCTAGGTTTATGGATCGCATCCAAAACCTCAAAACTAAGTATATGATATCACTTGAAGGATATGGTGAGATCCTTAAGTGCATCACAGAAGCGTGAGGATCACATCCTATGCGATCGGGAGTAACTAGTCGCACTAGTTGCTCAATGCTGCGGAAACTAAACATTTTCATGTGATGAAACCAAATGATCCAAGAACACTTCTCGGATCAATTCATCTAAATAACATAAAATTATCAGGTTTACCTCTTGAATCATGGTTGCGATCGAGTCTCTAAACAAAGAGACCTCCTGTCTCAAGTATGATTTGATGGAGGAGACGCTTGCGAGCGTGTTGATTAAGCGCGTGCTTATCGCAATCCATGTTGATGATCCAAGCAATGAATCTCCTGATATTGTTACACAAGATAGGGTGTCTTCTTCACGAGAGAGGGGCACCGAAGGAGATGCAGATCCATGAGCAAACAATCGGGCAGCATAACGACGATGCTGTGGCGAGAGCGACTCTCTTTAGGGCTCCATGGTGGACGACCACTATGAGAGAGGGAGAGAGGGCGTGTATAGAATGAGAGAGAGAGTTGTTGTAAACTTGTAAAAACTTAAGAAGAGAAAGGGGCGCCTCTTCTTATATAGGGTTTTGGGATCCATGGATCTCAATCCATGGACAACATGAATCCAATGGCTCACATTAATTTGTGTTTCTTTTAATGGCCAAGATTTTGTTGTAAAAAACACAACAACAATTAATTTTATTTAGATTAAATATATTTGATAAATCAAAATAATGTAATCCGAAATTAAATCAAGCATATATGGAGATTTTAGGATGGAGATTACACCCTCCATATAAGAGTGGACGGCCACCTTTTTCCATATAGGAATTGGTGGTTGTCCACCCTTCCAATATGGAAGGGTGGATTCTCATGCAATCTTGTGAGATTGCATTATTCCCTAGAAATCTCCATGATTTTACAACAACACTTGTTGTAAATTATTCTACAAAAATAATTCACAATTATTTTGAGAATATTGCAGTCTCGCCCTTGGAAATTTGTGAATCACATTCACAACCCAAAATAAAATGTGATTTACATTTTCAATTAATCATCCAATGTGAATCCAATTCACACCAATAATTAATCAACAAATATAAATCATAATAAGCTCTCTCTAATACATTATAAACCATATTTATAATATATTACGAATAATTGGATATTTCTATCCACATTATTCATATTCATGATAATTAAATCACATTTAAACATCTTGTATCTCTATTCTCATGTGCCCAAATAATATAAATCACATTCACATTATTTACATCTTTGATAATTAAATCACATTTAATTACCTATAATAAGTCTATTTATAATATGAATCAAATTCATATTATTCATGATAATTAAATCACATTTAATTATCAATTTTCTCAATGCTTGGATACATATATCAACAATGAAATTATCCTGAACTCTTTCAAGGATAATGCGCTTTCTCTTCGGATACTTGTAGATAAGGGCAGGGCGATTGTATTGTTCCATGTATAGTGACTTGGATATTGAGATCACATCTCAAATCCAGATCTCGGGCCTCCCTTAGATGCTTGATTAAATCAAGACCGCAAATATTATCTTCTCATTGCATCTGAATCACATTCAGATCATTGTCCAACATTTGAATCAAGATCAGATTACTTCTCTACTAAGAGGAGTCACTAAAATCCATACCCGCTTCATCTCTCCCTAGGAATGGAAGCATCATGGATCACATCACCCTAAGGTATTCCTAATACTTGTACATCCTGCATACTGGAATACCCAGAATAAACCCGAAGTATAAGACCTATTTTACACTGTCTACTTCAAGGTTTTATCAATAAGTTTCTCATTTGATCATTGGGAGTTGGTATCGATCACATACTTTCCAAACTAGGTCTTGATCATATACTTTCTAAAAGCATATATCAAACCTACAAATTCAGTCAAGCTTCCAAAGAGAGATGACCGTGCACGTAATTTGATTCTTACCAATATCTCATGAGTGTGCTCATGTCTTCCGATTCAGTAATGAACCTGTATGATCCCTTTGAGAGATCGTATTACTCATATGCCCTAACATGTAGACCAGTGTACCGGTGTATAGACCTTGGTTAGGTCATCAACCTATTATTCTGTCAAATGTACATTCTCAGACATATAGTAACACATCTGTCTCCAATCAAAGGATGCGTGACTATATGGTGACAACATACGACATAGGACTTTGGTTATCTCGATGTCGTTAAGTCAACTCTTTGACCCACCTTATCTAACAACTCTGAATCTATATTCCTATACAGAGGACCTGCATCAAGAGGTCGATTAGATATAAGAAAAATGAGAAAGGATTGTCATCTCCTACTCAGGCTAGAGATCATCTCTTAACAATCATTTGACGGTACTTGATGAGTCCTCCATCTAACTCTTTAGATATTCAATCAAGCACCAGCCTCTATGATTCAATAATTGAATCAAAAATTCTATGATCATTAAGATGGCCATGGTACATAACCCTAATTGTACTAAAGGACCTATTTTGCAAATTAATTAATCTTCATTTTAACATTTATTGCATAATGGCTCATTGTGGACTCGCATGTCCAATAATCTCCCACTTGCCCAAAGAGCCATTAATGGGCTAATCATTTAAATTCGCACTCATGTGACAATCATAGGCTATTTAGAAAAAATAGCTAGGTATGCTGATCAATCACTCTGTTCTCGAGAGACTATGACAAGTCCTTTTACGATACTCGCATATCCTTTAGTAACAGTGTTCAGATTTAATGTGAATGTTGCATCTTATGCAAGCAATACTTAATTTTGTTAGTTATAGTGTCCTTGACACTACAGCTCAATAGTTATTATAACTAGTATTTCCATAATCCTTATCAAAATACCTTTATTCCCAGAGATCTCTATCTCCTAAGGTATCTGCAGTTAAGACTATCGATAAAGTCTTAAGTTCTTGATGATAAGACTTAGAGATCACTATCTTGAAAGTCTTGTCCTCTTTAAAGATATAATTATTACTGCAATCAAGTGTTTTATCTCTATAGAAGGATTAGTAACAATTTACTACTCCAACTGCATGGCAGACATCCGGCATTTGCACACATCTAGCATACACTCGGCTTCTTGTAACTGATACACAAGGGAATTTAGTTTTAACATTAACTTCCTCAACTCTTTGAGGTGATATCCCTTCTGATAGGTCAGTACCATATCTTAAGGGATGCAAGCCTTTCTTGGGGTTTTCCAAGAATGGAATGTGTCCAAGGTGTACCACAAATGTGACGGTCCTAGTACCATCTTCTCTTTGCTTCTAAACACCTTCAGAACTAAGATCCAAAAGGTATCCTTGAGATCATATCTCAAGTTATGGAACAACCAGATTATAAAACACTTATTATTTTCCTTATATCATTTTAAATGAGTAGGATATCATCTACATTTAGCACAATGAATACAATAGTACTTCCACTAAGATTTACATGGTTCATCAAGATTCTATATGAAATCATAACGTTTATAATTTCATCAAATCTTATGCTCCAACTACAAGAAGATTATTTGAGTCAATAAATGGATTTCTTTAGTTTGCACATCTTGCTTTCCTCAACCATGAAGCCCTGGGACTACTTCATGTGAATATCCTCAAGGAGGTATTCATAAAGGATTGCAATATTGACTTCCATCTTGAAGATGTCAAAGTCAAGTTGTGTAGCTACAGTTAGCAATATTTTGACATGTTTAAGCATGATCATTGAAGAGCAAGTCTAATCGCAAGCGATGTCTTCTGTTAGGTGTGTAGCTCATGACTACGAACCGTGCTTTGAAGGTCTCTACCTTCTCATCAGATTTCCTCTTTCTCTTAAAGATCCATTTACACCTAACAGGTTTTACCCCTATAGGTGCATCCTCGAGGGTCCATGTACAACACTTGTATATGAAGTCTACCTTAGACTTCTATTGCGAACATCCATCTTTCCATGCCATGATCTTTAAAAGCTTCATCACATGAAGTTCGATCATTGTCAGGCTTAACTGACACGTAGAATCCATCCTCAAATTAATTTGAAGAGGTATGAGTATTTCATCTTTAATTGTCCTTTTAGTTTTCAATTTCATGAGCTTCATTATCTACTCAAGACAAAATAAGTTCCTTTACTTCATTTTCATCTTTATTCTCAACAGTTCCATCCTCTCCGAATCACATTCTCAGAGATGAGAACTTTAAGAATCTAAAGGTCATAAAGTAGGTATCCAACACCATCTTTTATCTTCCTAATGAAGTAGCACTCTCTGGTGCCAGATTCCAGCTTACATGCATGGAACTTTATTAAGGATATATATTGCAGTCTCTACTACATTTATACCTTGGAAAGTAAGAGGTAATTGTGCTAAGATTCATCATTGATCAAATCATATCACACATGATCAATTGTATCTCCTTACAACTTCATTGAGTTTAGGTGTATCAGGAGGAGTGTGATAGAAATGACATTCCTATCTCCATAAGGTATTCCTTGAATTCATCTAATAGGTACAAGCTACCTAAATTAGATCAAGTTCATTTCATCTTCCTTCAAACTTTGGTTCTAAACTAAAAAGTGAAATCTTTGAACTTTTCAAAGTTTTCTAAGGTGAAGGGAAGAAATCTCATATCACCAATAATCATCGTATGATATCACATATCATCAATGTTAACTGTGATATAGATGATCCACATACATCAATATGTGTGAGATCTTGAATACCTTGATATCTTACACCATTCCCAAGGAAGGGTGTATTGGACATTTTTACTTTTGAATACGATATTCACAAATATGCAAGATTTCAACCTTTAGACAATCTATAGCTTCATGTCTTACTAGTCTATTGATCAAATCAACAGACAAATGTCCAAGACTTGATGCCAGATCGTTGTCAAATGATCTTCATCCTCCTATTTATCTCTTTTGGTTTTAAATTTTCAGTATTACAAAAGTTAATAAACCATTCATTAATATTCTAATTTAATAGAGTCCTCGAGATGTCAGATTACAGTTTGAGATATATCTATCACAAATCTTTATGATAGGTCTATTCCAGAATTCATGCTTATTTCTAACATTTAGAAATAAACAATGAGTGTATTATGATATCTGGGTCATAGAGACAATATCTAAGACTAAGGCTCTCCCATTGAAATTATGAAGTTTATCAATCCAATAGAGATTGTTGCAACATTTACATCAATATCCATGTTGATGACTATTAAACCTTGAGATCAAATTTTCCAGTCTTCTAAAACATATGCAACCAGTTGCAAGTGTTATTAGAAGATACAATTATTAGACTTTAATCTTATCAAATAAGCAAGTATATTTTAATGATCAAATGTAGATATAGATTATTATGATGCAGTATCCGAGTCCTTCTCTAAGGATTCTAGATAGACTAGATAGTCACACTATCAATTCATCATCTTATTGCAACATTGACATTCATCTAACTCTTTGGATGTCATATGGAAGTCCTAGAAGTACAGTCAAACCTTTGACTATCCTTATCATCTTAGGTCTGACCCATGCTACGATTGCGCTCCCTTTATCTATAAACAATCATTGCTTAAGACAAATGGTCTCTTATGTTGAATTCAAAAGATTTCAATATAAGAGTATTTCAACATTTATACATGTTTCATTCAATTCATACAATGTGAATATTATGAAGATTCATGAATGACTAGAGTATAGATAGAAGAATGATGACACTCATCGTACCTACACCCATCTAAAATCTTAAAACATTGGTTCAGGTAGGTATTCAAACATTTTGAATACATCATCTCTTCTAGAGCCACCATTCTACATGATGCAGTGAACCATGTCATTCATGACTAAATGTCAAGAGCACATATGTATGTCAGAATATCTTCTTAGATTTTATAAGGATTATTTAACAATTACGATCATCATCGACATGTCACTTCCAAAGTACATTCGATGAGATCAAGACTATAGAGAGATACAAACCCTAGGGTTGTAGTCCTATTATCTATTTAATTGTCATTCGTCATTCTTATGAGGAAACTTGTACATTGCAACCACTTACATTATGTGTCCAACTGCAAGTACAATGTCTTGATCATGGATCCAATCCATGATATTTTATTGGTTATTATTGAGTATAACATTGAGTGGGTTTAATGAAGGATTATCTAAAATAAGAAATTTACATATATATATATATATATATATATATTACTTTGATTTAAGGATTTTTATATCAAAATTGTCTTCTCTTCTCAACACTGAAAGTTAATTCCCTTAATCACTTTCAATGTAAGAGATAAACTTACCTTATATCTCAGCAAGATCTGGGATATGTTTCCTTATATTTGTCACATCCCAATAATATGAGAACTTGTAACTCGGATAAAAAGAAGCGGGAATACATTCCGCCTTGCAAGTCCAACTTGCATTCCCAATTCAGTCTTTAACATCCGGGCCCACCACCCCTATGGTGATGTTGACCCATCATTAATTGAACCAGTCGTCAAAAGCATTAGTACTCGTTATGCACAATCCAATATTGCACCAACAATATGAGGACTCGACATTGGAGTTACTATGTATACGGCCTTACTTTTTCGAGAAGCAAAGAAACCGATCCAGATGCGCTTGCATACATCAACTGTCACTTCAAACAGGCGTCTCCTACAGACAATCCCTGGCAACGGAACCCTTCGCCTTGACGGGAGACCATGGATGTCACTTATGTGATCCTCCATATCTTGTTCAAATTATAATTAATCATCATGAATCAATTTTATTATGATTAATTCTTTGAAGAGAAATAACAACTCTATTTATAATAGCAAGTTTTAACTTTAATTGGATTCTAATTAATTTTATCATATTAAATTAATGATCCAATTAATATCCAACAAATATTCTTTTATTTTTACTTGAAATATGGTACTATCTCAAATACATATTATTTTCAATCATAATAATTAGAAAAATACATCGTGATCACTCCTACATTATCGTGTCCCTACCCGTTGCTATGTCCAGTACCGACGGGAGTGGGACAGACCGCACACGGTGCAACTTGCTACCCCAACGCTCCTTGACTAGTCACCATATCCACCTCAGGAAAGGATAATGCCAAATTGATCTTTGTGTACTTGAGATGATAATCGGTTTTTCGATCGAAGTTATACCTATAATAATAATAAAAATATTTTTTATTAACATTATAAGGAAATTTTCTAAACAAATTCCCAATCATGTTCAAGCAACTATGTTTGTTGGAAAGTAGACCATGTAGATCATGTAACCAATTTGTGATTTGGATCATATCTAATCAATTATTGGTTAAGGAAATGTTATTTAAGTAAATAATTATCATCAAATATTTCACAAATATTTATCCATAATTCTTTCGAGAAGTTAAACCATTTAATTTCACTAATTTATTAAATGATAATCACAATACTCTTGATTAGGAAAGTAATTTCCCGCAGTGACCCTCACTTACTCAAATTAGCATATCTCAATCGATTTAAACCCAAATTAAGCAAAATAAGTTCTAAAAGTTTGTTAATTTGATTTATAACATAACCTATTTGATTTTCATGCATGTGTAGGCATTTCAAATCAGTAATTAACTCCTTAATTACGATATGATTCACAATCCCTGAAACATTAGATACATATTCAGTAAAATTATCATAATTTGAGCAAACAGATTCAAAATCACGCAAACTAAGATCTCATGGTTTCCTTGTTTAATGGGAAACATAATTCAAGTTTTATTTTCTTGTTTAAACAATTTAAACAGGGCTGAAAAAAATCATTAAACGGAGATGCGAAATTGAAATGCGATAAAACTTTCACAAACCCTAACGAACCCAAGTCTTCCTAGGTTTATGGATCGCATCCAAAACCTCTGACCTAAGGCTCTGATACCACTTGAATTATATGACGAGATACTTACGCACAACATTGAAGTATAAGGATTGCATCGTATGCGATCGGGAGCGACTAGTCACAAGTGCTCGATGCAGCAGAAATTAAAAATTTTCGTGTGATGAAACCACATGATCCAAGAACACTTCTCAGATCGTTTCATCTTAAACACAGACAAGTATCAGGTTGCCTCTTAAAGCGTGGTTGTGATTAATTCTCTAAAAAAAGAGACATCATGCCTAAAGTCCGATCTGACGGAGGAGACGCTTGCGAGCATGTTGATGAAACGCGTGCTTCTTGCAATCCATGTTGATGATCCAAGCAATGAATCTCCTGATCTCGTCACACGAGATCCGACGTCTTCTTCACGAGCGAGGCGCACCAAAGGAGATGGAGATCCACTAGCAAACAATCCGGCAGCATAATGGTGATGTTGCAGCGAGAGCGGCTCTCTCTAGGGCACCATGGTGGACGGCGACTATGAGAGAGGGCATGTATAGAATGAGAGAGAGAGAGAGAGAGTTGTTGTAAACTTGTAAAAACTTAAGAATAGCAAGGGTGCCTCTTCTTATATAGGGTTTTGGGATCCATGGATCTCAATCAATGGACAACACAAATCCAATGACTCGCATTGATTTGTGTTTCTTTTAATGGCCAAGATTTTATTGTAAAAAATACAACAACAATTAATTTTCCTTTGACTAAACATATTTGATAAATCAAAGTAATTTAATCCAAGATTAAATCAAGCATATATAGAGATTTTAGGATGGAGATCACACCCTTCATAAAAGAGTGGATGGCCACCTTTTTCCATATAGGAATTGGTGGTTGTCCACCCTTCCAATATGGAAGGGTCGATTCTCATGCAATCCCACGCAATCTTGTGAGCATTATTCCTTGGAAATATCCATGATTTTATAACAACACTTTTTGTAATTTATTCTACAAAAATAATTCAAAATTATTTTAAGAATATTGCAATCTTGCCATTGGAAATTTGTTAATCGCTTTTACAATCCAAAATAAAATGTGATTTACATTTTCAA
Organism: Ottelia alismoides; assembly: GCA_037367405.1. NCBI lineage: Eukaryota > Viridiplantae > Streptophyta > Magnoliopsida > Alismatales > Hydrocharitaceae > Ottelia > Ottelia alismoides. The sequence continues at coordinate 315,889 of JAZKJV010011098.1, forward strand.
TTAATTATCTAATGTGAATCCAATTCACACTAATAATTAATCAACAAATATAAATCATAATAAGATCTCTCTAATACATTATAAATCACATTCATAATATATTATGAATAATTGGATATTGCTTTCCAAATTATTCATATCTATGATAATTAAATTACATTTAATCATCTAGGATCTCTATTCTCGTCTTCCCAAATAATATGAATCACATTCACATTATTTACATCTTTGATAATTAAATCGTATTTAATTATCTATGATAACTCTCTTTATAATATGAATCAAATTCATATTATTCATGATAATTAAATCACATTAATTATCAATTTTCTCCATGCTTGGATACACATATCAACAATGAAATTGTCCTGAACTCTTTCAAGGATAATATGCTTTCTTCACGGATACTTCGAGATAAGGACAAGGCGGTTGTATTGTTCCTCGTATAATGACTTCGATATTGAGATCACATCTCAAATCCAGATGTTGGGCCTCCCATAGATGCTTCATGAAATCAAGACCACAAAATTTATCTTCTCATTGCATTTGAATCACATTCAGATCATTGTCCAACATTTGGACCAAGATCATATTACTTCTCTACTGAGAGGAGTCACTATAATCCATACTCGTTTCTTCACTCCCTAGGAATGGAAGTGTCATGTTATACAATCGTTTGTGATCACATCACCCTCAGGTACTCCCAATACCTATACATCATGCATATTGGAAGACTGAGAATAAACCCGAAGTATATGATCTATTTTACACTGTGTACATCATGGTTTCATCAATAAGTTTCTCATTTGATCATTGAAAATTGGTATCGATCACATAATTTCCAAAAGCATATATCATACCTAGGTCTTGATCATATACTTTCTATGAGTATATATCAAACTTACAAATTCAGCCAAGCTTCCAAAGCAAGATGACCATGCACGTAATTTGATTCTTCCCAATATCTCATTAGTGAGTTCATGTCTTCCGATTCAGTAATGAACCTGTATGATCACTTTGAGAGATCATATTACTCATATGCCCTTACATGCACACCAGCATATCGGTGTATAGACCTTGGTTAGGTTATAAACCTATTGGTTTGCTAAATGTACATACTCAGACATATAGTAACACTTATGTCTCCCGTAAGAGGATGTGTGCCTATATCGTAAAAACATATGACATAGACTTTGATTATCTCGATCTCGTTAAGTTAACTCTTTGACCTACCTTATCTAACAACTCTGAACCTCTACTCCTATACAGAGGACCTGCACCAAGAGGTCGGTTAGATATCAGCCAAATGAGAAAGGATTGTCATCTCCTACTCAGGTTGGAGATCATCTCTTAACAATCATTTGATGGTACTTGATGAGTACTCCATCTAACTCTTTAGATATTCATCCAAGCACCAGCCTCTATGATTCAATAATTGAATCAACAGTTGTATGATAATTAAGATGGCTATGGTACATAACCCTAATTGTACTAAGGGACAATTATGAAAATTAATTAATCTTCATTTCAGATCAAGAAATGATATTCACAATAACATTTATTGCATACTGTCTCACAGTGGGCTCGCATGTCCAACACTTTGTGTGTATGTCCAAATATCCACCTTAGCATTTTCATTTCTGATGCTACCATTCTCTGCACATGTCTATGATTTAGAGGTCAATATATAGATCTATAGAGAATATCAAGTCTCATGGTTGTTTTGTAAAACTTTTCTTTGATTTTCAAAGAAATTTTCTTATCACATAGAATAGTAGATGCTCCTCTCTGCTTTAGCCAGCTTGCATTTATTCCATGAGTAACATCTCCATCAACTTTTCCATCATGTTGCTAAATATATCCCCAAGTATCTAAAAAAAATTTCTTCTGAATGTTATCATCACCAATTTCACCTCGATTCCTTCACCATTGCTTCCATCAAAAGTGTACTCCATATATGCAGTCTTAGCCATACTTATACGAATTCCTTTAGTCTCTAATGCATGTCTCCTGACCTCAAGCTTCTCATTTACTCCATCTATGGTCTCATCGATCAACACAATATCATCAATGAATAACATATACCAAGGTATAATGTGACTAGTCAACTCATCCATAATAAAAGTAAAAAGGAATGAGCTCAAAGTTGAACCTTGATGTAGACCAATGTTGATGTCAAAATAGTCAGTCTTATCATATTATATCCTTAAACAAGATGAAGCCCTATCATGCATATACTTTGTAAGGTTAATGTATATAATATGTACTTGTCTTTTCTTCAAAACTCTTCACAATATATTCCATGGGATAGAATAATAAGCCTTCTTCAAATCAATAAAAAATGTATGGACGTTTTTCCTTTTAGCCCTATAAATCTTCATTGTTCTCCCTAGCAAGTGGATGGCTTCAATAGTTGAGCACTTGACATGAATCTGAATTGATTTTCTTTTACTTTGGAAACTTGCCTCAATCTTATTTCAATCACACGTTCCCAAAATTTTATTGAATGACTCATCAGCTTGATACCTCTATAATTCAGACTATTTTGTTCTTGTAAAGAGGGACCACAATGTTTCTCCTCCATTCTTCAGGCATTTTCTTACTTTGCCAAATAACATTGAATAAATTTGTAAGCCGAGTCAAAACATGCTCACCTAGAACTATCTATACTTCCATAGGAATGCCATCATGTCCTATACATTTCCCAGATTTTATAACCTCCAAAGCATCCTCTACTTCCTTCCTTTGTATTTGTATATATCTCACACGATTCAAGTGACTTTTACTACTAGCTAGATTTCCCAAAGTGATCTCTCTATTTCCTTCCCAATGAAAAGCTTATGGGAATATTTCTCTCATCTAGTCCCTATATACTTCGGAGTAACAAGCGTGCGCCCTTCTTCATCATTAATGTGCCTCATTTGACAAAGGTCTTTGGTATTTCTTTTTCTTGCTTTGTCTAACCTGAATATATGCTTCTAGTACTCCTTAGAGTCGAGATTTTTGTACAAAACCTTTTGACTTAGCTTATAACCTTCTTTGCTTCCTTTGGTGCCATTTTGTAGTTTTTAATAGTTTCATCTATTCTATCCTTAGACATATCTTTAAAGAATGCTCTTAGACATATCTTTAAAGAATGCTCCTTTAATTTTGAGCTTCTCTTGCACCCATCTACTACACCATCAAGCCTCCTTTTGGCATGGGACTCCTCCCTTAACTCGCCTAGCATCTCTTTAGCTACCTTTCGGATACAATATGCTATCGCTTCCCACATCTCGTTTGTACTTCCATTAATATCCCAAGATAAGTCTTATAAAACCTTCTCCTCAAAGTTTGATTGCTTCAATTAGACATTCCACCATCTAGTTCAATTGACCTTGAAAACCCTCATTTTCTTTATCAGCCCTTTTATTTGCACATCCATGACTAACAAGCGATGTTAGGTTGTCAAACTCTCTCATGGGACACAACCGATCTCTTCTCCTTAATGTAAAGTAATATACATATGTTCTAGCTATTCCACTCTTATAAATAATTAAATGATCCTCCCTCTTCTTGAAGAGAGTGTTTGCTATGAAAAGATCGTAATCTATTACAAAATCCAAAATGACTTTCCCTATTCATTTCTGTCCCCAAGCCATGGCCTCCATGAACACTAGTCTACATGAAGCATCCTTTCCCACATGTCCACTAAGATCTCCACCTAGTCAACTCGTCTTTCTTTATTAGATTCCTTGCATAATCTTATCAAATCCTCCCAAAAGCTTGTTTAATCCTTTCATCTAAACTAGTTGCGATGCAAAAACTGAGATGTTTTTCAACATTTCTTCTTCGAGCACCAATTCTAGCAAAATTATATGATCCTCAAATCTATGCACCTCAATCACACTATCTTTCTAATCCTTATGAACAACTACCCCAACACCATTTCTGTCCATATCTTTACATGAATACCAAATTTAAATTGTGTCTCCCGATCTTCCTTTCTTTCTTTCCAACCCATTTTGTCTAATGGAGATAAAGTATTCCTTATTTCCATCGTATCTATTATCTCTGTCAATTTGCCAATCAAAGTGCCAATATTCCAATTACCTATCTGCTACTTCTTTTGCAACCTCTTTTAAACTAACTTCTTTACTCACATGTGTTGGTGAATCTCCATTTCATCACCTTTATTCTTCCATTTTGTACTTTAAAACCATGCTAAATGCATGTAAATAGCAATATAGCATTATTCTGCATAAAATAACATATATTATTTAATGTATAAATATTGTATAAAATAACCTATTTAAAGCCAAAATAAAAGGATAAATAAAAGAAAAGAAATGAAATGAAATACCATAGGTATTGAACCTGAACCCTTAGTCCTAGGCATCATGATGACTGGGTCGACCGGGAATAAAGTAGGGGGAGATAACAATCAAATATACAATAAAAACCCTTATTTAAATTCTCTAATGAGTTATTTTTGGGACCTATTTTATTCTTTATTATTTATACCTCAAATCAATAAGCTTTGTAAATAAAAAAGTTGTAGACAAAAATACATAGAAAAATACAAAACTTATTTCACATAAAAATAATACAATGCACCTTCTACACTCAAAATAAAAACCAAAATCCAAACTTCACAGACATGTATCTTCTCCATATGAACTCAAAATTCACCAAAATCACCTTAAATTGTAACTTTTAATTATCTATATAATGAAGGTGGTTTCACTCAATTTGGAATTAAGACACAAAAGCTGAGTTCTAGAACCCTATTGTACAGTATACATGAATTAAATATTCATTTTATTTATTCTTTATATTTTTCACGATTTATATTTTTATAATTTTGTAAATATTATTTATAACATATGTACATAATTATAAGAAAGAAAAGTCATTAAAACACAATAAATAAATCACTATACACAAATACATAGATGAAGTACTTATATTTATATCTATATAATAAATATATCTATTTATCTAAGTGTACAAATTACTTCAGAAAAATACAATAAAAATATATTTCTATGTATTTAAATAAATGTGAATATATTAATTATCTACATAAATAATAAGGTCCAAAATAAAAAATAAAAATAAAATACATACTATATAGTAAATATACTTATATTTATACTTGTAAAAACTAACATACAATAAATTAACTTGTAAAATAAATAAAAATCACCATAAAATATACATAAAATAACAAATATTTTTCATGTTTTGACTAGAAGTTAGTAAAATCCTTCATTAATTTAACTTGAATTAATAAGGCAATTTCCTTCTATTTTATCATATAGTGGGATGATGTGGACCAATGGAAACCCGGTTTGAGTTGACCTCGCTCAACTCCCCGACCTCCCTAGGTCTACTCTGTCATACTTGCTAGGACCCTATTTGCTCGATTTTTCTCATTAATTCTTCCATTCTTTCAGTTTGATTCCTTCTTTGATTTTCTTCCACGATTGATGCACTTTCACGCGGAAGCCTTACATCGATCCAAGGATCAGTAGTTAGAGTTGTCACCTTAAACCAAGATGTTTCTATACATAAGCATTTCGCCAGACTCCCTCCGATCCTTGATCCCCCTTTTCGTGTTGAACCCATCAGATCCTCGGCACGTCGAGTTGAGGGAGGTGACAACTCCCTTCTTTGTTGGTTTGCAGCGTGTTTTAAGCACAGAAGGTGACAATCCACCACCGTCGGAGCTCTGGCCCAATGCGGTTTCCAATCTCCTAGTTTCAGCAGGTTGAGCCATAGATAACATAGATTAGATAGCTTTTAGTTGTAGTTTTAATTCTCTACTTTTATTTTACATTTTTATTTAGAAAACTAGCCTAGATTAAGATTTTAGTGGTTCATCGGACCTCTACTTTGGCCATTGTCCCTCATCGTATTTCGCCATACTCTGACTCATCTCCGACACCATTCTCCTCCCCTTTGCTTCTCCACCTTTTGGACCACCTACGCAACTATGATCCTCCCTTGATCAGTGGGTCATTGCTCTCTCCTCCACCTCATCACTGAAGAACACCATTTTACCTCGTTTCACTGCCATCCTTCATCAATAAAGGCCAGCAACCTCACCTCTGCACCTCTAGTTCGTTTAACTCTTTTGTAGGTGCTGAAGACCCCCTTATGAGGGGCATCAACATCGGGAATAGACTTCCATGTTTGATCGAGCTCTAGGCCCCTATCGATGGGACCCGAACCACCTTGAGGAGAAGTTTGAGCATCTCAACATCGAGGAAGACGGTCGGAGGATGAATCTGCAGCATATCAAAGCTCGGAAGATCTGGGGTTCTTCCCTATTCTTCCAAGCTACTTCTCCGCCATTCGATCTTGCCCAAACTCCAATTTGTATAGCCATCGTCGGATCTTGCCACGACGTGACCATCAGATCTCCCAAGAGATCTAATCTCGACCACAGATCCACGAACCAGCATTGAGCGACTAGAGGAGAATATGTGTCCACGTGAAGAGATCAACAGCATTTGATCTCGCCATAGGGGGTAATTTTGATCGACACCCCTATACTTCTTGTAGTTTATTTTTAATACAAAAACTTTCATTGTAGTTATAAGGATCCTAACCTTTTTGTATTTGCATATAGGTCTCTCACCACATCACCTCACATCATATGCGCGTGAGGGGCGGGGCTTTTTGTAGAGGGGCCCCTTGTGATTATGTATTTATTTTTAGTACATTGAATATCAAATCCAATATAATACTTTTTTGTTAAATTGTATTGTGGACCTTACACCTTTTATCAATTGCAAAAATACCCCTACCAACATGTTTTGTACTAAATATTCAAGCATTATGTGTTTTAAGCCTTGAAGTTCTTGAGGCCATTTTGGAAAAAAAGAAATATTTTTGATTAATTACAATTAGATCCCTATTAGTGGATATATTTTTATTCCTTTATTTTGGTGATTGGTGAGCGGCCAATCAATCAGGGTTAAGTACCAATGTAAATCAGAGGTCATTGTGACCCCAATCAATCAGTTGGACTCAATCGAGAAAATAAAACCACTCGAAGGGAAATCAAACAATCATGTAATGTAAGTGGTTCGCTATTTTTATTTACCTGGTATAGCCATCAAGGTCGAACACAAGGAGCACGATTAAAGAACTAAGTAGTCAAATTTTAGAGAAAATAATTTTTTAGTGGTTTTTAAATTTTTTTCAAACTTTTACTTTTTGAATAAATTCAAACAAACACAAAATAAGAAAAAAAGCACAACAGTCATTTTGGAATTTTTTTAGTAAGGCAAAAATACTCAGAAAATAAAAATATCTTTGGGTTTTCTAGTTTTTAAAGTGTTTTTGGTAATTGTTCTAGGTTTTCAAATATTTTTATGATTTTATAAAAATAAAACAAAGCTACAAACTCAAAATAGTGCATAGTTAGGACCAAATTACAAATTAAAATTATCTAAACTGCCTAAGTTCTGATCAATAATTTTATGCAAAAATATAGAAAAAGGCTACAAATGGAAACTGAAATTGCAAATTTTTTGAATTTCCTTTGATTTTGTATGATTTTTATAAGATCGTAGTTGTTTTGTAATTTTTAGAGCTTTTATAGTATATTTTCAAGCAAAATTGATACAGGAATTAAAACATAATAAAAGGTACTTAAAGCAATTTTTGGAATTTTTAGACCATTTTTTGAATTTTAATATTTTTATAAGGCAAATAGGATTATTTTTGGTGGTTTTGAATTTTTAAAATTAGAAAATGCAAGTAAATAAATCTAAAAAAATCACAATAGAAACTGCACCCTAACAGGATCTAATGGTAATTTTCAGGAAATTTTTAGAATTAATTAGGTATGCAATTAATCACAGTTCACAGGGGCCTATTCATAATTATTTTAAGTTTATGGACCAAACTGAAAAAACAGTTTGAAAGCCTAGGGTTCAATCTGTAAATATCCCAATCAATTCACACGTATGCTCAATATACGATGCACAAGGATATAAATGCAATTTCTAAAAATTTAACATTCATTAACTAAAAGCATCAGAGTTTAGGATAGAACATGTAATTAACCCAAAAATCACATGAGCACACACGTGCTTCAAGTTTGAAGGGACTAAAATGCAAATAACATAACCTATGAGGTCTAAACTATAAATGTACTTAACTACAATTTTCATTTAATGGACTAAATATAAAAACAAAGACATGTAGGGAAGAAAAAGAAATATACCTAGGCAGGGATATGCGGCGCACGTTGGAGCTGGCGTTGTCCTATGGCCCTGATCAACCACACCTGCAGATATGACAGTGCAGGGAATGTATGAGACGTGCGGGGCATATGTGTCAGATACTCTGAGCTAACAACCAAAAGGTTGCACGGTCGGGAGGTTGTAATGCTATCTAGTAGAGGCGGGTCTCATCCAACAGGCGAGAGAAGGTCTGCAAGAACTTGTCTCCAGCGACTTTCAACCGAGCATCTGACGGGATCCGATGCTCCTACGAAGGATCTGAGGGCTCCGGTGGGATCATGGAAGTGGTCTGCATTGAACGAGGGGCTCCAATGGAGGCGATGATGTCCGGATGAGCTTGACGGTGGCTGCTCACCTGGAGTTGCTTTGCCTGAGCCGTTGGGAGTCCAAATGGCGCTCCAGATATGTGTACATGCATGTAAGGTATCCTAAGCTCGGGGTGAAGCTCTAGCGAGGGTTATTTAAGCATTCAAACAAGTGAAGTGACGAGATATGGGGTTATGGGTCTCCGACGAACACGGGGGATGAATACTCGACCTAATCTCAACCTGATGGTCAAGCCTCAGGGGGAACATGCTACGTAAGAAGACGGAGGGTGAGGTGTGGCATTGATCAGAATGGATAAAGGGGGTGTAATGGGGCTCCGACCAGCTGGTCAGAGAAGAGGAGATGGGCGGCGCAGCGAGATGGATAGATCGAATCGAAACGGGGAAGGCAAGGGATAAGATGGGTACCTGAAGGTTCAGATGCACTCCTAGACTTCAGGCAAAGGTGGGTGTCAAGGTCTTCGCCTCAACCGAGCTACGGCTGACTGGGAGGCTGCTCGCGGTGGTTCTCCGACCATAAAGTGAGCTTCGAGTCTCAAGGTATCGCTGACGAATCCTAAGCGACTCCTCCAACGATTGTTACTACGAGGAAGGTGGCTCAGGGTCTGTGGTGGTACGAGGGACGAGAAGAGGTGTCATGGAGGCTAGAAGAGAATATTTATAGGCTTCTAAGGCTCCAAGAAGATCGGAGGCATGTGTGGAACCCTAGGAAGATCCAGTTGCGCCCAGGGATATGACTCCGAATCTAAGGAACCCTAGGAAGATCGGAGGCATGTGTGGAACCCTAGGCTCGTATATATTTTATACTAACTCCGAATCTAATAAAATCAACTCTATTGTGTATATATGACTAACATTAATTAAAGAAAAATATCAGTCAGCAATCCCAACTAAACCATCAGAATCAAGGATTTACAAAAATCAAAGAAAATAGGACTAAAAATATTAAATGAATTCAAAATGAAAAGTGTTTATTACTTTTCAAACTATTTTCCTGTGATTTTTAATTATTTTTATGAAAAATAAAATAACTTATACATAATATATAGTATTATATACAAGTATAATATACATGCGTATTATGTACAAGTATTTTTATTTTATTATTTGTACAAATACTTTTATTTTACATTTTATTTATTTACAACATGATTTTAGGAGTACAAAATAATTTTTATTTTATTTTTATGAACTATTTAAGGGTACAAAATAAATAGTTAATGCAATATGTACCTGTGTATTTTATGCAAAAGTAGGATGATTTTATTTTTGTTTTATTCTTCTGATTTTTATTGTATTTTTATATTATTTCTAATGCTATATACAAGAGTGTAAAGGATTAAATAAATTTATTTTACCAAAATAAGTAAATATTATATACAAGTATAGGTGATATGTACATACATAGTGAGTCCTTATCTCTTTCTACTTATTTTATTTTGCAATGAGGTCAAGACTTGACCCTCTCTTAGGGCTTGGGTCACTCTGTATTTATTCTAAATATATCATTCTTTTTCTTTTTACTTTTTTCTTTTATTTTTGCAAAATACATGCTAATTATGCATTATTAACATCGGTATGTAGAAAGCCAATTTATGGAATTTACAAGTATTTACATGTGGTTTTGCCAAAAAAAGGAGCTAAAATAAAAGAATAAAGAGTGAGAATCATGGATTCATCACCTCCCTATACTTTACCTTTGCCAGTCCCTTAGCAAACATTTATTTGAAAAATATGTGAAAATAAAAGAAAATAAAAAGAATCAAGTTTGATTATTAAACTTATCTTCATTAAACTGGAATATGGAGCTCGGTCAGACCTTTGGATTATTAATTTGGCGGAACCTTATTAGGACGTAGGTTTAAGACCTAACAACCTCTGAGTTTCACAATTCTATGGTCAAGACTCCTCAACAACTAGATCAGAACAAGTCTACATAAACAAACTCTAATGAGTATGAATCTTTCCTTGTACTGTGTATGTGATATGTAGCTCCCCACCTCAGAAATGACAAAGAAACATCCTCCCTCAACAAGGTAAATCTAATCCCCCAGTCTAGCAGCTCTTTCCTTGAGAAGCGGGGTATTCCCTTAAATTTAAGTTCAACCAGCTCAAAAAGAGGGGGAAAGAAGAGAATGGATCATGCCTAGTATAGCCACGTATCCCTAGGAGCTCAACCAGTGTAGCTAAGTCTCTCGTTGCAAGATTCATGAGATGAGAAGGTGTAATACATAAGCTTTGCTTTATTGACTATATACACTTCGGCAAGCATTTTATTTTCAATCAGGCATGTCCACTTTTTTTGAGTTTTTCTTGATTTTGCACATTTTTTATATGCATATGTACAACATATCTACTTGGTGCATCATATACATAAAAATATTAAGAAAACTCTTTTTGAAAATAAAAATATGCAAATAAATTTTGAAAATTTTTATGACAATTTTTTTAATGTAGGGAGAAAAAGATTTTGTGAAAATATTTACAAACATTTACAAATGAATTTTGCAAAATTTTATTTTCGAAACATTTTTTAAAAATTTTGTATACAGTTTTGATACAAAAATATTTACAAAAACTTTACACTCAAAAATTTTTACAAACATTTATACAAAAATAATTTTTACAAAAGGTTATTTACAAACATTTATGTACAAAACTTTTTACAAACAAATTTATGTACAAGAAAATTTTCAAAATTTTATGGTTTTTAGGTTTGAGAATTTTAGCCATTATATATATATATATATAAACTACTCAAAGTAAGAGTTATGGCTAAACTATATACACAATATATACGATACCCCCCTATACTTGCTCAAACGATGTCCTTAGAGTGATCAAAGAGTGATGAATAGAAGACATGACTCGTGCTGAGTATTGGGAAGTGAAAAGAAGGCTATACTACATTGATGAATGAAAGAATATAATGAATCAAAGACCACATCTCATACAGCTGCGGGGAAGAAGTGATAATCAGGTATGAGATGCAAATGATGTGAGTCAAAGACCACATGTCATACAAAATGAATAGGGGCAACATCAACGATCAGCGAATCATGATTAAGATATGCCTTCAGACGCAGGCCGTTAACTCGAAAGGTGGATTCAGATGTCAACTCGGATATGTTGATGCTTCCGTTGTCATGCACCTTTATGACCAAGTATGGTCCCTTCCATTTGCTTTATAACTTCCCTGGAAATAATCTCAACCTCGCATCAAATAGCCATACTCTCTAATTCGACTCAAAATGTTTATGGTTGATATGAGAATCATTCCATATCTTTACTTTCTCTCCTTATATTGTAGGCTACTTGAAAAGGTTGTATCTCTCAACTCCTCCAGGGCTGCCAACTCTACGTTCCTCTGATCTTCTATACTCTTGGGATCCAATAATAACTCAGTTACTGACCAAAGTGACTTGTGTTTGATTTCCACAGGCAAGTGGCATGTCTTGCCATAAACGAGACGAAAGGGATAAGTATCCAAAGGTGTCTTGAAGGTCTGATAGGACCACAAGACCGAGTCTAAAAGTTGTGACCAATCCTTTTGCTTTGGGCGGACAACCTTCTGCAGTATAGTCTTGATCTCTTTGTTCGATACTTCAGCAAGACCATTGGTCTAAGGGTGATATGGAGTGGCAACTCGATGGTCAATGCTGAAATCGTTAGAAAGGGCCCTTACCTTCTCATTGATAAAGTGAGTCCCCCCGTCACATATCAAAATTCTAGGTACCTAGAATCGTGAAATGATATTTTTCCTCAAAAATATGCACACGATTTTAGCATCTACGTCATGGGCAGGGATGTCCTCAACCCAAGGACTCCCATAATCCACAACAAGCAGAATGTACTCGAATCCCTAAATTTTAGGAAACCCATGAAATCGATGCCTCATGCGTCCAAATCCTCACAACAGTGAATGGGTTGCATCGGCATCATATCACGCTATCCACAAGTTCCCATCCTCTGACAGTCAGTACACATCTTCACGAATTCATCTGAATCCTTGAAGAGGGTAGGCCACCATAGGCCGGACTGGAGCACGTTCTATGTTGTCCTCCTTTCATAATGATGTCCTCCTGCCTCAAACTTGTGGCAGTAAGTGAGGACGCTAGGTGGCCCTCCTGAGGAATGCACCAATGCTAGGCACTATCCCCCCTTCATGATAAAGGGTCGGATCCTCCCAATGGTATGACGGCGTTTGCACGGAAGATCTCAAGTCGTTGTTTGGGCCAACCTTGTGGAACTTTCTTGGAGACAAGATAGTTCACAATGTCAGCATACCATGGAAGTGAGGTGATGGAAAGGATCACATCGTCTGGGAAGCTCTCTGTAATAGGTGTGATTTGACCAGAAACCTAATGGTTCTCTAAATGGGAGAGGTGATCCGCCACCACATTCTTAACTCCATATTTATCCTTAATCTCAATATCAAACTCCTGGAGTAGAAGTATCCATCTGGACAATCTGGCTTTGGCATCCTTCTTATCCATAAGATATCAGATGGGGTTATGGTTTGTAAAGATAGTCACTCTAGATCCAAGAATATATGATCTGAACTTATCCAAAGCAAAGACTATATCTAGCATCTCTTTCTCAGTCACAGTATAATTCCGCTGAGCAGTATCCAAAGTTTGGCTAGCGTAGTGAATGGCATACGGTAATCCATCCCTCCTCTGTCCTAGCATAGCCCCTATGGCAAAATCAGAAGCATCTGTCATGATCTCGAATGGGAGAGACCAATCGAGTGGATGAAGGACAGGAGTCTCGATAAAAAGTCCCTTGAGAGTCTTAAATGACACCAGACACTTATCATCTACAATGAACTTGGTGTCTTTCGTCAGCAAATTAGTAAGAGGACGGCAATATGATTGAAATCCTGAATGAATCATCAGTATAAATCGACATGCCACAGAAAAGACCACAACTGTCGTAAATTCTATGGTGGATTGAGTTTCTTGATGATATCTACATTGGTTGGATCAACCTCCATTCTCCTATTGGAGATGATATGACCAAGTACCATCCCCTGAGTCATCATGGAATGACTCTTCTCCCAAGATAATACTAGGTTGATCTCAATGCAACGTTGAAGTATACGGTCTAGGCAGTCAAGACATGCATCAAACCCATTGCCATAGACTGAAAAGTCATCCATGAAGACCTCTAAATAGTTGCCCACCATATCCAAAAAGATGGAAAGCATGCACCTTTGGAATGTAGCTGGGGCAATACATAAACCAAAGGGCATACGTCTGAAGGAATACATCCCAAACAGACATATGAATGTCATTTTATCCTGGTCTTCGGGCGCTATGGTTACATGATTGTATCCGGAGTACTCATTAAGGAAAAAGTAGTGTCTCTTCCCAACTAGCCTCTCGATAATATGATTAATAAATGGCAGCGGGAAATGATCCTTCTTGGTGGCATGATTCAATCGTCTGTAGTCCACACAGACCCTCCAAGAAGTGGGTACCTGGATAGTTATCTCCTCTCTAGACTTGCTCAAAACTGTGGTGATACTCGTCTTCTTGGGTACCACATGCAATGGACTAACCTACTTGGAGTCGGAGATGGGGATTAAAATTAGCGCTCCACCACTTCGATATTTCCTTCATGATCACATCTCAAAGATTCGAGTTCAACCATGGCTGGAACTCACGCGATGGCTTGGCATCCTTTTCGAGATAGATGTGGTGGGAGCATGGAGCCGGACTTATCCCTTGGAGATCATCTACGCTCCATTCAATCACCTTGTAGTTTCCTTCAAGAACCTTCATCAAATGAGATTCTTGATCTATAATCAAATCTGCTGAGATAATGACTAGGAACACCTCTAGCTCACCCGCAAAAGATATGTAATTCATACTCTGTAGCAAGGTATTTAGTTCTGGACATGTTAGAGCTAGCAAATCTGGCTTCTGAAAAGTCTAAGTAAAGGCTACAAGATCTGCATGGGAGAACTCTCGCTGCATCTATGAATAAGATAAAGATAGCCCTAATGGTGTATCTATAATCTAAACTGGCTCGATCTCTACCCTAGTTGTCACTCTGTAGGAATCAGACATGGTAAATAATCATCAAATTCATCCCAATCAATGTGTGCATCCGAGCGATCTGCATCAGAAGAACATGAAATATACTCCGCTTCGCTATCCTGACTACAATCATCAGCCTCAAAAGTGGTAGGTGCCAAGAGTGTGCTCTTCGAGCTCTCGTATGCCAAAATCTGTAATTCTGTAATATTGGAAGGTGTGACATGAGCTCGTGCTATTGGTTCTGAACATACTGCTTCATCATTTGTGATCACAAAGTCGCACTCGTGGTGGATGTCTTGCTCTACATCTATCATTTGTCTAAATCACTCAACTGCTCGGAGCAGGCTGAATCTCTCGTTCTAGTCTCATCGGTCGTCTCTATTTGTACACTTTCTCCCTCGATGCGAAAGTATACCTTCTCACTATCATGATCGGACACTACCTTGGCTATGGTCAAGAATGGGCATCCTAGTATGATGGGGGGTATCGGTCACAGACTCAGGGATCTCCATGTCCAATACAACAAAGTCCACAGGGAATTTCAACCCTTGAATTGTGACAACCATGTCCTTCAATAACCCCTTCGGCCTCTTGACAGATCTATCAGCAAACGGAAGGATTGTCCTACTCTATAGAAGAGGGAAAAACTTGAATCGATCGAGTAATGCTGCTAGAAGAAGGTTAATAGAAGAACTGTTGTTTAAAAGGGTATGATCGAACCGTTGCTCATGGATGTGGCATCTGACATAGGGAGTGTAACGCCCCGAAAATTTCGGCATTTTCCAGAATATTAAAACATATACAATACTCAAAAGAAGCGTCTCGTCGCAAGCTTTCCAACGAGCCCAAGATTGCGTGAATCCGAGTTCGTATGAGGAAGTTATGCCTGTTTTAGTGAACCATAGTCAGGGACTTTTATGGAAATATTACCCACGAATTTTGGTTTTATTATACACGTTGGGGAGATATTTTGGAGGATATTTCACCTCAAAATTGACAACCTTATTTCCTATTCTTTACCTTTGAATGGTCTTTAAAACCACATTGATCTCCTTCCATTCTCACCCTTCTCCAAAATTGATTTCTCCATTCTTCTTCCCTAGAGAGACGAGAGGAAGAGCTTCTTCCCTTTGACGAGCCACGAGGCTCCGGAGCTTCGTTACGAGGAGAGGAAGAAGCGCGTCGTCGCAAGGGGAAGACGTCGCTGCACTCAGATCGTTGATCGTGTGCTCGGATCAAAGGTTCACGTGAAGGTAACGGATTTCACCCTTCCCCCCTTTACTTCGTGTATCTTGTGATATTGGATACTATAGTTTTGGGGGATGATTTCTCGGTTCGATCCAACTCCATGGATCTCCTCTTGTTGTTGGTACGTCATGTTTCTCTCTGTTAGTCCTCGATTTTATAACATGGTTGTTAATTCTCCAAGTTTGCTGTTATCGGATATATGTTCGTCAATGGATGTATTCCTGTGGATGACTCCAGTTCGTGTTTGCATACTAGTGAATGCCGATCTTATCCATACAATACCATTTAGGATCCTATATTTTATTCTATGTGTAACTAGTATTCCTTATATAATAGTGTGATATCCTCTTTGTGATTAGTATTTAATCGGAAATTGATCATTGATGTTAGTGTTGTGTATCATTTTATATTTTTTTATCACGCCAGTAATAGTGATTGAAGTCCATGTAATCACAATGAAATCCATGTCAGAAGGGTGTATTATTCTTAGATCGAACCTTTCTTATGATGATGATATTATATAATCTAATTAAGCATGACTTGTAAGGCTTTATTGATTTTATATTCTTGGACCTAATACCACGACTTTTGCTCACAGATCTGTTAATGTAAAACCATGCACTTACACCAATTGGGGTCTTGATTGGGACTTTGAAACTCTTTTTATCCGTTAGGAGCAAGCTAATATCAGATCCGTTAAGGGCAAGCTAATATCATATCCATTAGGAGCAATATACCTGTTTTTCTTGATAATTAGGCATAGGTTCCTTGACAATACAAGGCCCAGATTGTGGTGATATAATTAGATCAAGATATTTTTTTGATGTGTTCGGTGCAACTAATTATAGAACACGAATTGTCATTCTAGTTGATTAGTGGGGTAACTTTAGACCCAATGATACTGTATGGATGGAAGTCTCAACGATTGTAAATAAATATTATATATTGATTATAGGTACTGTGCAAGAACTCGTATATATAATTTAGTAAACATCTTCACAGTGTTGTCATAAGTACCATGCAACGATTATCCAACCTTGAGGTGGAGCTTAGAATTTTCAATGGATCGCGCCCTGCATTTTGCATTTCTTATTTAATGCTCCAATTGAGTTGCTTGGGACAAAAGTACTTCAAGTCTTAACTCTCACGTATTGTTTTGTGTTGGATGTCTATGGTATAACATATATTGAAGTATGGTGTGCTTACGGTATGAATTGCGACTTGAGAGTCCAAACTACTTATTGGATATGATGAGCGATTATTATAAAATATCGTAGGTTTTATTTTTTTTAACACATTTGAATAAAGTATATGGTTTGTTGACGGAGGATGGATGTATAAACACTACAAGGTGGGTACACACCCTTGTAGTCCGGCTGAGCCGACAGTAAGTCACCCCCACTCGAGGGGCATCATAGAGTGGGGTGGTGGTAGGTACTCTGGTGGAATTGAGGTGGATGCACGCGTGCACCGCACCGTACGGATCTGTTTTTTTTTGTGGCACTTGTTTTGGAGCGAGCAAGACTCCTCCGGCAGACTCGGTTGACGAAGCGACTATTGGCCTATACGCTCTCTGTCACTAGTGTTAGAGTACTACTAGCCAGACTAACTGATGGTTTGCGCTTGCGCAAAGGTTTTAATCTGCATTCTGAATGAAGTGTTGCAGACTTCATTCCTAGTGCAGACCTTCTCCTTTGACGGGCGAGTCCGGGATAAGTAAATGAAAAAATGAATATGTGTGTGTGTGTGTGTGTGTGTGTGTGTGTGTGTGTGTGTGTGTGTGTGTGTGTGTGTGTGTGTGTGTGTGTGTGTGTGTGTGTGTGTGTGTGTGTGTGTGTATGTATGTGTGTGTGTGTATGTGTGTGTGTGTGTCAAAGAATTGATTTTGATTGTGTACGTATTAAAGGCCTAGAATATAAGTGATTGTATAATGCTAGATGATTTTAAAATGTTCTCTTCTAAACTTGTTAAGTTACTGTATTTGCATTGCCTACCTATACTCTCTCTTGATTTATAAGTTATTTTATCCTTACTGAGTTAGTTGACTCATGAGTTACATTCTTTGGAAATCCAACAGGAAGTGTAGAGCAGGAGACAGATGCTCACATCTTTGGTGGTGCATCTGCAGGACGTTGTTAAGGTTGAGGACTAGTTTCTTAGTAGTTTCTGTTATCTTCCTTTCCGATTATTTATGATGTAATAAAGAGACTCTGAGGACTTATTGTTATCCGTATGTGGATTTTTGTTATCAGTAGAAACTTAAATTCTTCTTCCCTATTTCCTTATTTTGTATAAATGGTATATCATACAGGTTGTTTTATGATTATTGTTGGGTAATATTGAGAATGGATGTTGAGATGCGCTCCCGTCGAGGCGGGGCTTTACAGGGAGGTCCTGCATCAAGTCTCTTGGCTGGCAATCGGTTTTGAAGGGCGAAGCACATGGCATGAGTAAGCACATGGCTCTCTGCATTGTGGTTCCTCCTCTTCCTGTGGATGGGGTCTTCTCTCTCAAATTTTTCTGGAAGAGAGGGATGAACTTTAGTGCCTCATGTAGAGTCAGTTGTATCTAGAATTGTTCAATCATCTGTTGGTTGAACTTTAATTGGTTATTCTTTTTGGTATTTTCATTTTTGGTCCCCTTTCCTAAGCGAAGTGCTTGAGGGAATGGGGTGGAGGGACCCTCTCTAGAGAGATGAGGGTCAGGAATAGGTTCTTGAGCATATAGAAGACTAGAATCATGAGCAGCATCAGCATTGCTACCATCCTCGTCTATTCCTCCATGGTGTCGTCGCTCAAACGAGGCGCCATCAGCTGGAATCCTACTGCTCCTAAGTGTCACAAAATCAGCATCAAATACATAGGAAGGAATATCACCCAAAGTATCACTAGGAGTGGTAGTCTCTATAAACTGTACCTTCTCAGATTTCCTCTTCATATTATTCAGGTTAGGTTCAATCTGAGCGGGTATGGAGACCTTGCCTTGATAATATACCTCATCTTCTATCAGAGATCATCCATCTCTCTCCGGAAGGATGCTGCTGGTCAAAAAGTAGGCGGGCGAGGTCATCAAGGGATGGTTCTCATACAGAGGTACATGAGAACCGGACGGGTTGCCTCGCTGGAAATGAGGCTGAGAATGTTGTTGTTGATGATGGTAGTGAGGAGGAGGCTAGGAATACTACTGAGGATGTTGTTACTGCCTCCATTGTTGTCCCTGAGGATAGAGGCAAGACCATGCTGCTGGTACTGCTGCTAGGAATGATGGGGTTGCTGCTACTACAAGATGCTCTAGCCGACCTAAGCTGGAGGTTGCTGTTGGGACGAGGTTCCTCCGGTGGACCACCTGAATCCAGGATGATCGTGACGAATCCCAGGTTGAGGCTGGTACTGGGAGTATAAAATCTCGTTGACTTCCATCAACGGCTCCTACTCAAGATGTGGAAGAGGAAGAACTTCCAAGGGATGATCCGACTGGTAGACCACCATCTGAGTGTATGCAGATGGTGGTGGTTGTTGGAAATGTTGGAGATACTACTGAACTGGCTCTGCCTGGATGTGGTGAACCTAGTGGTACGAGGCAGATGGTTGATGTTGGTTGCTCCTTGGATCAGTTTGTGACCTAAGACGGGGGTTGAGAATATGTCTGTGCCTCCTAGAGACACATGATATGGGTCTTCAGGTCACTCAGTGTATGTGACAACTGATCAATCTAGGTCAGGTCATGACACTACTTTTTCTCTATGATCTCGATGCAGTCCAGCTTATCATTGATGATGCCCATGTTAGCAGCTGAGGACTCAGCCTTTGCTGTTGCTGATAAAGTAGAAGGACGTGCATCGATGTGTGCAATCCGCTGATACGAGATCTCCTATGGGAGGGGCTTCCCCTGAGTGTAGACCCTATTCTGTAAATCACCGTACAGTTTTCTACCATCTCTATATAGATGGTCCAGACTCGGTCCTCGTCCTTAGTAAAATAGGACCCTCCACACGAGGCGTTCACTAGCCCATGTAGCTCCAGTGTCTTCCCACAAAATAAGATCTGAATAAGATTGGGCATGGATATCTTGTGATGTGGACACTAATCAATGAGCTCTCTGAATCAATCCCAAGCCTCGTGAAACTACTCATTTGGGATCATGGTGAAGTTGTTGATCATGGCTCTAGATGCATTGGTCTGGCCGAGTGGATAGTACTTGTTCATGTACCTTGTCTGGAGCTGCTCCCAGGTGGTGACGTACCTCCCCAAATGCTTCAACCAGTATGCTTCTCTATAAACTAAGGAAAAGGGGAATGCAGTCATCTTGATGGTATCCTTGTTCACAAATCTTGTCGTGGATAGTGCTGCAAATCATCTCAAATTCCTGCAGATGGAGGTGTGGCTCCTCTGTGGCTATCCCATGGAACTTGGGAAACAGCTAGAGGGTCTAGGGGTGAAGCTCAAAGTTTCCCAGGATCTCGAGGAGCTCGATCCATCTATGGGTGAGGGTTGCACTATGGTTGTGCAACTGCATCATCGTATGTGGCTATCTTGCGGGCTCCTACTGATCCTCAGGTCATCTGTGTTTATCACCCTCCTGGCGTGGTATCTCTCTACGAGAGACTCTCTGCAGCTTTGCTCGGCCTGCCCGCATCTGCGTCATCTCTCGTCTCATTTCTGCCATGAATGCTCCCTGGTCCCTTATTTGTCTCAGCATGGTCTCTAGGGAAGCTAACATTGTGCTATTGATGGCGGCCTGGTCCAAAACATAGGAAGAAGTCTACAACTGCTCATCTATGTGGTTCTCGCTGCTTGCCATCTCTTGCATCTCTGCAAAGGCAAAAGGCCCCAACTCAGGTGCCATCAAATGAACATATAATTATGCTGGCCTCTGCTCAGGCACCTCGGAACTGGTAGAAGTGTGGTCTAGTGGGAACATGATGGTAGAAAACTCGGGTTCGGAGAGCGGGTCTGAGCTCTATGAAGCCGTCCTTGATGGATGGAGAAGAGTGCTCGAAAGTAGTGCTGTCAGAGGCAGCCTAAGGGACCTCCTTCTCATCATCTTGATCTAGGGATTTATGAAGATAAGATCTAAAATATAAACAATATCAGAAGTCAAACCCCAAGTTCATGTACACAACACTCGAGCTGATGACCGCGAAAAATAGGTCCTTAATCTTGTCAATTTTATTTAGGTGATCAATCGATCTTTCAAAGCGATTAAGCGAGTTGTTATGAACCAAATGCTCCCAGGAGTCTGGCTCAATCTCAAAGCTAATTTTTCCCAGCCAGTATGGATTGAGGACCGTTTAACAGCTACCCGATCTATCCACTCTGCTAAGGAAGTCCTGGATCGATTATCGGCTACCTGATGAATTCCTCACTGGAGAACAACCAACCACAAGACCAGTATCTGAAAGGAGTTCGGGTATGGCTCTACCAAATGTACGGGTCACTCTCTCACTGCAGATAAATCAACCAATGAGGGGGCAACTCTCCCAAAAAACAAGGACTTTTAAGTGATGTGTGTTTTAGGGTCAAGTTTGCATTAACAACCTCAATTTTATTTGGTTATCTCTTTCTATGTATTTTTCTGAATAAGACAATACCTAATGAATTCTTTGATTTCCTTGGTTATTATGAATCCAATAAAACATGGGGAGGGAGTTGGAAAAGTTGATGCACGATCAAATACGATGAAGCATGCAGAGATAGAAATGTGTACCTAACTCCAACACTCTACATGCAGGGTGATCCGTGCATAAAATTAAAGATAGGAAATAAACTATCTATATGATGCATGAGGAAATCAGCCTTAAACGAGCAACTTCTATTACGTGAAGAACACGAGTTAGCTGATCAAATATAGAACCGAAGTCTGATCTTGGGAGTCAATTAGTGCCTGCCACAATGGGTCATGCTAGTGTTGTATGTGACTCCTCACGACGCGTGGTCTAGTATCCAATAAAGCTTTTTTCAATTTTATTTTAGCTAAGTCAAATTACGATATTTAGGCACAGATAAGCAATAAGGTGTGGGGCCTTAGCTAATTACGTCAAAATGAAAAAAATCCTAAATCTAAGGGATAAATCCTCGTGAATCAAATAGAGAGAAAAGCGATAAAACAAAAACATGAAAAATTGCGATGAGGTCCCTCGAGTACACCAGTACTCGATGAAACAGACCATGAAGTCTGTGTCCAGAAAGAGTGTCCGAAGTCTTAAATTATTATAATAATAAACAGGTTCTGCAAAAATAACTATCTATCTACTATAACTAAGTCCCCCTACTCCTCTACTCCTCCTCGGTACAGGTTCCTCCAACGGAAAGTTGCGGGATCTCTCAGGTGATTCCTCGCACAAAAAGTGAAATATAAAAGATGTCAGAAACAGTTATAACAAATAGATAAGAGAATGAGCAAGAAAAAGAAATAAGACTACAAAGTCGAGCTCCCCGACAATAGCATCATTCTGATGAGCGGCAAATCGACCAGGGTTAGGTAGCAATATAAATCAGAGGTTGCCATGACCTCAATCAAGCAGTCGAACTCAATCGAGAAAATAAAACCACTCAAAGAGAAATTAAGCAATCATGCAATTTAAGCGATTCACTATTTTTATTTACCTGGTATAGCCACTAGGGTCGAACTCAAGGAGCACGATTAAAGAACTATGTAGTCAATTTTTAGAGATAAAATAATTATTTAGGTTTTTAATTTTTTTCAAAGTTTTAGTTTTTGAATAAAATCAAGCAACCACAAAATAAGAAAAACAAGCACAACAATCTTTTTTAATAAGGCTAAAAATATTTAAAAAATATCTAAAGTACCCTAAGGTCATGATCAGCAATTTTATGCTAAAATAGATATAAAAAGCTACAAAAGAAACTGAAATTGCAATTTTGGAATTTTCTTTGATATTATATGATTTTTATAAGATTTTGGTTGGTTTGTAATTTTTAGGATTTTTATAGTAGATTTTCAAGCAAAATTGATATGGAACTTAAAACACAATAAAAGGCACACATAATGCTTTTTTGGGAATTTTTAGACCATTTTCAAATTTTTAGGATTTTTATAAGGCAAACAAGACTATTTTTGGTGGTTTTTGAATTTTTAAAATTAGAAAATGCAACAAAATCAATCCAAAAATCACAATAAAAACTACACCCTAGCAGGAACTAATGGTAATTTTTAGATAATTTCTAGAATTAATTTAATATTTATTAAGTCCAATCAAAAGAATGTGATTAATCACATTCTTTTCGCAATTACTTTAAGTTTATGGACCAAATAGATAACACGGTTTGAAAGTCTAGGGTTCAATTTGCAAATATTCCAATAAATTCACACACATGCTCAATATACGAGGCATGGGGATATAAAGGAAATTTCTAAAAACTCAACATTCATTAACTAAAAGCATCAGAGTTCATGACAGAACATGCAAATTACCCAAAAATCACATGAGCACATATGTGCTTCAGGTTCGGAGGGACTAAAATGCAAGTAACATAAATTACGATGTCCAAACTATAAATGTACTTAACTATAATTTGTATTTAATGGACTAAATATAAAAACATAGACATACATGGAAGGAAAATAAATATACCCACGCAGGGGTACGTGGCACACGCTGGAGCTGACGTTGTCGTACGGCTCTGATCAACCATGGTTGCAGATCTGATGGTGCAGGGAATGTCTGGGACGTGCGGGGCAGATACGTTAGATGCTTTAATCCAAGGGTCAAAAGGGTGCACGGTCGGGCGGCTGTGATGATATCTGACAGAGGTGGGTCTCATCCAAGGTGCGAGAGAAGGTCTACAAGAACTCGTCTCCAACAACTTTCAACCGAGCATCAGAGGGGATACGACGCTCCGATGAAGGATCGAAGGGCTCCGATAGGATTGTGGAAGTGGTCCACGTTGAACGAGGGGCTCCGATGGAGGCGATGATGTCAGGATGAGCGTGGCGGTGGCTGCTCGCCTAGAGCTGCTCCGCTTGAGCCGCTGGAAGTCCAAATGGCTCTCCAGACGCGTGTACATGCCTACAAGGTATCTTGAGCTCGGGGTGAAGCTCCGGTGAGGGTTATTTGAGCATTCAAAAGAGTGAAGCGGCGGGGAATGGGGTTTTAGATCTCCGCCAAACTTGGGGGATGGAAACCCGACTTAATCTTGACCCGATGGTCGAGCCTCAGGGGGGACAGGCCACGTAATAAGGTGGAGCGTGAGGTGTGGCATCAATCTGAATGGATAAAGGGGTGTAATGAGGCTCTGACCAACTGGTTGGAGTAGAGGTGATAGGTGGCAGTGCGAGAAGGATAGATCGAATTGAAACGAGAAAGGCAAGGGATAATATGGGTACCTAAAGGTTCAGATGTGCTCCTAAACTTCAGGCAAAGGTGGGCGTCAAGGTCTTGGCCTCAACCAAGCTGTGGGTGGCTGGGAGGCTGCTCGCGGCGGTTCTTTAGCCATGAAGAGAGCTTCGAGCCTCCAGGAACCTCCGGTGAATCTTAAGCGACTCCTTTAACAGTTGTCAATACGAGGAAGGTGGCTCAAGGTCTGTGGTGGAACAAGGCATGAGCTGAGGTGTTGTGGAGGCTGAAGGAGAATATTTATAGGCTGCCAAGGGTCCAAGAAGATCGGAGGTATATGTGGAACACTAGACAGATCTAGCTGCACCTATAGATCCGTGAGGATCATGGGAGTTCAGGCTTCAATCGGGCGTAGAAACGAGATCAATCGGAGCTCTAAGTCAGGCGCCAAAAAGAGGAGAAAATGCTCCGGCAAAGCACATGCGACCCGACTCGACTGGTAAGGGGACGTTGACTGGGGTCAACAACAACCCCAGTTGGACCAATCAGAATTAAGGATTTACAAAAATCAAAGAAAATAAGATTAAAATAGTAACTGAATCAAAATAAAAAGTGTATAAAATGAAAAAAGTTTACTATTTTTTAAACTATTTTTCTATGATTTCTAATTATTTTTATGAAAAATAAAATAACTTATATACAATATATAGTAATATATACAGGTATAATATACCTATGTATTATGTACAAATATTTTTATTTTAATATTTGCATAAAAATAATTTTATTTTACATTTTATTTATTTACAACATGATTTCATGAGTATAAAATAATTTTTATTTTATTTTTATAAACTATTTAAGGTCATAAAATAAATAGTTAATTCAATATGTACTTGTGTATTTTGTGCAAAACTAGGATGATTTTATTTTTAATTTTGTTTTATTCTTCTGGATTTTATTGTATTTTTATATTATTATAATGCTATATACAAGAGTATAAAGCAGTAAAATAATTTTATTTTATCAAAAATAAATAAATATTATTTACAAGTATAGGTGATATGTACATACATAGTAAGCCCTTCTCTCTCTCTCTACTTATTTTACTTTGCGATCAGGCCAAAACTTGACACTATCTCGGGATTTGTGTCACTACGTATTTATTCTAAATACATCATTCTTTTTATTTTTCCTTTATTCTTTTATTTTTTTCAAAATACATGATAATTTCGCATTATTAACACCGACATGCAGAAAGCAAACTTATTGAATTTACAAATATTTACATGTGGTTTTGCCAAAAAGAAGAGCTAAAATAAAAGAATAAAGAGTGAGAATCATAGATTAATCATTGATAAAAATACCATATTGCATTTAAAGTGTATAGGAAAATTATTTTAAGTGCTTAGTAGTATTCCAAATCACATAAATTTTTCTTGGGCCATTTAAAAGTATTTTCCTAATTTTAGAAATTCAAAAAAATTACATTTTCATCAAGTTTGTATTTAAAAATACATAAAAATCATTAAATCATTTTGAAATTACAAAAAGTTATTGATGAATCATTGATTCTCACTCTTTATTATGTTATTTTAGCTATTTATCTTGGAAAAAACAACAAGTAAATACTTGTAAATATAATAACATAGCATTCTGCATGCAATTGTTAATATTGCATAATTAACATGTATTTGTGGAAAAATAAAAGAATAAAGGAAAATAAAAAAGGAAGGAGGTATTTAGAATAAATACAGAGTGACCCAAAACCTAAGAGAATGTCAAGCCTTGACTCGATCACAAAATAAAATAAGTAGAAAAAGAGATAGGGTCTACTTTGTGTTGTACATATTACCTATATTTATAAATAATTATTTTCAACAAAATAAAATTAAATTATTATTTTACTCACTTTTATATATTTCTAGAAATAAAATAAAAATAAAAGAAAAATCAGAAACTTTAAAAATATCTCTTTTGTTGTGCAATTACCCATGTGTATACATCACACCCTCTCTTTATTATGTATTATTAAATAACTCATAAAAATAAAATAAATAATCTTGTATTCCTAGAGTTATGTTGAAAATATATAAAAGATAAAATTGGGGAATTTGTGTAAAAATAATAATATAAAAATACTTGTACATAATACATAGAAATATTATAACTATATATATACCATGTACTATATACACACTAATTTATTTTTTTGAAAAAAATAATTAATAATCACAAGAAAAATACTTTGAAAAATAATAAACATTTTTTTATTTTATACACTTTTTATTTAAATTCATTTATTATTTTTTATTTATTTTCTTTATTTTCTTCTTTATTTTGTCATGTAGTCTATTTTGTCATTATCCCAACGGTCTCTGATTGGTCCCCCTCAGTTTTTTTATCGAGGTCAACTAGTCCCCCCTCTTTTTCGCCCTAGTCGGGTTTGCATTAATTTTCACCAATTTTTCATGACCCGATCATGGCGGCTTTTCCTCCGATTCTAAGTTTTGATTGTGAAGGCAACAGTTGGAGCGTAGAAGCCCCAAGGTCTGGTGAGGATTTCCTCAGTTCCGCAGTGAGGAGCTCAGATCTAGAAACGCCATCTATTGAGACCATAAACCCCATTGATGGCATCCACTACTCACAAGCGACTCCGATCATCCTTAGGTACTCGTACTACCTTTTATTTCCATTCGAATCGATCGTTCACCCAATGAACAGAGCACCTCTGACGATTATCTATGCATACCTTGCTCCGCCACGTTCTGACCTTTACACGCTTCACCCGACCATCCCTTCCCTTCTCCATATGCTTCATATGCAATCTTTGGATTGGTGTCAAGCTACAGATCGATTCCCTCATTCCGCGTAAGGCATGGCCCATTCACCATCCTCCCCATGGTTTTTGATATCTTTGGCGCTTTAACCCTGGCCGGAGGACCCTCTCCGAGAACAGCCGTTCTCATGAAGGGTTGGCGCACTACTAGGTCTCATCTGGAGGTCAAGAGAGCACGACTGAGCAACTCCAGGCACCCACGATGCCCTAGGACCCTCTACTTGGTCCTGGGCCTTTTTGAGCCACGTCATGTCCCCCTTTCCAGCAGCTTCGAGCGACGTTGGACCAGCGCTCCATCGTTGATTGAAACTCGTCAAAAGCGAGTTCATTCCCAGTTCTTCCAGATAGTGTCCCACCTATCAGATCAAGGCCTCTTCCAAGTCTAATCCTAGTCGTCCACCTTCTGGAGGACCTCGATCGTCAGATCCATATGAGGATCCATCTGCCGTCGTCCATCGCCAAAGGGGTACTAGCGCATCTTGACCGTCCATTCATAAGTGGACTGTCTTCAGCCATTGGATCGCACCTTAATAAGGGGTAAACTTCACTTAGGCCCCTCTCTGTTTTGTGTTTCCTAGTTAGTCCTGTAAATATTTATCGTAGTTTGAAATACTTTGGATATTTTGCAGTTGGACCCTTGTTAGTTTTAGTATTTGCATTTAAGTCCTACTTGTGTGAACTCACGTGTCGTCACGTTTTTCTGGGATATTTGCATGTTATGTCCTGAAAATTTGAATGTTCTGATTTGAGTGGAAAGTTTTTAGTACTTGCTTTTATACCCCTGTGAGGCCTGTTCACATGTAACGTGTGTTTTTTCCTGGATTTTGTGCAATTCATGCCATGAGCTTACTGTACGTGTTATTATTTGGACTCTAAACTTTATTGTAATTATAAATAGGTCCCTGCAAACTAGTTGACTTTTAGTTAATTAAATAATTACCCAATTAAGTCCAAAAATTCTATAAAAAGTATTGTCAGTTCCTGCTAACACGTAATATTTATTATGATTTTTGGGATTAATTTAGTGTCATATATTATTTTCTAAAAATCAAAAACCCATAAAAAGTTTACTAACTATTTTGAAAGATACATACAAATTTGAAAAAAAATCACTTTAAAAATTCCATAAAAATTCTAGTGTGTGTTTTTGTATGCTTTGTTTCCAATAGTAATTTTTTTGAAAAACTCTCATAAAACCCTAAAAGTTACAAAAGATCTAAAAACTTATAAAAGTCATATAAAATTCTAAAAAAATACAATTTCAATTCATGTTTATAACTCTTTTCATCTAGTTTATCATAAAATTGTTCCCCATGATTTTTGGGTATTTTAGTTAATTTTAATTTACAATTTAATCCTGGTTGTGCATTGTTCATATTTTTTGTCCTTATTTGAATTTTATAAAATCACAAAAAAAATCAGAAAATTCCTATAAAATTACCAAAATACTCTAAAACTTCAAAAACCTAAAAATATTTTTTCCTTATTTTTTAGCATTTTTAGCCTAAAATAAAAATTAAAAAAGCTTGTTTGCTGTATTTTCTTATTTGCTTATTTTTTCCTTAATTAAATATTATAAAAATTTCCAAAAAATAAACCTTCGAATAGTTCGTAGGTTTACGACTACTTCGTATGTTTACTCATTCTTCTTGTGTTCGACCCTAGTTGCTATACGAGGTAAAAAATAGCGGAGACCGTTGACATTTTTGGGCTTGGATTGATTGATTTATTTGATTTGAGTGCTTCTCTCTTTTTCTTGTTGAGATTGGAATGTTAATTGTGGTCACAACAACCTTGATTATCTAATTCCCTAACCATAGTTGGTGGACCGCTCATCATAATGGCGTTGTTGCTGGGGAGCACGGCTTAGTGCTCGCTTTTCAGCCTTTTTCTTATTTTTATCTTTATTTGATATAATTGTTTTCTGACCTATTTCTGTTTCATTTTTGTGTGAGGAATCACCCGAGGACATTTTGGAGGAGACTCGGTACCTGAGGGAGCAGGACAAGAGCAAGGAATATATATTAGATAGAGTAGAGTTGTAGTTTACTTTTCAGCAGAACATTTGTTATTGTAATAATTATAGACTCTTGGACTCTCTTTGGACACTTGACCTATCGGGGTCTGTTTTCGTGTAGCACCGGTGTGCTCGAGGGACCTCACTGAGTTTTTTGCAGTTTGTTTTTATTGCATTTTTTCTTTTTGATTTTTGAAGATTTAGCCTTAGGATTTTTGATTTATTGTGACATAATAATTCAAGGCCCAATCCCTAATTGATTGGTTGCACCTAAAGAGTGTAATTGGACCTTTTGTCCCCTAGGGGTAGCCAACATGGCTGCCCCCACCCCATTTTATGGTAATTTTTTATTTTTTTTGGAAAATAAAACCATGTACATTCAACGCTATATCTGTCCTATATGCCATTCGAATTTCGTCAAAACAGAGACTCCTACTCCTACATTCAACGCTATATCTGTCCTATATTTGACCTAAGGAGACAGTTGCCTCCCTGAGTTCGACCTTGGACTTCACCAAGTAAAAAAATTGCCGCTTGAAATTAACTCGAATCTAATTAAAGTGGTTTTTGATTAGCCCTCTCGTAACCGACTGCAACGAACGACATCTAATTAATTTGGACATTAATTTGACCGAATTAACTAAGGGTGCGGGATCGCTCGTCAAAATGGCGCCGTTGCCGGGGAGGCACAGCTTAGGATAATTTTTAGCAAATTTTTGAGTGTTTGATTTTCCTTCCCCGGGTAGTCTGACCCCCGGTTTTTCTTGTGAATATTCTCTGTCTTTTAAATTTTTGTATATTTGTGTCGTTCTTTATCTGACCTCAACTTGTTTTTGTGCGAGGGACACCGGAAGTCGAAGACGCTTCGAGGAACACGCATTCGAATTTGTTTGAGTGATTTGAGAGAACCTGTAATCTCATTTTATTTCCACATTTTTTTCCTCGCATCATTTCCAGCGGTTCCCGTTTGGGATCTCGCGTGTGTAAAAATAGTGGGAACTGTGTCCCGTGTGCTGTGTGGGTGAATTGTAACCTAGCTTGCACTAGCGGCTCCTCGAGCCACTCTAGGACTTGTTTGTGCTCGTAATCAATAGGACCACACAATACACTTAAAAGACGCACCTAGACCGCAGTACTTAGTCAAATCTAAACTGTTCTTTACGCTAATAGAACTGCCTGTCTAGGAGCGGCTTTTCATCGCTTGCATTTGCATGTAGAGTAAAGTTTTCAATTCTGTATTGCATCCGGCATAAAAAAGCGAAGGGATCACTGTAAGTATTCTCTACTCAGCATAACATCATCGATTTTTCGTGCATCGGCTTTTCTCGATTTCCCCTCTGATTTTCTCACTTAAATTAAACAGGAAATTGGGATTGTCCGATAGGCGTGCTTTGTGGTGGACTAATTAAAGTGATAACTTAACTTTAAAAATCGGGACTGCTAACAGTATTGACCAAAAAAAGAATAAAAACTGAAAATTGTTTGCGGGAGATTAATCCCTCGACCTTGTATTCAGGCTGAGTGAGGGTACTTGAGTGTGTGTGAACACCTTAAGACAGAGCCCAAATCCCCGCCTTCCATATCACGAGCCAACTGATCTTAGCAATTATCACGAGTGGGATACTTTTAAACTCATTGACAAGTACCAAGTAGCCTCCGCCTTCACAGGTAGATAGGGGCGAACCAGCGGTTACTCTGCGACAAGGCCTAAAAGCTTTGTCAGCCTCCGCCTCAGTGCAGGTAGATAGGGGCACGTCATTGAGTCCCCACTCCGGATAGGAGCAAAGAAAGGGAGGATCGACGGTATCTTCGGCGACAGGATAAACAGGGAAGACGCATCCGGCTCTAAGCCGACTTCCCTCTAGGCCGCGTAATCCTTGCTATTTTTGCTTGAATATCACACTTAAAAAAACTACAAGATAAATTGGACTCAACTTTGAGTCCTTCACTGTGTTGAGTGTGAACCCAGGGTCTTGGATTGTTCTTGTTGCTTGCTTCAGGTAGGAGTAAAATCCTATCTTCTTCTCTCATCAAGATGAGTGATTGGGGAGATCTCGACGCACTATTCACTGATCTCTCTATGAGTCCCCCAAGTAACTCGTCTTCCTCGGTCCGAGCGCACCTTGGACCACCCCAGGACTCATGACCCTCTTGAGTCCTGGTTCCCACATGCTCAGGGTGGTTACTCTCAAACCAACCCTTTTATCTCCTCCGAGATTACCGAGGAAGATCATTGCCTCGGTAATCCCTTCCTTGATTTGCCCTCTAACACCGATCTTATTTTCCAAAATCCCAGAACTAGAGGACGAGATGCCGCCAAAAGCTCCACCAGATGAGGAACAAATTAAACAAATTCTTGCCCGCCTCGCTGATGTCGAACAGAGGAATGCAGATCTCACGGCGCGGATGGGACAGATCATAGCAGCAGAAGGAATCGACCGACCAATGGTTGATACCTATAACCCGACGGAGAACGAGATTCAGAACTGGTTGGCACCTGCAGTTCCCGCCCAGGCATTTGAGCTGAAGCCCCACTTCCTTAGTCTGCTACCGAAGTTCAACGGAAATCTTAATGAAGAACCATACACTTTCCTCCGTGACTTCGAGTTGGTGTGCAACAATCTTAGCCATCCCAATATTGGCCAAGATTATATTCGGCTGAAGGCCACCCCTTTTGCCTTAGGTGATAAGGCTGCTCATTGGCTGAAAAACTTGGGGTGGTATGTACTACTTGGATGCAGTTCAAGGACCTTTTCTTGAAGAAGTTCTACCCTCTCAGTAGAACTAATCAGATGAGAACAAAGATCGCCAGCTTTGCTCAAGGAGCCAGCGAACCGTTCCATGAGGCTTGGGACAGGTTCAATGACTTAGTACAAAAATGCCCATGCCACGGCATTTCAAAGGCGATTTTAGTCCAGACCTTGATCTGTGGTTTAACCCCAGAGATGCAGGGGTTGGTCAGTGCCGCCTGTGGAGGAAGCTATCTGAACAAGAACGAGCATGTTGTATGGAAGATCCTAGAGCAGATGGCAGAAACCGGCAGGTCACAGGCCACAAGGGCCTATCAGTTGTCTCCCTCAATCTTATCCAATGAGACAACTAGAAGGACTATTGCAGATCTGACTGAGGACCTCCTCCCCAGCATGGGGATGATCGCCGACAAGCTTACCATGGTCGAGCAGATCCACAAGAGAGTCGCGGAGATGGAGTCTCTTTCAAGCCTTCCCAAGAAAGTGGAGGAACTCTCTGAAAAGGTAGCTAAGATTAAGCTACCCACCCCTTCTGCACCACCTGTACCTGTACACCGAGTCCATCTTGTACAGGAACAGGCACCGGGGTCTCAGAGTAGCTGGGATCAGACTTATACCCAGCCGAACCATCATGCACCCCCACCAGTGGAAACGGAATATGAGGAGCCCCCGCCTGTATACAAGATTAATGGGCTTTGGTATAGCCGGGACCCGCTAGTCCGGCAACTCGAGATGGGGAAGGATCAGGCACAACGCCCCACCCCAGCCTACCAAGAGACCAGGCCCGTCACAGTCCCGCGATACCAGTCCAGGCCAGATCATGGGTACCAGCCGCAGCAGCGCACCTACCAGCAAGGGCCAGCACCGTCCCACCAGCAGCAGTATCGGCATGGCCAGCAGGGCCAATATAGGACGGCATCAACACCGCAGCAAGCCCAGCCCACCGAATTGGAATCACTCACCTTGGCGATCCAGACCCTGTCTGATAGGGTCCAACAGATACAGAATGACTACTTGGATATGAGAACCGACATCATCGGGTTTCTCATGCCCAGGACCAACAAATGGCGCCAAGGACCCCAATTCCCGCACAGGTTTCAGGCCAATCCGAACAGCATACACCAGGGCCAGAACCGACCTCGAGATCAGGTATATTATTCAGATAATTATCTATCTGAACATGAGATCCTTTCGTACGATAATGTTAATCATATGTCCCTCAGGAGCGGAAGGACCGTGACCATACCTGATCGGGCACGGGCACAAAAGGAAGGAACCTCCGAGCATCTACCTGAGGAGAATTCAGAGGAAGAAGAGGAGGAGCATCCCCACCACCATCCCCAGCAGAAGAAGAGGACATCTGAGTCCTCGAAGCAGCATTCCCGCATCCACTTAGAGTCAGACGATACCGATGAGCCCGCACCTCCATCTGAGGAGGACCATCCAGAAGAAGCGGAAGAAGCACCACCGGTTTCACCCAAGCATTTTCCTGTTTGTCAGAGTCCGAGTCAGAGTCTGTGTAGAAGTCCGAGTCAGAGTCTTGTTCAGAACTCAGTTCCAGCAGCTAATGAAAATATTTCAGTTCCAGAACCTGAGTTAATAATCCCTTTCCCCCAAGCTCTAAAGGGTGGAAAGAAGAAAATAAAAAAAAATCCAAAAAGATGACCCTGAGATGGCTGAATTTTGCAATAACCACGTCAAGGTCACAATCCCTTTTGACAAGTTCGTGGAAATGACCCCTGCATTCCAAAAATACCTTAAGGTGAGATGCACACCTACTAGGGTTAGCAGGAAGACCAAAAGCCGTGTTGAGAAACACGTTCTATCAGTAGCCACGAATTGTGCAATAAAGAACTCGTTTCCTCGGAAACGAAGAGACATGGGTGCACACTATGTAGTAAGTCATGTTGATGACATTGCGTTTGCACGCACTCTCCTGGACAATGGTTCCTCGATCAACTTAATGCCCACATCCCTCTATGAGCGGCTTAATCTCGGACCTCTTAGGAAATCTAGAGCTATTCTGCAGTTTGCTGACAAATCCACTAAGAGGTCCCAAGGAGAGTTAAGGAACATTGTCATCAGAGTCGAGGGGCAAGAATACATGGTGGACTTTACTGTCCTGGATATGGAAACCCCTCGTAATTGGAGAGATTCCCAGATCATTTTAGGTAGGCCCTTCCTCAGAACTGCGGGGGCCTTATTTGATTATAAGACTGGGAAGATTCAGTTCCAAACTCCCGGCGGAGATGAGGAACTGGAGATGAAGCAGACAAGATGGCAGAGACCGGACTCCGAATCCAGCACCGAGTACTCCTCTACCGAGACAGACTGTGAACATGTAGACGTAGTTGGGCCATGGAGACAGAACCCAGCCAGCACCAATGTGTCCATCTCCTTTGAAGATGATCCAGTGCATGAGTCAGTCTGTGAGATCCTGAGGAACGAGTACAGCTCTAAACCTGCATCGCCCTACATCTTCGATGACATAGAGGCCCAGTGGGGCCTGTCAGTCCTTACATCCTTAGGACAATCGGAAGATGAGGATGACGAGTCGGACGAGGCGTTTGCCGATTGTATGGAAAATTTTGACGATCCGACTCCAGAGCCGCGCTTGGTGGCAGCTATTACAGAACATGATCCAGCCACTTCCAACACCGAACCAGATCAGATTGAGCCAGATTTCTTAGATGATCACACTCTTCCTGAGCTCAAACCTCTTCCCACAATACTGAAATATGCCTTCCTTGCGGGCCAAGACAAGAAATTTCCGGTCATTATCAGTTCGCAATTAACCGAGGAGCAGGAATCTCGCTTGCTAGAGATCCTAGAGAAAAACCGCAAGGCAATAGGCTGGAGCATTTCCGATCTCCATGGGATAAATCCCGCTCTGTGTTCGCACCATATTTACTTAGAGAACGAAGTAAACCCTCTCGTGAATTCCAACGCCGGTTGAATCTAAATTTACGAGAAGTGGTGAAAAAAGAGATAGAAAAATGGTGCGACGCGGGTTTCATTTACCCAATCTCCGACTCTAAGTGGGTGGCCCCAATCCATGTTGTCCCGAAAAAGTCGGGAATTAAGACGACCACCAACGAGGACGGAGAGGAGATCGTGACGAGAATACCCACGTCGTGGCGCGTCTATGTGGATTACAGACGCTTGAATGCCGCGACGAAGAAGGATCAT
This sequence comes from Ottelia alismoides, assembly GCA_037367405.1. Taxonomy (NCBI): domain Eukaryota; kingdom Viridiplantae; phylum Streptophyta; class Magnoliopsida; order Alismatales; family Hydrocharitaceae; genus Ottelia; species Ottelia alismoides. The sequence goes on from JAZKJV010011098.1 coordinate 350,838, forward strand.
TTCCCTCTACCATTCATTGATCAGATCTTAGAAAGATTAGCGGGAAAAGAATTCTTCTGCTTCCTTGATGGGTTTTCGGGCTACAATCAAGTAGCCATAGCTCCGGAGGACCAGGAAAAGACCACGTTTACATGCCCCTTTGGTACCTATGCTTTCAGGCGCATGCCCTTTGGGCTATGCAATGCTCCCGGTACTTTTCAAAGGTGCATGATTGCTGTATTCGCCGAAATGGTCGGCGAATTCCTGGAAGTCTTCATGGATGACTTCTCGGTCCACGGCGACTCTTTTGATTCCTGCCTTAGGGATCTGGACCGAGTCCTCAAAAGATGTTGTGAGGTCAATCTGGTGCTCTCCTGGGAGAAAAGTCACTTCATGGTGACGGAGGGCATAGTGTTGGGGCATGTCATCTCCAAGAGAGGAATGGAGGTTGATCCTGCCAAGGTGGACGTGATCAGACGACTCCAGCCACCAACCAACGTAAAACAGTTGCGGTCGTTCCTTGGGCATGTCGGATTTTATCGAAGATTTATCAAGGATTTCTCTAAGATTGCCCGACCGCTAACTGAGCTTTTAGGCAAAGACACGGAGTTTATTGTAGATCACAAATGTCTTGAGGCCTTTAAGCTTCTACAAGGAATGATCATGGACGCACCCATCTTACAAGCCCCAGATTGGTCTCTACCTTTCGAGATCATGACGGACGCCTCAGATTATGCTGTTGGGGCTGTATTGGGACAAAGAAGAGATGGCGTCCCGTTTGCAATTCACTACGCAAGCAAAGTGCTTGATTCTGCTCAGCGTAACTATACAGTTACCGAAAAGGAAATGCTTGCGGTAGTGTTTGCCTTGGACAAATTCAGATCCCACTTAATCGGATCCAAGGTAACTGTGTTCACAGACCATACGGCATTACGATACCTGATGGAGAAGAAGGACGCGAAGGCGCGTCTTCTTCGTTGGATTTTGCTTATCCAGGAGTTTGATTTGGACATCCGTGATAAACCTGGAAAGAAGAACGTAGTAGCCGATCATCTTTCTCGTCTCGAAGATCTTAATACTTCCGAGGTTTCCCCGATTCGAGACTCCTTCCCTGACGAGTCGATTTTTGTTATCGACTCACTCCCATGGTACGCCAATATCGTGAACTATCTTGTCTCCAAGAAAGTTCCCGAGGATTGGCCCAAGAGCCAAATCGACCGATTAAAGTCGGACGCTAGACACTACCATTGGGAGGATCCGATCCTTTTCTTTGAAGGACCGGATTGTGTCTGGAGACGTTGTATTCCTCAGGAGGAATACCAGAGTGTCCTTTCTTTATGCCATAGCTTAGAGGCAGGAGGACACCACTCCGGGAAGAGGACCGCATGGAAGGTACTTCAGTGTGGCTTCTACTGGCCGACTCTGTTTCGCGATGCCACCGCCTTCGCGAAGTCGTGCCCAGTTTGCCAGAGAATGGGAGGAACCGTTGGTTCCAAGGATGAGATGCCAATGCAGCCGGTCATCATTTGTGATGTCTTTGACGCCTGGGGCATCGATTTCATGGGCCCGTTCCCTGTCAGCCACGGGTTTGAATATATCCTCCTGGCGGTAGATTATTTGTCCAGATGGGTGGAAGCTATCCCTACCCGAGCCGCAGACAGCAGGACTGTCTGTAAGTTCATCAGAGAGAACATAATCTCTAGGTTCGGGATCCCCAAAATGATGATATCAGATGGGGGTAGCCATTTTGTGAATCGGGAGGTGAAGAAACTCCTGAAGGACTACGGCATCGAACACCGTGTCGTGAGTCCTTACCACCCACAAACCAATGGTATGGCTGAGGTGTCGAATAGGGAGGTGAAAACCATATTGCAAAAGCTTGTCCGCCCGGACAGAAAGGACTGGTCTCAGATCTTAGATCAAGTCCTCTGGGCGTATAGGACAGCTTACAAGACACCGTTAGGAACCTCCCCATTCCGAATGGTATTCGGAAAGCCGTGCCATTTGCCCGCAGAGTTAATGCACAAATCAGAATGGGCAATAAAGAAGGTCAACTGGAACACACACCTGGGCCAGAAACAGAGAGACATGGATCTGAATGAGCTTGTGGAAATCAGAAACCGAGCATACGACAACAGTGTGGTGTACAAGGACAAGGTGAAGCGTTGGCACGATAGATATATCAGACGAAAGACCTTTGTTCCTGGACAGAAGGTATGGTTGTTCTATGCCAGGCTGAAGATTTTCCAAGGCAAATTAAAGTCTAAGTGGACGGGACCATTCGTTGTCCGAACGGTGCATGATAGTGGATGTGTCGAGATCTCAGATCTCGCAGATGACGCACCGACATTCCTAGTAAATGGGCAGCTGTTGAAGCACGTCGTTGAAACCAATGAACAGTTAGTCCATGTAGAGGAGATTGTATTCATGTGCGAGACAGATACAACAGATACACCTCAAGACGCGTATGAAACCTTGCAGCACTGAACTCCAGCCATCAGCAGCATCTTCTAAAGATTCAGACCGACTCATCTGTATATATCATTCTCCTGTATACCCTATCCTTTACCACCACGATTCTAGTAACCCATCCCATCCCCACATCATCGAGTCATTATCTTGGACTATACTTAGGATGACCAGATCCTAAGTATAGGGGGGAGGGGTCACACGAGTCGATTCACTGTACATCCTCCAGATCACATTGGTCCTCACACTCATTTCCTTCCGATACTTAGACTGACCTAAGCCTAAGTATAGGGGGGACCGATGCCCGCCGTGTATATACTCATCCATTTCCCATCTTTTCCCCGTCCGCCCCCTTTCTGATCTTCTTCTACACTTAGGCTGCCAGAGCCTAAGTATAGGGGGGGCGAGATGACTTCTATACTTTTTGGATCTCCCACGCTTAGCACGAGCTATGTCTTTTTCCTCGCTCTTCGTGCTCTGAGGACATAGCACACGCTAAGTATAGGGGGCGTGTATATATTACATATATACTTTACCCATAGCTCGTACTTTCGCGTATTTTTGTATATATTACAATAACGGGTGGGTAAAATTCGAAAAAAAATAAAAATAAAATATATATATATATATAATATATATATATAATAACAATAATAATAAATAGGCTTCTTATTTACTCTTGCATATCATCTCTGCATAAAAAAATAATAAAAAGAGTCTTGCATCTTCATAGCACGACATCTCATCTCATCTGCATACTTTACTTATGCAAAGTGAAAAGCTAGTGGGTTCTGGACCAAGTCGTGAGTAGATATTGAGGATGGAAAGGATTTGACCTTAATCCACTTAATTTCAGAGGAACCTTATAGGAACTGGAGTTAAGATTTTTCAGTTCAGGTGACGTAATTCTTTAAGTCTGCAAGTCTATGTTCATATGTCATCTTGACAAGCCTGAGTAGAGCACTTAACAACACACACATGACTCCTAGAGACAATGGCTTGACGTGCACCAGCACTTTACACATGGCTCTCTACAGATGAGGTGATGAGGAGGCAGTTTCCTTTAGCCTGGGGTAGCATATGAGGGTAGTACTTCTAGGCGGAACCTCTCTTCTTCTTCTAGTGAAGGAAGTGCGTCTCAACTTGGACTAGTGGTGATGAAGGCTAAAGACAGAAGCAGTGGGTTGCAATAAAGCTTCAAAAGAGGGATAGTCTACTGGCTCAAGAGGAAATTTCTTGTATCTATGCTGCACCATGTATATATGTTGTACAAAGGCATGTTGGCAAAAAAAAGCCAAAAAGAACTCCAAAAAAGTGGTGGGTCGGATTGAAAATTTAATAACCCCACCGGAGTATACGTAGTCAAGAAAAGCAAAATCTTATGGTCACCATGTTACTTGCAGCGGGAGACTTAGCTACACTGGCTGAGCTTCCAAAAGTCTATACTTCTTCCTCCTCTTCTTGAGCCGGTTGAACTTGAACTTAGAAGGGAATACCCCGCTTCTCGAGGAAAGAGTTGCTAGACCGAGGCATTAGAGTTACCAGGTTGGGGGAGGTTGTTTCTTTGTTACTTCTGAGGTGGGGAGTCATTTATCACTTACACTGCATGAAAAGATTCATGGTCATTAGAGTTTGTGTATGTAGACTTGTTCTGATTAGGTGAGTTGAGGAGCCTTGAATAAAAGACTTGTGGAACTTGAAGTCTGTTAAGTCTTAGACTCAGATCCCAATAAGGTTCCGACACATGATTAATCCAAAGGTCAAGTCAAGCTCTATTTTTAACTTTTGTTCATGACCTTGGTATGGAACCCAATCTCATTTCACTCTTGCATTTCATTTAGTTGCTCGGGGACGAGCAAGGTTTAAGTATAGGGGGTTGATGAATCTGTGATTCATCACTCCAAAAGTCAAAAATAGATCCTTGTTCCCGAGTAAATAGAGGCATATTTCCTTTTAATTTGCATAAATAGCATTCATGCACACATTCATAATTCATGCATTTTAGCAGCCCATTTGCATTTAAATAAGAAGCCAAAAATCCCTTGTAAAATACCTCGTCACCAAAATAACCTCTTCTCTATAATATACATATATTCCTTAATAATATAGGGAAGAATGCCAAAAATCACCCTTGTAAAATAGCCAAAATAGCCTGAGATCCCTTGTACATTAAAACACACATAAAGCCCTCATACAAACCCCGAATTAGGTCTACTCACTCTTAGAATACTACATATTAAAAGACCTTCAAAATGAGACTAATTTCATTGAAATTGGAGCTTGTATGAGAAACTTGGGTCTTTGGGCCATTTTGTATACTACATATGTATATATATGTATATTTGTATCTATGTATCATATTTGACCTCATCTCCGTCTTTGGTCAACATGAAACTTGTAGATCTCATCAAGATCTACAACTTTCATGTTTTGAGTTTTTCCAAATTCGGCTTCCTCTTCTCTCTACACATGTTTCTTAATCCAGCCATTCACAGCAGGCCACGTGGCGCCCTTTGGTTGCGCCACGCGGCCCGCAGCCCATCGCCTCATCCGCCCGCGCCTTCCGCCGTTGGATCTCGTTTCAGATCCAACGGCCCAGGCCTTTCCACGTACCTGACCATCTCCCAGCCATCAGATCCGCCCCACACTTCATCTCCACCGTCCCTTAGCGCCGCGCCTTCAGCCTTCCACGTGGAAGCATCTGCGCCGCCTGATCAGATCTCCGATCTTTCCATCACAGTCGCACCTCTGCCAGCAAATCTCAACCTTCTGATCAACTCCACCCTCTCATCTAAACCGCCCGCTCACGCTTCGCCACAACGCGCCACGTGGTTCCCTCGTAACCCATCATCTTGGCGCCCCAGATATAATCCTACCCACTCACCACGCTCTGATCTCCACCGTTGGATCACAAGATCCAACGGTGGAGACCTCGTCTCCTACCTCCAGGCGCCCCTCTCCCCCACGTCCCTTGCCTTGCGGGAGGGGCGCCCCCTTCCTATTTTGGGATGCACGTCGGCCATCTCCTCCGGCCGCTGACACCTCCACGACATTCCCCACTCAACCCTCTCCCTCGACAGCTCCCTCAAGCTCCACCACCTCCACCATACTCGCTCCACGACTACCACCAACCTCGCCACTCCACCAGCCAGACCACCTCCTTCTCCTTATAAATACGCCACCTCCGGCGCCGTTCACCCCCATCCGCCACTCCAGAGAGCTTCCCTGAGCTCTGATCTTCCAGTTGGTGACAGCAATTTGGCGATTCATCGAGCGACGAAGGGCTTCTTCTCCGGCGAGATCCACGGCAGCTCCGCCGTGTCGCAGCCGCTCCTCCGAGTAGTTGCACAAGCTCGGGACCCTACCGATCCCTCGAGCGACGACCCTGGAACTCCAATCTGAGCTCCAATTCCCAGGTAACCCCCTCCATTCCTCCTCCGATCTGCTTCTTTATTTTCTTGTTTCTTCTCCGATTTTATTCGGCATCCACGATCACCTTCTCGTCTCCTTTCCATCTCGCCGAGCTTCGCGTCGAAGTTCCCGTTCCCGCTGAACCCTCCGCACCTTCCGACGACGCACAGCATCTCCATCGACTTCCAGCTCCGCCATTTGGCCGGAGCCCCATCTCCAGACGACCTCCGTCACCCTTAGGCCTCGCCGATCACCATAACATCTCCACGAACACTTGCACGCCTCGGCTATCGCTCCTAACTCCTGCAGGTTCACATTCCTTCACTGGCCGGAGCCTCACCGGAGCTCCCTTCGAGCTTCGTCTCCAGCGAGCTTCAGTCCACCTCTGCCGCTCCGGAGACCATCAGGACCTTCGTCGCCGCACCACGAGACTTTTGGGATAGCTCCGACAAGTCGGAGAGCTTCATCGACTCGAGGAAGGACGGGCGGAGCAAAGGCCATTTCGCCGGAGCCCCGCCATCTCCTCCGCAGGCGGCGGAGGAACATCGGAGCAGACGAGCAGCCACCATTCGATCACATCGATCGAACGGCCCCCACATCGCCACGTGTCCTCCCATCGCAGCAGCTTCCCACCGTCGATCGTGCCTCTGATCCAGCGGTCCGCAGCGAGCCACGTCTCCGTCTTCCTCGAGCCCCAGAGGCCGTTGGATTATCATCGATCTAAAGGTCCGAGTTCACGCCACGCGTCGTCACCGACAACCCTCGGATCAATCTCTATCCGAGGGCCTTCATTACGCCACGTGACCCAGTCGCCCGAACCTCTTCTCCAAATCTAGGCTCGGGCGACCCGAAGCTACATCGAGCCGCAGTCCGAACCTCCAGAGCGTCCGAGCCTTCTCCGAGCCTCCGCAGCATCCGAGCCTAGGCCACCCACGTGAGGAGCACGTGAGGCCTGGGTAAATTAGACAGAGGCCCCTGAAGCTTTCCATATTTGCAAAAAGGTCCCTGTGAAGCAGACCCCACCTGAGGAGCACGTGTCCCTTGGAGAAATTGCATAAGAGTCCACCATATTATCGGTAATTGCATTTTAGTCCCTGTCAGCATATTTGTTTATTGAAATTTTAATTTCCAGTATTGCATTTACACCCCTGTGTTTGCACGTGTCCCTAGAATGCATTTTTCATCATTTTGAAATTCTAAAAATTGCATGTTGTTGGAAAGTTTGTCCTCTGTCTATTAGTACACGTGTCTGATTTTTGTAGGCTTATTTGAATTATCAATGAATTAATTGGTGCATTGTTGACATATTTTGCCCAGTGATGCATTTTGATTTTTAATTAATTATCTGTGCCTTCAAAAATTATCAAAAATTCACATTAGCTTAAGGACACCATTTTAACACACCATAAAAATTTCATAGCATTTGCACGCATATCGAGGCCTAAATAAATTGTTTAGTGATTTTCTTAAATTAATTTTAATAAATTCATTTCACAGTGGAATTAAGTTCTGTCAATTTTCCTAGGTCCCTGATTATTAGAGCTACCTAGGATAATTTTAGTGCTTGGAAAAATTGTGATTCGATATTTATTAAAAATTAAATTCTGAAAATCACTCTGTCTGTTTATTTAATTCACAGTAAATTCATTTTGAGTCGAAAAATTCCAAAAAAATTAGTGTAGGTCATTTTCATCATAAATAACTATCTGGCCAATTTTCATCATTTTTGGACTTAATTTGATACATTAATTAAATTGCACATTAAATTGGCCTGCATTGTCTGCATACGTCTGCATAGAAATTGAAAAAAAAGAAAAAAAATACTCCTTGAAGATCAACGCTTGAATAATTGCTAAAATTTGACCTAAGGAGACAGTTGCCTCCCTGAGTTCGACCTTGGACTTCACCAAGTAAAAAAATTATCGCTTGAAATTAACTCGAATCTAATTAAAGTGGTTTTTGATTAGCCCTCTCGTAACCGACTGCAACGAACGACATCTAATTAATTTGGACATTAATTTGACCGAATTAACTAAGGGTGCGGGATCGCTCGTCAAGGACTCATCAAGCACCGTCAAATGATTAATAAGAGATGATCTCCAGCCTGAGCGGGAGATGGCAATCCTTTCTCATTTGGTTGATATTTAACTGACCTCTTGATGCAGGTCCTCTACATAGGAATAGAGATTCGAAGGTGTTAGATTAGTTAGGTTAAAGAGTTGACTTAACGAGATCGAGATAACCAAAAGTCCTATGTCGTATGCTGTCATGATATAGGCGCACATCCTCTGACCGGAGATAGATATGTTACTATATGTCTGAGTATGTACATTTGGCAGACCAATAGGTTGATGACCTAATCAAGGTCTATACACCGGCATGATGGTGTACATAAAAGGGCATATGAGTAATACGATTTCTCAAAGGGATCATACATGCACTCATGAGATATTAGGAAGAATCAAATTCCGTGCACCGTCATCTCACTTTGGAAGCTTGGCTGAATTTGTAGGTTTGATATATACTTTTGGGAAGTATATGATCAAGACCTAGATATGACATATGCTTTTGGAAAGTATATGATCGATACCGACTCCCAATGATCGAATGAGAAACTTAATGATAAAACCATGAAATATATAGTGTAAAAGAGATCTAATACTTCGGGTTTATTTAGGGTCTTCCAGTATGCAGGATGTAGAGGTATTAGGAATACCTGAGGGTGATGTGATCATAAACGATTGTATAACCATGACGCTTCCATTCCTAGGGAGTCATGAAGCAGGTCTGGTTTTTTGTGACTCCTCTCATTAGAGAAATAATATGATCTTAGTCCAAATGTTGGACATTAGTCTGAATGTGATTCGGATGCAATGAGAAGATTAGATTTGCGGTCTTGATTTAATCAAGCATCTATGAGAGGTACGTGGGATCTGGATTTGAGATATGATCTCAATATCCAAGTCAATATACGTGGAACAATACAATCGCCATGTCCTTATCTCCAAGTATCTGCGGAGAAAGTACATTATCCTTGAAAGAGTTCAGGATAATTTCATTGTTGATATAAGTATCCGACCATTGAGAAAATGGATAATTAAATGTGATTTAATTATCATGAATAATATTAATTTGATTCACATTATAAGGAGAGTTATCTTAGATAATTAAATGTGATTTAATTATCAAAGATGTGAAATATGTGAATGTGATTCATATTATTTGGGCACGTGAGAATAGAGATCCAAGATGATTGAATGTGATTTAATTATCATGGATATTAATAATATGGATAGCAATATCCATATTAGTCATATATATTATAAATGTGATTTATAATATATAAGAGAGAGCTATTTGTAATTTACATTTGTTAATTAAATGTTGATGTGAATTGGATTCGCATTTGACAATTAATTGAAAATGTAATTCACATTTTATTTTGGGTTGTGAATGTGATTCATAATTTTCCAATGGCAAGATTGCAATATTCATAAAATAATTATGAATTATTTTTGTATAATAATTTACGACAAGTGTTGTTGTAAATCTTGGATATTTTCATGGAATAATGTAATCTCATGAGATATCATGAGATTACATGAGATTGCCACCAAATCCCATATTATGGAAGAGGCAAGCTTCATTCCATAATCTCTATACTTGATTGATTTAATTTAGGATTAAATCATATTGGTTTGTCGATATATGTTTAATATAAATTAAATTAATTGTTGTTGGTTTTTTTACCAACAAAATCTTGGCCATTAAAAGAAACACAAATCAATGTAAGTCATCGGATTTGTGTTGTCCATGGATTGAGATCCATGGATCCCAAAATATTATAAAAGGAGAGGCACCCCTTGCTCTTCTTGGATACAACAACACAATGAGAAACACAACTCTCTCTCTCCCTCATTTTCTCAGCATGCCCTCTCTCTCTCTCTCGTATGGCCGTCCACCATGGATGCCCTAGAGAGAGTCCCCATCATTGCAGCATTGTTGTTATGCTGCCCGATCATTTGCTCGTGGATCTTTGTCTCCTTCGGTGCACCTCGCTTGTAAAGAAGACGTCATATCTCATGGGACGAGATCAGGAGATCCGTTACTTGGATCATCAACATGGATTGCGAGAAGCACGTCTTTCATCAACACACTCGCAAGCGTGTCCTCCGTCGGATCAGACTTGAGACAGGAGATCTCTTCGTTTAGAGATTCAATCGCAACCACGCTTCAAGAGGTAATATTATTACTTGTTTGTGGTTTAGATGAAATGATCCGAGAAGTGTTCTTGGATCATGTGGTTTCATCGCATGAAAATTTTTTAATTTCTGCTGCCTCGAGCAACTAGTGCGACTAGTCTCTCCTATCGCATACGATGCGATCCTCACGCTTCCGTGATACGCTTAACGATCTTACCATATCTTTCAAGTGATATCAGAGCCGTAGGTCGTAGGTTTTGATGCGATCCATAAACCTAGGAAGACTTGGGTCCGTTGGGGTTTGCAAAAGTTTTGTCACATTTCATTTTCGCATCTCTATTTTGAATTTATTTTAGGCCCTGTTTAAATTGTTTAAATACGAAAATAATAATTTTATTTTGTTCCCCATTAAATAAGGAAATTGTAGGATCTGAGTTTGTGTGATTTAGAATCTGTTTGCTCAAGTTATGATCATTTTAGTGAACGTGTATCTACAGTTTCGGAGACTGCAAATCTTAACGTAATTAAAGAGTTAATTGCAGATCTTAAACACCTTAAAATATATGCAAATTACTTAGGTTCTGTTGTAAATCAAATTAGAAAACTTTAGGAACTTATTTTGCTTAATTTGGATTTAAATTGATCGAGATATGGTATTTTTAGTAAGTGAGGGTCACTGCTGAAATTACTTTCCTAATCAAGAACATAGTGATTGTCATTTAAGAAATTAATGAAATTAAATGGTTTAATTTCCTGTAATAATTATGGATAAATATTTGTGAAATATTTTAAGATAATTATTTCCTTAAATGGCATTTCTCTAACCAATTATTGATTAGATGTGATATAGATCACAAATTGGTTACATGATCTACATGATCCACTTTCCAACAAACATGTTGCTTGAATAAAATTTGGGATTTGTTTAGCAAATCTCATTATAATGTTAATCAAAAACATTTTGATTATTATTATATGGTATAATTTTGGTTGAAAAAACCGATGATCATCTCAAGTACAAAGTGATCTATTTTGCATTATCCTTTCCCGAGGCAGATATGGTGTCTAGTGGGGGAGCGTTGAGGTAGCAGGTTGCACCGTATGGGTTTGTCCCACTCTCGTCGGTACTGGCCATGACAACATGTAGGGTTGATATAATTCTTAAGAAATCATGATGTATTTCTAATTATTAAAATTCAAAATAATATGTATTTGAGATAATATCATAATTCAAGTAACAATTAAGAATCTTTGTTGGATATTAATTGGATTATTAATTTAATATCATTGGATTAATTGGAATCCAATTAAAATTAAGACACTCTATTATAAATAGATGTATTATTTCTCTTGGATGAATTAATTATAATGAATATGATTTATAATGATTAATTTGAATTTGAATATGATATGGAGGATCACATAAGTGACATCCATGGTCTCCCGTCAAGGCGAAGGGTTCCGTCGCTAGGGATTGTATGTAGGAGATGCATGTCCGAAGTGACAGCTCCATTTTGCAAGCGCATCTGGATCAGGCTCTTTGCTTCTCGAAAGAGTAAGGCCATATATGTAGTGACCCCAATATCGGGTCCTCATATTATTGTGGTGATATTGGATTGCGTATAGTGAGTTCTAATCCTGTTGACGGTTGGTTCAATTAACAACGAGTCAATATCGCCTTAGGGGTGGTGGGCCCAGGTGTTAAAGATCGAATTGGAAAATGCAAGTTGGACTTGCAAGGTAGAATGTGTTCCCGCTTCTTTTTATCGGAGTCACAGGTTCTCATATTATTGGAATGTGACAAAGATAAAGAAGGAGATCCCAGATCTTACTTGAGATATAAAGGTAAGTATATCTCTTACATTGAAAGTGATTAAGGGAATGAACTTTCAGTGTTGACAAGGCAAGACAACTTTGATATAAAAACTCTTAAATCAAAGTAAAATATGTATATAATATACACACACATGCAAATTTCTTATTTCAGATAATCCTTCATAAAACCCACTCAATTCTATACTCAATAATAACCAGTAAATATCATGGATAGGATCCATGATCAAGATATTGTACTTGCAATTGGACACATAATGTGTGTGGTTGCAATGTGCAAGTTTCCTCAAAATGATGAGGAATGACAATTAAATAGACAATAGGTCTACAACCGTAGGGTTCGTATGTCTCTATAGTCTTGATCTCATCGAATGTACTTTGGTAGTGACATGTTGATGATGATCATAATTGTCAATTGATCCTTACAAAATCTAAGAAGATGTTTTTGGCATACATATGTGCTCTTGACATTTAATCATGAGTGACATGGTTCTCTGCATCAGGAAGAATGGTAGCTCTATAAGAGATGATGTATTCAAAATGTTTGAGTACCTACCTGAACCAAAGTCATTTAGAATCTAGATGGATGTAGATACAATGAGTGTCATCAGTCTACTATCTATATTCTAGTCATTCATGAAGCTTCAAAAATATTCATATTGTATGAATTGAATGAAGCATGAATAAATATTGAAATACTCTTATATCGAAATCTTTCGAATTGAACATAAGAGATCCTTTATCAGGAGCAATGGTTTTTTATAGATGAAGGAAGCGCAGTGGAAGCATGGGTCTAACCCATGTGGGAAGGAAAGTCAAAAGAGTTGACTTTACTTTTATGACTTCCATATGACATCCAAAGAGTTGGATGAATGCCAATATTTCAATAAGCTGATGTATTGATAGTGTGACTATCATGTCTATCTAGAATCCTTAGAGAAGGACTCAGATAATGCATCATAATAATCTACATCTATATTTGATCATTAAAATAGACTTGCTTATTTGATAAGATCAAAGTCTAATAATTGTATCTCAATCTTCTAATAACACATGCAATTGGTTGCATATATATATATATATATTAGAAGAGTGGAATTTGATCTTCAGGTTTAATAGTCATCTACATGGACATTGGTGCAATTGTTGCAACAATCTCTATTGGATAGATAGACTACATAATTTCAGTGGGAGAGCCCTTAGTATTAGATAATGTCTCTATGACCTAGATATAAAAATACACTCATAATTTATTTCTAAATGTTAGAAATAAACATGAATTCTGTATGATGGATATATTTCAAAAAGTAATCCGACATCTGGAGGATTATGCTAAAATTAGAAAATTAATGAATGGTTCACTAAGATTTCTAACATTGAAAAATTAAAATCTTAAAAGATCTATAGGAGGATGAAGATCATCTGACAATGATCTGGCATCAAGCCTTGGACATATGTCTGTTGATGAGATCAATAGACTAGTAAGAGATGACTCTTTAGATTGTCTATAAGTTCAAATCTTACATACTTGTGAATATTGTATTCAAAAGTAGAAATTGTCCAATGCACCATTTTTTGGGAATGGTCTAAGATGCCAAGGTATTCAGGATCTCATACATATTGATGTATGTGGATTATCTATATCATATTAAAAATTATGGATATGTGATATCTATTGATGATTATGTATGATATGAGATTTCTTCTCTTCACCTAAGAAACCTTTGAAATGTTCAAAGATTTCAGAATTTTGGTTTAGAACCAAAGTTTGAAGGAAGATAAAATGAATTTGATCTAACCTAGGTAGCATGTACATGTTAGATGAATTCAAGGAATACATTATGGAGATATGAATATCATTTCCATCTCACTCCTCTGGATACACCTAAAATCAATAGAGTTGTAGGGAGATACAATTGGATCATGTGTGACATGATTTGATCGATGATGAATTTTTAGCATAATTACCTTTTAGTTTCCAGGTATATATGTGTAGCAGAAACTACAATATATATCCTTAATAAGGTTCCATGCATGTAAGATGGAATCTAGCACCAGAGAGTGCTACTTCATTAGGAAAATAAAGGATGACATTAGATACCTACTTTATGACCTTGAGATTCTTAAAAGATTTCATCTCTAAGGATATGATTCTTAGAGGATGACACTCTTGAGAATCAAGATGAAAAGAAGTAAAGGAACTCATTTAATCTTAAGAAGATAATGAGGCTCCTGAAATCAGAAACTAAAAGGACAATTAAATATGAAACACTAATACTTCTTCAAATGAGTTTGAGGATGTATTCCATGTGTCAGTTAAGTTTGAAAATGATCAGACTTCATGTGATGAAGCTCCTGAGGATCATGACATGGAAAGATGGATGTTAGCAATAAAAGTCTAAAGTAGACTTCATATACAAGTGTTGTATATGGACTCTCGAGGATCCACCTATACGGGTGAGACCCAGAAAGGTGTAAATGGGTCTTCAAGAGAAAGAGGGAACCTGATGAGAAGGTGGAGACCTTCAAAGCATGGTTCGTATCCACAAGATACACACCAAAGAGAAGACATTGCTTGCGATGGGACTTGCTCTTCAGTGACCATGCTTAAACCCATCAGATTATTGCTAATTGTAGCTACACAACTTGACTTTGACATCTTCAAGATGAAAGTCAATATTGCATTCCTCTATGAATACCTCTCTGAGGATATTCACATGAAGTAGTCCCAGGGCTTCATGATTAAGGAAAGCAATATGTTCAAGACAGAGAGCTCCATCTATGGACTCAAATAAGCTTCCTGTAGTTGGAACATCAGATTTGATGAAATTATAATTGTTATGATTTCAGATAGAATATTGGTGTACCATATGAAGCTTAGTGGGAGTGCCTTTGTGTTCATCGCGCTAAATGTAGGTGATATCCTAATCATTTGGAATGATATAAGGATAATGATATGTGCTTTATAGACTGTCTATTCCATACCTTGGGATATGATCTCAAGGATACCCCTTACTGAATGTGTTCAGAAGCAAAGAGAAGAGGGTATTGGGATGTCACATTAGTAGTACAGCTTAGACATATTCCATCTTCTGGAAAATTCCAAGAAATGCTTCATTCCCTTAAGATATGGTACTGACCTATCTGAAAGGATAGCACCTCAAAGACTTGAGGAAGTGAATGCTAGAACTGCTTGCCCTTGTGCATCAGTTACGAGAAGCTGAGTGTATGCTAGATGTGTACGAATACCAGATGTCTACCATGCAGTGGGAGTAGTAATCTATTACTAATCCAACTATGGAGATAAAACACTTGGTTGCAGTAATAACAATATCTTCAAAGATGACGAAACTTAGAGATAGTGATTTCTAAGTCTTATCTTCAAGAAGTTTAAGACCTTGTAAGATAGTGATCTATAAGGGTCTTAATTGCAGATACCTTAGGAGATAGAGATCTCCAGGAATAAAGGAATTTTGATAAGGATTATGGGAATATTGGTTATAATAATTATTGAGCAATAGTGTCCAGGACACTATAAGCGCTTTAACAAGATTGAGTATTGGTTGCATAAGATGCAACATTCGCATTGGAAGCGAGCACTGTTACTGGGGGATTTGCAAGTACCGTAAAAGAACTTGGCATAGTCTTTTGGGAACAGAGTGAATGATTAGCTTACCTAGCTATTTTCTAAATAGCCTATGACTGTCACATGAGTGCGGGTTTAAATGATTACCCCATTAATGGCTCCTTGGGATAGTGGGAGATTGATGAACATGCGAGCCCACGCCAAGCCATTATGCAATAAATGTTATTGCAAATATCATTCCCTGATCTGAAATGAAGAATAACTAATTTTCATAATAGGTCCCTTAGTACAATTAGGGTTATGTACCTTGGCCATCGAGCCTGGTGCTTGGATGAATATCTAAAGAGTTAGATTGAGGACTCATCAAGCACCGTCAAATGATTATTAAGATATGATCTCCAGCCTGAGTGGGTGATGGCCATCCTTTCTCATTTGGCTGATATTTGACCGACCTCTTGATGTAGGTCCTCTGCATAGGAATAGAGATTCGGAGGTGTTAGATTAGTTAGGTCAAAGAGTTGACTTAACGAGATCGAGATAACCAAAAGTATTGTGTCGTATGCTGTCATGATATAAGCACACATCCTTTGACCGGAGACAGATGTGTTACTATATGTCTGAGTATGTACATTTTGCAGACTAATAGGTTGATGACCTAATCAAGGCCTATACACCGACGCGTTGGTGTGCATACAAGGGCATATGAATAATACGATCTCTCAAAGGGATCATACAGGTTCATTACTGAACCAGAAGACATGAGCTCACTCATGAGATATTGGAAAGAATCAAATTCCATGCACGGTTGTCTTTCTTTGGAAGCTTGACTGAATTTTGTAGGTTTGATATATACTTTTAGAAAGTATATGATCAAGACCTAGGTATGATATATTCTTTTGAAAAGTATATGATCGATACCGACTCCCAACGACTGAATGAGAAACTTAACGATAAAACCATGAAGTAGATAGTGTAAAAGAGATCTAATACTTCGGGTTTATTTAGGGTCTTCCAGTATGCAGGATGTAGAGGTATAAGGAATACGTGAGGGTGATGTGATCATAGACGATTGTATAATCATGACGCTTCCAATCCTAGGGAGTGACGAAACGGGTCTGGATTTTAGTGACTCCTCTCAGTAGAGAAGTAATATGATCTTAGTCCAAATGTTGGACATTAATCTGAATGTGATTCGGAAGCAATGAGAAGATTAGATTTGCGGTCTTGATTTACTCAAGCATCTATGAGAGGTACGTAGGATCTGGATTTGAGATATGATCTCAATATCCAAGTCACTATATGTGGAACAATACAATCGACCTGTCCTTATCTCCATGTATCCGCAGAGAAAGCGCATTATCCATGAAAGAGTTCAGGATAATTTCATTGTTGATATAAGTATCCGAGTACTGAGAAAATAGATAATTAAATGTGATTCAATTATCATGAATAATATGAATTTGATTTATATTATAAGGAGAGATATCATAGATAATTAAATGTGATTTAATTATCAAAGATGTAAATAATGTGAATGTGATTCATATTATTTGGGCACAAGAGAATAGAGATCCAAGATGACTAAATGTGATTTAATTATCACAGATATGAATAATGTGGATAGCAATATCCATATTAGTCATATATATTATAAATATGATTTATAATATATAAGAGAGAGCTATTTGTAATTTACATTTGTTAATTAAATGTTGATGTGAATTGGATTCACATTTGTGTCGTCATCATTGGAGAAGGAGAAGTGGAGGTGGTGGATGGGGGGACATGGTTGAAAGTGATAGAATGGATTGTCGAGAGCTAGAGGAGGGAGGGAGGAAGAATGTTAAAGATAGTAATGAGAGGGGGATGAAATGAATGAGACATATTTCTTTGAAGTTTTTTTTTGTAATTTTCCTTTATTTTATGATATTTACAATCAAAATTAATGGTTTAACCAATGAACCATGCCGACATGGGCGTACAATGCAAGACAAAGTAAGTTTATATGGGTCGTGGAATAAAAATGAAGAATACAAATTGAATGAGTATTTGACAAAGCTTATAAGATATGTAGTGTAAAAATCCAAAATAAAAATTATCCAAAACATAAATACATTTATTTATTTGAAATTTTAAAAAATAAATTAAAATTTACATTTAAGTAATTGAAAATTCGAACACTTAACTAAATTTTTGTCTGATTTTTTATGTTTTAATTTTAATGATGTAATAAACAAGGAAAGGTCAAACATACGTTTAAATTACCTAAAGTTTAATGTTCTTGATTTATTTAACTTATTTTTAAAGGTTTTATTTTTTTGGGATATTATATATATATATATTGCTATGCTAAAAAACAATCAAAAAATTATCTCATAATAAATTTCCAAATCAGGACCCTAATTGTAATCTAGTACTAAAAGACATTTTCATAGATTAATTTTTTTTACACTCAAAGTATCTTTAATATTTAAAGTATTTTTCCTATGAACTTTAATGGTGAGTATTACTTGAATCAGAGTTTGGGTATACAAGTTGCATGTCTTACAATTAAGCCTATTCCCCAAATAAGATTCTAAGTTACTCGATATATTTACATTGTAGAATTTTGTTAATATTATGGTATTTTTCTTGGTGCTTTTATGTGAATGGCATAAAAATATATAAGCTAAAAGGAGTTGAAATAAATTCTAAAAAATATTGGAAGCTTCTATATATACATGTTAATTGTCAATCTAGAATGAGAGCCGAAATTCACATCCTTGACACTATAATTATCGATGTGATGTTTCTATAAAATGGAATTTAGTGACTTTTGAAGTTTAAATGTGACTTTGGTTGATTCATAGTTTTTCTATAGATAATTATGTGTCATGGAAGTTGCCAAAAACAAGCTGTTTATGTTTTCTTCCCTAGTCTAGTAGCATTTATTTTTTATATGTTTGCATAATAAATATTAAGTATTATATACATAATGACGGAAGAGTTAGCGAAACATATTTATACATTAATTCTGCATATTTTTTGGAGTTTGTATGTACAATAACATGCGTTTTAAAATGTGTTATTTTCTTCTGTTTGTGCATTTTTGATCGTGAATATTGTATTATTATTATTCATGAGAGTATTTTCATCAACAATGAGACATTATTGCATATTTACATGTTTGCGTTAAGGATTTAAAATAAAATACAAGATTAAAGTTATTGAATCATGTATTCATCACTTGCCTAAGGATTACTCATCGACCTAACTATAGGTTTGTCTCTGCATAAGTATTCTTATTAATCCTTGCGACTAAACTCTTTCAACTTTTTTATAATTAATTTGAACCTCTCTTCTATCCCCCTCCCCCAAAACACACATTCTTCTCTTTTCCGTTTGGAAGTTTGCAGGCTCTTCTTTGATGATTGGTAAGAACTTCTTATTTGGTCTATTAAAAAACTTTCAAAATATCGTAGGAGCAGAAACTGTAATTTAGTTTTTTTATCCGCAAAGAAGCACTTATCTTATTCTACATCCTAACAATATACGAATGAAGCAGCAATGTTAAATACTATATATTACGTAATGACTTACAATCCTACCGACCCTCGTAGACAAAATCCACAATTCACTCCATTCAATCATCCGTTACAATAATCGTAAACCCGAACGACTCAAACCCCGGTTTATATCATGATTTTATAGCGAATGAGCTTCAAACGATCCCCAAAAGAGGTGTTTTAGTGATAAAAAAAACATCGACTTTCTTAGGAAGAAGGAGACCATTGGATCGTCTATATCATCAACACATGGCCGAGATCTATCGTAGTACTTCCTGTAGAGAAAAACAGCACCCTTGCCCAACCGAATGGACCTTAAGGGTTCGTTTTGGGTTGGGTTGGGGTATCCATGTGAATAATAAACTGTGAGGAGGATTGAGATGTTTGGAAGGAGGGGTACCTCGGGTTGGACCAACCCAACCCTTCCCAACCCTGCAACCAAACGAACCCTAAAGGCCCAAACCCAGCCTTGTAGCCCCCACTGAACGCCATCAAGACCCATAATAGGCCCACGAAGGCCCCTCTTCCTGGAGCCAATCCCCACATCCCCTGTCGCCATGTCAGTCCCGAGGCGCACATTAGCAGTGCCCCGTTCCTGCCTATAAGATGTCCCCCGTGGTCCCTCGTAACTCCATATTTTGATAAACAAAATCGGAGAGAGGGGGAGAGAGAGAAGGGACGCGCCATCGCCATGAGAGAGGAGGTGATTAGCTCGGGGACGGCGGATCCCGTCCGCTTCGCGAGGTCCACGTCCCCTCCTCCGACCCCCGCTGCCAGGTATAATCGACCCCTCCAACCTGATCCCCGCGTTCGGATCTAGAGATTCCGCCTCTGTTTCAGCTCCAGAAGTCGTGATTTGGGGGCGGTGTCAGGTCAGGCTCGGCGAACGTGTACAATGGTCAAAGCGCCGTGTTCGGAGGTGGAAAGATGGGATTTTTATGCTTTTTGGTCTTTAGGATGGGGATATCGGGTATCGGGGTTAATTTGGGCGTTTGGTTAGGGTTTTGGGGGGTTTAGGGCACGGGCGGTGGCTACGGTGGTGCGCTGCTTTTGTGCAGGCTATAGAAAGGTTTGATATTCTCTCCGGGATGTCAGTGCTTCCAGACAAGTGGCTAAGTGGTGTCAGTGTTATATTGAATTGACTCGTCTTTTAACATTTCTTCGTTTTTTATGTGTAATTTTTGGATCCGTTGTAAAAAAAACTGGTCAACTGTTAGTGGATGGTAGTTGAGGTGTAAGAAACTGTTCCATCGGCTTCTCCTCTGATGACGGGAGTTGGGATGTTGTTGAGAGTCAAAGGGAATTGTTGGTTCTACCCTGTGTTGATATATTAACTCTCTTTAGTATTATTTATTATATTTTTTATTTCTCTTTTCTTCTTTTCGTAATTTGCTTAATCGGTTCTTTTCCTATATTAAGAGAACCTTTGGGCTTCTCATATGGTATCCCGTAATTTCTCTTAACATGGTATCCGAATGACGGTTCTAGACCGGAGTTCCTGTATCCAACTTTAACCTTACTCTACTCACCTGCCCCCCCCCCCCCCCCCAAACGCCCTAGCTTCATGCCGCCCTACCCCGCGCACGTCATACCCCCGCCCCCGGCGCCTTGTACCCCCGGACCTTGTGCGTACCCCCTGCGCCCAAGCACCCGTACCCTGCGCCTCCTCACCCCTGACCACCGCTCCCCACGCCCACGCAACCCTGACCCCCTGCGCCCAGCCCCCGTCTACTTACGCCTCTGAGCATATCGGCGGATAGTTCTACGAGCTGATTTCTACTGGAGAGCGTGATTTCGGACCTCTAAGTCATGTTTTCTGGCCCTAGCGAGCGATGAGAATTAGCAAGGATGGTTGTATGAGTCTACACGTACAACCAATCCTTCGTATGATTCTGTAGACTCGTTTATATCGGTCTACTCCCCAATTAAATTCTGTTATTTGGCTATTTTATCATGATGTCAGACAACAAGGGTGACATCTTCTCGTCCGGAGCCTTCAAGGGCCCAGCTCCCATCGCTAAGATGGATGTGACCAACTATGAGTTATGGTACATGCAGTTTCTCACCTTCACCCTCATGCAGTGCAACAACAAGGAGCACATCCTGACAGATCCGGAGCCAACGGTTGGGGCAAATGCTTCTTGGAAGTAAGATGATGCGTACACACATGTTTGGCTTTGTGGGACTCTTACTACAGAAATAGTCAATGGTATTCTAACTCAGCCCACTATCAAGGCAATGTAGATTATGGGACACTTTGGCATCCACCTATGCACATGCGAAGAATGAGGCCAAGATCCTTCAACTACAGTTTCATATCTACAATACCAAGTAGAATAGCCGCCCACTCCATGTTTACTGCTCTTCGTTGCGTGGCATGTTTGAAAAACTTCACAACTACATGCCCATTACGACGTCTATTGAGCAACAGAAGACGTATAGGAATTCCACGATGGTTGAAGTTTTCGTGGCTAGACTTGATACATGTATGACATTGCACGTACTCATCTTCTTATGGGAGCTACCATTCCCCCTATAGAGGAGGCCTATAGCCGTCTCAACCGGATCATCATCCCTTTGACAGCCACATCTTCGTACTCTTCAGCGATGGTCGCCTCTCGTGGCCGAGGTGGGGCAATCCAGTCCAGAAAACACACACCTCAATGGTGGACGCCAGCGTCCCTGCACCTACTGCCGCAAGCCTGGACATGCAGAGGATACATGTTATCAGAAGCATGGATATCCTATTTTTGGTCTAGCAACAAAGCAGATTGTGTCTTCAGAGACTTCAGCTACCCATGCCGATCCTCGCCTGGATGATATTGTCTCTCGTATTCAAGAGATCAGGACTTTTACTGCTGACACCACCACTACAGATACCGCTGCAACAACCATAGCCTCTTCGAGCTCCTTAGGTATCACGTATACCTTTACTAGTAGTACGAATGCAGACATGACAGAGTGGATTATGGATTCTGGTGCTTTTCACCACTTGTGTGGAGATAGAACACAACTGAGTTCCTATAGGGCTATATCACATGGTAAATGGGTTGCCATTGCTAATGGCGACCACTTACCTATTACAGGACAAGGGGAGGTGTATTTGACACCGTCCATACATCTGAAGAATGTTTTATATGCTCATGCTTTTCAGATGAACTTACTTTCTATTAGTCAGATCACTAAAGATCTGCATTTTTGTGCCATCTTTGATCATTCTTTTAAAACATATTCACGGACAGGGTGATTGGATGTGGTCGTGAGCAGCGCGGACTCTACAGACTGGTCTAACCTCCTCATGCTAGTGTTTCTGATATATCTACTGGACATGTCTCTCCTTATCTGTGGCACCTTAGGTTTGGACATTTTCCTCTGCAGAAGCTATGTTATGTTCTTCCTCAGATTTCTACGAGATCCTCCTTTCAGTGTGAGGCATGTTAACTTGGGAAGCATTACCATACCTCTTTTCCATCTCGTCAGAGTCAGAGCAGTCCTCGGCTATTTAAACTCCTTCATTTAGACATTTGGGGTCTTAGTCGTGTTCCCGATCACCAAGGACATCGTTTTTATCTCGTAGCTGTCGATGATTTTTCCAGACTCTCCTGGGTCTTCTTATTGAAGAATAAGTTTGAGGCTGGATCTGTTATCAAGTATTTTATTAATGAAATAAAGAATATTTTTTCTACCAATGTCAAGTACCTACGTTCTGATAATGCCTTGGAATTTTGCACCTTATAGCTTTCTGAATTCCTTAGATCCCATGACATTGTCCACTAGACCTCATGTGCCTTCACTTCCCAGTAGAATGGTGTTGTCAAGTGTGTGTTTGTCAGCTACTCTCGTACCCAAAAGGGGTATCGCTGCTTTGATCCACTTAGGTGGAAATATTTCATTAGTGCCGACGTTACTTTCTTTGAGTATGTCATGTATTTTTCTTCTACAGGTGACATACTTGCTCCATCTGACTCTGATGATGAGATATACATGCCACCACCTCCTACAGTTGATCCTTTACCTTCGTCTACTCATCCTCTTCCACCACCTCCACCTCCTCCTTCCTTTGATTCAGTTTTTGCATCATGTTTTTCCTTGCAGGTCTCGCTCTGTTCGCCATGCTCACAAGACTTGCCCATCATCCAGAACGACCCAGGTATGTAATGAGCATATTGATTCTACGGATGGCACTACTCAGTTGACTGTACAACATGATTCTAGACAGGAGGAGCAGGTGCCCTCTCAAGAGGGAAATTTATATGTCCTGGACTTGGTATATGATCTTTACATGTCGATTGCTCCGCGAAAGCAGAAATGGGCGTGTGCTACTTATCCTCTTGCGGCCCAGGTTTCTTTGAGCAGGTTGTCAGAGGATTTTAGGAGATTTACTTTGGCACTATCAGTCGTGTAGATACCACAAACGTATCAGGATGCTCTCAAACATAGCCAGTGTGGTTAGCCGTGGAGGAGGAGATGGTTGCGCTACAGTCACGTGGTACGTGGAGTCTTGTTTCTGCTCATGTTGATACATCGGTTGTGGGATGCAAATGAGTGTTCACTGTGAAACACCATGCAGATGGAAGCGTGGATCGCTATAAGGCCAGACTTGTGGCACGAGGGTTCACCCAGACATATGGAGTGGGCTATCAGGATACTTTCTTTCTAGTTGCCATACATTCTACTCTACGTATTCTTCTCGCTATTGTTGTAACATGAGATTGACCCCTTTATCAGTTTGATGTGAATAATGCATTCCTTTATAGTGATCTACAGGAGGAGGTCTACATGCAACAACCATCGGGTTTTGCTGCTGCTGAGGAGTGACCTCAAGTAGAGTCCAAGAGCATGGTTCCAAAAGCTCTCGGACTTGATAGAGCATCATGGGTTTGTGAGATCAATTGCCGATCACTCCTTGTTCGTACAGAAGACCTAGAGAGGTACTACAATCATTCTTGTTTATGTTGATGACATTATTATTACAGGGGATGATGAACAGGGCATTCAAGGTGCCAAGGACTTCCTAGGTCAGCAGTTTGTAATCAAGGACCTTGGATATTTACGTTACTTCCTTGGACTAGAGTTTGCCAGGAACCAACGAGGTCGTGTGATGACCCAGAGGAAGTATGTTATAGATCTTCTTTCAGAGACATGTATGACAAATTACAGACATGTCACTACTATGCTTGACCCGAGCATGAAGTTCTATGATGACGATACTGAGGAGGTTGACAAGAGGAGGTACAGAGAGCTTGTTGGCAAGCTACTATATGCAACTATTACCAGGCCTAACATATCATTTGTCGTGAGCAAAGTGAGTCAGTTTATGGAGCAGCCCAGACAGGCACATATGGATGCAATCCATGTGATTTTGAGATACTTGAAGACTTCACCTGGTGCTGGATTTCTTTTCAGCAGAGGCACATCTCTCTCAGTTACAGCATGCACAGATGCAGATTATGCTGTGTGTCCAAAGGATAGAAAGTCTACATCTAGCTTTGCTTTGTTCATAGGGAATTCTCTTGTTTCATGGAAGAGTAAGAAGCAGACTATGGTTGCTAGGTCAAGTGCCGAATCAGAATACATGGCCATGGCATGGGCTAGTATAGAAATGATGTGGGTCAGATCCGTTCTTATTGACCTGATTGTAGAAGTGCCTCTTCCCATGCACCTCCAATGTCATAATCAAGTGCTCTCTTCATTGCAAATAATCCAGCATTTCATGAAAGGACGAAGTACATAGAGGTGGATTGTCACAACACTTGTGACGTGATATAGGGGGTATCATCACAACTACGCAGGTCAGCTCTGGAGACCAGACAACAGATATACTTATAAAAATCCTAGCGAGAGGACCTTATCAGAGATGTTGTTACAAGCTGAGTCCTATTGATATCTACGCTCCAGCTTGAGGGGAAGTGTTGAGATATTAACTATCTTTAGTATTATTTGTTGTGTTTTTTATTTCTCTTTTCTTCATTATGTAATTTGCCCAATATGTTCTCCTATATAAGAGAACCCTTGGACCTCTTATTTTCCCTTAACACCCTGCAAGCAGTGAAAAGTCTATTTTTGCAATCTGTTTCATGAGAAGCTTCCTCAGTCGTCTCGCTTCTAAGCAATTTGTTGTTTTTATCAATTATTCTTGCTGCCGAGATCGTTGTAGGAGTATATGCGACCAATTTGGTAATTGAAACAGTTGAGAATATGATGAACAGAACCTCTTAAAGAAATTTCCCTGCATTTACCTGGGAATTAATTCGTAAAATGGGTAAAATATGTCTCTTATCGAGCCAATATTTTTTTAGACCAACGAGGAAGTTTAGGAACTATTCACACTTGCTCCTTTTGGTTTTGCTCAACTTGGTGGCGTGATCCAAAGTTTTCCTGACACTAGCAGGTTAATAAGTCAACGTTGATTTGTACGGAATTGTTGATTAATTTAATCCTTGAGTACATGCTTGAACTGGCAAAAGATTTCTTAAAATTATTCGCAGCCTTCCATGCTTGACAAACTATTCATATCGAAGAAAGGGAATGAGATATTTATCAGGTACTTTTTTTTGAAGTCTAAAACTTGGGGGATACACGTCGCGGTGCTCGTCCCTTTTCATTAACAAAAACGGAAAAGCATAAACGGTATATACAAGGGGGGAAACAAGAAAAGATAGAAAAAAGGTCCAAGAAGACCCCACACCACAAACGACGCGTGTGCTACAACTACGACCAGTCAACAGCTAGACGGGTCGCGAGAGACAAAACATTCTCTTTGTAAAAACGCTGGCCACTAAAAATCTTGTCGTTACGTACCAGCCAGATCACCCAAATGCGAAGAGGATCACGAAGTCCCTACGATCCCTGCCCTTGTTGAAGAGAACAGAATCCCAGAAAGCGGCCGAATCTGCAGTATTAATCCAAGGCAAGCTCGTCTCCTCCCAAACACCCCTAATCACAGGGCAAATGAAGAACAGGTGATTCAGGGATTCGACGTCTTCGCCGCAGAGAGCGCAGTCCATCGTCGCCAAGCCACCGAGCAACCTCGCACAGCGATCCCTCGTTAAGATCCTCCCCCTGCGAAAGAGCCAGAGAAAACACGACACCCTCTCCGGGAGCTTCAGGGTCCATAAGAAGGTGCAGTCCCGGATCAAGGTATCCGTCCGCGGCTGAGGGAGGTGCGAGATCGCCAGGAAAGCCTTCTTAGTCGTAAAGGGGCCCGCTCGCCAGTCCCGGTGATCACGCCCCCTCGAGGGCCTAGGGGAATTCTCAATAGACTCCATGAGACCAATAAAGTCGTCGAATCTTTGATCGGAGAGGTTGCCAAGAAGGATAGGAAGCCAACCATCTCCCGACCAACACGATGCGACCGAAGCGCGAACGTCGGCCGCCAAAGCAAATAATCGCGGAAACGACTCCCGAAGAGGAGCCCCACCAGCCCACCTATCCGACCAGAAACTGAAGGTCCTTCCATCCCCGAGGCGAGGAACAAAAAGGTCGGAGTAGCGTTGGCTCACTGCCAACACCCCACGCCAAAAGGGGGTCCGAGAACGGAGGCAGTCGCCCGCCCCAAGCATCACCCCACGTAAACCAAGAATCTCACGCAAGGCCGTCGCGCAGAAGTCGTCGCTGGCACCCCATAATCTATTCACCCACTTCAAAAGAATAGCATCATTGACACGGTCGAGCCTACGGATGCCAAGGCCCCCCTCACATTTCCTCCTCGTCACCTCCTCCCATCTCACAAGATGCGGCCCACAAGCCGAGGGCCCCCTCCTCCCCCACAGAAAATTTCGCATCAGCCTCTCAATACGCCTCCGGACCCCCACAGGCAATTGCCAATTGGAGAGATAGTAAACGGGGATAGAGGATAGGACAGACTTGATGAGGACGAGGCGGCCACCCCTCGAGAGCAAGGCCGAGCTCCACCCGGAGAGTCGCATCTCCACCTTTTCAACCACCTTGGACCAGTCACGGAGCCGGGCCCTACCTGCCCCCAAAGGCATACCCAAATAGTCAATCGGAAGAGAGGCAGGGGGAGAACCGAGCGCCAGGCCACAATCAGATGCCTCCTCCGCATCCAAGCCAAAGGGTATCACCTTGGACTTGCTCGAATTTATGTACAGGCCCGATAACTCGCTGAAAACCTCCAAAGTCGCGGCCATGCCTCTGACCTCCTCACGCCCGCCTTCAATGAAGACGATCGTATCGTCGGCGTATTGAAGGATCGGGATCATCCGCTCACCGCAGGAGAAGCCCATAGAGAAGCCGCTATCCACCACACGATTCACCATCCGAGCAAGCACATCAGCCGCCAGAACAAACAACAGAGGGGCCAGGGGGCAGCCCTGCCTCACCCCTCTCCGAGGCTAGAAACGATCTCCCGCCTTGCGGCCATTTATCAGGTACTTGTTAGATGGATTGGCAGCCAATTTTCTTGAGATACAGCTATGTAAAAGACATGGATTGGCAACCAATTTTCTTGAGATACTGCTGTGTAAAAGACACTAGAGGAAGAGAGAGGGGGGTTGGGGATGGGGGGATTGGATAGTGTATATTGAAAAAGGTAAACAAGTGTAAGTGCTAATGAACTACAAGATAGAACAATCATAGTATGTAGAGATTTATACAGGTTCACCCTTTTCAAGGGCTCTATATTGTGCTTAAGCTTGGCTTAATTATTACTTATTACGACTCTTCTATACGAAATTACTTTTTGCATAATGCAACCCTTAGTATGTCAGTGAGCACTTTGCTATTTATGGCCTCTTCTTTCGCTTAGGAATAAAGACATTCACGAACAATATCGCTTAACTGAAATAAATATAAATACAAGAAACTTATAAAACCTTCAAAACACAGTGAAATGCAAATTGAACAAATTAGAATATGATGAAGATAGAAGTAGAAGGTGATGATCACACGATGATGAACTGAGCTTCAATATTTTTCTCTTCCACTTCATAACTCGCAAGAGAGGATAGAAGGAAGTGTATGTGAGCTAATGTATTGATGGTTTGCCGTTGGGATTTTTTATAGGTAAAAGGATATTAAAAACGATGTCGAGTGATGCACCAATTAAGAATATACGAGATTTGGGATGTTGAGCTGGTTAAAGGAGGGTGAGGAAGACCCATGAAATATTTTTTTTGAGTCCAAAGAGGGGGAAACATGCTGTGGTGCCCGCCCCCAAATTCATTAGTAAACATGGAAGAGTTACCTGTGAAATGTTGGAATGAGACTATCCGAAGGGATCTTAATTATTTGGATCTAAGACCGAGAATAGCCTTAGATAGATTTGAATGGAGGCAAAGAATCCATGTAGTTAACCTTACTTAATGTGGGAAAAGGCTTTGTTGTTGTTGAAAAGAAAATGTATCAAGCCTTCTCCCACTATAAGTAGGGTTGGCTACATGGATTCTTGCTCAAATCCATGTTGAAAGATTCGACTATTTTTTACGCTGACTGTTGACTACCTAACGCAACCCCTGCAAGAGTGAGATTTGAACTCTGATCTTGTGTGCTAGACACACTGTACTACCACTAGGCCATTAAGTAAGTACAAAACAGGCAAAACATCCAAAATATCAAGCTCTTAATGGTTAGGAGCAAATGTTGTCTGCATCAACTGTATCAGGATAAAAAGAAGTGTACTGGTGAAGCTATAGTAAAACATGTAGTATTTAAGGTAATAATATGCATGTTTTTGATTAATTGTACTGGTGTATTTACTTTAAGGGCTAAAAATAGAAACTTGAACGCTCAAGTTTTATCAACTAGACAACCAGTGCAAGAAATAACTGAATCTTTCAACATGGATTTTAGCAAGAATCCATGTAGCCGACCCTACTTATAGTGGGAGAAGGCTTTGCTTTTATGTATTATCGGAGTTGATGTATTGTTCTAGGTGGATGTACTGCTGCAAACAGATGGCTAATAAATGTTGAATTTTGAAGTTTCACTTAGTGTATCACTATTAATGGTTGTCTAGCGATGTAAGTTACGATTGGCCATTGACAATAAGATATGCTCCTGGATGTACATGACGTACTGATGTAGGGGTGAGATGTATTGGTATACCTATGGTCCTAAGATATGAAGATTTAGACAGTATAATTATTGACCTTGTGTTGTGCCTAGGATAAGAGTCGGTATACTAGTCTCGGTGGATGTACCAGTGCAAATGAATATCCATCACAGGTTTATTCTTAAAGTTTCAATTAGTATATCGATCAAGTTTTCCTATAACTACACTGGTATGATTCGGTTATAGGTCTAGCTGGATGTGCTTATGCAAACAAATAACCAGCAAATGTTTATTTTCAAGATTTCACTTAGTATAATGATATCAATGGTTGTATATCGATGTAAACAAGTAGCATGAACATAGGTATTGGATATACATGATATACCGATTTACAGATGAGGTGTGCTGGTATACATAAGGTATGAAATGAAATGAGGTTTTTTTACATGAATATTAATTTATTACAAGTTACAAACACATCAGACAAATTTGTAAAAGCTATTCAGTTTTCAAATTTGTAAAAGCTATTCAGTTTTCAAATCTTTTGATCCTTGCAGTCCTTAGCTTTTCTTCCAGTCTTAATTCTTATAACATTTTGATTTGTTTATAGCAAGTATTGACTGTTCATGACATGTTACTTAGCATAAAACCACTATTTCTTATTCTTTAAATTCAAAATTAGATTTTCAGTAATGCAGTAATAAAAGGGGATCCTTAGCACAATGGTATCCTGACTTTGATACCAGGTTGAATATGAATAAAAGATATTTCAGCAAACAAAGCATCATTTTCTTCCAGAGTCTTGGTTCTTATAAAACTTGGATTTGTTTATAGCAGGTCTCAACATTTCTTGAAATGACAGTCTTAGGCTCTCAACATAAAACCGCCATTTCTTATTACTTTATTGTCATCACAAGTAGAGTTTCAACAATGTGGATCCTTAGCACAAAGGTATCCCGACTTGATACCATGTTGAATATGAAATATAAGATATCACAGTAAAAATATCGTCAAAATACTGACTTTGCAAATTCCGAGACGAACTGAACCATGTTTGTATATTGATATTTCTCACTAACACTGTAGTACGAGGTTTATATATAGGCCTTATGTGCACCTAGCTCTCTTGCAGTAGATGATGTGAGACTAAACATGGCCCGACACCGTATAGATGGATATTGCACAAGATCCAATTGCTCAGTTGACTCTACCATTCACTATTCTCAATAGTTTCCTTGTCTGCTTGGGTGCCTACTCTTCTGAGTTGTGCAAACTGCCTCTTATATGCATGCGAAGTTAGGCGAAAAAGTAGATATGAAAATGTCGGTCCTTTTTTAAACCATATATATAGTGGTTGCTTTGTTACTAATCTTGCCATTTTCCAATATATCATATTTGTAGCATTGGGTATTTTGAATTGTTTATAATCCATGAATGCCTGACAGTTCGGCACAATATATTTGTTGATGGAAATTAACTGAAGATGTGGAAAGTTCACATTACTATTTCGTCAAAAAAAGGGTTTGGTTACTAAAGTAAACGGTTTTAAGTGGTGGGTACTCTATTTATCGTGCTCAGTGTCTGTTATTTTTTGTAACTTACTCCTTTTTATTCAACATGGATTTGAACAAGAATCCATGTACCCAACCCTACTTAAAAATGGGAGAAGGCTTCACCATTTTTTTACCCCTATTTATTCAGTGGTTATCTCTTAGTGGCATCAGAATGCATGCGGAATCATGTGGCCATGCATTGTTTCAGCAAGTTTTCCGTAGCTAAAATACGAAGGGGTTGCTTCTTGTGCCAGCCCATCCATACAAATTTATTAGTAAGGCTACTCATGGCTGCCATTTTTCTTAAGATTTGATAACCTCTAAAAGTCCACCTTTGGCTTAAAAGAAACAATCGGCTTTAGAACATGCCAGCATTATATCAATGGGGAAAATCCTTAAATTGATGTACACCACTCTTTAGATTTTCTGACATCAATAATCTGACTATCAGAAAAGCTACTTAATACGGTCTGCGGTTAATTGCAGTCAGAGAGTTGCCTTGGAATCATGTTGAATCTCTGATTTTGGCTATCTTCTGCCGGGAAATTTGTTCAATTACCAAACCATTGAAGTGGGTATGAACTCTGGCTTTTTACTTGTCCTAGGTGTGGGGCGGGAAAGACTTACTCTATGAAGGACCGTCCCGTTTTTGTTGTTCACACAGGTTTCCGTCTCCTACTTCGTGTTATGAATGAAGTTATCCTATCAACTATGGAGGTATGATAAAGGATAATTGTAAATTTGGTAAGAACTTGTTTATCAGGAATTGATGTGATGGCAGGTTGAGAAGCAGTCTTGGAAAGGAAAGGTATATTTGTAAATATGACAACTAAACATGAAAGTAGTATAGGATTAGTCAATCTCATAATTTTCATGTGAAGTAGGGCTCTATATTAACAAAGAACACTGGAATTCTCAGTGACGGTTTAGAGGGTATTATTGTAAGTAATAAATGATGTGAATCTTTATTTTCCTCTATAATTTTATAATAATAAGGTTAATTGATAAATTAATTTACTCAAAAAAAATTGATAAATTAATTGCAAACTCTTAACTAATTGGCAAGCTTGCAATAATTGATCGATTAGTTGCACTGTGATTCAAGAAGGTTACCGAACATTATCTAGTTACTAGTTAGCCTAACCATTCCGTGGAATATAATGGGAAGATGAGGGGGTGTTTCATCACAACGGGGGGAGGCTGGGTGGAGGTCTGCGGGAAAAATGCCAGAAGGGGCGAGGCTGCGCGTGTGGGGGGCTTGGCTGCTGGAGGAAGTAAGGCTTTGCAACACGGAGGAGGAAGGGTGCTCGAGAAGGAACATCGACACTTCTCCAATCCATTCGGAAGGGGATGTTACCGTTGCGGATCCATGAGTCATTGGGCTCGACAAGGTCGCGAACCTATTCATTGCTTCCGTTGCCGTCGGTTTTCTCATAGGAGCGGTTCTTGCCCCCAGCTGCGGCGGAGTTCGGGTCTCTGGTTGAAGGAGGGTGCGGCGGTGATGGAGGGGGAGGGGGGTGAAACAGAAGCGCTCTTTCTGGGTTCGTCAGATGTGGGACTGCTCTCGACGGCTCAGTTCGGTGGAGACGTTAGGCTGTTGTCCCCTGGTCGGGTAATCGCTAGGGACCGGGAGGAGATAGAGGCAAAAGAATTGCTCTGGTGGACGAAGGAGGGTTGGACGCAACTGAGATGGTGCTGGTCGAATGCTTCTGACAGTGTTGCCCAGTCAGATCGCTGGATCGTGTTAGCGTCAGAGGTGTCCCGTTAGTTGCGCGTGGTTTGCACATCATACAAGAACTGTCGAGAGGTGCAGTGGAGGTTGTTGAGGTCGAAACCTCAGGGTGTCGTCGGGGGGAGCCGCCAGATCCTATCCTCAAGGTGCGGAACTTTACCATAGCAGGTCTGGGGGGTGGGGGGAGAAGCTCTGGTTTGCTGGACATGCTTTACATGTTGAGATCGCCTCAGTGGAGCAGAGGATTAAAAAGCAGAAAAGAGACTGGTTTCATGAGGAGAAGCAGGAGGGACCGGATTCCAAAGGTGCGGCAACAATGACGACGACGGAGGCGGCTGACAATTCTCGAGGAAATTCTTGAAGGAGCGCGAAAGGGGGAACGACGCCTTCAATGGAGGAGACCCCTCGTCTCCTGCGAGGATTTCACTTTGGGACTATAAGCTTTAATCGAGTCTTTAGTGACCGCTTCCCAAGGGCAGGTCAGCTTCCGACCATCCCTAAGTTGACCATGGGCGCGAACCCTCTAACCCGATCAGGAGTGGTGTGGATGGCTTCAGAGATGTCGGGTCTACCAGATCCGCACGCTTTTGCAGACCCTGCTGTGGCCCCGTCCCCCAACCCAATGGGTCGACTCGAGTTACATTACAACAAACGGGTAGGGGAGTGGGATGCTTCCGCCTCAGGTTGTTTTGCGAGTGCGCGTGAGTGCTTCGATCGGGAGCCCGTTGTTCAACTGCCTGGGTACCCACATGGGACAAATCGACTGCGCGACAGATCGAGGCAGTGGAGGGGGACTCGCTAGGGAAGTCGGGCGACAGTGGGGGGTCAGAGGGGGCTGGTGCGGGAAAGGTAGGGACCACCATTGGGGAAAGAAGGGAGACTCATGGGGATGAGGAGCCTTCGGAAGCTGGGAGGGAGACATCCGACGAGATGGAGGCTTGCCACGGAGAAGGTGTGCAGGACAGGGAATCACATCCTCCTTTTATGGAGGAAGTTTCGTACAGATTCTGGATGTGCTATGCGAGAAAGACTGTCGGAAAGGAGTTACGGAGGCAGCGACGAGCGTCTATGCTTGAGTCGGTAGAATGGGAGGGGGTCACTCAGGGGGCCGCCAACCGCTTCGCAGGTCTTATCGAACCGCTTCCAGACTCTAGATAGATTGGTGGCTGAATGCCTCGGCCTCATTCCACCCAAGAAGGCGACGCGTGATTTATGTCAATGAAGATACTTTCTTAGATTATGCGGGGATTAGGTTGGTCGGAGAAGCGGTTGGGAGTAAGTAAGCTTATTGCAGAGTCTCGAGCAGAGGTGTTCCTCCTCGAAGAGACAAAGCTCTCGCATGGGGTGATGGATGCGAGAAGGGTGCTAGAGGGAGGCGGTAGATTTGAGTTGGCAGAGCTGGAAGCACAAAGGGCTTCAAGTGGCTTGATGACCGGCTAGAATACAGAGGTCTTTGAAATGCTGGAGGCATTGAGGTCGTTATTCTGCTTGATGGTTTTGCTGAAGCGACGTTGGGATGGCGTCTTTCTGCGCGTTACAAATGTGTACGGTCCAACTGGTAATGAGAGGAGTTACCTAGCGACGGATCTAGAACAATTGGGCAACTCCAACGCGGCGAGGGCTTGGATTATTGGGGGGACCTCAATGTTACGTTGCTTCCTGAAGATCGCCTGCGGGAAGCTAGCGGGGATGACCCAGGCTCAGAGGAGTTTCGGAGGGTTCTGCATAGCCCCGATCTCTCTATTGTTGATGCTACGGGCTGCGCTTACACGTGTCACAATGTTAGATCGTGTTCGAGACTGGACAAGTTCCTTCTTTCTACGGAAGCAGCAGAGTTGTTTCCACTTTTGAGGGTGTGCGTGCTCCCAAGGTCACACTCGAATCACATGCCGATCCTGTGGTCCTCGAGAGAGGAGGGGGCACATATTCTTCTTCCACTTTGAGCGGAGCTGGCTTTTGAAGAGGGATTTAGAGAGGCGGTGGAAGCGGAGTGGAGAGGTTACGCGCCGGAGGGCACGGCAGTAGCAAGATTGGCGGCTAAGATTCGCTCCTTGATGGCGTTCCTTACGACTTTTGGGAGGGTTCTGAGGGCAAGACGTAGGGCCAAAAGAACGGAAATCCAAGCTGAGGTCACCATATTGGATGGGCTGGACGAAAAAAGAGGGTTGGGTCAGGACGAGTTCGAGAAGAGAAAGGATCTGCTACAGGCTCTGCTGTTGGAGGACAGCAAGGAAGAGGTGGAGTGGTGGCAGAGGTCCAGGTAGAAGTGGCTAAAAGAAGGGGACGCCAACACGAGATTTTTCCATTCTATGGCCTCCGATCGAAGGAGAAAGAATTACATCCACGAAATAGAGGTTGATGGGGTATGGGTGTCTGGAGAGGCAGCGATGTGTGTGTGTGTGGGGGGGGGCGCTAAGGAGCCACTTTGTGCATGCGACACAGAGGAGAAGAGGGGATGGTTGGGGGTGGACTGGAAGAGGTGCGACGCCCTTGTCGACAGAGCAAGCGGAGGGATTGATATTTCATTTCTCAGTGGAGGAGGTGAGGAGAGCGGTTTGGGACTTGAATTCTGACGGTGCCCCAGGTCTGGTTAGTTTTCCGGTGTTGTTTTACCGCAAGTTCTGGGAGCTTTTGAAGGAAGTTCTGGAGGTCTTGAACGAATTTAGGGAAGGAAACGACGGGTTTTGAGAAGATCAACATGGCATTGTTATTCCTGCTTCCAAAAAAGGATACTCCCGTAAGGGTCGAGGATTATAGGCCCATTGTGCTTTCTAATGCGATCTATCTCGTGATAGCTAAGGTGCCGACGAATAGGCTTAGGGGGATTTTAGACTCGGTGGTGCTACATGGTCAATCAACATTCATTCCAAGGAGACAGATGTCAGACGGTTTAGGGTGCGTTTGGTTGGCGGGTTAAGGTGGGTTAAACTGGTAGAGGGTAACCCATTTTTGTGTTTTGGTGTTTGGATAGAGGGTTAAACTGGGGGTGGATTAGAAGTGAGTTTGGGGTGATATGATTGTATTGGAGTTTGAAAAAGTGAGTAGTTATTGTGATGTGATTGTATTGAAGTTTGGAAAAGGGAGTAGAAGTGGAGTAGTTTATAATTTTTATATGATATGATGGTATAATATATTATTTTTTGATAGGATTGATGATGTAAAATTGATTTTTTTTAATTTTGTAAAAAGGGAATAAAGTGGGGCCCACGGGGAGAGAGGAGGATGTGGGTCAAGGGGGGTAAACTCCCCTAACCCGCAGGTAACTCGCGAACCAAACGCTACCTTAGTGATGGCATCGGAGATTTGCTTTGACTGGAAGCGGACGAAGACGAAAGGGGCGATGTGGAAGATAGATTATGCAAAGGCCTATGACTGTGTCGACTGGAGATTCATTTGGGTGTCTTTGAGAAGGAGAGGATTCCCGGAGGTGTAGGTGAGTTGGATGAAGAGATGTGTAACCACCTCTTCCTACTCGATACTAATGAATGGTAAGCCCGAGGGGGTTTTTTTTCCAACTGCAGCGGGTGGTGAGACAGGGGTGCCCATTAGCACCTATGCTGTCTGTTCTTGTGGCAGATGCTCTGGGAGTGCTTCTCAGGCAGGCGGTAGAGGTTGAATGGTGCGAGGGGTTCAAGGAGGACATCTCTATCCCCATTTTGCAATATGCTGATGACACGATCCTTCTGTTGGGAGGTACGGAAGATCAGAATACGAACGCGATACATCTAGTCGGGATTTTTGATGCTCTCTCCGGCCTCGAGATCAACAAGCACAAGTCGGCAGTTATTACTTTCGGGATGAATGAAGCGGAGCGTATCGTCCTTGCGAGGCAGACCGAGTGTCCATTAGGGGACCTTCCCATCTTGTATCTGGGGTTGCCTTTGGTGGCGGGGAAACTAAAGAAGGCTGATTGGGATGGGCTGGTTTGGAAGATAGAGCAGAGATTGGCAGGATGGAAGGCGGTCACTCTCTTCGGGGGAGGAAAGCCAGTTTTGTTAAAACACGTGCTATCGGCAATTTCGATATTCTTCTATTCCACGAGGCTGATGCCGGTCGGGGTCTTAAGGAGGATCGAGGCTATGATGAGGAGATCCTTCTGGTCTGATGGGAAACAATAGGGGGTAGGGGTGCATCTGGTTAGGTGGGAAGAAGTTACAAAAGGCCGCAATGAGGGAGGTCTTGGAGTGCGAGGCGTGGAGATAATGAACAAGGCACTCATCGCAAAGTGGGTGACACGTGTGTGGGGCCCCTCTACCTCGTTGGTGGTCAGGCTAGTTAGGACTATATATGGCATGAAAGGAGAACTGGTGGCTTCAAGATGCCATTTTGAGTCGCCTCTATGGGTTGGGATTCGCCAAGTTTTGCCACAGGTGGTGCATAAGCTTCGGCCTAAGGTGGGGGATGGCCATCTTTTCAGATTCTGGCGTGATAATTGGATCGGGGGCAGTGCGCTGGAGGGAAGATTCCCACGACTTTTCTCTTTAGCTGCATCGAAACATTATTCCAGGTGGCTGACGTTCGAATATGGGCGCCGCAGTTTCTTGCGTACCTATCTGATCAATGCATGGAAGAGTATCTCAGACTGCTGGAACCAAGGGAGTTCTTGCAGGGCAATGATCATTTTTGTTGGGAGGACGTGGGTTTCTCCGTCAAGAAAGTTTACGAGGAACTGAGAAGAGCGTGATACTGATCTTTGCCAGGACGTAAAGTTCATTTGGGCATCAAAGATACCAGGTAGAGTCAAGATATTCCTATGGTGCTTGAGAAAGGGACGTCTATGGGATAAGGCAAGGAGGGGGCGATTATTGGGCCTTGAGGACACGACGTGCGACATATGCAGTGGGTTGGAAGAGGATTCGGAGCACTTGTTCTTAAGTGCCTGGAGTCCGATCGTGTCTGGAGGGCGGTGGGCGTGCAGGGGGTCAGGCGCGATGGGGCGACAGAGTTCTGGAGATTTGTCCGGTCGGTCGACACTAACTCAACAGAAGATAGCTTGAAGACCTTTGCCACTCTATAGGCCATTTGGATGGCAAGGAATGATTTGATATTCAACAGTCAGAGGTTTTGTTTTGAAAATGTAGTTTCTCATTGTACACACTCTATGCTTTCTGGACCTCACGGTAATGTACTCTTAACATTTTTTTAATGAAATACTTTGGTGATGACCCCCGTAAGGGGGGTTCACCCGTTTTACCATAAAAAGCCTAACCATTCCATCAATCGTATGGAAGATAATCTGACAATTTTTTCAATTGCCTTGTTTTTTTATTAAAGATGCAGAAAAAT
Organism: Ottelia alismoides; assembly: GCA_037367405.1. Taxonomy (NCBI): domain Eukaryota; kingdom Viridiplantae; phylum Streptophyta; class Magnoliopsida; order Alismatales; family Hydrocharitaceae; genus Ottelia; species Ottelia alismoides. The sequence goes on from JAZKJV010011098.1 coordinate 388,446, forward strand.
CAAAATTCTGGAACTATACGAAGGGATCTTAGTTTTTGGATCCAAGTCCGATATTGACCCAAGATAGGTATGAATGGAGGCAAAGAATCCATGTAGCCGGTCCTACTTAATGTGGGAAAAGCCTTTGTTGTTGTATGCACAAGGATTAAAAGTCAAATTTTACTTTAATCTTGATATGTGATGTTAATTTAATCTTATGCCACTTGTGTGAACGATCAACGCTATATAGTTTTATAAGAATATATGTATTAAAATAACTATTATGTTAAAAGAAATAATAAAAAATATAAATAGGGTATCTCCAAATGAATAACATAATATATTTATTCTCCAACTCTTCTGACTGAGTATCAAATACCAGTTTTGCAAACTTTCTATTTGGTTTATAGATGAGATGTGGGAGTTGCATATGTAGGTGGATCTATATAGAGAGCCCCATATCCCCTGTACTTATCGAGAAACTTAATAGAAAAAAACAATCCGTAGCGGCCTTCTCCTGTCATCCTGCTCCTTAAGGAGCACGTAAATCAAAGTTTTCATTTGTTCTTTGATTCTGTATTATCTTCTAGATTTTTACATGGTATTAGGGCAAGTCTGTTTTGGGATCATATTCAAATACACTTTTATTTTGATTTATTATATCCATTTTTTGTTCTCGAAGTTTGCCCTTTGGGTTTTGTTCATGAAGTTTGTTTCCCAAAGGTTGATATCTGTTCTGGGGTGAAAGTTTACACCAGACAACCACCATGTGCCTCGGGTTTCTCGAAGACATTGTGGCAGTGAGGCTGTATGCAGGAGGCACACAACGATGCCAAAGATATGCTCAGATGCACTCTGTGAAGATGCAATAGGATGTCCTGAAGATGTACGCTGGAGCACGATGCTGATAATGAGATGTGCTGGGCAATGCTAAGGTGCATAGCGATGTGAAAATGACACATGAGATGCATATGTGTAGCACTGGTGTAGGAGAGGAGATCCGTTGTATGATAAATGACAATATAGATGGCTTTGACAATGGCGAGGCGATGACCTTGGCTTAGATGGGAAGCAAATCTCGATGTATGTGATCTTGATAATTGCACAGATGGGGAGCAGGTGGCCTTGGCAATGACTATGACCTTGATATCTCGGGTTAGATAGCTTCGTAATGATATTGATAACTTGGCGAGGATGGTGGCACAAATTAGATTCTCCTATTCTTCTCTTTTTGAGGAGGCAACAAGGACACCATATTAAGATCGATGGGCTCTTCCAAGTTCGAACAAGGAATCCTAGAGGGCAAATGCCCTTCCAAACTTATGAAGAGAAAAGGGCATGGTGAGATTAAGCACATCTTATCATTTATTGACTGTAAAGCCCAAACAAGTATGCTATTTTGTTAGAAGGATAATTTTAAACATCCAAAAAGATGAATCATTAAATAGCTGGAAGAAGAAATGGGGCATGTTTTGAAAAAATATGGCTGAGAAAAAATGATGAATGAATGAGACAAAAAAAAGGAAAGAGGAGAGAGACAAATAAAATGGAGGGAAAAAGGATGAGAAGAAGAAAGGGGGCTGTAATTTTATATTGAATATTGCATCTCCTACATGGATATGAGAGACAGGGGAGGGTTGAGAACACCTCCTTGGTTAGTACGAGGCACAAACATGTGATTATTTGTTGAAGGGGTCCCTATACTCATGATTTGGGCTCAAAGACTTAATGTGGAACACATATGCCACTAGTGTTTAGAAAGTCGGTTCGGGTGACCGCATCACATATGCAGATTCAAGGGTTGGAGCTTGTCACATAGTCCATATTCACTTAGTATGCGGTAAAAGCACATATGCGGCTGCATATGCAGTTTACTTGGCCACATATGTGTTACATATGTATTAGGGCCTTGATCCCGCACAACCTTAAAAAGAGACCCTAGTTGATTAAATTAGACCCCCCGACCTCTCCAGTTCTCTGCGAAAACCTAAAATCCTTCCCTCTATTTTCTCCAGCGTCGCCGATCGGCACTCAAGTATATGGATTGCCTCCCCAACTTCTCCAAGGGATGCCCTGATCCTTTGAATGCCTCTCCCTCTCTCTCTCTCTCTCTTTGATAAATCTCTCCACATCTCTCTCGTCGTGAACACTCTATCACATGATAACTTCTTTTCTCGATTTCTTGCATTCACTCAGCTCTCTCTCTCTCTCATGTCTCTCTTTACTCTCTCAGCTATCTCCTTGTCGGTGTGCTTGTCGGGACCCATTTCCTCACCTTTAACTACTCTTTCTTCGCCACCGTATTTGCCAGGAGCCATCTCCTCGCCCGCCAATAGTAAGGTTTTGTTCTATTTTCCCATCTCTTTATTTTCATTTGTATTTAGATATATATTATGAACTTTCAGATTTAGCAGTGATACGATGATAGCAATTTATGTCATATTCCATCTTGCTTTCATCCTTTATTGTTGTAAATATTCATTTCAGATGTTATATGCATGTTTAGGAACAATCTCTTAGAATTTGTAATCACATTTTTATAATCATGCACACACTTACTTTTATAATTTATAATTTGTAATCACTTCAAATGCTAGTTCATATTTGCATCGTGATGGTTTCGAACTAATTTTTCTATGTGGGATCCGTCATCTGATTTGTATGTCATTATGTTTAATTGAAATCACATTAAATTTCTAGTATTTGAATTTATTTTTAAATTATTATTATTATTGTTAGTATATTACAAACCGCATATTCCTTCTACATACTCCACCACATATCCGCTTACTCACTTTAGACTACTTGCCAGAACGAATATCACATACCGACTTTCTGTACCTTGTATGCCACAAACCCATGGTACATGCTTAATACCGAGATTACCAATATTTTTCCTTAATCTCAAATTTGTGATGCATCAACTCTCCTTGCTTTGAAAAGTCTGTATCAAGATGACATACGTGATCATTGGGTACCGTGGAAAAGTTTCTCCCCTTATTACAACTTAAGGGATTGACATGGAAAGAATATGAAGTTGTCTTATACAATACTTTAAGATAGGAACCTCATTACTATCCAGCTTGTGTTAGCGCGCGCACGCACACACACATATTCAGTCACTAAAGTACAAGAGCCTTGTACAGAAGAAGGGGCAGAGACATCCTATATCTTATCTCATAAACACTTAAAGGCCATTGAATCAAGATGGGATCTAATTACCTTTAGGAAATTCATTGGATTTCCCTCTTTTGACATTTATTTTATACTTTTTTTATTGGATGGATGTAATTTAAATTTCTACCAGTTTATTCCAATGCCATATTTTCTCGTGAAGTCTCCAAAGTTTAACTTTTTTACAAAAAGGTTATCAATGAGCTCTTCTAAAATTTCTGTAAGGCAACCTTTTTTGAGAGGTGAGGGTTTATAAATGCCCAGGATCACTTCAACTTATGTTGAGGATGGATGCTCTTCACTCGCCACTGAATGAGGAGGCAACATACAACGCGATTGATCACATGGTTGTAGCTCTACAAATGGCAACACACTCGTCGAGCCATGCAATGGTGACAACTTTGATCCACTCCAAACATGCCACTCCAAACAAGGTTACGGAAGCAGTATGTGTATGCTTTCAGATAGGTCATCGAATACTTATTCAAACAATGGTAGCGGGAGCATATGTGGGATATACGTGGTTTCCTAATTTTTAATTTAAAAATAAATAAATATCTAAAAAAATCTTACAATTGATGCATGGTTGCATAAATGATATTTCTTGTAAGAACACTTAACACAAAAGCTATTTCTTTATTTTTATACATATCCATCAACTATTGAAATATAAGAAATACATATCCAGCAACTATTGAAGTATAAGGAATACATATTTCTTTACTTTATTCATATTCATTAACTACTGATATATATATATATATATATATCCATCAACTATTGAAGTATAAGAAATACATATCCAATAACTATTGAAGTACACAAAACTATTTCTTTACTTCACTGCATATATTGAAGAAGTATATATCCAACAATTATTGATTGTAATATTAGACATGGGATTAGATATGTGATTATATTACTTCAATGCATACATTAAAAAACAACTATTGATGGTAATATTAGATATGGGATTTATACATATCTAGAAATAATAATTTCAATATCTATGGGATTGTATACATATCTAGAAATAATAATTTCAATATCTATGGGATTGTATACATATCTAGAAATAATAATTTCAATATCTATTTAAAATATAAGGTTTAATACATATCCAGTAACAATAGTTTCAACATTTTTTTGCTATTTACAATTCAATGTCTATAATTTCAACCTGAAGTACTACATTAGATACATAAAAAAACACAAATGATATAAGTTAATGCAAGAGGTGATGACTATCACCCAACATGGATTGGGAACCCAAGAGAAGCACCGATGTGATGTTGATCCACATAGGAAGCAGAACAACGTAGACGAGCAGCTTCAGAAAATCAGACGCATACTCAGGCGTACATGTGAACCGTATATGTGCCTAGGGCGCATAATGGACCGATCAAGGAAATCAGATCTGTCCAATGGCTGCATGGGCATATGTGTCAGCATATGCAACCCATGCGACCGATTTCTAGAACACTGACTAAGAATATGGAAGGTCATATCGATATCGATATCATATCGATACGATATATCGACCATATATCACCGAAATATCGCCCATATCGACGAGCTTTGTGAAGAAAATGTTTGAAAATAGGGATATATCGCCATATCGGTGCCCACATCGGTCCCATGTCGATATCGATATATCGACGGTATATCGCCGATATTTCCTTCCATTTAAGAATATGGTGGTGAGCAAGGAAGCACCAATGAGATGTTGATCCACATATGAGGCAGAGCAACACATACGAGCAGCTTCAGAAAATCAGATGCATATGTGTCAGCATATGCAGCCCATGCGACCAATTTCTAGAACACTGACTAAAAATACGGTGGTGAGCAAGGAAGCCCACAAGAGGATGGGTTCAGGGTGGTGTAGCTATTGGATGGGGTGATGCTACCCACCTCGAGTCGTGCCTAAATCCTAATCGGTGGTGCTGATCTGTGCCTTCACTGCCCACTAGCTCACGATGACTGGTCATCAATACAGAATTGGCTAGGGTTAAATTGGTAACGGAGGCATGCTTTAGACAATGAACAATGGCGAGGTCCGGTCTGAGATCGAGAGTGGTAGGTTGAATCCAGTGAGGCAGTTTTGTAGCAGATCAAAGGTGCAGGAGTTATAAGTTATAAATCTTGCAATAAATTTAGCGTGTTTTTATTTTTTAAAACTGTGTCAATGAGTTTGTAATCTCCGAAAATGATTTTGTAACTTCATATATACATTGTAAAAAGCCTTCCATTCGCAATTATAAGACTAGGGTGTACTATCTTTGCTTATTTCATTAATCTTTCATATGTATCTCTTAGGATCGTCAAATCGCGAGAACAATTTGATGTCATGTTTTGATACCCATCGATGCAGATTGGGGTGGGCGGGTATATTTGGAGGGTGCGAGAAAGAAGTGGAGAATATACATGTAGAATGGGATTTTGGTAGAAGAATGTGAAGAAGTGCGCGAAGAGGGAAAGAAGGGAGGAGAAATGGAGAAATTATAAATTTTATGTCATTCAAATCTGAATTTTCATCTACCCATAAACATCAATAGCTCCTTGGGAGTTTGGAATTAGGGTAAGTCCCAGATGGTTCTTTTATTGTTTGTTCCAAAGACGTCTTGAGTTGAGGGTGGGAATTCCCGCAAACTTATTTGGGCTCTCTTTTTTTAGTTGGTATTGATCTTTCTTGCATTATTTCTTTAATTCTGCTTTAAATTTCTACTATACTACAGTTCTGCCGGGGCATCTTCTGCTGCCGTGCCAGCAAATGTTGGCAGCATAGACTGGCTTGGAAGTGCACAAGGTTCCAAAGCTGGTTCACTTTCCTGGACTGGTACTCGTCCTCCCCGAACATCTGTGAGCACCAATGCGGGTGGCTCCAATGTTGGATCTTCACAGCCTTCATGCAGACCATGGGAAAGAGGAGATCTTCTACGTCGCTTGGCGACCTTTAAACCATCTATTTGGTGGGGGAAACCAAAGGTTAGGCTGACAAAATATGGTTATACTTTGCACACTGGTTTCCCATATTACTTCATTGGCCAATATTTCTGCAACATGTGAGCAAACACTATTAACATAATTGAAAATTGTCTTTGTCATGAATAATTGTTCCAATTGTACTTTTTTGGTGCTCTTTATTAGCTTTTTCCTTTCTTCCAACTACTTTGCTTTTTTAGTTTCTTCTGCTTCTCCCTTGTGCACTTTTTCTCTGGACCTTTCTTCTATTCTATTGCAACGCTTTTGGACTTCTTTGCTTTTCCTTTGTGAGGCCTTACATATTGATTTCGATCATCATATTGGTGACTGGCTGTAACGAAATTTTAACCGGAATTTGGTTGAATTCCGGTCAAAATTTCATTTCAACCAGTCACCGATATGATAATCGAAATGAAATTTGGTTGAATTCTGGTCGAAATTTCAATCATTTTGGTCACCAACGCTTCCATCAGCAGCCGTAAAGGTTGAATTTTTGTCCATTTCAGTTGAATTTCAGTCACATGTCGAAACTGAAATTCGACCGAATTTTGGCCAAATTTGATGCCATGCTCCTTTAGCAAAAAAAAGGAAGAAATAAAAGGGAAAGTTCAAAGAGAATATCACAAAGGAGCATGACATCAATAAATGTACTAAAAAAAGTACATTTATTGATGCCATGCTCCTTTGTGATATTCTCTTTGAACTCTCCCTTTTATTTCTTCCTTTTTTTATGCTAAAGGACTTTAACATGCCCCTTCCTTTAATTCCATTTTTTCAATTCATAGAGTAATTGAAAATTTCGTGCATGTTCTATTTCTTTCTAATTTTATTGCAAATAATGAAGCCTGATGCCACCTAGAGAATACAAACTACATATGTTAGTGAGGATATAATAATTTGATTACATATATAATGCATGTAAAATTCATGGTTTTTTGTTTATACATCTGCATTGATGATCTGTGTGCTTAATATAAAAAGTAGCATTCCCTTTCCTGTTGCAGGTAGTTAGTGCACTTGCCTGCTCGAGAAGAGGTTGGAAGAATACTGATAATGACAAAATAGAATGTGAATTCTGTGGTGCACAATTGAGTTTTGTTACATCGTCGTCGTGGGCACATTCTGAAGGTATTGCATTTATTGGATTTCTTTTTTAAACTTGCCACAGGCATGTGTTGCAGGCCTTATATGCATGGAGAAACACTTTATATTCCTTACTATGCTAATAAATATTATTAGGTTTTTATGACTTTGGCATTTAGATATGGCTGATTCCCATTGGCAAGCCTTCAAATACCTGGAACACATTGTTTTTGTATTCTTTCATTCAATTCCCTTCTTCTGTCTTCAGTTGATGCTTTTTTTTGCTCACTTGCTATTCGACTCTGTTGATTACCATTCTTTAGCTGAAACTGCTGCGGAAGCTTTTGCCAAGCAACTTGATGTTGGACATAAAGTAGCTTGCCCTTGGAAAGGAAACTGCTGTGCTGATAGTTTGGCTCAGTTTCCTCCAACACCTCCTTCTGCGCTAATTGATGGATATAAGGACCGTTCTGATGGGCTTCTACAGTTTCAGGCCCTACCTGTTGTGTCTCCTGCAGCAATTGATAAAATGAGACTTTCTAGGGAGCATCAGATCAATCGCTTTCTGTTACAATTTTATGGCTTATCGGCTGGGGAAATTAATTCCCAAGAAGATACTATCCCGGCTGCCGACCTTTCAAATGGTGATGATCTAAATATATACTACCAGGTATGCTGATTTTTTTTTCATCTCAAGCTTGAATTTGACATGACAAAAGCAAAATAAAATGAAGGGATTTTTACCCCGCGAACCTTATAAACTTTGTAAATTATCTTCTCGACCTTTGAAACATCGATATTCCTCCCTCCCTCTTAAACTTGCTAACCCTTACCCTACAGACCATGTGGTTCTCTCCCATCCATTTAGCCGTTACCACTAACCGGATTCCATTAAATTTTTTAGCATACTACCCATTTTATTTATCAAAATTACAAAGAAAACCCTCCTTCCTTTATCCCACCTCACCCGCCTTCTCACCTTCCATTCGAGAACGGATCATGCCGGTGATAGGCGAGATGAACTCCATGTCGTTCGTCCCCTCTTCTCCGTTACGCGGGCAGCGCCTCTGACTTGTTGGGATCGTGTACCTGCATGCATCGTTGTTGCTCCACTGCAAGAGATGAGGGCTCCAGCTCCAGGGGCTCACAGTAGTAGTTGTGAACCCCATCTTCCACCTCCAGTCCACAACCGAAGTCGATGCTCTAGGTTGTTTGCCACCTCCCCAACCGCTGCCCCTCCCTGACCTGCACCCCCTCCGCCCTCTCTATAAACCCCCCCCTCCCCCCCCCCTACACATACACCGCCCCAAACTCCAGCCCCCTCCCCCACCCCAAGTTATGTTGCTGAGGTTGATGCGAGGGAGGCTCCTTCTCAGCCGGCCTCGTGGTTAGTAGACATCCTCTTCCTCGATGGTTACGTTGTTGCCGAATCCCTAGGCGGCTCCACCTCCTTCATCTCCAACATCTGTCTGAAGGATATGGTTAGATCCTCAAGCGCATCACGGAAGCGTGATCGTCGTATCGAATACGACGAAGAACGACTAGTCGTACTAGTTGTTCTATGCAGGAAATTAAAATTTTTTCATGTGACGAAACCACATGATCCAAGAACACTTCTCGGATCGTTTCGTCTAAACCACAAACAAGTATTAGGTTTACCTCTTGATGCGTGGTTGCAATCGAGTCTCTAAACGAAGAGACCTCCTGTCTCAAGTCCGATCCGACGGAGGAGACGCTTGCGAGCGCGGGGATGAACCGCGTGCTTCTCGCAATCCATGTTGATGATCCAAGCGGCGGATCTCCTGATCTCGACACACGAAATCCGACGTCTTCTTCACGAGCAAGGCACGCTGAAGTAGACGGAGTTCCACGAGCAAACCATCGGGCAGCATAACGACGACGCTGCGGCGATGGAGAACCTCTCTAGGGCATCCATGGTGGACGACCATGAGAGGGGGAGAGAGAGAAAGAGAGAGAGATATGCTTCTCAAGCATTGTGTGTTAGGAAGAGCAATGGGGTGCCTCTCCTTTTATAGGGTTTTGGGATCCATGGATCTCAATCCATGGGACAACACAAATCCAATGGCTCTCATTGATTGTGTTTCTTTTAATGGTCAAGATTTGTGTTGGTAAAACCAACAACAGTTAATTTAATTTAGATTAAATATATGTTGATAAATCAACATAATTTAATTACCAAATTAAATCAAGATCTCTTGAAGATCATAGGAGAGAGAGTGCCTCCTTCCATGTTGGAAGGAGGGGACGGCCACACATTCCAAATAGGAGTGGTGGCCGTCCACTCCATATACATGGAAGGTGGCTCTCATCTCTTTAATGTAATCTCCAAGATTATGTAACAACTTTTGTTGCATATTATTCTACAAAAATAATTCACAATTATTTTGTAGACATTGCAATCTTGCCATTAAAAATTTGTGAATCACATTCACAACCCAAAATAAAATGTAAATTACATTTTCAATTTAATGTTCAATGTGAATCTAATTCACATTAACATTTAATTAATAAATGTAAATTACAAATATCTCTCTCTTATATATTATAAATCACATTTATAATATATATGACTAATATGGATATTGCTATCCACATTATTCATATCCATGATAATTAAATCACACTTAATCATCTTCGATCTCTATTCTCTTGTGCTCAAATAATATGAATCATATTCACATTATTTACATCTTTGATAATCAAATCACATTTAATTATCTAAGATAGCTCTCTTTATTATATGAATCAAATTCATATTAATCATGATAATTAAATCGCATTTAATTATCCATTTTCTCAATGCTCGGATACATAAATCAACAATAGAATTATCCATGAACTCCTTCAAGGATAATGCGCTTTCTCCGCAGATACTTGGAGATAAAGACAGGACGATTGTATTGTTCCACATATAGTGACATGGATATTGAGATCGTATCTCAAATCCAGATCGCGGGCCTCCCATAGATGCTTGATTAAATCAAGACCGTAAATCTAATCTTCTCATTGTATCTGAATCACATTCAGATCAATGTCCAACACTTGGACCAAGATCAGATCACTTCTCTACTGAGAGGAGTCACTAAAATCCAGACCTGTTTCATCACTCCCTAGGAATGGAAGCGTCATGGTTATACAATCGTTTATGATCACATCACCCTCAGGTATTCCCAATACCTGTACATCCTGCATACTGGAAGACTCAGACTAAACCCGAAGTATTGGATCAACTTTATATTGTCTACTTCATGGTTTTTATCAGTAAGTTTCTCATTCGATCATTGGGAGTTGGTATCAATCATACACTTTCCAAAAGCATATATCATACCTAGGTCTTGATCATATACTTTCCAAAAGTATATATCAAACCTACAAATTCAATCAAGCTTCCAAAGCGAGACGACCGTGCGCACGGAATTTGATTCTTCCCAATATCTCATGAGTGAGCTCATGTCTTCCGGTTCAGTAATTGAACCTGTATGATCTCTTTGAGATATCGTATTACTCATATGCCCTTATATGCACACCAGCGCGCCGGTGTATAGACCTTGATTAGGTCATCAACCTATTGGTCTGCCAAATGTACATACTCAGACATATAGTAACACATCTGTCTCCGGTCAGAGGATGCATGCCTATATCATGACATCATATGATATAGGACTTCGGTTATCTCGATCTCGTTAAGTCAACTCTTTGACCTAACTAATCTGACACCTCCGAATCTCTATTCCTATGCAGAGGACCTGCATCAAGAGGTCGGTCAGATATCAGCCTTTAAAGATAAGGATTGCCATCTCCTACTCAGGCTGGAGATCATCTCTTAACGATCATTTGACAGTGCTCGATGAGTCCTCAATCTAACTCATTAGATATTCATCTAAGCACCAGCCTCTATGATTCAATAATTGAATCAACAGCTATATGATCATTAAGATGGCCATGGTACATAACCCTAATTGTACCAAGGGACCTATTATGCAAATTATGTACTCTTTATTTCAGTTTTAAGGAGTGAATTGCAATAACATTTATTGCATAATGGCTCGTCGTGGGCTCGCATGTCCAACAATCTCCCACTAGCCCAAAGAGCCATTGATGGGCTAATCATTTAAACCCGCACTCATGTGACAATCATAGGCTATTTAGAAAATAGCTAGGTAAGCTGATCAGTCACTCTGTTCCCGCGAGACTACGCCAAGTCCTTTTACGGCACTTGCATATCCCCAGTAACAGTGCTCGCATCCAATGCGAAGGTTGCATCTTATGCAACCAATACTTAATTTTTTCATAGTGTCCTTGACACTTTAACTCGATTAATTATTATAACCAGTATTCCCATAATCCTTATTAGAATACCTTCATTCCCGGAGATCTCTATCTCTTAAGGTATCTAAAGTTAAGACCCTTATAGATCACTATCTACATGGTCTTAAACTTTTGAAGATAAGACTTTGAGATCACTATCTCTAAGTTTCATCATCTTTGAAGATATTGTTATTACTGCAACTAAGTGTTTTATTTCCATAGTAGGATTAGTAACAGTTTACCACTCCCACTGCATGGCAGCCATTTGGCTTTTGTACACATCCAGTACACTCCCGGCTTCTCAAAACTGATGCCCAAGGGCAAGTAGTTCTAGCATTCATTTCCTCAACTCTTTGAGGTGCTATCCCTTTAGATATGTCAGTACCATATCTTAAGGGATGGAAGCCTTTCTTGGAATTTCTATGAATAGAATATGTCCAAGGTGTACTACAAATGTGACAGTCCCATTATCCTCTTCTCTTGGCCTGAACACCTTCAGAACTAAGATCCAAGAGGTATCCTTGAGATCATATCTCAAGTTACGGAACAATCAGATTATAAAACACTTATTATTATCCTTTTATCATTTTAAATGATCAGGATATCATTTACATTTAGCGCAATGAACACATAGGCACTCCCACTAAGCTTCGCATGGCTCATCAAGATTCCATTTGAAATCATAACATTTATAATTTCATCAAATCTTATGGTCCAACATCGAGAAGCTTATTTGAGTCCATAGATGGATTCCTTAGCTTGCACACCTTGCTTCCCTCAATCATGAAGCCCTGGGGCTACTTCATGTGAATATCCTCAAAGAGGTATTCGTAGAGGAATGCAATATTGACTTACATCTTGAAGATGCAATAGTCAAGTTGTGTAGCTAAGGTTAGCAATATTCTGACGATTTTAAGCATGGTCACCGAAGAGCAAGTCTCATTGCAAGCAATGTCTTCTCTTCCGGTGTGTGGCTCATGGCTATGAACCGCGCTTTGAAGGTTTCTACCTTCTCATCAGGTTCCCTTTCTCTTGAAGATCCATTTACACCTTTATAGGTTTTACCCATATAGGTGAATCCACGAGGGTCCATATACAACACTTGCATATGAAGTCTACATTAGACTTTTATTGCTAACATCCATCTATCCATGCTATTATCTTCAGAAGCTTCATCACATGAAGTTCAATCATTGTCAGATTTCTCTGACACATGGAATCCATCCTCAAACTCATTTGAAGAGGTATTAGTGTTTCATTTTTAATTGTCCTTTTAGTTTCCAATTTCAGGAGCCTCATTATCTTCTCAAGATTAAATGAGTTCCTACACTTCATTTTTATCTTGATTTTCAAGAGTCTCAACCTCTAAGAATCACATTCTCAGAGATGAGGTATTTTAAGAATCTCAAGGTCATAAAGTAGGTATCCAATACCATCCTTTATTTTTCTAATGAAGTAGCACTCTCAAGTGCTAGATTCCAGCTTGCATGCATGGAATCATATTAAGGATATACATTGTAGTCTCTACTACACATACATACCTGGAAACTAAGGAATAATTATGCTAAAATTCATCATTGATAAGATCATGTCACACATGATCCAATTGTATCTCCCTATAACTCTATTGAGTTAAGATGTGTTAGGAGGATTGAGATAGAAATGATATTCATATCTCTATAAGGTATTCTTTGAATTTATCTAACAGGTACTTGCTACCTAGATTAGATCAAATTCATTTTATCTTGCTTCAAACTTTGGTTCTAAACCAAAAATAATGAAATCTTTGAACATTTCAAAGGTTTCTTAGGTGAAGAGAAGAAATATCATATCATACATAATCATCGATAGATATCACATATCCACAATGTTTACTATGATATAGATGATCCACATACATCAATATGTATGAGATCCTGAATACCTTGACATCTTACACCTTTCTCTAAGAAGGGTGTATTGGACATGTTTCTTTGAATACAATATTCATAAGTATGTAAGTTTTGAAATTTTAGACATTCTAAAGTTTCATCTCTTACTAGTCTATTGATCAAATCAATAGACAAATGTCCAAGGCTTGATGCTAGATCATTGTCAAATGATCTTCATCCTCCTATTGATCTTAAGGTTTAATTTCAGTATTTAGAAATGTTAATGAACCATTCATTAACTTTCTAATTTAGTGAAGTCCACTAGATTATTAGATTACTATCTGAAATATATACATCATAACTCCTTATGATAGTTCTATCTCAGATTCATGTTTATTTCTAACATTTAGAAACAAACAATGAGTGTATTCTTATATCTAGGTCATAGAGACATTCTCTAAGACTAAGGACTCTTCCACTGAAATTAACAAGTCTATCAATCCAACAGAGATTGTTGCAACAATTGCATCAATATCCATGTGGATAACTATAAACCTTTAAGATCAAATTTTCCAGTCTTCTAAAACATATGCAACCTATTGCAAATGTCATCAGAAGATTGAGATACAATTATTTGACTTTATCTTATCAATGATTTATGTAGATTAATCCGATGCTCCATCCGAGTTCTTCTCTAAGGATTCTAGATAGACTTGATAGTCATACTATCAACACATCAACTTATTGCAGTATTGGCATTCATCCAACTCTTCGGATGACATATGGAAGTCATAGATGTATAGTCAACTCTTTGATCATACTTCTTACTCGGGTCCAACCCATGCTTCCACTGCGCTCCCTTTATCTATAAACAACCATTGCTTAAGACTAAGGATCTCTTATGTAAGAGCATTTCAACATTTATACATGCTTCATTAAATTCATACAATATGAATATTATGAAGGTTCATGAATGACCAGAGTATAGATAGTAGAATGATGACACTCATCATCTACATCCATCTAAACTCTTAAAACATAGGTTCAGGTAGGTACTCAAACAATTTGAATACATCATCTCTTATAGAGCCACCATTCTGCATGATGCAGTGAACCACCTCATTCATGTTAAATGTCAAGAGCACATATGTATGCCAGAATATCTTTATTAAGTCTTTATAAGGATTATTTGACAATTGCGATCATCATCAACATGTTACTTCCAAAGTACATCCGATGAGATCAATACTATAGAGACATACAAACCCTAGGGTTGCAGTCCTATTATTTATTTAATTGTCATTCCTCATTATTATGAGGAAACTTGCACATTGCAACCACATACATTATGTGTTCATCTGCAAGTATAATATCTGGATCATGAGTCAAATCCATGATATTTTACTGCTTATTATTGAGTATATCATTGAGTGGGTTTTAATGAAGGATTATCTGAAATAAGAAATTTGCATAAATATATAAATATATATATATATTTTACTTTGATTTAGGAATTTTTATATCAAAGTTGTCTTGTCTTGTCAACACTGAAAGTTGATTCCCTTAATCACTTTCAATGTAAGAGATATACTTACCATTATATCTCAACAAGATGTGGGATCTCCTTCCTTATCTTTGTTACATCCCAATAATATGAGAATCTGCAACTCGGATAAAAAGAAGCGGGAACACATTCCGCCTTGCAAGTCCAACTTGCATTCCCAATTCGGTCTTTAACACCCGGGCCCACCACCCCTAAGGCGATGTTGACCCGTCGTTAATTGAACCAACCGTCAACAGGAATAGTACTCGCTATACGCAATCCAATATCGCCCCAATAATATGAGGATCCGATATTGGGGTCACTACGTATACGACCTTACTCTTTCGAGAAGTAAAGAGCCCGATCCAGATGCGTTTGCATACAGGAGCTGTCACTTTGGACAGGCGTCTCCTACATACAATCCCTCGCGACGGAACCCTTCGCCTTGACGGGAGATCATGGATGTCACTTATGTGATCCTCCATATCATATTCAAATTCTAATTAATCATTATGAATCATATTCATTATGATTAATTCTTCCAAGGGAAATAACATCTCTATTCATAGAGTGTTTTAATTTTAATTGGATTCCAATTAATCTAATCATATTAAATTAATGATCCAATTAATATCCAACAAACAATTTTAATTGTTACTTGAATTATGGTATTATCTCAAATACGTATTATTTCGAATTTTAATAATTAGAAATACATCATGATTTCTTAAGCATTATACTAACCCTACCCGCTATCATGGCCAGTACCGACGAGAGTGGGACGGACCACATACGTTGCAACCCGCAACCCCAATGCTCTCCGACTAGACACCATATCCACCTCGGGAAAGGATAATGCAAAATAGATCATTTTGTACTTGAGATGATCATCGGTTCTTCAACCGAAATTATACCATATAATAATAATCAAAACAATTTTGATTAACATTATAATGAGATTTGCAAAACAAATCCCAAATCCTATTCAAGCAACATGTTTGTTGGAATGTTGATCATGTAGATCATGTAACCAATCTTGATCTAGATCACATCTAATCATTTGTTGGTTAGGGCAAAGTCATTTAAGGACATAATTATCATTAAATATTTCACAAATATTTATGCATAATTATTCCAGGAAATTAAACAATTTAATTTCACTAATTAATTAAATGACAATCACTAGGTTCTTGATTAGGAAAGTATTTTCAGCAGTGACCCTCACTTACTAAAAATACCATATCTCAATCAATTTAAATCCAAATTAGCAAAGTAAATTTCTAAAGTTTGCTAACTTGATTTACAATAGAACCCAAGGATTTGCACGTATTTCAAGGCGTTTCAAATCCGCAATTAACATCTTAATTACGTCATGATCCGCAGTCCCCGAAACAGTGGATACATGTTCACTAAAATGAGCATATCTAGAGCAAACAGAATCGAAATCATGCAAACTCAGATCCTACGATTTCCTTATTTAATGGGGAATAAAATCCAAATATTATTTTCGTGTTTAAACAATTTAAACAGTGCCGAAAATAATATCAAAACAGAGATGCGAAAATGAAATGCAAGAAAACTTTCGCAAACCCTAATGAACCCAAGTCGTCCTCGGTTTATGGATCGTATCCAAAACCACCAACCTGGCTCTGATACCACTTGAAGGATATGGTTAGATCTTCAAGCGCATCATGGAAGCGTGATCGTCGTATCGAATACGACGAAGAACGACTAGTCGTACTAGTTGTTCTATGCAGCGGAAATTAAAAATTTTTCATGTGACGAAACCACATGATCCAAGAACACTTCTCGGATCGTTTCGTCTAAACCACAAACAAGTATTAGGTTTACCTCTTGATGCGTGGTTGCAATCGAGTCTCTAAACGAAGAGACCTCCTGTCTCAAGTCCGATCCGACGGAGGAGACGCTTGCGAGCACGGGGATGAACCGCGTGCTTCTCGCAATCCATGTTGATGATCCAAGCGGCGGATCTCCTGATCTCGACACACGAGATCCGACGTCTTCTTCTCGAGCAAGGCACGCTGAAGTAGACGGAGTTCCACGAGCAAACCATCGGGCAGCATAACGACGACGCTGCTTCGATGGAGAACCTCTCTAGGGCATCCATGGTGGACGGCCATGAGAGGGAGAGAGAGAGAAAGAGAGAGAGAGATATGCTTCTCAAGCATTGTGTGTTAGGAAGAGCAATGGGGTGCCTCTCCTTTTATAGGGTTTTGGGATCCATGGATCTCAATCCATGGGACAACACAAATCCAATGGCTCTCATTGATTGTGTTTCTTTTAATGGTCAAGATTTGTGTTGGTAAAACCAACAACAATTAATTTAATTTAGATTAAATATATGTTGATAAATCAACATAATTTAATTACCAAATTAAATCAAGATCTCTTGGAGATCATAGGAGAGAGAGTGCCTCCTTCCATGTTGGAAGGAGGGGACGGCCACACATTCCAAATAGGAGTGGTGGCCGTCCACTCCATATACATGGAAGGTGGCTCTCATCTCTTTAATGTAATCTCCAAGATTATGCAACAACTTTTGTTGCATATTATTCTACAAAAATAATTCACAATTATTTTGTAGACATTGCAATCTTGCCATTAAAAATTTGTGAATCACATTCACAACCCAAAATAAAATGTAAATTACATTTTCAATTTAATGTTCAATGTGAATCCAATTCACATTAACATTTAATTAATAAATGTAAATTACAAATATCTCTCTCTTATATATTATAAATCACATTTATAATATATATGACTAATATGGATATTGCTATCCACATTATTCATATCCATGATAATTAAATCACACTTAATCATCTTGGATCTCTATTCTCTTGTGCTCAAATAATATGAATCATATTCACATTATTTACATCTTTGATAATCAAATCACATTTAATTATCTAAGATAGCTCTCTTTATAATATGAATCAAATTCATATTAATCATGATAATTAAATCACATTTAATTATACATTTTCTCAATGCTCGGATACATAAATCAACAATAGAATTATCCATGAACTCCTTCAAGGATAATGCGCTTTCTCCGCAGATACTTGGAGATAAAGACAGGGCGATTGTATTGTTCCACATATAGTGACATGGATATTGAGATCGTATCTCAAATCCAGATCGCGGGCCTCCCATAGATGCTTGATTAAATCAAGACCGTAAATCTAATCTTCTCATTGTATCTGAATCACATTCAGATCAATGTCCAACACTTGGACCAAGATCAGATCACTTCTCTACTGAGAGGAGTCACTAAAATCCAGACCCGTTTCATCACTCCCTAGGAATGGAAGCGTCATGGTTATACAATCGTTTATGATCACATCACCCTCAGGTATTCCCAATACCTGTACATCCTGCATACTGGAAGACTCAGACTAAACCCGAAGTATTGGATCAACTTTATACTGTCTACTTCATGGTTTTTATCAGTAAGTTTCTCATTCGATCATTGGGAGTTGGTATCAATCATACACTTTCCAAAAACATATATCATACCTAGGTCTTGATCATATACTTTCCAAAAGTATATATCAAACCTACAAATTCAGTCAAGCTTCCAAAGCGAGACGACCGTGCGCACGGAATTTGATTCTTCCTAATATCTCATGAGTGAGCTCATGTCTTCCGGTTCAGTAACTGAACCTGTATGATCCCTTTGAGAGATCGTATTACTCATATGCCCTTATATGCACACCAGCGCGCCGGTGTATAGACCTTGATTAGGTCATCAACCTATTGGTCTGCCAAATGTACATACTCAGACATATAGTAACACATCTGTCTCCGGTCAGAGGATGCGTGCCTATATCATGACAACATATGATATAGGACTTCGGTTATCTCGATCTCGTTAAGTCAACTCTTTGACCTAACTAATCTGACACCTCCGAATCTCTATTCCTATGCAGAGGACTTGCATCAAGAGGTCGGTCAGATATCAGCCTTTAAAGATAAGGATTGCCATCTCCTACTCAGGCTGGAGATCATCTCTTAACGATCATTTGACGGTGCTCGATGAGTCCTCAATCTAACTCATTAGATATTCATCTAAGCACCAGCCTCTATGATTCAATAATTGAATCAACAGCTGTATGATCATTAAGATGGCCATGGTACATAACCCTAATTGTACTAAGGGACCTATTATGCAAATTATGTACTCTTTGTTTCAGTTTTAAGGAGTGAATTGCAATAACATTTATTGCATAATGGCTCGCCGTGGGCTCGCATGTCCAACACTGTCGTCGTGTGCCTTGAGAAGATGGGGGAGAGGATAACTTTTGGAAAGAACAGGGAGGTGGAATTTCCACCGTTGGATTTCCATTGATTAGATTAACTCAAGATTAACCCGAGCAATTGACTCAAATAAAGTTAAAACTGACGGCAGAGTCTGTGGGGTAAGGCGGATCAAGTTTACGATGTCGAGGGAGGAATATCGATGTTTCAAAGGTCGAGAAGGTAATTTACAAAGTTTATATTATAGTGTTTGTGGGGTAAAAATTCCTAAAATAAAACTGTATGCGTTAGTTATTATTTGGTCCATGTGATTGTTATTTTTAGTACATTCACCTGTTTAGTTAATTAATCTTGCAGGCACAAAAACTTATTAGTCTATGTGGATGGGAACCTAGGTGGCTCCCGGATGTTCAAGACTGTGAGGAGCATTCTGCACAGTCTGCCAGGAACGTGTGCTCTCTTGGTCCTTCTGATGATAAATTCATACCGATTAAGGATAGTGGACTCAGTAAGAAAGCAGTGTCATCTACTGGCAAACGTGACACTGGAAAGATGAAGATGATAATGCTGGAGTCCAACTCCAACTCAAACTCGAGATCCCCTTTATTGGACTGCACATTATGTGGTGCTACTGTCAAGGTCTGGGATTTCCTCACAGTACCACGGCCTATGAGATTTGATGGTAACAATGCTGATCCTGATTCTATCAGAAAAAGGCCTTTGGCTCGGGGAATGAGTGCTGGCAGTGGAATTAGTGGGCGTATTCATGCTGATGGAATGGAGAAAGAGAGAATATCTAGCCATTATGAAGCTACAGCTGATGAGGGGAAGGCACCAATCAATGGAGTAGATCTCAATCTCACCATGGCTGGAGGTTTGCCATCAGTTCCATTTAATACCACTGTTACATCTGAAAGATTTGATGATGATAGCTTGGGAAGGGATTTGGTGATTGGTCAACCTGCTGGGAGCGAGGTAGGTGATCGTGCTGCATCTTATGAATCACGAGGTCCTAGCCCTAGAAAGCGCAGTTTGGAAGAAGGTGGAAGCACAGTAGACAGGCCACAGGACAGAACTCAGCAGGTGGACAGTTTAGAAGGAACTGTTATTGACCGGGATGGGGATGAAGTTGATGACAGCAGGCAAATATCAGAATTACCTTCTAAGAGAGCTCGTGGTTTCGATATATTCAGTTCACCTCGTCCTATTCACCGAGGGGATTCTTCTGGTGCTGGTCCAAGTCGCCCTTTAGGTTTTGATATAGACATTGATGTTAATCGTGCTGATAATTATAGAGAAGGGGGTGACAATGCTGTTTGCTTTCTTTCTACCAGAGATTCTGCCCGGGCATCATCTGTTATTGCTATGGACACAATTGATCGGTATGCTGAGGATGACTCCATGGAAAGTGTTGAAAATTACCCTGGGGACGTTGATGATGCACATTTTCCCTCTCCAGCTGTGCATAGGAGTATTGATATGAATGATATGCCAGATTGTAATTATAGCAATCAAGCACAAACAAGCACGTGCATGCCTGCTGCCACTGGAAGTGTTGCGAGAGATATTGGAAACAGCAGTACAAATGAAGGGGAAGAAATATTCAATGCAGAAACTGTTACAGTGAACGCCAGAGACAGGATCAGTTTTGGGATCAGTGGTGGCAGTGTCGGTATGGGTGCAAGCCATGAAGCTGAAATTCACGGTGCTGATGCATCTATACACAGAGGAGGAGAAAGTGTAGTTGGTGATGCAGAACCAATTGCTGAAGTTACTGAAAATATTGGGCAAATGGGTGAATCTGCTCCAGGACGAGGTCTAATGGATGAATTCGCTCCTGAACAACTGGGTAGAGAAGATCCTCAAGGGGACAGTCAAGATGTTATGTCCCAATCTGTTGGAAAAGCTGACAGTGGATCAAAAATATATGGATCAACCAAGGCTGATTCTGCTGAAAGTGGGGAAAAGGTTGCTAACAACGCTGGTCAAGAAAACAGTACCCACCCGTCCATGTCCTGCAATGCTGTTATCTATTCAAGTTTTGACGTTTCCAAGGAAGAGGTTACACAAGCTGGCAAGCCATCTGTCACTGATGACTGCATGTTAGTGGAATCAAATTATGTCTCTGCACATGGAACAGGTATTCTTTCCTTGAGCATGATTGGTTCTACTCTCATTTTTTGATATTTATTTGTAGAAGGGTTGTACAATTCCTATTGGAAATTTATGGCATGACCATAGAGTAAAATCCATTAACACATTTTTATTCGATCTACTAGCAACGTTTTATATCGCCTTTATAATCACTCCAAGAATAGAGAAGAACGCCGCTCAAGACTAATCCTCCCAGCCACCACCAAAGCTCGATAGCATGCATGTGCAATCCTATACACGGGATCATCGCCATCTCTCAAAAGTGTAACTATACACTTAGACTACAGAGTAATATTTACTGGTCCGAGATCATGTTATCCCAACTCACTCTCATCATTGAGATGACAAACTTCACTCTTCCAATCCAAAGCGACGACTCATCCGTAGTTAAAATTAGGGGTTCAACGGAAACGGAGTCCAACAAGCTATCCCTATTAGGATGCACGTTCCTAGGAAGGATGTTTCCTACTATTTCGATTGCCCTGATCTCCCTTAAGAAATTAGTGAACTCCACAAAGCAATGCTTGCATTTGTCATATTTGTTCTTTGTCCATGACACGATGCAACTCATCAATAAGTTGAAGGTTTCTGCACCACTGGCAGTCTTGTTATATGCTCCCCACAACAACAACAGCAACAGCAACAAAGCCTTTTCCCACAATTAAGTAGGGTCGGCTACATAGATTCTTCGCCTCCATTCGGATTTATCTTGGGTCAATCCCGGGCTTATATTCACAAAACTAAGATCCCTTCGTATGGTCTCTTTCCAACACTTCTTGGGTTGTCCTCGTTCTCTCTTAGCCGGCTCAACATCCCAACACTTGCATCTCCTAACTGGTGCATCAGCTGATCTTCTTTGCAAATGTCCGAACCATCTTAAGCGGTTTTCTCGCATCTTATCCTCGCCTCCAGCCGCTCGACTCCAGCCGCTCAATGGTGCCGCGCCTCCTGCGCGAAAGCCCGGTTGAACCCCACCTTCCCTCCGAGCCGCGCAGGCCCCTGCCGCGTTTGAGTAGGCGCCGCCCCCACCTGCGAAACTGCCGCCCCAGCCCGCGCCAGCGAGAAGCGGCCGCCCCAGCCCGTGCCATCGAGGAACCACTGCACCGGCGCCGCCTCTTATCATGGAGGCGTGGAGCCCTAACGAGGAATGCGGAAGACCCTCCCACCGAATCCCCTCAATTGAGGGGAGGAATATTTTGGAGAAATTGCAAAATAAAAGTTCCTAAAACTCGTATTTGCAGAAAGGTCCAAGGCAATAGGAATGTGAGGAAAATTGAAGGGGTACGAAAATTGCAGGGACGCCCTTCAATTGAAAAGAACTACAAACGTAACGTTGAAAGGGATCTAATTGGAGGAAATTGAAGCCACGGCTCAAGGATGAATTCTCCGACAACGCACCTACTTCAAGCAATTCGTCGGGAGACGAATTTTTTAAAGCGGCGGAGAGTTGATGTAGTGTGATCTCGAACCATAGGGCTGCATTTATTTAATTTATTAGTGGTCAATTTTATTTACGTTTTTAAGTTGTCGTAATTGTCTAATTAAATAATTGAGATCGCATGTGATCTCGACGTTTATTCGTAGATTTAATTTGGTCAATCAATTAATTAGAGTCCAATTAGGGTAATTAGAGGTCAATTTGAATTTTAAATTTTATCAGAGTCAAATTAGGATAAGTTGGTTGTCAATTTTTAATTAGTTTACTATTTTTGTAACACCATCTCTCCTATATAAAGAGATGGTAGCCCCATGTTTTTAGACAGTCAAGTATTAATCAAAATTGAGATTTTTATCTCCCTCTCTCCTCTCCTTCTTCTCTCCACGCGATCTTCGCGGTTTTTCTACTTCAACCCTCGTTACCGACGAGTTCTTCTCAATCCTTCCAATTTCTTCTTCTCAACCCTTCTATTTCTTCTACCAAAAATCCACCACAAAAAAATATTATTATTTCGACGCCGCGAAAATCCGATCCGCATCAAACTTTCTTTCTGATTGCATCATCCCGAATCCGATCTTTACGTGTGTGTCCACACATCCACCTTAGCATTTTTATTTTTGCTACATTCATTCTCTGCACATGTCTATGGTTCACAGGCCAACATTCAGATCCATGAAGCATAGCAGGTCTCATGGTTACTTTGTAAAACTTTCCTTTAATTTTTAAAGGAATTTTCTTATCACAAAGAACAACAGAGGCTCCTCCCCACTTTAGCCAGCCTGCATTTATTCTATTAGTAACATCTCTATCAATTTCTCCGTCATGTTGCAAAATAGACCCCATAATCTAAAGAAATCTCTCTTCTGAATGTTATCATCACCAATCTTCACCTCGATTCCTTCACCATTACTTCCATCAAAGGTGCACTCCATATATTCCATCTTAGCCCTACTTATACGAAATCCTTTAGTTTCCAACTCATGTCTACAGACCTCTAGCTTCTCATTTACTCCATCTCCAGTCTCGTCAATTAACACAATATCATCAGCAAATAACATACGCTAAGGTAACTCATCATGAATGTGACTTGTCAACTCGTCCATAATCAAAGTAAAAAGAAGTGGACAAAATATCCAGTCTTCAAGAAGAGGAAGAAGGTGACATAGTGGAGTCAAAGATCCAAACATAAAAGGATTAAAGAAAGAGGTGCCAATACCAGATTCTTCCATGCAGTGGCTTCTGGCAAAAGGCATAGGAATTTGATTCATAGTTTGGTTGTGGACAGAGCTTGCATTGCAACCAAATGAGCAAGGCTTTGGCCAATTACTTCCGTAATTTTTTCATAGGGAGGGACACATAGAGTGGAGATGGTTGGTAGACATGCAAGCCTCATTTATATCTACTCAACATGGCTACACACATGATGCATGACATTGGGAAGGTGAAAGGGAAAGTGGAGATGGTAGAGTTGAATGCAGATAGAGATCCGGGGCCTGATGGTTTCCCAATTTTTTTTGGTCATAAATTTTTGGATGTTGTGGGGGATGACGTGGGGGAATTGATGGGAGAGTTTGCTCAGGCTGTTGATCTTGCCTAAAAAGGAGATCTCATATTAGGTGGAAAATTTTCACCCCATGGCCTCGCCTGATGCTTTATATCTCACAGTGGCTAAGATTTTGTCCAATAGAGTAAGAGGGGTCCTTGATATTATCTCTTTTATTCAGTCGGCCTTTATTCCAAGGAGGCAGATTGTTGACAATTTAGCGATAACAACCAAGATGGTGGAAAAATGGAAGAGACGACAGATCAATTGAGTGCTTTGGAATGCGGATTTCTCAAAAGCATACAATTATATAGTTAGTCGCTATTTTTGGTCAGCTTTGGCTAAAAGAGACTTTACAAAATTGTGGATCTCGTAGAGGAAAAGATGTATTACATTGATGCCATATGGAGTGTTAGTAAATGAGCATTCAGAAAGGGGGTGTAGCATGGTGTTCGTTAGGGTTGCCCTGTATCACCTTTAATCTTCATCTTGGCCACCGACGTTCTTGCTTGCATGGTGAAGCATGTAGTGCACTACAGTTTCTCTGCGGAGATTTGTCCATTCCTCACTTTCGATAGGAAAACAACATAATCTTCTTCATTGAAGGGGATAGGGAGGAGGCGATGTGAATAAATGTTGTCCTTGGTATTTTTGGAGGGTTGTCTATGTGAACATTAAGCAGAACAAATCATTAGTGGTTCCGTTTGATCTTTCTGACATGGAGGTAGAATAATATGGGAAGGAGTTGAGTACTACTCGAGTTACCCTTCCCCTTTGTCTGAGTGAAGATTTGTAGAGGGATGTCTAGATGAAGATTAATTGGAACAAGCTAGTAGTGGTTCCGTTTGATCTTCCTCTGAATTGTGGTCGTATATGTCTTATGGAGTAATTATCAGTCATGGAGAAGTTGGATCAAGAAATCTTCCGTTGGAAGGCATCCCTCTTGTCACGGTGCGAGTGATGTTAGTAAAGGTTGTTCTTGCTATCATTCCAGTCTTTGTTATTGTTGGAGTATATGCATAATGTGTAGATGGGTAATTAGATCCCTCCATTGTCCAATTACCACATCCAGTGGTTTAGTCCCGCATCTACTATTTTGGGGACTTGGAGACTCAGTGGGGGCTATATAAGAAGCTCTACACCCATTATATCAGATGAGACACTTCAATAGAAGAATCAACCCTTTGAGGTGTTCTCTCGTGGTTTCATCCCGCTCCTCGCGGAGTAGGGTTCCACGTAAAATCCCAGTGTTCTCATGTTTATTCTTTATCTCTGTTATTACGCTTCCACATTCTCGTTTTCTAACATGGTATCAGAGCGGGTTCGATTTTTGAGGATTTTATGTTCTTTATTTTTGTTCGAGATTCAATTATCAAAGCAGATTTGTTCGTCAAAGTTCCGAAGATTCGTGTTTTTGAAGATTCTGAAGTTCCAAGCAACCTACTTATACACCTACCTGAAATCTAGAATTCTAGGGTTTCATCAAAACATTAATTCCATGTTGCTTCTGTTAACCTGGGGATGATCATCAAGACTCTATCGATGGCCTAAAACCCTTGTTCTCCAGGCAGTGCAATCAACCCCACATTCCAGTCCATCGACACAAGAAGAGAAGAAGAAGAAGGATTCCTCGGGAACCCTAGTTTCAGCCCTCCATGTCAGTTCAACTTCCGGACAGCTCCAAGAGGGTCGAAGCACGAAGATGTAGTTCTCGTGCACATTTTCGCGCATTATCGTGACCATCCCCTCCCTTTCGCACGATACTCCAGGCGCCAATGGATGTGCTCCTCCTCACGTGATACCTCTAGGTAGCGTCACCACCCTCTTCCTCGACTCCGGGCGATCAATCAGAATCTCTTAGCGGCGCACTTCAATCGGCGTATCGCCTCCATGCTCCAGGCATAGGCGCTAGAAGATCTCAAGCGGTGACATCCAAGAGTTAGGGCCACGAGATCACATGCGACGACACCACCCATTACGCTGTTCAATTTCGAATGCATGATCGGTCGACGAAGAAGGGGAGGCAGTGAATCTCCGACCTTCTGATCAGACAGTGGCAGTGGTGTTGGAAGTTTGGGCTCCCATCGTGGGAACTCTAAAAGATAGCTCCCCCTTTCATTTTTTTTCCAGCAGTGGCCCTTTATATAAAGGAGAGAGAGGAGGAGACTAGTCTGTGAGCTTAAAACAGGGGAGGAAGCGAGTAAGCCTGCATATTTAGGCCCAACTAGGCCATGAGCTTAAAAAACAGAGAGAGAGAAGGGCTAAAAGAAAAAAAGAAATGGTTATGTTAAAAAAGAGAGGAGATTTATTTTTGAAAAAATGTGCGTACAAAAAAACTCGTATGCTTTTAAAAAAGGAGAGATGTCTATTAAAAAAAGAGGGAAATAGACAGGAAAAAATGATTAAAAAAATATTGCGAGAAGAAAAGTTGAGAAAATTTTTAAGATCGGCTCATGTGGTTTTTGTTCTCCCCATTTCCTTGTCTTCTTTCAACTTGGTTGATGTCATCTTTTCCAACCAGTATGGGAGAAATGGGGAGTATTGTATAGAGTTCTATGGCTCAGGTCAGATTTTTTACATTTTAGGTCAGATTTTCCAGATTCTAGGCCAGTTGTCTAACTCTACAAAAAATCAAGTTCATACCGACGTTCAGATTGGTTCTATGTCTTCAGTTTGATGCGTATATGCACGCGATCATCAGTTTTGTTGTCCCCTTCTTTGTTGGTCTCAGAGTTTTCATGTGATCCATAAGGATTTTATAGTAGAGATCCCATTTTCTATGTCATTGTGGGCTAGGGTTTTCATGTAATTTCATGAGAACTCCAGAGTAGAGATCCCATTCTCTGAGCCAATATGGGAGAGACACAGTTATCCGACAATGAGATTTTCAGACTCCATTCTCCAACGATCATAGACTCCGATGAGGATGTTTCCACGGCTTTTTCAGTTCGACCCTTTAAAGATGGAGCAGTTGTCCGCATGATGCGCAATATTTTACATGTGGTGGGTCAGAGTACTCTGACGTGGAGATTCATTCCTGTTTCAGTGACTCTGACAGACGTAGTACAAAGCACATGTTTTCCGATGAGGAGACCCGATTCAACTCACACTCCGGCCATGTTGTTCCTCCTCACCTGCATGGCATGAGAAGCAACATTCTCGACATCAGCTGACAGTAGAGTATGTGTTGAGTTGATATTGTCTGTAGCGCCTTGTATTGTGAGTTTGAAATTTCTCTTTATTTGTCTAAGCCGCATTGCATGCTCCAGCTTGAGGGGGAATGTTCAAATATATGCATCATGTATAGATGGGTTCCGCATCCAATGGTTTAGTCCCACATCTACTATTTGTGGGACTTGGAGACTCAGTGAAGGCTATATAAGAAGCTTCATACCCATTGTATCAGATGAGAAACTTTAATAAAGGAATCAACCCTTTGAGGCGTTCTCCCGTGATTTCGTCTCGCTCCTCACGGAGTAGAGTTCCACGTAAAATCTCGGTGTTCTTCATGTTTATTTTATCTCCGATATTATGCTTCCGCATTCTCGTTTTCTAACAGTTATGTCATTGAGGTTGCTGTTGGTACGGATCTCATCGTTTGGAGTTGATTATGAGAAGATTCTTTTGGGGTACATCTAGTTAGAGTACTTGTGTGATGCACTTGATAGATTGTGAGTTAGTATCTCTCCCTAAAGAGGAGGGATGACTTGGGTCTCCAAACCTGGAGACAATGGAACATGACTTTGTTGCTGAGGTGAGTAGCGTGCCTATGGCGTGATGACGAAAACTTATGTTGTAGATTGATTAGTCAAACAAAATGTTGTAGATTGATTTGTGATATTTATGGTATTCGTGCTCAACTATAATTCCCCGTCCATAAGACACCTCTTCTGCATCTTGGAAAGGGATATCCTTTGTACTGTCTTAACTTTGTTTTGGCATATGATCGGGGAATGATGGAGCTTGACTTTTCGCTTGAATTTTTTCGAACAATATTTTCAGGAGTACCTACAACTTTCTGAGGCTATTAGCTCCATTGATGCCCCATTCGGAGGGCTAGACTTGGAGGGATTGACCATTTACTGTCAAGTGAGCTTACTTGACAACCACGAAACATCAATCTGAGATGCTAGTCCGTCATTGTAAACTCATTTGGGAGATGCACATCCCTTTACGAATCAAAGTCTTCATGTGGTTGTTTTGGCTTGGAAGAATTGTTATCAAGGATAGATGGTCAAGATTGCACTTGGGCAATGACAATAGTTGTAACCTTGTATTAGGCAAACGTGGAGTTGGGGGAACATCTCTTCTTCGTCAATGACAAGGCAAAGAAGGTTTGGAATGAACTTGATCCCGATTGGTTTGATTCCTTTAATCAAACTCATTTTCAAAATTCCTTTATTGATGCTCGACTCCAGCCTAATTGTGAGCTTTTGCTGCGAATTGTGATAGTTTTGTCGATTTGGTTTATTTTCATAAGGGGTTATTTTTCATTCGGAGCGTTTCTATGCAGACAAAGTTATCCATCTTGTAATGACTCTCCCCAAAGCTGGACCTTTGTAATATGTATATTCGTTTAATATATTTGGGGTGACCACCATAGCATATTTCCTTTTTTTTACTTAAATAAACTAATATGGACTATTCTCTATAGATTAGTTATGATGTTGTTAAAATAATCTTGGCTATTCTTTACCTTATGACAAGGATGTAAAAAATGGTCTAAACATCTATTTGCATGTAGGCGGTCCTCAACCGCACCGACTATTCAAAGTCGGGTACGTATGCGATGGAGCTACTTAATCAGTGTTAAACGACCGTTTAAACGCCGTTTAAACGAAATCGTTATATTCGGGTTTAAAAAAACAAAACCCAAACCCGACCTATGCGGAGCCCCACTTGGCCCTCACTCCATTCGACTCCAATTACCCCTCACACACCAAACCCTAACCCTCGCCCCCTCTTCCCCCTCCTGCAGCAGCCCTCACGGTGGTGGCAACCATCACTCTTGCGAATCCCCACCGTCATTGTCATTGATCCTCCTTCGCGTGAAGCATCGTCGCTAGTGCTGGTGATCCTCCATTATGCGAAGTCTCGCCACCACCTCTGGTGATCCTCCATCACGCGAAACCTCGCCGCCACCTCTGGTGATCCTCCATCGCGTGAAGACCCGCCGCCGCCACCACTTCATGTGTTCATAGCTATTGTTTTGACATCGATTTTCGGCTTTTTCTGTTGCCCCAAATCTTCGTTATCGAAATTGATTATCATAGTTTTTTCACAGCTCGATTAATATTCATAGTTATTCAGACTTTATGCATGTGAATATATACATAAACTTAGTATTCATAGAATCACACTTTGTCATTTGTGCTTGTTTATTTTCCTGTTGTGGTGAAATAAACTATGATTATCATGTTCATAGATGTCCTTTTACATCGATTTTTGGCTTTTAGACATCATTATACAAGTTTGTTGTTTAATGAAATGCAATAGCTTCATTTTGTTGTTTAATGAAACGGATCCTTTGTAACTTGTACGTAATTACTGTTTAATGGAATACAAAGACCTATAGGTTATTAAATGCTCATTCATATGTGAACATACTGGAACCATGCTATGAATTATAGTTTGTAACTATTTATGTTATGTATTTTGACATAGCCATATGGATTATACTTGTTTATGTTATCTATTTTGACATTTGGATGAAAAATCCTTGAACATTCATATGTGAACATACTGGAACCATGCTATGAATTATAGTTTGTAACTATTTATGTTATGTATTTTGACATAGCCATATGGATTCTACTTGTTTATGTTATCTATTTTGACATTTGGATGAAAAATCCTTGAATTTGACAATATTTGATCTATATAGTGAATATGCGATTATATTTTTATATTTTATTTATACTTTTTATTTAATTATAAATATATAGTATTTTTTTATTACTTAAAAAATGCAAAATCACATAACCCGTTAAATTTTCATTTAAACTCTCCAATACCGTTTAATCAACAATCAGTGACCCTACTGACTGAATATCGTATACCACTTTTTGCAACTTTGCCTTATGAGATACTTCTCTTATAAAATTATTTTTTTGAAATGGTCAGTTGAAATGGTCAACAAGAGTTTCAACATTGAGTATGAACAAGGACTACGTCTTACCTATATTCAAGCTTGTAAAAATCGGCCGACGAGGCTGACTAGTCAGTCCGACTAGTCGAGTCAAGGGGGTAGCCGACTCGACTAGGCCTAATCAGCCATTAGTCCTTAGCCCGACTAGTCGGCCTAGGCGGTCGACTTTTATAACAAGTTTTTATACTTTTTTTTTGTTTTTTGCTTTTTTTAAAGCAAACTTATTCTAAAATATGCTTGATGTTATATTTAAAGTCAGTTACTTCTTTTGTTTCATTATGTAAATATAGAAAATATACAAATCTATGTTAATGCATAAGCAAACTTATTCTAATATGCAATAATGTTATATTTAAAGTCAATTGCTTCTTTTATTTCATTACGAAAGTATAGAAAATGTACAAATCTATGTATACAAATGACTTTTATATTTAAAATAATTAAAAATTCAAAACCGACTAATGACCAACTAAATCCGATTAGTCACCTGACTGCCGATTAATCCTTAGTCAGTGACCCCGTCGACCGAGTACCGACTACCGCTTTCTGCAACCTTGTCTATATTTAATCCAAATCACTTGCACATATAGTCTAACCCACAAGGACAACAACAAAGCCTTTTCTCGCATTAAGTAGGGTCGGCTACATGGATTCTTTGCCTCCATTCAGATCTATCTTGGGTCATTTTCGGGCTTAGATCCAAAAAACTAAGATCCCTTCGGATAGTCTCATTCCAAAACTTCATGGGACATCCTCAACTTCTCTTAGCCGACTCAACATCCCAAAACTCGCATTTCCTAACTAGCGCATCAACCAATCTCCTTTGCAAATGGCAAAACCATCTTAAGCGGTTTTCTTGCATCTTGTTTCCTCTATCAAAGATGCACTAACTTTACTTCTGATTGCATTCCGAATCCAATCTTTACGTGTATGTCCACACATCAGCCTTAGCATTTTCATTTCTACTATTGCCATTCTCTGCACATGTCTATGGTTCGCATGCCAACATTCAGATCCATAGAGCATAACATGTCTCACGGCTGCTTTGTAAAACTTTTCTTTGATTTTCAAAGGAATTTTCTTATCACATAGAACAGTAGAGGTTCCTCTCTACTTTAACCAACTTGCATTTATTGTATGAGTAACATCTTCATTAATTCCCTCATCATGTTTCAAAATAGATTTCAGGTATCTAAAGGACCTTCTTCTGAATGTTATCGTCACCAATCTTCACCCCAATTCCTTCACCATTGCTTCCATTAAAAGTGCATTCCATATATTCAATCTCAACCCCAAAAAATGAAATCCTTTAGTCTGCAGACCTCAAGTTCCTCATTTACTCCATCTATAATCACATCAATCAACACAATATCATCTGCGAATAACATACACCAAGGTATCTCATCCTGAGTGTGACTACCCAATCCAACATTTTCTCTCATTATAAATAATATTAGAAATATCCTCCTTTTTAAAAGAGAGATAACATCGTCCTTTGTTTTGGTTGAGTGTTAATGTTCAACTTTAGTTTCAACTTCAACTTTCCTGCAGATTTGTCAAGCGTTTAATCTAGAAAGCTTTCTTGTATTACATTAAGTACTAAAAAGTCAAATAAATTTTGTGTCGAGTTTGATATCTTCTCTTCATGCACCTCTTTTGTTTTTCGGTCATTATCTCTAAGTGGAAGGCATGATCTCAAATATTGGATTTCAATGTCGTTACAACAAAGCTCAAGAATTGAAATTTTGATGGTTTTTAGGGACAAAAGGGCAAGTCTTCGAGAAGACGCCTACCCATTAACTTTTATATAATTAAGTAAAATTATTACATTTATCGGAACCAAAAAGTATGTCATCTTTTTGCACGCTCAAAAACATTTTCCATATACGTATAGAATCATTCTGAGCTAGTCAGAAGGACCACTGGATGTCAGCCACCCAAACTTTGGTTGGATTGTCCCTGTCGTCAAGTGCGTCCATGTAGTCTCGTAAATCACTCCACACCACTGTCGTTGCTCTTTCCATATTTGCGTTAGCCCATACGTCCCTAGCAACAATGCAAGCAAAGAAAATATGCTTGACATTCTTATTTGCCTTTACGCACCTTGCACAAGTGGCGTCACAACCAATTAAAAATCGAGCTGTTCTATCCCTCGTTATAAGACATTTCCTTTGCAGCAGCTAAAGGAAAATTCGGATTTGCAAACTTACCTTCCACTACGTTAAGTCAGTAAATCGATCTGAGACCAGTGTCTGATCTCGACTCTCCTTGCGATAGAGAGCCATGTAGGCCTTTCTCACCATGAACCGCCCATCCACCCATGACCAACAATCAATGTACCCACCCATCCCACCGCCAAATGGCAACGCCTCAAGCAGAAGCAAGAAATCCATGAATTGCTAATCGGACAATTCAGTATGAAAGGGAGGTATCCATCTACTACTTTCCCAACAGTCTCTGACTGACGCCTCTTTGTTAGAGCCAACGCGTAATCGGGAAGCGACCCCTTAAGGGACCCTGACCAGTCCGGTCATCTCTCCAAAATCTGAAACAATGACCATCACAAGAACATGCCAAAAAAACAACCCTACCTTCGGGGGCACACATAGCGGACCCCCTTACAGAAGTTGGAAGGTCATAAGACTCCACATCTAGCTCCGAAGGATTAATTGAAATCTCGTAAATAGAATGCAACGTTTTGCACAGTAAGTCAGCCTCTCCTACCAAGATTTGGATCGCCCACTTCGCTAGCAGTGCCCAATTCATTATCTCCATATTGCAAATCCTCAACCCACCATCTTCCCTTGCCAGCATAACAATCTTCCACCCAACTAGAGGCATCCCCTGCACCTCTCCACTTGAGGCCCAGAAAAAACATCTCATGATCGCCTTAAGCTTCCCCTTTACCCCGACAAGTAGTAGGCACGATGATAGGAGAAAATATGGATAGTTGGGAGGACCACCTTCAATGAAACAAGGTGACCATTGAGACAGACATGCAATACACCAACTGGTCAATTTCTTCTCCAGCTTCTTAATGACATTATGCCAATCTTTTTCAAAGAACCACCTTTTAAGACATTTTCGTGATCTTTGGTCATATTATCAAAATTTCCAAGGTTCTTAATCAATAAATCAGATAAATGTACAAACTTATTATCAAAAATAAGATAATTAGGTGGTTTGACTTGCACCCTGTTATATAAGCTTAAATATTAATGCCTTAGAAAGTGAAATTTACAAATAAGAAAAAAATGCACCAAATGTTTAATTATAAAAGAATTCACAAAAATAATGATAGATTTGTGTTTAAATCTCATTCCTTAATGGAAGGTGAACCTTGTGTCAAAAAGGAAGTCAATGAATCGAGGAGGGTTAGGGGAGTATGTGCCCTCTCCTGTAGGTGTGGGTTTCATTGATGGAGTATTCAAAGCCTAATCAAAGAATCTTGTATTATTTGAGTCAGGTTTTAATAGGAGTTATATCATGACATGTTTATACTAGTAGAAGCTAATACAAGTTCTAGGATTATAACAAATAGTCATTTGCGATTCTATATAAAACTTGGATCTAAATCTTCCTTTAAGAGAAAGATGACTCATCAAAGTCTGGGGGGAGAAGTTTCCCCCCTTATCCTCCTTTTTTTTGGGGGGGGGGATGATTAATCCAGTCATTTCTCCAAAATCTGAAATGGCGACCATTACCAAGAACATGCATAAAAAACAACACTACCTCCGGTAGCTCACATAGTGAATCCCCTTGCATAAGTTGGAAGGTCATAGGAATCCCACATCTAGCTCTGAAATATTAATCGAAATCACGTAAATAGCATGCAATGTTTTGCACAGTAAATCAACCTCTCCTCTCAAGATACGGATCACCCACTTCGATAGCAGTGCCCGATTCACCATCTCCAGATTGCAAATCCTTATGTTGGCAAGGGAAGATGGTTTTTTTGTGGCCTCGTTTTTTGAATAAAGGATGGGGTGAACACCAACGAGTGTCTCCCCCTATTTCAAGATTTCAAAAAAAAACCATCTTCCCTTGCCAACATGACTATCTTCCACCCAATTAGAGTTATCCACTGCACCTCTCCACTTGAGGCTCGGAAAAAACATCTCATGACCGCATCAAGCTTCCCCTTTACCCTGACAGGTAGGAGGTGCGATGATAGAGAAAAATCCAAATAGCTGAGAGGACCACCTTCAATGAAACAAGGAGACCATTGAGACAGACATGCAACACACCAACTTGCCAATTTCTTCTCCAGCTTCTTAATAGAATTTCGCCAATCTGACTGTCTCAGGGAAATTTTGATAGTATGGGCAAATATCTAAAAAATGTCTTAAAAGGTCGTTCTTTGAAAAAAAGTTAAGATTTCCAAGGTTTCTTAATCAATAAATTAGATAAATGTACACACTTATTAGTAAAAATAAGATAATAGGTGGACCCCATCATATATGCTTAAATATTGTCTTAGAAAATGAAATTTACAAATAAGAAAAAATGCACTACATGTTTAATATAAGGATTAACAAAATAATGATAGATTCATGTTCAAATCTCCTTCCTTAATGGAAGGTGAAGCCTGTGTCAAAAAAGAAGTCAATGAATCGGGGAGGGTTAGGGGGAGCATGAGCCATCTCCCGCAGGTGCGGGTTCATTGATGGAGTATTCGATGCCTAATCAAAGAATCTTGTATTATTTGAGTCGGGTTTTAATAGGAGTTATATCATGATTTGTTTATGTTAGAGTAATCGAAACTCTGATATGTTATTCCATAGAGCCCTCGGGTCTCTTATATAGGGAGAAAACCCTTGGGTAAATTACAGAGTCTTACAAAGCATAAGTAGTAATTACGGAACAATAAAACGTAACATAAATAAGTCTCTACACTCCCCCTCAAGATGGAGCATAGATATCTATCATGCTCAGCTTGGAAGAACATCTCTGGAAAGGTCCTCTGAGCAGTGGCTTGGTAAATATGTCAGCAGTTTGATCCTCTGAACTGACATGAGAGGTGGAAATGAAGCCCTTCTGAATCATGTCTCTAGTAAAATGACAATCCACCTCGATGTGCTTTGTTCTCTCGTGAAAAGCCGGATTATTGGCAATAAACAATGCTGCCTGATTGTCACATTGGAGATTCATAGGCAAGGGGACATCTATAGTCAAATCTACTAAGACTGCTCTAACCCACATCATTTCTGCAGTTGCTTGTGCCATGGCTCTGTACTCGGATTCCGCACTAAACCTCGCCACAACAGTCTGTTTCTTGCTTTTCCAAGAAACTAGGGAGCTTCCTATGAAGATAGCAAATCCAGAAGTGGATTTACGATCCCTTGGACACCCTGCATAATCTGCGTCTGCACAAGCTGAAATAGACAGATCCGTATCTTTCCTAAATAGCAACCCTGTGCCTGGGGAAGACTTCAGATATCTCAATATCATATACAAGGCATCCATATGAACTTGCCTTGGCTGCTCCACAAATTGACTCACCCGGTTTACTGCAAGGGCAATATCCGGTCGAGTTATAGTAATATATAAGAGCTTACCCACCATCTCTCTGTACCTTCTTTTGTCCACCTCCTCGGTATCATCATCGTACAACTTCATGCTTGGGTCCATAAATGTACTTGAAGGTCTGCATCCAGTCATTCCTGCTTCAGCTAGCAAGTCTGTGACATATTTTCTTTGAGTCATCACCATTCCTTGTGCATTTCGTGCAAACTCTATACCCAGAAAATATCGTATCGTGCCCAGATCCTTCGTAATGAACTGGTTCCCCAACAGGGACTTGGTTATCTCAATTCCCTGAGCATCATCTCCTGTGACCAAGATGTCATCAACATATATCATAACAATAACAGTACCTCTAGTGGTCTTCTTGATGAACAATGAATGGTCCGCATTCGATCTCCTGAATCCCTGTTGTTCAACTAGCTGAGAAAGCTTCTGGAACCATGCTCGGGGACTTTGTTTGAGGCCATAGATAGCCTTATGAAGTCTGCACACCATCTGAGTCTCCCCCTCAGCAGCAAACCCTGGTGGCTGCTGCATGTAGACTTCCTCCTGCAGGTCTCCATACAAGAAAGCATTCTTGACGTCAAGCTGAAAAATGGTCCAGTTACGTACCACAACAACAGATAGGAGGATGCGAAGAGTGGAGTGTCTAGTCATCGGTGAAAAAGTATCCAAATAATCTACCCCATACGTCTGGGTAAATCCCCGTGCTACAAGTCTTGCCTTGTATCTATCAAGACGTCCATCCGCATGATATTTTACCGTAAAGATCCACTTGCAACTCACCACGGAGGCACCTGGAGGAATGGGAACAAGAGACCAAGTCCCTCGAGACTGCAGAGCACGCATCTCTTCTTCCATGGCTAGACGCCAGCAATCAATCTTCATGGCATCTTGATAGGTCCGTGGAATCTCAACAGATGAGACAACAGCGACAAACTTCTGGAAGTCCCCATTGAGACGATGAAATGAGACATGAGAGGCAAGAGGATATGAGACACACTGTCTTCGCTGCTTCCTTTGAGCAATGGGCCGATCCAGATCATCTATTATTGTGTCGACCGGATGATCCTCGTCCTGCTGTAGAGGCTCCTGCACTGGTGCATTTTCTAACCCATCATTAGTGATAACATCAGAACATACCTGAGGCGTGTTGGATGGTTGACATGTAGCTTGAGCTGGCCCTGTACGCCTTGTATAGAACTTAGGAAAAAACTCAATCGGAGGTGGTGGTGGTGGTGGTGGTGGAGTAGAGGATTGACCCAGGCTTGGAGGAACATAGACACTAGAATCTGTGGATGTGGAGGAGACCAATCTGTCACCTGTAGGAGAGAAGTACATGACGGGTTCGAAAAATGTAACATCAGCGCTTACATAGTACTTGTTATGAACGGGGTCATAGCAATGATATCCTTTCTGTGTCCTGGAGTAGCCCACAAAAACACACTTGATAGCCCTAGGAGCAAGCTTATCAAGTCCTGGAGACAAGCGGTGGACAAAGGCAACAGTGCCAAAAACCCGAGGTGTAAGAGTAAACAAATCTCTGTCAGGAAAGAGAACAGATATAGGAGACTGTTCCCCAAGAACAGTCGTAGGCATGCGGTTGACCAGATAGCATGCTGTAAGAATAGCATCCCCCCAAAAAGATAATGGGGCACAACTCTGAATAAGTAATGTGTGAGCAATATCTAGGAAATGGCGATGTTTCCGTTCTGCAACCCCATTTTGTTGAGATGTGTATGCACATATTGTTTGGTGGATAATGCCTTTAGAAGAAAGAAAACTAGCAAGTGAACGAGTGCAGAACTCCAATGCATTGTCAGTACGCACATACTTAACAGTAGACGAAAAAACATTTTGAACTTCATTGATAAGATTTTGAATAACACTTCCTGCTTCGGATTTATTTTTGAGAAGAAAAGTCCAGGACACTCTAGAAAAATCATCGACCACAACTAAATAGAACATGTGTCCCTGATGATCCGGGACACAACTCGGACCCCATATATCTATGTGAAATAACTCAAAAGGGGAGCGACTGCTCCGACTCTGACGACTGGGGAAGCTGGACCGATGGTGCTTCCCTAACTGACAAGCTTCACAACGAAAGAATGAACTAGGAGAAATCTGAGGCAGAAGGTGACACATTTTCTGTAGTTGTAGGTGACCGAACCGAAGATGCTAGGTATACGGAGACACGGAGCCCTGGGAATGTAGAGAGACGCCAGCATAAGAGTTCTGTACAAGACGATAGAGGCCATTGTGCTCAGAACCACAGCCAATCACCTTGCCCGTTAGTATGTCCTGAAAAATAACAGACGATGGGTCAAAAATAGCACGACAGTGCAAATCTCGTGTAATCTGACTAATGGATAAAAGATTCATAGAGAATTCTGGTGCATGTAAAACATTCTGTAAGTGCATAGATGGCAGCAAAGCCGTCTCCCCCTGACCGATGATAGGGGAATGAGTGCCATCAGCAATGAGTACAGAACGACCAGGCTGGACAGCTCTATAGGACTGCAGAATCTCTTTCTCACGACAGAGATGATGGGTGGCTCCAGAATCAACAATCCATTCTGTGAGGTCATGGTTATGATGTGAGCCGAAGGGACTACCTGAGGCGCTGGCTGAGGCAGATGTACTCGCTGATGCCGACGCCGCAACATTAGATGCATCAACACCCTCGGATGATGACTGTGGCATGATATCACGAAGCCGTGCCACTAGCTCCTCGAACCTGTGATCTGGAGTAGATGCTGGTGGACCCTGAACATGATCAGCGACACGTGCAGAAGGAGGGAAGCCATGCTTGGAATAGTATGTATCCTCCGAATGACCAGTACGACGACAGAATGAGCATGTAGAGCGTATGCGACCTCCACGACCACGTCCACCACTTCCTCTACCACGAAATGAGGAGAAACTACCTCGTCCTTTGGAGACAGCCATTGCCGAGGGAGGTGTAGTCGTGGTGTTCGATGGAACAGGGACACGACTGAGCCGTCTGTAGACTTCTTCCATTGGTGGAATGGTGGCATCAGCAAGGATCTGAGAGCGTGCTGCCTCATATTCAGGATCAAGGGCAGCAAGTAAGACGCCAACCATAGTAGCGTTGCGGAACGTCTTCTGTTGTTCCGGCGTGGCTGTGAGTGGAATTGTGCTATAAAGTTTCTCGAATATTCCACGAAGAGAAGTGTACAGAGAATGAAGAGGCCTCCCATTTTGCTTCGTGGTAAAGATATCATGCTGCAACTGCAGCATCTTGGTCTCGTTCCGTACCTGGGAGTACGTCGTGGCCAGAATATCCCACATCGCCTTGGCGGTGGGTTGATGAAGGACATCATTTGCTATCTCTGTTGTGAGCGTACCTGACAGCCAGACTTTGGCGTACGCGTCATCAGCCTCCCATGAGGCATAGATTCCTGTCTTCTCCGGCGGTTCATCTTCGGTAAGAATATGCTTCTTACCACACGACTTCATGAGACTGAGGAACTGCATTGCCCACAGTTCGTAGTTCGTCCCGTCCATTTTGACGATAGGTGCCGACCCTTTGAAGGCACCGATGGCGGGTATGTCGACCTTTTGCTCTGACATACTGCCGGAGAAGAACAACTAGGAACAATATACCAAGTAACTGGTGTCTACCTCGACATGTATGGATTCAAGTGCACATGTAGACGTTATGCACTTGAATCCATTATCCTTCCGGAACCGACCGAAGAAGCTGTGAGAGCCTTGGCGAAAGAGAGAGGCTGCAACTAGGGGTACTCGGCATCTGGGCTGGGCACCGCTGGGCTGGGAGGTGCCCGGCGGCGGCAGCG
This sequence comes from Ottelia alismoides, assembly GCA_037367405.1. Lineage (NCBI taxonomy): Eukaryota > Viridiplantae > Streptophyta > Magnoliopsida > Alismatales > Hydrocharitaceae > Ottelia > Ottelia alismoides. The sequence continues at coordinate 428,327 of JAZKJV010011098.1, forward strand.
AGAGAGGGAGGGGGGGCGGGTGGAGAGAAAATCGTAGGGTTAGGGTTTTGGCTCTGATACCATGTTAGAGTAATCGAAACTCTGATATGTTATTCCATAGAGCCCTCGGGTCTCTTATATAGGAAGAAAACCCTTGGGTAAATTACAGAGTCTTACAAAGCATAAGTAGTAATTACGGAACAATAAAACGTAACATAAATAAGTCTCTACAGTTTATACTAGTAGCAGCGGATCGGAAGCGTTTGGTTGAGTGGCGCCAACGTTCTCGGATGCAATGGTTAAAGGAGGGCGACGCTAACACTGCGTTTTTTCACCGGATCGCTTCTGGTCATCGGCGGTCTAATTCCATATCTTCTTTGCTTGTTAATGGCATTCAGGTGCAGGGGGAGCGGGATCTGGGAAGGGCTGTGATGGGCTATTTTAAGGAATGGTATGGGTGCAGGTTCCGCTCGCCAGTGGCGATGGTCGGGTAGTGGGGCTTCTGTGCTCCCTCAGGCGGATGCTATGCGCCTAAATTGTCAGATATCTTTGGAGGAGCTGAAAGAGGCTGTTTGGGCCCTTAATACCGACGCGGCGCCGGGTCCCGATGGCTTCTCCGTTTATTTCTATCGGGAGTTTTGGGATGTGCTTTCCCAGGATGTTTTGGACGTCGCCCGTGAATTTTGTGATGGCAACAACGGGTTTGATAAACTCAACAGGTCTCTTATTGCTCTCATTCCGAAGTCTTCGTCTGCTAACCGTATTGAGGACTTCCGGCCGATCTCCATCTCAAATACCATCTATCTTATCATTGCCAAGGTTCTTGCTCGACGGCTGGCTCCGCTTCTTGATTCTCTCATATCGCCTACCCAGGCGGCTTTTATTCGGGGAAGGCAAATAAGTGATTGTTTTGCGGTGGCTTCGGAAATTATTCATGCATGGCGCAGGAACGATGTAAGGGGGATTCTTTGGAAGATTGATTTTGCCAAGGCATACGACTCTTTGGATTGGCGTTTTTTATGGTCTGTTCTCAAGCGGCGGGGATTTCCCTCACTATGGATTTCGTGGGTGCGTCGATGCGTCTCGACGGCCTCTCTCTCGTTAATTCTCAATGGTCGTTTGGCGGGGGGCTTCTTCCAGCCTCGCCGGGGGATTCGGCAAGGTTGTCCCCTTGCTCCTTTGCTTTTCGTCCTGGCCGCCGACGTCTTGTCCTGCATGATTCATAATGTGGCTGCGGCTGGCTATACCCGTGGTTGCTCTCTTGGGCCCTACCATATCCCGATTATTCAGTTTGCGGATGATACCATTTGCTTCATCGAGGGCGATGCATCGAATGTGGCGGGTATGGCTTCCACGTTGGAGCTCTTCAGTGAGGCGTCGGGTCTTCTCATCAACTACAACAAATCCTCTATGGATCCCTTCTCCACTCCTCCGAAGGAGGTTGAGGAGTGTATGCGGATTTTGCGCTGCCGGACTGGCGCTCTTCCATTGGAATACCTGGGGCTCCCTTTGACGGCTGGGCGTGCGCGCTTACGTGACTGGCAGGCTGTGGTGGATCGTATGGAAGCTCGCTTGGCTGGCTGGCGTGCCGCCATTCTCTCCCGGGGTGGTCGCTTGGTACTTCTAAAATCGGTATTATCTTCTATACCAATTTATTTCTTCTCTGTGAAAGGTATGCCTAAAGGGGTTCGTCGCCGACTGGACTCATGCTTGAGGAGATTTCTTTGGGGGAAGAAGGGGGATGGGAGGAGAGGCGTTTATTTGGTCGCCTGGGATGAGGTCACGCGGTCAAAGAAGGAGGGGGGGGCTGGCGGTGAGAAGATTGGAGGTCGTTAACGAGGCACTTCTTCTCAAATGGGTGGCTCGTCTTTGGGGCAGGGAGGATAATCTTATGCTTAATTTCTTGAGGTTGGCGGTGGGGGTCGACCGGCTTTTGGGCTTGGATGCTCGCCTGATGGGGTCTTCCTCTCAACTCTCTCGTGATATCGGCAATTCACTGTCTCGCAACCGCTCTCTTTTTGGCATTAAGCTGGGGGATGGTTCGCTCATCCGGTTCTGGGGTGATGATTGGACTGGCAGGGGCCCTCTTAAGGATGTTTTTCCTCGCCTCTTCGTGCTGGTGGATGATAAGGACGCTACGGTGGCCTCTTACTGGGATGGTGTTTCGTGGGGCCCAAGGTTTGTGGCCAATCTTTCTGATCAGGCATGGCTTTACTTGCGATTCTCGCGGATGCGCCCTCGCCCTCGGTGGGACGCGACCACCTGTCTTGGAAGGATGGCTCCTTCTCCGCCCGTGCGGCTTACCGGGCTATTTTTCCTCCTGTGGCTGTGGCTGATGATTCTATGTTCCGGGATTGTCACTTTTTTTGGGGCCTAAGGGTCCCCGAACGAATTGGCATGTTCTTATGGCTTTTCCGACGTGGCCGTCTGATGACTCGTAGCCGGTGTGCTGTCCTAGTTCCACATGCCTCGTCTATTTGTGGTCTTTGTGATTTGGAGATAGAGACTATCGATCATCTTTTCTTCCGATGTGGCAGAACTCATGATATCTGGGTGGATTTGGATTGGCTTGACGTATCGGATTCTTCCTCTTTCTGTGAGAGCCTGGTTAGCTCTCGGGCCAGGGCTAGGACGGACATCCTTACTGCTATTGCTCGGCTTTGGTGCATTTGGATTGGTAGAAATGAAGCCCTTTTTGCCGGACAGAGATTTTATTCGGAAAACGTCCTCATCTCGGCATCCCGTTTCACTCGCGACTGGTCCGATGCTTAGGGGTTCTTTGATGTAATGGGGGTATCAGATTGTGATACCTTCGATTTTTTTTCACTCGTTTTTGTTCTCTGTTCGCATACCCGCTGTAAGTTTTTCTTACCTTTCTAATAAATGTGGGGCGAGCACCACCGAGTGCATCCCCCGCTTTTGAGCGTCAAAAAAAAAAGTTCCAGGATTATCACAAATAGTCATTTGCGATTCTATATAAAATTTGAATCTAAATCTTCCTTTAAGAGAAAGATGCCTCACCAAAGTTAGGGGAGGAGTTTCCCTCCTTATCCTCCTTTTTTTGGGGGGAGGGGGTGATTTATCCAGTCATCTCTCCAAAACCTGAAATGGCGACCATCACCAAGAACATGCCTAAAAACAACCCTACGTTCGGGAGCACACATAGTGAATCCCCTTACAGAAGTTGCAAGGTCATAGGACTCCCACATCTAGCTCCGAAGGATTAATCGAAATCCCGTAAATAGAATGCTACGTTTTGCACAGTAAATCAACCTCTCCTCCCAAGATACGGATCGCCCACTTCGCTAGCAGTGCTCGATTCATCATCTCCAGATTGCAAATCCTCGGCCCACCATCTTACCTTGCCGGTATAACAATCTTCCACACAACTAGAGGCATCCCCTGCCCCTCTCCACTTGAGGCCCAGAAAAAACATCTCATGATTGCCTCAAGCTTCCCCTTTACCCCGACAGGTAGGAGGCACGATGATAGGAAAAGTCTGGATAGCTAAGAGGACCACCTTCAATGAAATAAGACGACCATTGAGACAGACATGCAGCACACCAACTCACCAATTTCTTCTTCAGCTTCTTAATGACATTATGCCAATATGACTATCTTAGGGAAATCTTGATAGTATGGCCAAAGATCACAAAAATGTCTTAAAAGATGGTTCTTTGAAAAAAAGTTCAGGTTTCCAAGGTTCTTAATCAATAAATTAGATAAATGTACACACTTCTTAGCAAAAATAAGATAGTTATGTGGTTTGACTTGCACCCCATCATATACGCTTAAATATTTATGTCTTAGAAAGTGAAATTTACAAATAAGAAAAAAATGCACCACATGTTTAATTATAAAAGAATTCACAAAAATAATGATAGATTCATGTTTAAATCTCCTTCCTTAACGGAAGGAGAACCTGTGTCAAAAAAGAAGTCAACGAATCAAGGAGGGCTAGGGGGGAGCATGTGCCTTCTCCCGCGGGTGCGGGTTATGGAGTATTCGAAGCGTAATCATAGAATCTTGTATTATTTGAGTCGGGTTTTAATAGGAGTTATATCATGACCTGTTTATACTATTAGCAGAGTTCTAGGATTATCATAAATAATCATTTGCGATTCAATATAAAACTTGGATCTAAATCTTCCTTTAAGAGAAAGATGACTCATCAAAGTCGGGGGAGAAGTCCCCCCCCCCTTTTGGAGGGAGGATGATTAATTAGAGTTATATATCAAGAATATAAGATAATTGTAAGTAGTCATTTGAAAACTAGCAATATACGAGGGGTGCATAAAAAAATATGAATCTTATGCTTCTTATAAGAGAAAGACGAATCACCAAAGAAGTGGCAGAAACAATTTCATCATTCATTCAGAAAATAGATGGTGAAATGGGGAGAGATTTCGTGGAATCGGATGAAATCTGGAGACTTTGCTAAGGAATATTCACATTTTCATTGCGTCTAGATGGCTATGATATGTTGGCGAGGTTGGATGAAATCCTAGAAAAAGATACATGTACGATATGATCTTTCTTAATAAGTCTTCCTTTTCATCTCCTGTCTTCATAAGATAAATTTAATGATTGAGTTTTTTTAAAAAAAACTTGAATGTAAGATGTTTAATAAGTCCCTTTTGGGAGTAATGTCATATAATTATGAATTATGTTACGAAGCCACTTCCATCATCATGATTCATTTTGTTAGTTTCGTTCTAAAAAATCTACAATGAAAGGCACTAGAGGTTGGGGGAGGGGAGCGAAGGCGGGGCTTTGTATGGTTTGTTGGTTTCATCTTTCCTCTCCAAAACTGACGCCTACACCTTGACCATCTTGAGGTACACAACACCTAATGTACCGGAAACCATGTTGACCTCTTACATTTTGAAATCCTGGTACAAGAATAAGTTGAGAGAATTAGTTTCAATAAAGTGAGTCATCTGCCTCAGGACAACTGCCATTCTTTCAATTGCCTCTCTCCACCCTCTCAACTGCTGGATTCCTATCCACACACCTGGTGCAAGTACTTACCAGTTGAGTTGAGCCTGAACTGGCGAACCAAAGTCACTTTCGGGAACATACTTCCTACATCCCATATGTGTCCAGTCCAGCGGCGCAGCGCAAACGTTCGAATCCCAAGTAGGTTGAGGGGATAAACCCAGGAACCCTATATAAGATACAAGTCTCGCCTCTTTCAGTTCCATGTGCTACGGTATGAAGTGGACTTGAAATGATTAACCATGAAGCCAAAGAAATATCGATTGCATAAATGCTCTTCCCTCCGTCTAATCACCCTAAATGAAAAAGACGGTAAAATAGCGAAAGACATCAATGGAATCTAACAGAGTTAATAGTGAAAATGCAAGGTATATATGGCGAGCTGTCTCTTGCATTTGTTTCTCTCATTTACTTTATATGGCAGCCCAGTATCACTGCAGCAGTTTTAATTATTTGTCAAAGGTATTTTGTGTCAGCACTTTTTTTGTTTTTATAAACCTCAGTCAAGCAAAATGACTTTTGAATTGATTGTATTTTTTGACAGGAATTGAGGAAAATGACAATGAAGTAAATGCTGGAGACTTTGATCCAATTGCCCACCATAATCACTTTTGCCCCTGGGTAAATGGAGACGTTACTGCTGCTGGCACAGCCAGCAGCAGTAGCTCCAGTTCGAGCACTCCTATTGCAGCTCACTGTGGGTGGCAGCTGACTTTGGATGCACTGGATGCATATCATTCCCTAGGCGGCTTCCCAAATCAGACAGCTGAATCAGAATCTGCAGCTTCACTTTATAAGGTATGTATTTTTTGATGCCTTGGTATTAGTGAGTTTTATAAACAAAAGATTTTTTTAGGTCCCCAAACTTCACCTCTAACTGCAAATCAGCTTCTTCTCTCTCTTCATCCAAACTTCACCCCTTCCCTCCTGTTATTGAATCTAGGTAGCCATCTCCTTCTAGGCTTACAATTCCTTCCTATCTTTATATCATTTTTATCTTTATATCATTCTTCATTAGACCCATCTCCCTTCATCTGTTAATTTTTTTCTTTCTGCTCATTTAACTTCCTCTTCCTTGCACCATCCCAACAACCTTCACCAGTAAGAGACCTAATGGCTGTTGGTAATCTTGGAAGAATCTCCGGGGCTCACGCTGATAATATTACATGCTTGCTGCTGTAAAGATGCTATTTGAAATTGTGATGGTGATATGTGGGGAGAGGGCAGATGGGGCATCCGATGCATGTTTGCTGAAGGGCATCCATAGGGCACTGGACTGCCAGGGTGGGAGAAAGCAACTTTGATATTGCAAGTTGGGGGCGTGCTACTATTTTTTGTGTATTTATTTGGGGAATTGGTGGGTAGTCCTTTAGAAACAAGTTTTTATTGGAAATCTGAAAAGTAAAGCGGTTTGATCATTAATATTATTGGAGGGCACCATGGATATACAAGTTAAGTTTATTTTCATGGCTTCAAAGAATTGCTGCTTGTGAGCAAGAGCTGGACCTTAGAAGGAAGGGTGTAAAATCAATATAGGACATCTAACATGTGTTTATGCTGTAAACCTAGTCTTTGGTATTGTTTCAGGACAAGTACGTTAGTCATAGCCAGAAACTCTTGGCACGGAGCTCTGCAAGCAAAAATCATGGACGTCGCTGAACCATGATTCAGTGTATTGGTGCAAACTGCAACTCCTATGGTATCTTGTTCTGCTCAATTCTTTTTTGTATTTGAAGTGAGCTACTATGTCATGTTCCACTTTTTGAGAAGATAGTGTCTCATTATTCAATCTTTTGCTCAGTTTTGTTTCTTCTGTTGGCAATGAAATCAGGATTTACACGGCTTCCGAAGCTCAATGTTGTTGCTGGCAATGGCATGTCGCCCTAAGGAAATCATTTAATTTTGAATAAGATATTGTATCTTTTCCCCCAAAAAAAATTGGAAGACAAAATATGGCATGTTACTGATTGTTCCAAACTTTGAGACAACCTCAAGCATGCTTGACCTTGTGAATGCAGTTGTGGAGAATTCAGGGTGCCAAGTGTGTGTGGCCGCCATTGTTAGTGTATCGTTGAATATTCATTAGGAAGAGATGTAAGATATAACTACTTAATATAACAGGCTTTGTATCTGAATCCTTCCTATTGTTTTGACTCAAAGCAGCTTAAGTATTTTCATTTACCTTGTTTGATTCTGCTGTCTACTTTGTGGCATGTCATGCTTGTGCTGGGTTCTCTAGTAGATGGTCTTGTTGGATAACCATAGTATAACTACATGTTCAGCAACGGAAAGCTTTTGCAGCAAGTCAAGTATTTCCGATTGTTTCTCTTCCATGGAACAGGACCCGACATTTGTTCACCGACTTAATTTGACTTGTGGGAAGATGCTTCAGACACCAACCCGAAGAAGGTTTCTTTTGGCATGTCTTTCTATTGGTTCATGATAGTTTTCACTCATCTTCCAGGGCATTATCGGAACTACATGTGCCATTGTAGAAATTTGTATTGATCATCCTATCCGAGGTAGCTTTCTCTTCTAGTGCTCTTGCTATCTTCAGCTTTGCTAACATTTGGTGCCGACTGCCATAAAGACAGAAAGAAATCATTTGGACCTGCAGGCTATCCTATGAACCCCTTTCGGATAATTCATTGTGTGATCAGTGTCATTTGAGTCTTCGGGAGCACCCAATCCTATGTGAGTTGCCATGTGATGCTTGACGTTCATTGATTCTTTATACATGATAATTTACTGTCTAACTGAAAGTTCTGTTCTGGTTTCTGGGTACTCAATGATCTTTTATGCACATGGTAATGCACCGACTACAGTTGGAAGAACATCACACTTTTTCAGTAAGGAGAAGCATGAGCATCTTTGTTGTGACACCAACTTAAGATGTGAGATGGTTTGAATAAATGCAGCAATGCTAATTGATGCCTAAGGTGTTAATAGGTTAGGGAAGAATGCAGGTGGTTCATGTTGCCTTGCTTTGGTGGGATCTTGATTTGAGAGTTAGGCAAAGTTCAAATAAGTTTTCTTTATTCTCTTTTAACTGTGTATTCTAATGAGCTTAAACTCCAAAAATCTCCGCTCAAAATAAACATGATCCAATAATGATTGCATTCACCGAAAGCAAGCATTCAAAAAAACATGATCCTTACCTAGTAATGAAGACACTGGGTTATCATGGGATACCCCAGTGTCTTCATACGGAGAAAAATGGATGCAGGTTTAGGAAAAACCAACAAAAGATTAAGAGATTAAAAAGGCCACGTTTCCATCATGGTTGAAGAAAGAATTATCTCACATGGCAACAACTATCACGACGAGGGTCCAATGATGGTGCAAGGTAGTACTAATATATCGGCGTCGGTGAGATAGGAATATCGATATCATTCAGCTTTTCAATTTCCAATATATCGTGTGTCAGTGATATATCAGCAAGACAGAATCTTTCAGATCCAATGATGGAGCGATGTTTTTTCTTAGAAATAGAAACATCAAAATATAAATAGTATGTTGATAGTATGTTAAACATTAAATATCCATGACTTTACGCATATTAAGAATGTTAACAATAACAAATATAATAAATCCAAAAATTAAATAAAAAATAATTAGCAAACAGTTGAATGGTCTCATATGTCGCACAAATGTTTGTTGTGCGATTTCATCATAGATTTCAGGCATCATGGGTTCACACACTAGATCGGATCTGATGGTTTTGGTGATCAGAGGGACAATATAGATATTGGTTGGAGGTTTGTCACCGCTCCAAATGGCTACAAATCGAAACCACAATACAACTTCTGTGGGAAGAGGTTGGGAGGAGGGGAGATTATGAGATTGTAGCACCATCTTGTTGGCAACAATAAGAATGTTACCAAGTGCACGGATTGTCCCAAAGATGTGAGGGACTTGGTGAAGGCTAACTTCAAGGAGAATGACAAAGACGTGGAGAGGTTCAGAAGGGATGAACTATTCAAAGAGTTCATGTTCGAGAAAGAGTTCAATGTCCCCTCCAATTCAGATGATGATGATTTTGTCTACATCGTTGATATTCAGAACGCAATGGAGAGGGAAATAAAAGAATCTATGAGGAGCGAGTTTGAGAGGAGAGGATTCGGTGGTACACGAGACAACTTCTATGATGTCGGTGACAGTGGGAGTGGTTTTGGAGGTGCATCGGTACCACCACCCATCAAAAAACACAAGGGGAAGGGAATGGAACCCTTCTTGACGACGAGCGGGATCCATGCAATACATGTCAAGTAAGGATCCAAGGCAGAAGATGACGAAAGGCATCTTCACTCATTCATGTGAGAGTGAGCAAGGCCATCCACGGAACTCTTGATTCTATACCCCTTATGACTAGGTAATTTCTTTTATAATATTGCATTAATTTACATTTTTTCATTTATTTTTATGAATAGATAAATCTTTATACCAAGGAAATCTTATCTCAATAATCATTATGTATATTTTTTGAATTAAATGACTCATCTCAATGTCATTTACTATCTTCCAAGAAAAAAACACGTGTTCTAAGTGGGGTTAACTTAGTTATTTTGATTTTAAATTTCCAATTCCAATGTTTATTAACCACCACCAATAAATCTAACAACAATATATTTGACATGACTGATATGTGCAATATAAGGGTCATAGATGATCGATATGTGTGATCTAAGTATATATTTGTAAGTTATTTAATGTTATAAGAACTTAGATAAACTCCATTTTCAATTTCCAATTCCAATGTTTATTAACCACCACCAATAAATCTAACAACGATATATTTGAATGACTGATATGTGCAATATAAGGGTCATAGATGATCGATATGTGTGATCTAAGTATATATTTGTAAGTTATTTAATGTTATAAGAACTTAGATAAACTCCATTTTCAATATCTACAAGTTAGTAATCAACATTATGAGATATATCTGATATAATTGATATGTAAGATATATAGGTATAAATGACCGATATGTATGATATAGATATGTATTTGTAGGTTATTTGTTGTTTTAATATCTTAGATGATCTTAATTTCTGAAAAAAAATAGAAAAATAATTTTTTGAGCCATTTCCGATATTTCCACCACTATCGTTGATATATCACTAATATATCTTTTGCTGAACATGCCGATATGATATCAATATTTTCTACCTTACGATGGAGATGCAGCAACAATGAGTTAAAAATCCATGCTTGTGTTAAAGCCATCATCAATTTATCTTAGGCACAACTAGCCAAGTCAGGCGGAGAAGCGATAAAAAAAGCAGATGGTAAACAAGATAGCAGTATCAAATTTGTATGTTAGAGTCAAAAGTAAAAATTTTTTTCCGCGAAGGCTGAGTATCAGAAGTTTCTTCAAAGATCATGGCACATCTTGCTTTCCAAACAAGCCACTAAGTTGTGGTCATCCTCCTTATTTCAAAGTCAAAATTCAATATCGTTAGCCTTATCATTTGGAACATTTTTTATTTTTTAAAAAAATGTTTTGGTGGGATCAATCACCAAATGCAAATTTAAAGTAACAAAAACATTTATGCAAGTCACTAGATTTGCTCTTGCCCAATAGTTTGTCACACAAGAAGCATCTGTTAGCTTGGAAAATCTCAAATTTATGCAAGTCGCAATCTTGTTTATTATTCCAAAATTTGCAAGAACAACTACCTTTGGATGAAATCAGCCCAGCTACATCAAAGATGAAAGTTAGTGCCAATTTGTCGCACGAGCGAGCACGCTTCGCTAACAAACGTTTTAGAGGAATTTTGGATAGAGCAGCCGATGGTCCGTCACGATTTTCATGGTGAATCTGGTTTTTTGAACTTGTCTTTCAAGTTCATCTAGTCTTGAAAACAACACACGTGGTCTGCGACAAAATCCGTCGCCGCAAATTAAATGATGTTAGGAAATCCTAAGTTAATTTCAAATTATGGAGGGGATAAGATGTAATTATAAAATCATACAGGTATACAAATTGGGAGAAAATTATTGGGACTTCCATCAACATAAGTGCTTGGAATGCTTGTATAACATACATAATTGCATAATTGAAAATATCTAAATAATGGTAGGGAGACTATTATAGACTTATTTTACGAAGGTACGTCTTTTTTCCAAATTTATAATCGATTGTTCTTATATATAACATTAGCATATCAACAAATCGTTTTTCTCTTAACAATAATGAAAAATTATGTACTTATTATTCTCCAGCTGATCCCTGGGACAACATTTTTTAATTTTTTTCAGAGGACTTGTCCAATGACCTTTAAAGCTTATGTATTCCAATTACCAATTTTTGCAGCATCAGGACAAGTATAAACAGATAATTAATCTCTATATTACTGTATTTACTACGAATAAAAATTCTGTTAAATTCTATTGTTCTTCGAGGGCGAAGGAAGAAAAATGCTAGAATCCTTGAAACTTTTCAATATGGCATTTACAGAATCTCTAATACATTCTGAACAAGATCTTACAGCTTACAGGGACAGGTAGTAAAAAGAAAAAAATCTCGCCTGGACAAGATTATCAACTTGGAATGGTATTATCCAAGCATGATTTGTTTTCAAAGATATAATATATTCACAACCCTCATCAGATCCAAGGCTTACTTTACAATCTCCAAAAGAGAAGAGATGGGAACATTGACTCCAAATGACAACAGCACATAAGCTTTAACAACAAAGTGGAAGAAAAATCAAAGAAAAGTAGCTTGGGTTTGATTCTTAATTGTGACACAGACTTGTCTGGATTCACAACAAGACCTGAGGCAGATCACGCAAAAGCGCACACAATTCCGCCCACATGGATGTGGGGAGTTGAACCCTTGCTGGAATAAACATCCACTCACAAGTATTATATCAGAAGATAGATAACGGCAATAAGAATGACGATACCAATAACCGCGAGAAGCATGTTCATGCATGAGCACCCGTTTCTTGTGTTCCTGTTGAGGACTGCTAGCCTCTTCTGCATCCTCTGCATAAATATTTGAGACAAGAGATCAAGGGTTTGGACTAAGTGGGTAGTATAAACGACATCAAATAGCCCAGCAACTTATACATCAACCAGCTGTAGATTAAAATGAAATTCTGAGCTGGATGACTACCTACAGAACTAAGAATTAGTGTGCTTATCAATGGTGAGCAAACCATTTCCACTGTTAACAGGTGTTGCGAATTCGTTTTGGAGGACAATACACTCTCATTCTTTGCAACACCATTTCCTGAACACCAAACCAAATCTTCGACCCTTCTAAGCCTCCGATCACAATCTATCATATTAATTCGAAGATCCATTTGAAGGGTTTCATCTTACCATTTTGCCCTTCTTAGCATCACCGTCCTCATGTGCACCGTATATTTTTGATCCAGCTCGCTTATCTTCCCTACCACCTAGAGAAAGTTCCATTCATCATACCAAGAATTTCATTTACCATACTAGAACCAAAACTTCCCTTCATATGTTTCATCGTCGGTTCCATATAACTCACTTCAATAGTCCGGTGGCAGTGCAAAGTGCCCACCCAAAAGATTAGGATTCGAATCCCTCATTGTAAGGGATGTGTTAGGTAGCCGACAACCAGCGCAAAAAATAGTCTGGTCTTTCAACATGGATTTGAGCAAGAATCCATGTAGACGACCATACTTAAAGTGGGAGAAGACTTCATTTTTTTTGTTCCATATATTCTCCATTCTTCATGACCTAATTATCATGTTATTAAGTAATACGCAGTTATTATGGATCGAAAGAAGATTGACGTAAGTTTCCGAAGTAAAAGAAAATCAATTCGGATTCATGCCAGGTCACTCAATTATTGAAGCCATCCATTTGCTGAGGAGAACAATGGAGATTTATAGAGCTAAAGGAAGAACCTCCATATGATCTTTTTTTATTTGGAGAAGGCTTATGATTCTATCTCACGAGAGATTGTTGAAAGTTTTGGAGAAGAGACAACTACATGTCCTATACATTAACCTCATAAAGGATATATGTGATAGGGCTCTATATTGTGCAAGGACCCCGTCTATGAAGACTGACTATTTTGATATCAACATTGGTTTACATCAATGTTCAACGTTGAGTCCATTTCTTTTTACTTCGAGTATGAACGAGTTGACAAGTCACATTCATGATGAGGTACCTTGGTGTATGTTATTTGTTGATGATATTGTGTTGATTGACGAGACTAGAGATGGAGTAGATGAGAAGCTTAAGGTCTGGGGACATACTTTGGAGACTCAAGGATTTCGTATAAGTTGGGATGAGACGGAATATATGGAGTGCACCTTTGTTGGAAGCAATGGTGAAGGAATAGAGGTGAATCTTGATGACAATAACATTTGGAAGAGAGATTCTTTTAGATATATGGGATCTATTTTGCAACATGATGGAGAAATTGACGGAGATGTTACTAATAGAATAAATGCAGGATGGCTAAAGTGGAGAGGAGCCTCTGTTGTTCTCTGTGATAAGAAAATTACCTTTAAAAATTAAAGGAAAGTTTTACAAAGCAACCGTGAGATCTGTTAAGCTCTATGGATCTGAATTTTGGCTTGTGAACCATAGACATGTGCAGAGAATGGTTGTAGTAGAAATGAAAATGCTAAGGTGGATGTGTGGACAAACACGTAAAGATCGGATTCGGAATGATGCAATCAGAAAGAAAGTTGGTGTACCTCCGATTGAGGATAATATGCGAGAAAACCGCTTAAGATGGTTTGGTCATTTGCAAAGAAGATCAGTTGATGCACCCCGTTAGGAGATGCGAGTGTTGGGATGTTGAGCCGGCTAAGAGAGAGCGAGGACGACCCAAAAAGTGTTGGAAAGAGACTATACGAAGGGATCTTAGTTTTTTGGATATAAGCCCGAGACTGACCCAAGATAAATCTGAATGGAGGCTAAGAGTACATGTAGCCGACCCTACTTAATTGTGAGAAAATGCTTTGTTGTTGTACATGGTCATTATGGATCATTGGTTGCCATAAGTAAATCTAGGCAGAACCAATTCTACACCATATATTTTCCCTACTGAAAAAACAATAAGAGGTCAAACTTAGGAAACTGAAGTGTAAAGAAACAAAAAGCTGGAAAGAAAGATGATTGTTGGATTGTCGATAAAAAGGCATTTATATAACTATCTAATGCTAAAATAGATGTGTTGAGTTGCTTGTATATGGATATGTGGTTCATGGGTGAGGATTCACTTGCCCATTTGGAGACTTGTATGTAACTCGTCCCACCCACCTTATTTTTAGACAGAAAAGAATGAAAAAAAATGCCCTAATTGTTGCGAGCAAGAAGGATAACTTTCCATCATTCCAACACCCTCGTTGCTCGCCTTGTCCACAGGTGCCTTCATCATACGGAGGTCTTCCACTGATTCACCCCCTTCCTCTCCCCCACATCCGATGTCCAATGTCTTCAGTCTCGTATCACCGTCATACAAGGTCAAAATCCCAAGTATAATTTTTGGAACTTGGTGCTAGCTCCTCGTAAGCTAACCAGCTTTCCCTGATGCATGAGGACGTACGCCAGCATGTCAAGTAACCATGATGCTTGAACACTTTAAACACGTAAGAAACCAAGCACACAGGGGCATTCACTAGAACTTCTCTTCTTATTTGAAAGAGACTCTCTAGAGAATGTGAAAGAATGGGCCCCTACACCCTCATTATATACACAAGCTGAGGAAAACAAAAAGATGTCATTATTACATGTATAATCGATACAAGTCTCTACACCTTCCCATGGAGGCCCTTCATTTTCCCAAGTAACTTTTTACATGCCTTTTGGCTCGTTGGCTCCCATGTTTCCTCCTCTGCAACCGATGCCATGTAGCCCACTTTGTCAGCTTCCCAGGCTATGTATCACATCATCATGCCATGCCATGTTCCACGTCACAAGTGGGTCACACGCTCCTATGTAGATTGTTGCAACTCTGCTTGGAGCTCCACCAAGTGACACCAAACACTTGAGTTGTGCTAAAATAGAGACCATTTTGCGTGGTACATGTCTTTATCTATCAGAGCAAGTCCCCCCCCCCAGAACTTCATCATATGGCCACCAAACCACATGGGTATGTGAAGACCTCTATTGTACACAAGTCCAATCCTTGTGATGTAAGGGTGTTACATGCCTCCCCATCCGATCCATTAGGCGTGCGTGACTAATCATGCGTCTCTAAGAAAGCTTCAATGATATCCTCAAACTGCCACAGGTTTGTATCATGTCTACAATTTGCTTCCTCCTATGGGAGTCCCTTCCATATCCCCAAGTTCTTTTTGCTTTGGCCCTCCACGTGCATGCCAAGTATCTTCTAAGTCACAATGTTATGCTAAGCATGGATATTATGAGGGGCACGTTTTGATGCCCTCTTGGTGTTATCTTCTTCATTGGATGGTACTCCTTCAGAAAACTGTCGTGGAACACGGGATGCAACTTAAGTCTTTCTAGAAGATGTAGTTTGTAAGCGAGCAATCCCACGCATCGAACTATCTCAATGGGCCATTATAACAAGGAATGAGACCCTTGTGGTTGTCTTCCTCAAAATCTTCTTCCAAATCCAAGCATAAGCATTAGGAGCACCTCGTCTTCAACCCAGAACTCAATCGGTCGATGGCTCTTTTGAGGGGCCTTCATTCTGTGTTGAGTGTGAGTCGATGCATCATTGGCTTCCTCTCACAGATCAAGCCTTTCCCACGTGAGGAGACGTGATTGGGTCCTCATGTGTCTCCTCCCAAACACGTTCAAGCATGTCTCCTGAATCATTATGACCTTCGGATCCTCTGGATCGCCCTTCCTTGAGAGAGTGTTTGCTAGCTGGTTGGTCCGCCCAAGCTTGTATCAAAGCTCGAAGTCGAACTTTGCAAGAAAGTTGTGCCATCATGCTATGCTTGGGAGTGAGCTTCTTTTGTGTGGCAAAGCAACTCATCGCTGTGTTTTTTGTCTACACCATGAACTTTGACCTGAGATAGTGGTATTGTGTCCTCATATGATGTACCACAACCATCGTCCCCTTCTCATGTACAACGCAAGTCCTCTATGTTGCATTCAACTTGCGCCTTTCATATGGCATAGGGTGCCCATCATGCGACAATACACATCCAACTGCATAATCTAACGTGCCAGAGTGGACTTTGAATGGGTTCTTGAAGTTTGGAAGTTATAGAATTGGCTCTTCTACCATCGCCCTTTTGAGTTATTAGAATGCCTCATGGCATTCACTTGTTCATCTCCAAGGCTAATCCTTTCGAAGTAGGTCCGTCAGGGATGCCACCTTCTAGGAATATCTCTTGATAAGCTTTTTGTAGTTTACCAACCCGATGAAGGATCCCAACTCTATCGCCTTTATAGGGGTTGCCCAATTTTTAATAACATGAGTCTTTTTGGGCTCCATCCCTATCATTCATCCGCATGTGATATGTCCCAAGAAGGAGATGGTCTCCTAACAAAAAAGGCACATTTCTCCTGCTTCAAGTACAACCAGTGTTACCTCAACTACTCTAGCACCAACTGCAAATGCTTGATATGTTCTTCCAGGGTCATGTTCTACACCACTATGTCATCCAAGTAAACCATAACAAAAGAGTCGATATACTCATGGAAGACATCATTCATCAAGGTACAGAAAGTAGCTGGGGTATTAATCAGCCCAAACAGCATAATAGGGAGCTCAAAGGAACCATAGCGGATCACGCATGTTGTCTTCAATTCGTCTCCATCTTTAACGCAGGAAACTAAGAGGAAGTTTGGCCCCGATACATTTGTAACAAGTTGACCCAATGTGACTAGCATAATCGTGTCATATCAACTTACTACGAGGATCCAAATTGTCATATATAAAATTAGAAGAAAAAAACTATGAATTTGGACATCCTAATTAAGTGCATACATATTACCTTCTTTAAAACATAAATCGACCAGTGATTCAAATAATATATCATGAAAGAAATCAATTCATGTGACCCTTTCAAGGAAATATATACAAAAAAAATCTGACCAAAACGACCAACAACTTAAGGTTCATTGGGTCAAAAACAAAATAAAAATAAGAAATGCAGCTCCATTGAAATAACATCTAATTTTCTGATTTCCACTTTTGACACCCTTAACCCAATACTCCTCTGAGAAGCCTACGGCAAGGAACCACTTGAACAACAAAAATGTGCATAATCAAATTGTTTAGAATATAATCAAAGACAAAGATCATCATATAACAAAGAAAAAAAGAACAAGACAGTAATACAAAAGCACTCAATCTTATCTTGATTTCTCGATATTATCAATAATGTTTGGACTTGGTATACAAATGAAAGTAAATTCCTTATCACCTGCCACTGGCATAAAAGAGGTTGATCCATATACTATACCCTCGTCTCATACCTTGGCTTTTGACAAAAGTTGTTTCTTCTTATCAATTTTTCTTGAAATACACACGTTAACAAAATACACCCCAAGCCTCCATTTTAAGAATGACAAACTTATCGATAAGCACTCATATTATTGTATCTTTGCAACTTACAGTATTGACAAAGATATTTAGCTAAAGCCTCAATAATGAAGACAAAGTTCTAGTTAAGTTTACTTGTGTCACTTTAAAAAATAATTACTCAGGTGTATTTTCTCACTTGAATTTGAACGTACAAAAGCTCATGGATACATAGGCATGCATACATGTTCATTTGAAAGTATATTCTTTGCTCAAATTGCCGTTTTACATAAATACCCCAAGACCGATCATTGTACTCTATTGGCTATTTATTGATTGATCGCTTTTGTCACCCGTATCGATCACTTTTCACTACTGGATAGTTGACTAATCGATCACTCTATGTGACATGATCGATCATTTTCACTATTGCTCTTGATCAATCAGTTGTCATCTGATCGAGCACTTTATGTTAATGTCTATTTGTTGATAGATCGCTTATTAAACGAACCCCCTAAAAATCAATTGATTGATCAATCACCTCCATCCAATTGATCAATCGTCACTTTGATCACTCATTTTGTTCAGAATGGTCGATTAGCTGGAATTTTCGAAAAGGTGTTTAACGTAGATCTCATTCCTGATTTGACACTAGTGGTATATGGTACTCTTTCTAAACATACATTGAAAATACATTTAGTGAGTCTTGCAGCTTTTAGAGTACCTCTCCAGATATAAAGACCCTGATCATTGGACTTGACGAGATGAGACTTCTCAGTTTGGCATTCATATTGAAGTCTCACCACCAATCAGGTCTTTGATCTTTGGGTCGAATGTGATTGTAACCTCATCTGAACCCTTTGTAATCCTGCAAAGATTAAGGTGTTTTTGTGGTTGCATCGAGGAGAGCAGCTATTTATCAAGGTTCATTGGTCGAGATTTGTTCCCGTTGATGATTGTAGTTGCTCCTTTTGTGTTGCTTCGCCTGAGAATTTGGAGAATCTATTTATTCCAGTGTATGTGTTCGTGATATATGGGCTTAAACTTCTGAAACTCTCTTGTTAAGGGTCAAGTCCAGATCAATGGTTGCGTGCTTCAGACCGATTGTTGTGTTATGGGCGACCTGGATTTCCCTCGGGCGTATAGGTCCTAGGAAAATGTTGCTCATGCTACAAAAACTCTTATGTGGTTGCATCGAATGGAGCAGCATTTAACTAAGGTTCGTTGGTCGAGATTTGTTCAGGTCAAGGATTATAGTTGCTCATTTTGTGTTGCTTCGCCTGAGAATTTGGAATATCTCTTTATTCATGTGCATGTGATCATGAGATATGGGCTCACACAAACTTATCGAACTCTCTTGTTCAAGGTCATTTCAGATCAATAGTTGAACACTTGAGGCCTATTGTTGTGTTATTAGGAGACCTGATTTACCTGTAATGGGGTCATCTTTCAAACGGAGTGGTTCTATGAAAAATGTTGCCCATACTACCCAAACTTTTCTCAAGTCACTTGTAATTGTTTTTCCCATTTTCTAGTACTATAATATCTGAGGCAGTCACCAGCCACGGGTGATTCCCCCTTTTCGCATTAAAAATGAAACTAAATAGTATAATTATGACGAAAAAGAAATTCTTCTCTTGGTTTCTGGATTACATGAATATTTATCTTTTTACATTTTCCTAACAACATGGATCAGTTGTCTACACCCTTGTATCATAGAACCATGAAAATATTTCTTCTATGCAGAAAAGGTGGCATTCTTGCAAAGGGAACTTCATGATGCTCTAGATGAGTTCCAATTAGGGACGCAAACGGTGAGGGTTCAAATAATATTTTTTTTGGAGCCAGGTTCAGATAATATATGTATAGCTGTTGCTTGGACTATACCTTTATCTGTTCTTTATCTATATATGAGTACAGATTTTAACATACATAAAAAAGTGTGGGACCGTATCCTGTCACATCA
The DNA here is from genome assembly GCA_037367405.1 of Ottelia alismoides. Classification (NCBI taxonomy): domain Eukaryota; kingdom Viridiplantae; phylum Streptophyta; class Magnoliopsida; order Alismatales; family Hydrocharitaceae; genus Ottelia; species Ottelia alismoides. Next base: position 447,718 of record JAZKJV010011098.1, read on the forward strand.
ACACCACAATTTTGAATGAGTCAAATACGTTGAGTCTTTTCACATACTTTTTTACATCTGTTATTATGTATAACATTTTATGGTGCATGACAATGTATTTCCAAGATGGCTTATGATTGACCATTTCGTTTGACAGTAATGTTTTAGTTTCCCAGGTGTCCTTAAAATTTTGAGAGGGAGCGAAGAGCTTGCTATGGTTTCTTTAAATGAAAAGGGTTGTGTTAAAGTTAACATAGATGTTTTTTTAAGGGATCATATTATGAATTATAGGAGATAGAAAAGTAGTTACTTTCCCATTTGGCTTCTTAGAGACCGTGAAATCAAGTCCTGTAATTAACAGATTTATGCAATAACTGTTTTTGGAATGACCATCCTATTCCCTTTAGGAAGGAGGCCAAGAGCAGACAGAGTCCGAAATGCAAATCCAGAACCATGTAGGCATTATAATGCATGTAGGACATGGTAGCTACGGAACCACTGTACAGAACCCGCACCCATAAATCCTTCAATAAATGCCCATGTACATGTAGAGATTCACACGTAAGAGTATTTTCTTATTTACAAGTGTTCCCATTTTATGTCTGCACCAATTCCCTATAACAAATCATTGTTTCTGTTTTCCAAAAGGCGCAGAAATGCATCTCATTTCTTTCAAGATCTTGTGGGACACTTATTATTGACATGAATGCAATTATTTATGTGACAATGAAAATAGATAACAAATGAATTTTCAAGATTAGCAAATTGGAATTCTTTCCACTAGATGAAATTTCAATGAACTTGAATTAGATGATTACCTGTAGCCGAGAATCTGTTGACTCCACGTGTTGATCCAGGTTGTCCTTTTAGGAAAATCAATATCAAAGTAAATAAGTAAACTACGCCAAGAATGTCAATGATTTTTCCTTTTTGAAACACAGGAATTTAAACTGCAAGCACACATAGATAACTCTTACAATGAGCCTTGTGTGAAGATCCAGTTCTTCATTAACAGCCAGTGCAATATGCTTTGTACTTAGTACCGTCTCCTCCAACTTCTCAAGACCCTCGTCCTGCTCTGCAGAACATTACAAAATACTTCAGCAAATGAAAAACATAGCATTGGCATTTGACTGATTATACGAGAAACTTGGTAGTCAAGTACCCTTCATTATCTGCCTCTGCAAGCCAACAATCCCGTAGTTGTCCAGGCCTTCAGTTCTCTTCATCTCATCAGCTTGTGATCTGCTAGACCCCAGCAAATCCTCTCTAAACTTAAGAGAGCACTAATGTCACTTTCATGGAATTAAAGGGTTAATGAACTTAATGCTAATAGTCCTCTTAATAGGCCTCATCATCGGTAAATGGTTGCAAAACTAATTGGACGATCATTTATAGGTACTCATCCATAATCAACAAAAATGAGGGATCTCATTATTCCTTGAAGGGTAACAGTTGGAGCACATCAAGAGGATGTGATGACTGTGCAGATCAAATCTTCTTGATGTTTGCATGTAAATCATTTGAAATAACCTTGGGCACTAGCAATAGACAGCTCGATAATCTTTTGCCAATTCGACATTATAGTGAATAATGTGCTAGCCTTTTTTCACATTTCTTTTGTAGTATTTGAGATTGTTACATATTGTTTTCTTTGTACCAAATTCAGACAAGGAGCATTCATCTTTGCTAGACAGTCTAGTAGCAAGTACAGCAGCACTAGCATTCTGCCTACAGTTTGCTACAAGAAAAAACACAGAACCATTGACTATGAAGAGATTATATGCACACAGTTAGATATCTACAAGCAACCATACCAAGTCCAGTCCAATCCAATCACCCAAACAGATGATATCTTGATGAGTTCTTTAGTCATTCTTGAAACAGATTTTATTCGTTAAATCCAACATAAGAACTTTGGAAGTTAGACAAAGTCATGTGTAAAATTCACAAATGTGAATCTACAAACTGAGCAAATATTTTGACATTATAAATCATGGTTGTGATGTGTAAGTACTTCTAAACAAGTTTTTTTAATATTGTCTGTTTGATATAAATGATGTTTGCGATCAAGTCATTAAAAGTGTTTAAAGGTAAACTTGCCCTCAAAATATGGTTAGACATACAGTGACAAAGTAAAACTTTAATTAATTCATGGCTTACGATGTTAAACAACATGCTTACGATTTCAAACATACTTCAAAACTTACTTTATAGGAAAACAAACAGATTTATTTAAGGAAATTTTGTTTTATTTATTGGTTTGGATATGTTTACTAAACTAAATCTAAAACACGTTTTAAGGAGCATCCAAACAGATCCTTAATGGTCAGCATTTATGTTCCACAGAAGCGGGAATAACAAAGTGGCATAATATATATGCTATCAAAACAAAGACAAAACCAAATGCAAGCCTCTTCTACTAGTTGAGACGTGTCGCATAGATTACTTGCCACCATCCTCAGTTAAATTGGTTCTGTGGTTCATGAAATGAATTGACTCTAAAAAAGGGGGTAACCCTTCCAGCCAACTGGGGATATACAAACGGAATTACTGGACATATGGAATGTGCTTTCATGCGTTCTTTTTCAAATAACAACCATGTGGAATTACTAAATGTTTTGGTCATTTCAAAAATAGCAAGATCTAATTAATCCAGTGTTGATACTGGATAATGCAAACTGCAATCATTAATGGGAGTGTACTAATAACTCTTCAATCATGCATTAAATAGAAAATTTTCATCGTATCAAGAAGAGAGAAATAGAGAAAGCGAGAAGAGTTGAGGGAGTGGAGAGGCGAGCAGAGGGGCAAGGGTTGTGGGACAGAATGGCCGAAAGAGAGCTGGACAATGGTCAGAGGCGTCGTCGTTGCAGGGTTGGTCAGAGCAATGCCTCAATTGACAAGAGGGAGTTGAAGGGAGGTGTGCTTTCATAGTGGGGACAAAGGTGCATTGGGCACAGGATTGTTAAGACCTAGTAGTTTGTTTCCAATGCAATAGTGTTGGGCATCAACAATGAACCTGTGAAGACCGAGAGTTTGTAGTAGATTAAATAGTCAGTCACGGCACATGAGGTTGTGCAACAGGAGGGTGAAGTCAAGACGGACAGAGTCTTCATGGGCATTATTAGTTGAAGATGACATTCTAAAGAACCGGCAAAAGAAGCAGCACAACCAGTTGATGACGTGATGGGAGGCATCTTCACTGGTGACATGACCTTCCTCAGGGTCTTTTATTTTGGCAAGGGAATTGTGTGCACGAGAAATGCATTTTATCATAGGGGGATATAGCAACGACAAAGTATGGGACTCCCATTTATTGGCAGCATCTATTGATGAGGGGCGATGCCCTGACACTAGAGCATCATTGTTGGATCGATGGGTCCTATTTCAATGTAGGATTCGGTGTTCAATCAGGTCAGTCTTGCTTCTCTTGGAAGGATAATATCTTTTTTGAAGGACTTGGAATCGGGTGCCTTATCATGCATGATCATCACCATTGAAGTGAACCTTGGACTGCACTACCATGGTCAATCGTCCTGAGTTGGCGCCATGTCCTTCCCCATTCGTGTGCTCAAGGGCATTGATGTTGTGGTCAGGATAGCAAAATAGAGGCAAGATCAAAGCTTCGTGCAGAGAGAGGCAATGACAGAAGTAGTCGACTAGCTATGCTGACAACGGCCCAGATGGGCTTAGGTTCTGGAGCCCACGGAGTCAAAGACAAGAACCACAAGAGACAAGGCATTACTCCCTAGTCCCTAGGATGGTTATCCCATTCAAGGATACAGTTGTCACCTCAATGCATCCTCAAATGATAAGTGTGCTTTCATGTTCACCGCAGGATTTGAATCATGATCAGACTCCCAGGCAGAGATGTGTTGGCTGACATCACCTTATATAGTAACCTAAATTTGCAAACTGGGAAGAGCGAGAGATGAACTAAGTGGGCACAAGGAACATGTTTGCTTTCTGCAAGCAGGATGCCTTTGGTAGTCTGGGTGGCCATCTTGATTGCTCCAAGGTCTGATTTCAGTGTCTATCGTTTGGAAGTGTCTTTTAGGTCAGGGGCGCGTCTTTTGTGAAGAGGTATGTCTTTTAAATGGTATTACCTCTTTATATAAGGCCGCCATTACGTGTAATTAAAGAAACATGGATGAATGATATGAATTTTGGTTACCTTTGAGTTTGATATCTCTCCTCCCCTCTGTATTCCTTCTCCTCTTAAATCCGCCACCTCAATCCTCCCCTCCTTTGTTCTTTATGCACAGCTTGGCGTGCTCCTTCCCCATACCCTATTTTCTCCCTTCTCAACTCTAATCTCCACCTAAAAATCATATAAACCCTCTACTCCCTCCTTTCTTCATCCCCATCACGGAGCTTGGTGTGCTCTACCTCTTCCCCCATCACGTTTCTTTCATTCTTACATGGAATCTTTCTCCTTTAAAATTATAAGTTGCACCACTTTTGTACACGATCAAAACTAGAGTGTTTCTCGCCGTTCCACTCCCAACAGTCTCATGCATCTTATATGGGCCTTACGAAGTTAATAATGAATGAAAGCACCTTGAAAACACCCTTCATAAAAAGTAAAAGGCAATGTTGTAGTTGTACACACTCCCCAAGGTCCAAAGTTCAACCATAGCATGAAAACAACGCATCCTCCTAGAATACTTTACCATTCTTAAGTAAATGTAAGATCTACTTTGAGAGGAGGGCCTACATATATAATCATAGGTCCATCAACCTAAGCGCCCCATCCATTACCCATCGACAAACATCTTTTTTTTTGAAGTCTAAAAAAGGGGGAAACACTCAGCGGTGTCCGCCCTACCATATATTAGTAGAAGAAAAGAAAAAAAGAAAAAAAACTTTACAAGGTACTAACTGCGGAACCAAAAAAGAGAAACCTAAACCAACGACCAGTCCTCAACTAAACGGTTACAATGAATTATCACATTTTCCTTGTAAAAACGCTGTCCGGAGAAGATGGTGTCATTTCGTCCAAGCCAAATCGCCCAAGCCTTTGCCAAGGGCCGCAGCAATTCCCTTCGATCCCTGCCCTTGTTTGCCACCAACGAGTCCCAGAAAGAAGGTAGATCCGAGGAGCACACCCAGGCATCGGCCGCCTCCTCCCAAACACCCTGCACCGTCGGGCACGCGAAGAAAAAATGCTCCAGAGTTTCCACGGCATTGCTACAAAGAATACAGGTATCAGGAATATTCCCAATCAACCTCGCACAGTGATCCCTCGTCATCAATCTCTGCCTTCGAACCAGCCAAAGGAAGAAACCCACCCGCTTCGGAAGCCGCAAAGCCCACAAGAAGCCGCAATCCCGCACCACCGCCTCTGGCCCGAGAAGACGGGAGGAAGAAACCGCCACGAACGCCTTCCTGGAAGAGAAAGGCCCCCCTTCCAAGCCCAGTGGTCCCTCCCGGCCGAAGGCTGACAGGCCCCCCCAACGGCCTCCAGAAGAAGCAGATAGTCGTTGAGCCTCTGCTCCGAAAGACTATCACGGAATAGCGGGAACTAACCGGCTTCAGACCATCAGGAGGCCACAGTAGCATTCCCGTCAACCGCCAAAGCGAATAACCGCGGGAACCTCGACGAAAGAGGTTCCTCACCCGCCCAAACATCCTTCCAGAAACTGAAAGATCGACCATCACCAAGGACCGGAAAAAAGAAGGCCGAGAACTTAGAGCAAGTCTCCAGTACCCCCCTCCAAAAAGGCGTGAGCGGCCCCCTCCTAGCAGTCGCCACCGGAAGCGCCCCGTCAATAAGATGAATCTTCCGCAGAACCTCGGAGCAAAAATCCTCACCAAGGCCTCATAACCTGTTGACCCACTTAAGGAGAAGGGCCTCATTAACATGGTCCAACCTCCGGACGCACAGTCCCCCATCGCTCTTACGCCTCGTAACGTCATCCCACCCCACCAAATGCATTCCGCCCGCTGATTCCCCATTTTTGCCCCACAAAAACCTCCGCATGAGGCTCTCGAGACGAGAGCGAATCCCCACCGGCAAACGACTGTTAGATAAAAAATAGACGGGGATAGACGAAAGCACCGACTTGAGAAGAACGAGGCGCCCCCCTCCGAAAGCAACGCAGATCTCCAACCGGCCAGCCTCATCTCCACCTTCTCCACCACCTTGGACCAATCCCTCAATCGAGCCCTACCATAGACCAACGGTATCCCCAAGTAATCCAAGGGCAGGGAACTAGGCTGAGAACCTAAAATCGAACCGCATTCCGCTACCTCCTCCACGTTAAGACCAAAAGGAACCACCTTTGACGTGGCGTTATTTTTGAACAGACCCGACAACTCGCTGAAAACCTCAAGCGTAGCCGCCATAGCCGAGACCTCGTCAGGGCCCCCCTCAATGAAAAAGATGGTGTCATCGACATGTTGGAGCAGAGGGACCACCATCCCGCCACAAGAAAACCCCCGAGAGTCCACAATCGATGACCCAGTAAGCCATCCGAGCAAGGACATCCACGACCACAACGAACAGCAATGGCGCAAGGGGGCGATCCTGCCGGATCCCCCTCCTCGGTTGGAAAGATCCCCCCTCCAGGCGCCCATTAACCATGACTGAAAGCGAGGCCGTAGTGACGCAACGGCGCATCCAAGTAATCCAAACCTCCGGGAAGCCCCTCCTCCTCAACACCGACCAAATGAAGCTCCAATCGAGACAATCATATGCTTTTGCAAAGTCGACCTTCCATAGCACACCATGACAGTCGTCCCTCTTCCATTTCGCAACCATCTCCGACGCCAAAGTGATACAATCCGCAATCTGTCTTCCCCGAACAAAAGCAGCCTGCATTGGCGAGATAATATCGCCCAACACCCGAGCCAGCTTCAGAGTGAACACCTTTGCCACGATCAAGTATAAAGCGTTCGAAATAGCAATCGCACGGAAATCCTCAATACGCTCCGCCAAATGAGACTTAGGAAGTAAAACAATGAGGGACCTATTGACTTTGTCAAAACCAGCATTACCTTCACAGAACTCGCATATCACCTCCAATACCTCCGAGCCCACCAAGTCCCAGAAGTCCTTGTAGAAGGCAATCGAGAAACCGTCAGGACCCGGACAAGCATCAGCGTTAAGATCCCACACAGCCTCTTTCACCTCATCCAAAGTAACCCTCTTCGTCAGATCCTCGCAAAGAGAGGGCAAAAGTGGAGGAGCCCCCACCCCCGTCCACCTCCAAATTTTCTGGGGGCACCTCCCAGAGAAGTCCCTAAAATAATCCACGATCGCCCGCCCCATTGCCGCGTCACCTACCACGTGCCTATCATCAATCAAAATCGAGCGAAGGGCGTTCGATCGTCGCCTTCCACTGGCCACCCGATGGAAGTACGCCGTGTTGGCATCCCCCTCCTTCAGCCAAGACACCCTCGAGGACACGCTTCAAATCCTCCTCTTCCATCTTCCTCCGAGCGGTCGATCTCGCGAGCAGCTCATCCTGCCGAAGCTCCCTAACCCCCTCCAAAGCATCCAAAGTGCTGACCACCCCCTCCGCCTCCCTTCTGGTCGTGATCCTCGCCGCCCTCGACTCCCTCTTAAAGATAGCCAACCGCTTGCGCAACGAAGCGAGCTTGCGAACAAACCTTGTGACCGCGGAGGACCCCAGCTGCATCTCGGCCCAATGATCCGCAACAAGAGCTCTGAAATTGTCCTCAAGCAACCAGCACCTCTCATATCTGAAGAAGCCCCGCGAAACAGCTGCATCCCCGGAGTCCCACAAGATAGGATTGTGGTCAGACAAGCACCGAGGTCTGGAGCTCACAAAAGAAAGTGGGAAAGAGTCCAAGAGATCCACGGATACTAAGAACCTGTCAATACAGGACCAGGAGTTCGAATTTCTCCACGTGTAAGTGCAGTCGCCTGCTCCCAAGTCCTCAAGGGCCAAAGAGTCGATGATCTCTGCAAAATCCAACGAGCCAGGGTCCAAACCGCTCCGAGAACGAGGCTTGTCCGACGAACAGAGGGTGATGTTGAAGTCACCCCCAACCAGCCAAGGCACCCCCGCAAACTGGTGAGCAGCCTCCCGCAAATCCTCCCAAAGCTCCTTCCTCTTAATATTGCAGCATGGACCGTAAGCACAAGAAAGAGCAATTGCCGAAGAAGAATCCATCCGATCCAAAAGAACCGAAATAGAATGCCTCCCTCTGAAAATCGAGTTGAATGATAGCGAATCAGATCGCCAGGCAATGAGAAGTCCTCCTGTCGAACCCGCCGTGTCCACCGCCCGGACCTCGTCCAAGCCCCCCGCACCAAACGATCTCCAAAGACCGTCAGTCAACCCCTGTAGCTTAGTCTCCTGTAACATGACAATGGCACGCCCCCATTCCGAGAACCTCGAACCCAAGGTTCTCCTCTTTACCGCCTCTCCCAACCCGCGAATATTCCAAGAGAGCACCTTCATGAGGAATCTTGTGACTGCCCCCCGGTTCGGACGACGCCAGCCACCTCCGCAACTGCATCCTTCAAAGACGGACATCCCTGCGCTATAGCGGGCAATGACCGCAACCTGTTCCTCCTCCTGTATCTCTTAGTAGATCTTCTTTTAGGTACTTCCCCAACCACAGCATCCTCCACAATCTCAGACAGCACCACCGAGGTCTGCGGCAGGGGACCGCGACCCATTGCCACCGAAGACGAGCCCTCAAACGTGATCGTCCGGCCGCCGATGACCCCTCCCCCCTCGATCGCCGCGGAGGGAGAAGAGATCTGAGCCAATGAGCCCCCCCCCACCCCCGCCTCCCGCCGGCGCAGCCAAACCGATCATCGTAGAAGAGAAACGCACAAAGGAAGAAAAGGAAGGAGGCGAATGCTGGCCCAAGAACCCGCCCACGAAAGATCCGAGAGCAAGACAATAAGAGGGACCATCACCCGACCGACCCGCCAAAGGATCCGACCGAAAGAACCGGGTTGTGGATCTTGTCGTCTGCGACCGAGAACTAAGGGTCCCATCGATCCCTCGATTCCTCCCCGCCACGTCGGCAGATAAACCGGTAACCAAAGAATCGAAGCACAGAGACCAAGGCGAAAAACCGAAGGGACGTACGAAATCATCATCGCGGGACGAGTCCCACGAAGCGCCACCATGCAGAGCCACCAGTTCCTCGGAAGATGAGGCGACGCCCTTCCCCCTTCCAATCCCCGGAGAAGCCTCCACCGCCCGCCCGCTCATCGGCGGCGGCGGTGGGTCGATAACTGACAGCTCGACCCGGCAATAGAAGCGACCGATCTTCATGCACTCATAGAAAACTTGACCCGATGCACTATCAAGAAAATTCTTGTAGCACTCCAAGAGAACCCGAGTAGAATCAAGATCGGAGCCCGGAGCCAAGCCGTTGTGGATGATGGCGAGGACCTCACCCCACCGTCGAAGAGACCGCTTGAGACAATGCACCGATCTGGAAAGAAACGGGACCCCGCGGACCTCTGCCACACATACCTCCAAGCTCTGACACGCCCCATCCGCAAAACATAGGTCCCTCCAAACCAAATCTTCAGCCAAGTCATTCCTAAGTAGCCGATCTCGTTGAACAACAGACATGCCCCGAGCACAACAGTGATTGGCATCGATGGCGATGACGTCCCCCACAAAATCCGCTCCAAATACATCATGAAGAAGGCTCCTCACGTGCACCATCGACAAGCAGCAACTCAAACTCAACCCAATGACCGCAAACTTGAACTCCTCTCCCCTTGTAGACCTCGCATGCGGCTCCGAAAGCTTAATCTGCGACACCGGCGCAGTCGAGACGGCCACCCCACGGGCAGTAGAGTGGGTGGCTGAAATCGGATCAGACCTTGGACCACCTGCCACCACCTGCGTGAACGAGCGTCCGACCCCGGCCAAGAAGGTCTCCTGCGAAGGCATCTCACCCAGCTTGAATGCACTCCCAAGAGATGGTGCAGAAGCATTGCCATGCCGAAAGCGCAAACCACAAGAGGCCATTCGGTGCCCCAACCCTCCGCATGCAAAGCACCTTGGACGAGCAACGCAAACCGACGCCAAATGTCCCCTCAGCCTACATCGAAAGCATCCCCTCTCCGGCTTCCTGTGGGTGACATGCACCCAACCACCAGCACGACCCTCTCCAACCTCCCCCTCTCCTTCGCTACCACATGCACCCGCCACCACAACTGCGGGCTCCCGCCACCAATGCACGACTCCCCCAAACCACTTCGAGTGCCCCCTTCCCCTGCGCGGTCGCCCCGACAGGCCCCAGCAACGCTAGAGAACAGAGCGCCGCCACCACCAGACACCCCACTACTCGACGCCTTGACCTCAGTCGCTGGTCTCCAAGCTTTCCTGCTCCCGAACCCGCTCGCTTCACCCTTCTCCCACCCCCTCGCACCGACCCTGTCGCTCCCGCTCTTGCTCTCCTCGCCATCCCAACAAGGTATCACTCACATATCAACACACATGTTCACTCAAGTCCCAGCAAATGGTTTTTCATCGACAAACATCTGCCTACTATATAAGAGGCATGCCTCCACCTATTATATCAGTCAGTGCCTTAGGAATCTTCATAAAATATCCATCAACACTAATTGTTAGGCTAAAAAAATAAATTGGTATAAATAATATAATAAATTTCTAAAACAACCAAACACACTCCCAAAAAGCATATTAGAAGATCACTCCCGTCATTCTGTGTTCCATCCACTCCAAAACTGATCCCTAATCCACGGATTTTGTCCACAATGTTATCAAAGGCGTGAGGCGCTCCAAGCATTCTTTGGAGTGTGTTCCACGTAGTCTGGCCATCTTGATTGCTCCACGGATGCCTTTGGAGTGTATTCCAATCTGTTTCTTTTCTTAGAATGTATCTGCAAACATTCTAATGATTGTTAGTGTTAAATTAGAAGCTTGACTAAACATAAAGTTGCTTGCGTGCTCGAATACACTCCAATTGTGTTCACATCCTGAAGAGCTACATGTCAAACTCAAACTCTTCATAGCTAGACGTAAATTTGGAGCTGAACTTCCAAAAGAACTCCACCATTCCACTACATTATTAAATGAAAATGTCGGCTAAAATTTAGGGGGAAAATTATGTACCAAAAATTGTACGAGTTTACTGGAGATTTTGAGCTTCTTGATCTGATTGCCATCGGATTTCCAAAAATCCCCTCAGCATTTTTATATGAGCTCAACTCAATCATTATTTTATCTGGAACAGTTACATCACGAATCAATCTTTGTATGCACTTGTACAATCCATCAATAATCTTTGCGTCAAATGCAATTGATTAGTTGGCATAATAGAACTCGGGATTCAAAAAATGGCCCACAGCATGTAACGGGTGATGAAGTTGACATTCCCATATTTTGTCAATAATTTGGAATAGGTCCTTTACTTATCTTCCTTCCCATTGAAGATTTTCTCAATTGCTTCCTTTGCACGATCCATAGCTTCGTATATGTATCCCATTGATGGTTTTCTCTCACTGTCAACTAGGCGAAGAACTTTTACAAGTGGTCCCATGTACTTGAGTGTATCAAGTACACAATTCCAAAATGAGGGCATTAAAATAATATCACTCGCCTTTCTACCCTTGGTTTCCTTGGCCCATTTGCTTGTGGCCCATTTCTCTGAAGTAAACATGGTCCTTAAACTATGCTTATTCCTAGGAATTGATTGCAAAGAGAGAAATGTTGTTGCAAACTGAGTCACACATGACGAACCAATTCCTTACCATTCGTAAACCCCATCATCATGTTCAACAACCCAATGTGGTTGTAAATGTACCCTGCAATAGCAATGGCTCTTTCGAGATTCTTCTTAGTGGTTTGGATCTTTCCAATATCCTCTAGCATTAGATGGATGCAATGTGCTGCACATGGAGTCCAGTACAAATGTGGCATTTTCTCTTGTAACTTGCCTACATTGAAGTACAATGATGAAGTAACTTAGATCTAAAAATAGGTCAATGCATTTAATCAATATAGGTACATAGTTACTCCCGTTGTCAGTTATAACTTGCACCACGTTTTGCTCTTCAATTTGCTCCACAAACATATCAAGAAGCTCAAGTATCTTCTCTCATGTTTTTGCATATGTAGAAGCATCAAATGATTCCACGAACATTGTGCCTTTTGAACAGTTTACCATAAAATTGAGTACGCTTCTATTTCTTTTATCTGTCCAAGCATCAAACATAATGGGGCATCCATACTTTGTCCAAGTATCTTTATGTTCGGCCATCAACTCGGATGTGTATTCCTTCTCAATGCAAAGTAATGGAACTCTCAACTCATGGTACGAGGGTGGCTTTAAATTAGGACCATACAACCCGATAGCTTGTATCAAAACCTTGAAGCATTTCACCTTCGCAGCATTAAATGGTATACCAGCGCGATAGAAGAAACGAGCAATATGTTGAATGGTTATGGGTCTCATCTCCTTATCATAAGCATCCACAATGGAAGTTTGTCTGATAGGTGATGTTCCTTTCCCTGCTGCTACTTTCTTGGTCAAAAATGAATCCGTAGATCCTTTGGCCCTTTTAGTTGGTTGTGAATGTGCATTACTCTCGCTACTTGGACAAATCCTTTTCACATTCATAATATCATTTTCTTCTATATCGGTATTATCATCGAAGTCGACATCATCCACTTCGAAGTTCCCACCTTCAATTGAACCCTTTTGAGACTTCTTCTGTTTCATATATGTGCGTTGTTCGTCCTTTACCTCTGGAGGGCATTTCTTACAAGTTGTAGCATTTTTGAATGATCCACTTGATGTTGTTTGGCTCTGTAAATTCCACCTTTAGTAGTCTTCTCACAAAACATGCATGTCACACTATTTGGTTCTTTTCGATCTTTCAAATAATTGTACTTGCACACAATGTATTTTTTGGAAGCTCTTTCTTCAGGTGTAGCCATGTCATATTCGCTTCCATCCAGTAGTCATCCCTAATATATATGAACATGTCCATCTTCTAAATAGTTACAAATAAATTGAATCTCACGTAATCATTCAATTAAAAATATAAAAAGTATACATTATAGACATAGTTATTAGTTAAATAACACTATAAATAATATAATAATATAAAATTTGTGCAGTATTATATCCAAATTTTATTTTTAGTAACAAGAATATAATATATAAACTATACCATATATTAGCTACATTTGTATGTTACTGTACATCATATGACAAATGAAAGACATAGGATAATGTACAACATATAACAAATAAAAAGACATATTTTACTGTACAACTTATGTTAATGTACAACCTATGATAAATAAAAAGACAGTACAACACATAACAAGTAAAAAGACATGTTACTGTACAACATATGACAAATAAAAAAGATATACATCATTGTACAACATGTGTTATAGTATTGATGTACGACACATGACAAATAAAAAGACACGTTACTTTACAACATATGACCATTCTTTTTAATAAAAAGACCAACCTATGTTATTGTACAACATATGACTATGTAGTGTGCACATGACCGACCTAATCTTATGCCCAAAGTATTAAAATATACTTACTGTACAACATATGGCCAATAAATAAGACAAACCTAAAAGAGAAATGGGTGATGATGACTCTGTAGGAGACAAGGAAGCTGCTGGAGCCGTGGGAATCATGGACGAGCTGTTGGAGCCAAGATGCGAAGGTTGTAGCGGCGGAAGAGCAGCTACAAGAGAAAGCTGCTGGAACTGAGGTGACCTTGGACGAGTTTGGGTGATCGCAGCAGGGAAAAAATGGTCCAGGGAGGTCTCACGACGCATGCAAAGAGTTTTGGAAGGGTTTCTTATCGGGTCATTTGGAAGATATCCGATTAAACCCTATCGGGTCATCTCAAAGCAAAGAAAAAAAGTCTAGGGAGCATGTTGCATCAGGTTGTTTCATTAGGCGCTCGTCTCACGCCTTGCGCTTCCCGTTGAAGCACTAGCCTCGACAGCGCCTAGCCAAATTCGCCTCGCCCGGGAAGGAGCAAAGCGCCAAGAACTCACTTCGCCTCGCCTGAGCACCTAGGCGAGCGCCTAGGGCACTTTTGACAACACTGCTTGTCCATGAACTTATAAGAGGGAGTCTCAAACAAGTAATAAGCAATCTTGTATATGGAATGGAAAGCAACACCAAGCAACTTGCTGAAGTATGCTCGTCCACGTGAAAAAGGATGAAAGGTGGGTTCTGATGGTAAATCCTATACTAGAGGCCTCACCATTCACCAAAAATATCTAGGAGAGATTTTACAACAAAGGCTCGATCAGAAGAACTCTTAACACGGAAGATGCTATAATACGCATATTGTAGGATGGGAAAATTGTTGTGTCATCAAATCCCCTTGTAAATCCTTGCAACCTCCTCTTAGTGCAAGTATCCATAGTGCATGATGCCAAGGATCGACAACAAGCATAAACAACAAGGGCGGTAGTGGATAATTCTGCCTAACACCTCGTTGTAGTTAGATCGAATATAATTTCGAACATCCATTCACAAGCACTGAGAATGAAACTATCATAACATAATGAGCCATCGAGGCCATCCATGATCCATCTATGTTTGAAGCCCTTCTTTTTTAGAGCCAATAATAGAAGGGACCATCGCAGCGTCTAATATTATCAACCTTTTTTAAAGAAGAAAGTTCATGTGCCCAAGAAGGGGCATACCCAACACGATTATATTAAACAATAGAGCATTAAAAGGATCCGAGCCTGAAAAAGAGCTTTCACAATCACAATTACATTTTATACGTGTGTTGCTTGAAAATTGGACTTTCATTGGGGAAGAAAATAAAGAGATCACTTTGGGTGATCTAGCTAGTAGTGAAAGTTACTTGAATCGTGCAAGCTATAGACGAATACAAAGAAAGGAAGTAGAGGAGGCTTTGAAGGTTATTAGGCATGGGAAAGGTGTAGGACCGGATGGCATCCCTATAGAAGTATGGAGAGTTTTATGTGAGCGTGATTTGACTTATCTTACAAATCTATTCAATGTTACTTGGCGAAGCAAGAAAATGCATGAAGATTGGAGGAGTATCGTGGTGCCTCTTTACAAAAACAAATGAGACATTCAAAATTATTTAAATTACAAAGGTATCAAGCTGATGAGTCACGCTATGAAAATTTGGGAACTTGTAATCGAAAGAAGGTTGAGGAAAGTTTCCAAAGTAAAGAAAATCAATTCGGATTCATGCCAAGTGGCTCAATTATTGAAGCCATCCATTTGTTGAGGAGAATAATGGAGATTTATAGAGCTAAAAGGAAGAACCTCCATGTGATCTTTATTGATTTGGAGAAGACTTATGATTTTATCCCACGAGAGATATTGTGGAGAGTTTTGGAGAAGAGACAAGTAGTTGTCCTATACATTAACCTCATAAAGGATATGTATGATAGGGCTTTATCTTGTGTAAGGATCCCGTCTGGGAAGACTGACTATTTTGACATCAACATTGGTTTACATCAAGGTTCAGCTTTGAGTCCATTTCTTTTTACTTTGATTATGAATGAGTTGACAAGTCACGTTCAGGATGAGTTACCTTGGTGTATGTTCTTTGATGATGATATTGTGTTGATTGACGAGACTAGAGATGGAGTAAATGAGAAGCTTGAGGTATGGAGACATGCATTGGAGACTAAAGGATTTCGTATAAGCATGGCTAAGATGAAATATATGGAGTACACCTTTGATGGAAGCAATGATGAAGGAATTGAGGCGAAGATTGATGATGATAACATTCGGAAGAGAGAATCTTTCAGATATCTGGGATCTATTTTGCAACATGATTAAAATAGATGGAGATGCTACTAATAAAATAAATGCAGGCTGGCTAAAGTGGAGAGGAACCTATGTTGTTCTCTGTGATAAAAAAATTCTTTTAAAAATTAAAGGAAACTTTTACAAAGCAACCGTGAGACCTACTATGCTTTATGGATATGAATGTTGACAAGTGAACAATAGACATGTGCAGAGAATGGTTGTAGCAGAAATGAAAATGTTAAGCTGGATGTGTGGGCATATCACACACACATAAATATCGGATCCAGAATGATGCAATCAGAAAGAAAATCAGTGTAGCTCTGATCGAGGATAAGATGCGAGAAAACCACTTAAGATGGTTTGGTCATTTGCAAAGAAGGTCAGTCGATGCACCAATTAGGAGATGCGAGTATTGGAATGTTGAGCCGGCTAAGAGAAGGCGAGGACGGTCCAAGAAGTGTTGGAAAGAGACTATACGAAGGGATATTAGTTTTTTGGATATAAGCTCGAGATTGACCCAAGATGGAGGCGAAGAATCATGTAGCCTACCCTACTTAATTGTGGGAAAAGGCTTTGTTGTTGCTGTGTTTCTTGAAAATTGGACCATTATATGCCAACCAAATCACCCATAAAACGGCTAGGGGCTGTAGGATTCAATCCTTTGATGATGAGTACATAGGACCAATCGAGGCCCAAAAATTCGTAAAAAAATGGCGAAGCCTTCTCCCACTTTAAGTAGGGTCAGCTACATGGATTCTTGCTCAAATCTATGTTGAAAGATCTGAGTGATTCTACATCAGTTGTCGTTTACGTAACGCAACCCCTACAAGGAGGGATTTGAATCCCGGTCCTTTGGGTGGTAAGCACATTACATTACCACCAGACAATTAGAGCGGGTTCATAAGTTCGTAGCATAGGAAAATTCCAAGCAATTAGGCATCAAATCAATCGAGACCCCTTTGGTGATAACACAAGAGAAGAAGAGGTGATCCAAGTCCTTTGGGCATCAAAACATCCCATGCAACATACTACATTTTCGTGTATTATCTTAGCTTTGTAAACTTTCATCATCAAGCATCTCCATCCAAGCAGTCAAAGCAAGATCTTTACAAATGTTGACACATTAGAGTTCCAAATTAGCTTGTAGTTGGTGGACACCGCCATTGTCAAACATCACAGGCGTAGATAAGTCCTTATAAGTTTTTCAATGAGACTGAAACATCGCTCCACGTTTACTAATCTCGGCCATAAATATCTCGTCTAAATGAAACAAAAGAATTCCTTGATCTTTGTTAGGAGAAACCATCAATGAAAATAGTGGCTCAAGTCCCCTCATCACATGCCTTTTCCCCATAACTTTCATGATTAGTTTTTATAGCAAAGAGACTCTAGAAAACTCTGACACAAAAGATCCTCCTCAAGACAATTTCCTAACAAAATCATACGCTTTTGATACTCTCCCAAGATGTGTCTAAAAAAAGCCCAACCGCGTTAGAATTTGGAGGGCATCTGAATATCTCGTGCCACTAGAAAGTCTTAAGTCAACCCCACATATAGAATGCACAAACTAACAAAGGAGATCACCACTCCTCCGCAAAATTCTTTGAATCTGTTTCGTTCTCAACACCTTATATATCTCATTAAGCTTCATATGTCCCATGCCACTAACCTTCTTGGGCATCGTGACAGTGTTCCAGTCTACCAAGGGAATGTCAAGTGCCTCCTACCTCGAATCAAACTAGAAGAACTATCTTATCAAAGCATCCATGTGATTATGAATCCCAACAACAATGACTCGCGTAAAGAAAAGAAAACATGAATGGCTCTAAGGACATATTGAAATTCAGACAAGTCGATCGCCTCTCAAGAGGCAAGAGGCCTTCCAGCTAGCTAACCCTCAATCAACGGATGCTAAACAGACTGACATAGTTTGGCATAAGTCAAGGGAAGGGACGAAGGCCCAAAAGGATACTGAGAGCCTAGTACACATGCAAATTGTCTAGATGCATCGTCGCATGAAGATGTTTGGGAGACCAAAGGGAACAAAGTTCGATTTATTTTGTTGATTTTAAGGCCTGGGATTTCACTAAAGAAATTCAGATCCAGTGACAACCATAGGATATATCGTGATATATCGACGATATATCGCTGATATATTGATATCGAGAGGCATAGGGTATCAATATTAGGGTACATATCCTTTTTACAGAGATATCGACGATATTTGACCGATATGTTGGCAATATTTCAGTATATCGACTCATATCGGTCAAAAATGATTGGATTCAGTACAAAACTTCCTAGATATCGACAGATATCGCCGATATATCATCGATATACATATATATATGTTGATGAATAATACTTTTGCAAGCTTGATTTCACTACTTATTTTGTTACTCCTAGTCTGGTAGGGTATGGTGCGACCATGGTTTCAGTGAACTCTTATTATTACACCCTAAAACATATAAGAAATTGTATGCGAATTCGAATACCCATATAAGAAAAAATTTGGGACGAAGGCATTGCCCCCTGCAACCCCCGCAAGGGGGGCCAACCTGGGCCCCCCTAGCCTCCCCAGGCTCGTTGATCGGTAGGGTATTGTGGCACAGGGGGATATTAGAATGTTCTTCATCTGGGTTTAGAATAACATACAGTTAGGATTCAGATCATATGATTCATATCAACAACTTGGATATCTTTAATGACGACTATAGTCAATCCCTTTTTGATAAATATTTTAGTGATAGTTATGGCCAACGATTTCCTTTTGACTGGGTAGAAATTTAGTAGAAAGGTTTATGGCATTGACATGTCCTTTTTTTTCATGATCTTATCTTTAGAATATCATCTTATATTACATTCTTATATATTTGTAAGTTATTTAGTGTTCAAAGAACTTCGACGAATTCCATTTCCAATATCTATAGGTCAACAATTAACATTACTAGCAATATGTTCGATATGACCGATATGTGCAATATAAGGATCATAGATGAACTATATGTGTTATGTATCTAAGTGTATATTTGTAAGTTATTTCTTGTTATAAAAACATGAATGTAATTCATTTCCAATATCTATAAGTCGGGAATCAACATGAACATCGATACGTTTGAAACGACCGGTATGTGCAATGTATGGGGTATAAATGCCCGATATGTGTGATATAAGTGTGTATTTGTAGATTATTTGTTGTTTTAATATCTCGGATGATCTTAATTTCTGATAAATGCTAAAAAAATACCATTTTTGAGTTATTTCCAACATTTCCACCGATATCGTCGATATATCGACAATATATCCCGATATATCCTTTTTCGGACGGACCAATACGATATCGATATCGATATGGCCTTCTATGGTGACAACTCTCCAAAAAAGATCGTATCATATGCACACTGAAGGATGGGGATAAAGATGTCACATATGTCGTATCTCAAGTAGATGCCACTGCATGTGGTGTACTTGGACATCATTGCACGGAATCCGCCACAATAACAAACATCAAAAAGGTGCAAGGAACACCCATATCTATCCCCATCTATGGCCAAAACAAACCACCTTATGATTGATTGTTCAACATAACAGAAGATGATACCATCTTGAAGCACTTCTTCATCCATGCCATCCATACATCAAGAGGACCTCTTTTATGCAAAATGTCATACGAACCGCAAATCGATATCATCATAAGTCATAAAGAAAACGACTTTCCATATCATACCTCACACACTTTGTCCCATTCTGACCGTGGTAATTATTGTAGCCTTGACCATGTTGTCATGGTTGAAAAAAATGACCATGTTATCAACTATAAGTCGACAAGTAGTGGGTGTCGTCCACTTAGAAGAATGATATTAGCTAGGACTTTTCGAAACCAATTTGCAAGGACCTTAACTGCAATTAGATGCATAACATTAGATAAAGTAATAGGCCTGCAATCCATGTGTGTAGCCACATCCTTCTTTGGGAGTAGGAAAACGATAGCCTTATTCAATCTTTTAATGGAGAAAAATAGAGAATGCAATGGAATAAACTAATAAATAAAAAAACCCTCGCTATATAAGTCAATAACGTCAACACTCTCTCAAGTTGGAGTATATCTATCGATCATGCCCAACTTGGGAGTCAACAATAATATGTATTTCTTTAAAAGTGCCTTGGTGAATATATCCACAAGTTGGATTTCTGTGGAGATGAGCGCCATAATAATCTTTCCTCCCCATAATGCAACTCGAATAAAGGGACAATACGAATAAAGGGACAATACACTTCAATATGCATGGTCCGTTCATGGAAGATGGGATTAGTAGCAATATACGCTGCAAACTTGTTGTCACAGTAGAAAGGAACAAGAGTGATAGAAGGGAGTCCAAGTTCCTGTCGAAAAGATATGAGTCAGGTAATCTCACATGTGGCTTTAGTCATTGCCCTATATTCTACTTATGTGCTTGATCCTGAAACAACAGTTTGTTTCTTGCTTCACCATATAACGAGGTTTCCGCCAACAAACATGGCATAGCCGGCAGTGAAGAGTTTATCCTCAAAAGAACTAGCATAATCAGCGTCTGCATAGGCCGTGATATCGATGTTACTATTATCCCCATAGAAGAGGCCTTTTCATGGATAATCCTTCAAGTATCAAATGATCAAAAGAATATTATACCGCATTGCACCACATTCCTCACCAAAATCGTCAAAGCATCTACCACGAGCACGAAAAGTATCGAGGTGAGAGCGCATCCTAGCTTGACCCCCCGTTGCGGCTAGAAAAAACCTCCTCCCGGCTTCTCATTGGTGAAACACCTCTACATCCAAGAGATCAACAAATCAAGGAAACCCCTCTTCACCAACATCGCCCAAAGGAAACGCCAGTCCATGCAGTCATGTGCCATCAAAAAGTCAATCTTCCACGAGAATCACTGCACCCCTTTGTGTATCTAGTCTGCCCTAATTTCCGTCCCATCATAATGTTGTCCATCATCAGTCTGACATGGATAAGCACTATTTAAACCTCAGTTATAATCCCATCGAGCACCCTTCGCAGTATGCTTGCCATGATCTTAGCCACTATAAGATAGATGCATTGGACAAAGCAACATGTCTGAAGTCCTCAACTCTCTCCGCTACGTCCTTCTTCAAGAGAAGGAAAATGAGTGCTCGATTACGCCTCTCAAAACCATGGCTACTCACAAATTCCTTCATCATGTCCATTACATCTAAGTTCACCACATGCCAAAGCTCCTTAAAAAAGAAGACCAAAAAGCCATGTGACATGTCTACATCCATGTCCCAAATCGCAGCCTAGACCCATGCATGCATGAAATCCTTCATCAGCCCCCGTGCCTATTCGTCTGAAATCCTCGATGCCCCCCTCCCACTCCATCTATATGCACTATAAGCTCCACATCTACCAACTCTGCGAAAATTTTTCTCCACATCCACTCCACCTCCCCATCCCATTCCACCCGATCATCTCACATCATAACAAACTAAATGAAGTTTTGTCTCCTCCACCCACTAGCCACTGAGTGAAAAATTTTGGTGTTCGCATCCCCTTCACTAACCCATTTATGCCTCGAGCACTGCTTCCATTCGACTTCCTGCTTTCTATCCTCCTCAAACACTATCATCTGTACGCAACCCACTCTTCCAGCTTCTAGCTTCATCAGCCCCCTTGCCTATTCGTCTGAAATCCTCGATGCCCCCCTCCCACTCCATCTATATGCACTATAAGCTCCACATCTACCAACTCCACGAAATTTTTTCTCCACATCCACTCTACCTCCCCATCCCATTCTACCCGATCATCTCGCATCATAACAAACTAAATGAAGTTCTGTCTCCTCCACCCACAAGCCACTGAGTGAAAAATTTTGGTGTCTGCATCCCCTTCACTAACCCATTTATGCCTCGAGCACTGCTTCCATTCGACTTCTTGCTTTCTATCCTCCTCAAACACTATCATCTGTACGCAACCCACTCTTCCAGCTTCGATGCCTCCAGGTTGCATGAATCCTCCTCTCGATCTAGTATGACCAGCCCCTCCTAAGCCTCTTTATGATGCGCCTCTCGCTCGATACGAACCATCTTCTTATATGTGCAAAGTGTTAGTTCATGCTTAAGTGGGGAGATTGTTAGTACATGAACATGCATATTTTGATGATAACAAAACATGTGTGTAAAGCTCGTAGCTAGGTCAAGAACAGGAAAGCTACTGGACCAAGAACGAGCTCAAGCTTAATTGAAGAAGAAGCTAAGAAACTCAAAGCAGTTCAAAGCTAAGGAACTATAGCTCAAGCTCAAGGAACGTTTCTCAAGCTTAAGAAGACGAAGTCTTTTCTTTTATTGAGTCTTGCATTCTGTAATTGATTCTTAGAATGTAAAAGACCTCAAGGATCTTGCATCTTGCATTTCAAGATCTTTAACTTTGACTTTGACTTTCAGGTCAAAGAGTCAAGTTGATGGATCAACCATTCATTTATGATCGATCAATTTTGATCATTGATCGATCAACTTTTGATTTTGATCGATCATCTCAATCTACATGATCGATATTTTGTTTCTGATCAGTCATCTAAATATCCTAATCGATCATATTCCATTTCAAGAAGATTCTTGAAGGCGATTTCATTCTCAATTTGTTTACAACGGCTACTTTTCAAAACCCAACATCTATGGGGACTCTGGACCTGTGAATAGGATCACATACCTCATTCTACAACACACAACAAGAGCAACAAGTTTATACTATCCAATCCAGGACATATTGTCTAATCCACCTGAACCAATTCTTACAAGCACACTCCTTACTCTCGATCCATGTCATACTATCTGCTACATCCATCCACGAGAAAACCAACACAAAGCATCAATCGAAGGGCCTCTAGCTTGTGGAACATTTTGACTGTGATGGTACCCTCCCAATGAAAAGAGGACCAAAAGGCACTTATCTTCTATTTGAAATTGCCTTCAAATAACCAATACTTCTCAAAGCGAAGGAAAGAATGTGAGACCACCCCATCCATCCTCCCCTCGGATCAGACCAAGGTATATGATTCGATCTCGAATGCGGTAAGGAATTTACCTGGGCCAAGTGAAAGGTAGGCATCAAAGATCTCGTACAAAGAAACCAATCCGGTCTCGACTTGAATCCAAAATCCAGCCACGTGAAACGACAGCCAGCTGCATAAAGCCCCTCCAATTGTAGATCATGCATTACCTCCACAAATATGATGAACTCTGATTTTGGCCCCCACACATCTTTGGACAATCAGTCGCGGATAGGGTGACATTAAAATCATTCCCTACCATCCATGGAACAGAACGCCTCTCTCAATTCCTCCATCATCCTCGATTTATGACCCAAATCAATAGGGTCATATACACATGAGATAGTTATCACTGACTCGTCATGTCTATCCCTCGAAAGGACAGATAACACAAAAGTCCCTACAGCTCTGACATCCAATCAAAATGGTTGCCGCTCCAACCAACCAAAAACTAACTGATCTTCGTCTCCCAAATGAGAACCACATCACCCTGCCACAATGCCACCCAATGAGGATTCTCCCAACAAACCCTCGATTCTCAGGGTCTCCAAGGCCCCGCACATTCCCGTTAATAACCTTCAGAGGGGAGTTGTGGAAACCCTTGTGGCGGATTGTACCACGCCCGCATAGTTGGATATCGACAGGACAAAACAATACTGCTCCAAGGAATCAAGGATGTCAGCATGACTACAAGATGTCAACCCCAATCCTCTCGTCGCAAAATGGTTCCAACAATAACCTCGCAACCCTTCTCAACTTGTGGCCATCGCATGCTTGCTCCTCTGAGGTTTGCACCTCTTATATGAGGACTTGTTGCCCTCGGCAGTGGCTCCACAAATTGTAGGCAGGGTAAGCCATATCGCGATATATCGATGATATATCGGTACCGACAGATGATCGATATATCGTCGATATGGCCGATATTTGCTCTTCCAAGGAAATTACCTTCACAAAATCGAGCCGATTTGGCAATATATCATCGATACTTGACACGATACCGATACCAATCTTACCTACCTTAGATGCAGGGAAGAGTCGTTTAAACCCCCCATACCAACCCAAAGTGCCTCAAGCATATATATATATATATAAGCTCTGTGAAACGATGATCTGACAACTCAAAACGAAATTGTGGCATCCAACTCTCGCCCTCGGCAATCTCTAACAGAACACTCCGCCTAGCAGCCACAACAAACAGGCATGTAAGACAATCCTGCAAAATGCCATGCCACATCCAGTCATCACCCCAGAAACAGAATCCGCATCCATCACCTAAGACAGGCATCATGAGCGGAAACACAATCAGAAGCACCAAACAAATCCCCTTCCAGAAATTGGAAAGCAAACGCACATCTGATCCTAGTGACAATGGATCTGCAGAGAACCCATAAATAGAATGCAACATCCTGCACAGCAAATCTGAACCTCCACCCCAAATATGTGCCACCCAGTTTGCCAAAAGTGTGTAATTCATAGTCTCCAAGCTTCGAATCCTCAACCCACCATTACTTTGCAAGCAACAGCATGCTCCATCCTACCAAAAGCATGACCCTTGCCTCACATGAAGATGCACAAAAGAAGCGCCTCATGATGGTCTCCAATCTTCCCTTTAACCCGATGGGCAACAGATGCGAAGACGTGAAGAAAATCAGGACAACCAATAAAACTGCCTTTAATAGAACAAGATGTCCACCTCTCCAGCACTCCAGTTTGATAGATTCTTTTTTTTGAAAGCCTAAAGGTAGGGGGAAACACTCGATGGTGTCCGCCCCAAAACAGTTTGATAGATTCTTTTCCATCTTCTCAATAACAAAAAGCCACTCGATCTGACGAAACATGCCGCTAAACAAGGGCAATCCAACATAAGTGATTGTGAGGGCTCCCGTCGTGTCCGTAGGGCATTCTCACAAGTTGCAGCATCCACCTCGGCATCCCAAATGGGATAAAAGCATAATTGGCATGATCAATCCTTAGCCCTGAGACCATGCCAAAAAGCTCAAGCACAATGGCCAACCCTTCAACAGGCGCAGTCTCACGCTCTGCAAAGAAAATCTACGTGTGTATATTGTAGAGACATATATCATTATGTCTATAGACATTTATCTAAAAACGATTATAGGAGTACACCTAGTATATTGCATTTTGGAATAATTTACAAATGTAGAAAGATAAATATTATTAATATTTACGTTATTTGATTATTTGGTATCCAAGTTATTATTTGCTCCATTAGTTAATGTAATTTTGATTTACCATGCCATAAATTTCACTTTTGCAAATTATTTCTTCTGATCATAAGGATGTGAGGCATTTATTATCCATATCTGCCTATTAAATATTCATAATTGAATCATGATTAAAATCGTTTCCAACTCCGTATCGAAAATTAAGGATAATGTTAGTGATTTTCAATTTCCACAAGATATTCATTTCCTTATCTGTTTTCATATTAGAAAATGGACAAGGATATGGCAACACATATATATATATATGTACATTTGTCCATTTACATATTGCAGCTTGATTGTTATATGGGGGTCAAATGAGGGTTGTTGTTGGCAGCACGGTGGAGTTGGCTGGTGGACGGTGAAAGGTGATGATTAGAGTTGGTGAGAAAGTTGGTCAAAAGAATGGGCCTAATGGTGATGGCAGGGGAAAAAGAAGTTAGGAAATGGAATGTAAATTGCTGGCAATGACTTAATGGAGATGATGACCTGAGGTGGAGATGAGTGGATGTGGATGGTGGATGAGTCATGAGTGTAAGAGTCTTTCATAACATGAGATTAACTTGAGGAACTGACTTCTGCACATTAAATGGAATGTAGGTGGGCTTGGAGGTAAGAATCGCCATATCATGGGACTTAATGAGTGCTTGCTCTCTTACTAATTGGCACAGTCTCGATTTTAAAGAGGAATATGTGGGGTGGGGAGGGAAGAAACAAAACCAAATAGAGAATAAAGATGAGTGGGAAAGTGAGAGGGTAAGAGGAAGAATGGGAAAATAAGCTAGTGGCATGGAATCTTGGGTGAGAATACATAAAGATGGCACAGATTGAGTTCCGTGAGAGAGAAGGAGGTTAAGAATGGGGTTTGGAAGATAGAGGAGGAGAAAGAAAATAAAGAGAAAAGAGGAATACCACTAGATATAACAAACCTCTACTTCATTCGATATGCTTTACGAAAAAAATATAGAACATTCTATCTTTCAAACATCAAGATTAACTCTTTTTTAAAAAAACAACTTTTACATTTGTTATCACGCGATGGAGGATGCATATATGTGAACCAATGCATCCCTTGATAAAATTTCACATAAAATGCAACTAAAATAAGTAAATTACTACAAAAATAATCAATTGGGTTGCGTCACACAAAATACATGCCTTGTATATACAACCCCATATAAAGATCCGATGCCATTTAATAGGCACGCCTCTTCGCAAAAGAGACAAACCTTTACCTAAGAGACTCTTCCAAATTACACATCCTTTGGATTTACATACATAAATAAAAAAATAAAAAATGACAAATTAACTAATGAAAGTCAAACTATGTCAGCTTTCCATGTCTCTAAAAACTCATCCCCAAGTGAGTTGTCTTGACTACAAGGGTCACTCCGTAAATATCAAAAGTAGCTGGTTGTATTTGTAACTTGTTGGAGGAACTTCCTTTAAATTTCAATATTATTCTGAGCTTCTTCAAGAAGAAGACATTCAAGAGTATTGCTGCAAATTTTATTTCCATTTTTCTCATGTAAAAATCTAAGAACTTCAAAAAAAGACATTGAAGAATATTTCTGAGCTTCTTTATAAGAACTTCAAAACGAAATCCACCAAAGTTATTCAATGATGCAGCAAAGGAGACTGGAGGACTAGTCGAGATGGAGGTAAAGCACTAGGAGGTGTGACCAGTAGCTTGGGTGGAAGCTTTGATGGTAGTCGGAGCTTCATGGACCCTTAATATGGGGTGATGTGGTTGGAATCTGCTAGTAAGGTTGGAGTTGTTGGCAATGATCCAAGGTTAGACGACTTGAAGAAGTGGAGATAGGATTTTAAGCAAATAAAGGTTGATTGTGAATTGGTGCTAATTAAAAAGATGGGGCATGGGAGTGGGAGTGGTGATGGTCGTGGTCGAATGGTGATAGTTGGTGGATAAGATTTTCATAATATAATATGAGTTCTAAGAATTGATCTTCATTAAATGAATTGAAGATTTGTTGGGGAAGTAGAGGATTAACATATCATGGGAATGACATGAAAATCTAGCTCCAATACCAAATGGAACAACATGGAATTTTAAAGGAAAAATATCGGATGTGAGAAACGGAAGAAAAGTGATGAAGAGGTAGAGCATCACAAGCTACATGAGCAGAACAATGAAAGGAGGGTGTAAAGGTTTAACGAGGTTTTAGGAGATTAGAGGTGAGAAAAAAGAAAATAAGGTAAGGAGGAGGAGCGTGTCAAGCTATGTGAGGAAGAAGAAGGAAGGAGGGAAGTAATGGAGTAGGGGGTTTAAGAAAAGAAAGAAGTTAAATGGGAGGAAAGATATTCAAATTTAGAGATAACCAAAATTCATATCATTTGTCCATGCTCCTTTATATACACATGATGGTGGCTTTGTATAGATATCCAATACCATTTAAAAGATATGCTTCTTCATGAAAGTCACGGCATTTCCTAAAAGACACTTCTAAAGACTTGTCCTTTGGATTTACATGCATAAATAAATAAATATGGACAAAATGGCAAATAAACTGATGAACATCAATATGCATCAAAGAGGCTTCCCATGGGAGGAGTGAAGACCCATCTTTTCTTCATGATTGCAGATGCATTTGGAAGGTCGGAGTCCCCAATAAGATCATTAGATCAAGATCCTTGTTTGGCTCATGAGTAGTGAGCATTGAGTAACTGTATTAGACTATGTTGTTTACACTTGACGGTGTGACTGAATTAGACTATCATTGGTTCAATTGGGTTACAAAGGAAGATGTTGTTTTCAATTACCAACTTTACGCGAACAATGTGGTCAGCTTTATTTTAACTACTAGAGCAGCTATAGAAGGGGAGATGTAACATCGTGTAGCCTGGTTGTTTTGACCTTTTAATGGATTACACGTGTAACACCCTAACCCCAAACATAGTACCACATGGATAACTCACAAAGTTTGGGTGTGGTATATAAGTGGTGGGGATTACTACTTGACAACCCGGCTTAAGCATTTTGGGGGTGGTTAATCGGGTCCGTATGGGCCCGATCCCAAGAGGTTGTTAGGGCCAGTAATGCTCCGTTAACGGACCGGGGACCTAAGCCCGGGACGTTACAAATGGTATCAGAGCCGAACGCCCTCTGACAGTGGAAAGGGCTACCCGAGAGGTGGAGCCGCCCCTACAAAGAGGTTGGAGGAAATGGCTACCCGGAGCGTGCAGCCGCCACTGTCACTGGGAATAAGTGATGGGCCATGTCGCAACGAGGACGTTGCGAATATAAGTGGGGGAGGTTGTAACACCCTAACCCCAAACATAGTACCACATGGATAACTCACAAAGTTTGGGTGTGGTATATAAGTGGTGGGGATTACTACTTGACAACCCGGCTTAAGCATTTTGGGGGTGGTTAATCGGGTCCGTATGGGCCCGATCCCAAGAGGTTGTTAGGGCCAGTAGTGCTCCGTTAACGGACCGGGGACCTAAGCCCGGGACGTTACAACACGACCTTAAACTTTGAACGCTATTTATTAGCTTTGAAAGAAATCTTGACCTCGGATATTCCCCAACAACACACACCTGTTGGCAATTGCTGACATGTTTAAAGTAGCCGCCATTTGTTTTGCTTTTGATCTCAAATTGGTAACTGCTTCTAGCTTCTTATTAAATTCTTTATCTGACCTGCAAACAAAAAAACACCAAATAAAGAGCTGAAATGTTGAAAAGCTACAGCAAATTCTCTTTCAACTTTTCTCCATAGGAATAAAGAAGTGCTAGTAAACTCAAGTGACAACCAAACCAATGTGAGAGCTTGACAGTGGATAATACTTCTCCTCCCAATAATAATGTCTATAACAAGAATGGAGACCACAACTAGGAATAAGCACAGACCAAAGTTAACAAACATGTGGTGCTGCCACAGGCTAACCAAACAAT
This sequence comes from Ottelia alismoides, assembly GCA_037367405.1. NCBI lineage: Eukaryota > Viridiplantae > Streptophyta > Magnoliopsida > Alismatales > Hydrocharitaceae > Ottelia > Ottelia alismoides. The sequence goes on from JAZKJV010011098.1 coordinate 476,660, forward strand.
TATATTTATGTTAATGAACTAGAGGAGAATTTAAGCTGCTTAATAATACAGCATTTACTATGGTGTAAGAGAGCATGAATATAAGATGCACTTTTGTAGCTTTTAAAAAAAAGGATGGACTGACTTAGGTTGCTTGGGAAACTTGGACAGATTGCCCTCCAAGCTGTCAAGTCTTGTTGATAGAATCGTTATCATCCTGCGAATGGAGGAATTAAAACGTTGAGTCTCAGGACCAGATGCTGGAAATGAACCCCTCTCAGAAATCATGGCTGTGATTTTATCCGCCAGCTTTGAAGCCTCGTTTAACTCCCCCGTCCATGCCTCTAGAGAAGATGCCATTGCTGCACAGACATCAGAAATCAAGAAACTGGTGGTAGAGAGAGAGAGAGAGGTGACAGGGAATTGGCTGCGAGACGCCGGACGTATCTATTCTCCTCACCCCGAAACCCTAAATGCCACGAGCAACGTCTCCTCTTGCTGCTGGGAACGACCGGGGAAGAGGGTCGGGAGAGGAAGCTGAGAAAATAACTTTCCTAAAATTGCTTGGCAGTCCGTGAATTGGCATATTAGCGAGTCATCCCACCTTCAAAAATTTTAATTTAGTAAGAGCTAGCAAAATATTCACTTAGATTCCATTGGTTAAATATTCATCACGAATCAACTCGAAAATGTTATCACAAGTTTAAATTTGTTATATAAATGAATTGAACCTGATTGATTAAGATTCGATTCATTAGAAGTCGATTAAATTTAACATATAAGTATGTAAAAAGTGTATGCATGAATATAAGCATACATGTGTTGATGGAGCTTATATGGACTTGGTTAATAATCGTTAGTTATTTAAGAAACTTGTGTCAAGGTTGAATGAATGAAATCATTCATACAAACCGTAGTTGAAACTTTGATGGAAGAGGAAAAAAATTATATTGCATGCATTCTTGAAAGTTTCATTCTCAAACAAGCCTTATCCGATGCAGCGTAAAAGTAGATAAATGTTGTTTAATCTAAATTTAATGAATAATACAAAATTACATGTAAAGCGTCAATATAATATAGGAGCATAGTTTATAGAATAAATGATGAAATATGTAATAATAAATATATGTGGGCCAAACTAGATGACATGAAATAACTCCTAATATCGAAGTTTAAGTTACATTGACTGTTATTGACCAGCTGTCAGTGGGCTAACAACTCTACTGGTAGAATGATTATTTAACCTTCTATATAATATTAAGTTGTAACAATTTTCTTCAATCTCAACCAAATAATTTTGACTATGTAAGCATCATAGATATATGAGACCAGGTTGTACTCACTCATGCTTCTCATGTTTTTGAGAAAATTACTGTATATTTTGGTTCGATAAAATCAATTTATTGTCTAGTGCAATATATAAATCAAGGTATGTGTTTTGTAATGGGGATAGTCAATAAATTGTATTTCTTGATATAAAATGATAGCAATGCAACATTTCCCTGAAATTATCAAGTAATGTGTTTACTTGAACCATATTAATACCTTTAGGAAGTGCAGCTTCCGAAAAATGTCTCGTTTCAATATGGGTTCATAAATCAAATTTTAGGGCATGTTTAGTTGCCAGGTTACCCTGAGGTAACCGGCATACCCTATGCTCTATCCCTGCATTCATGGGTTGGAATTAGTTGTATGGACCGTATAATTTCTTTGTTATAATATTTTTTAACCGCATTCAAATAAGAATTAAGATAAAAACATATTATAATCATTAAAAAGGTAATATAATATATAATCGATGTCTTATCAAATTATATTTATCATTAAAATCCTCTCCAGCCCTCCCACCCATCCAAACAACTACTATTCACACAAGGATACCCCAACCCAACTTACCCAAATACCAAACATACCCTAGTGTTCGACGCTCATTCTTTATGAAATTTTCACTAGGATCGATGATGCTATAACTAAATGCAATGATGGTTCCTTCTATTGTAGTGTTAATGGAAAATTCATGATTATAGACATAATTTGCACTAACTTGAAATCCTTTTACGGTAGAATGCGATGCAATCTTCTCAAAAAATGACTTAAAACCAAGCTATCCATGCTAACGAATCAACAAATTCTAGAGACTAAGTAACATGCTATCATTCATGAAACTTCGTTGAAAAAAGGATATTTACACCCATAACTCTGAGTAATTTCGTAATTACCCTAGGAATCCTCGATAATCACGAATTACACTCAAGACCCTGAATAACCATTCCATTTTACACCCATAACCTTCTGTTAGTTCAGGTCATTAAGTCAACCAGATGGCTGAGTTAATCTAACCAATCTCTGATCTAACAGTTGAGATTAATCAAAAAAAAGGAAAAAGAAAGGAAGGAGAGGAGGAGGTGGGCTTGACTGCTAGAATAGGTGTGGCACAGCCGCCTCGCCTCCACCACCGCGTAACGACAACCGTCACTGCTTCACCTCATGTTCCAAAGCTAACGACCTTCATCGTACCAGAGTACAATATGGGGAAGAAAATGGATCGAGAAGAGAAGAAGCGATCATCATGCCTCCGACCTACTTGTCGGTTGTGAGGGGGCAGGAGAGGCTTCGACTTAGGGCTTGAGGCGGAGATGCGCGGGTGGGGAGGGTTGGGGCTCTGACCTAGAGCTTGCAAGCTGAGGCGTGCGTAGGGAGGGGGCTCCGACCTGGGGCTTGTAGGGCAAAGGCACGCGGGCGGGCGAGGGGGGAGGGGTTCCAACCTAGAGCTTGGAAGGCACGCGTGCGGGGGGGAGGGCTGGAGCGTGCATGCGGGGGAGCAGGGACTGGAGGCATGGGGCAGAGGGGGGCAGCTTGCTGGGGGCGAGCGGGAGGGCCTGAGGCTTGCTAGGGGGAGGGGACATCATTTAGTTTGATCTACATAATGGCATCATGTTATAAATATGATGTATTTTGAAGGGCAAAATGGTCAACATATAAATTTTTCTGACAGACTTAATGGAGAATTAAGATGGAACTTGACACAGTGTTATGCCATGTAAAAGGTTAAGCATTATTTGGGGTCTTGGGTGTAATTCATGATTATCGAGGGTTCGTGGGGTAATTACAAAATTACTAAGGATTATGGGTGTAAATATCCCTTGAAAAAAATATGGGAAATCCCCCCTCCACATCATGGATAGCACATCTCATATAAAGCAATCATTACACACCCATAAACTATAAAGATAACAATCAATGGAATATGCCCAATACCATGTCATATGTCTTCCCTAATGAGCATCACGGGTAAAACAATATCAACATTCATGATCCTCCTTTTCCCAACATTATATTATAATTTTTCGTACCATTTATTGTAATAACAAGATAGTCAAAATCAAAATTTTGTGATATTGTTCGTCTTAAGACCACTATTTAAACCCAAAATTTTCATATATATATATATATATATATATATATATATATATATATATATATATATTCGCTACCATGATCAACATCGTATCACGTAATCCATCTCAAAAATCTCTATGAAAAAATCAATTCCATATTCGATCAATCTTCTATCCTATAAGAGAAACCCGTGGAGACCTCTAGTATTTCTTTTCTTTTGAAATAAATGACTAATCTCTTCCTACTTTTTTCTTGATAAGTAAGATCGTGATACGATCGAATTTGAGAATGGTTTGGTTGTAAGATTTGAGGTGATCGATACTGCATATGTTATAAATCCTTTTTTGCATATTGTTTTGGTTCATTCCATCATCCCTCATTCTCTCAAGAGGTTTTATTTTGTAACTCATTCGTATCAATTTTTCATTGTTTATTCTTAGCATATTTCATTATTTTTTATTTTATTATGGTCAATCCCTTGATTATTTATCATAACCATTCATTCTTGAATCATTCATTTTCGCTTCTATCTCGGGTTTATTAAAGAGTACAAGGAGATAGTTCGATGTATGCATTATGGGTGTTCAAACTTCCCGTTTATAAAACACAAGGTAAGATGTGTATACTATGTTTTATAGTTATTGAAGCTTGTAAATTTAAATAAAATTTATTAGCTACACAAAAATATTCATATATGTATTTTTATATATTAAATATATATATATAATTAAGACAGAAAGTTAAAGATCTAAAAATTCATTTAATATGAACAACATTAAAACTTTTTGTAAAAACAATCATTTTTACATTGCATATATGCATCATTGAGTTTGCAAACATTTTTTAGTCTCAAATTGTTCACTATACTAAGCAATTATTTTTTTAAGTAAAGAATATTTTCGAGATGAAGATTAAAGTTCGAGATTAGACTCAAACTCGTGGTTTAAATATCTACTTATATTTGAGCTTTGTAGGTGGATTGTAATGCTCTTTCATATCGTCGTAGTCACATAATCTAGACAAACAAATGTTACGTATCGCTTTTCAATCAAACATATGTAGAAATAAATCATCCACAAAAATGCACACAAGTATTTAACATGGAAAACTTCACGCGTAAAACCACGACAAGAGTCTTCCCTCTTTGAGCTTTCAACATACCAGATCCTTAGTATTTGCAGTCAACCAAGATTTCTTCTGAAGGCAGCTTGTGAAGTCATATCCTTCCATCAAGATGATGGGAAGTTGAACTTGTGGTCCAAGTCGCCTCGGATACTCAGCAACTAACTCACGTATATTAGGTTAGCATTCAACTATATAAAAAACACAAGAAACAATCTGAAAAGAAAGGAAATAAATGCATTCGTTCTCAATAACAATATTTGAAATGTCTAGGTCCAAATGGGATACACATGTATGACTACAAAAAATACAATAAAACTCTCAAAAGTATAACGCTACAACATATCTAAAGGAAAAAAGAAAAGTTTGCTTAATAAAATAAACTACATGCATGTGTTTAGTGCAAGTAGATATGTGGAAGTCCAACATATCGTGGCCATTATCGTTGCAGTGGTTACTCAAACTATGTTTGTTAGGTCTAATTGAATGCACAATTATAAGCACTTTCCTGACAACAAGACTGCACTAAGAAGTAGTGTAAGATAAACAAGCGAAATGAGCATGCTCTCTCTAAGTACACATGCATGTACTTCAAACCATGCCCAACCATGCTAGTCTAAACCACATCGAGTTACTCGTATAAATGGCGTACGTATTAAGGGTGTTTATACTCTCCGATTATAAAATACCAATTAATATGTTACTGCAAAAATTATAAATTTAAATAAATTTCATTAGTTATACAAAAGTATTCTTCTAAATACTTTGTACATGCAATATATATAACTTGGGTAAAAATATCAAAATTTAAAAATTCATTAAATATATGAGCAACATCAAAACTTTTTTTGTAAAAGAATCATCTTTGTGTTTCATGTATGCATCATTGAGTTTGCAAACATTTTTTAGTCTCGATTTATTCGTTATACTAAGCAACTATTTTTCGAAGTAAAGAATATTTTTTTGAGATAAATTTTAAAGTTTATGATTAGATTCTAACTCGCGGTTTACTTCTATTTGAGCTTTGTAGGTTGATTGTAGTGCTCTTTTAGATTGTCGTAATCACACAATCCAAACAAACAGATGTTACGTATCACATTTCAATCACAAATATGTAGAGATAAATCATCCACAAAGTGCACACAAGTATTTAACATGGAAACCTTCATGGTTAAAATCATGACAAGAGTTTTACCTTCTCGAGCTTTCAGCCTAACCGATCCTTGGTATTTCTAGTCAACCAAGATTTCTTATGAAGGAAACCTATGAAGCCGTATCCCTCCATCAAGAGGACGAGACATTGAAGGTGTGGTCTAAGTCACCTCGAATACTCAGCAACTAACTCATACATTAGATTAACATTCAATTATATAACAACACGAGAAACAATCTAAAAAGAAATGAAAGAAATGCATTCATTCTCAATAACAGTATCTGAAATGTCTACGAGATACACACGTATGGCTACAAAAATATAGCAAAACTCTGAAAAGTGTGACACCACAATATCTCTACAGGAAAAAAAGAAAATTATGGTGAATAATGTAAACTAATCAAAAACTATATGCCCTTGTTTAGTGCAAGTATATACGTGGATTTCCAACATATTGTGGCCATTACCGCTACTCAACTACATATGTTAGGTCCAACTGAACGCACCATTATAAGCAATTTCCCAGCAACGAGACTGCACTAACGACTAGTGTAAGATAAGCAAGGGAAATGTGCATGCTCTTTCTAAGCGCACACACACATGTACTTCAAACCATGCCTAACCAGGCTAGTCTAAACCACGTCGAATTACTCCTATAAATGGTGTATGCATTAAGGGAGTTTAAACTCTCCGATTATAAAGCACCCTTACTGTGTTTTATAGTTATTGAAAAACTATAAATTTAAATAAATTTCCTTAGTTATACAACAAGTATTATTCTAAATACTTTGTATATGCAATATATTTATATATACATATAATTAATTAAGGTAAAAAGATCAAAATTTAAAAATTCATTTAAATACGAACAACACTAAATTTTTTTATAAAAACAATCATTTTCGCATTGCATTTTATGCATCATTGAGTTTGCAAAATTTTTTAGTCACGATTTGTTTATTGTGCTAAGCAACTATTTCCAATGTAAAGAATTTTCTTAGGTAAATCTTAAAGTTTGATATTATACTCTAACTCTTGGTTTAAATATATACTTCGGTAAATTATAATGCTCTTTTAGATCATCATAATCACACAATCCAAACAAACAAATGTTATGCATTGTATTTCAATCACAATTATGTAGAAATAAATCATCCACAAAGTGCACATAAGTATTTAATATGGAAACCTCACGGGTAAAACCATGAGAAGAGTCTTCCAACCTCGAGATTTCAACCTAACCGATCCTTGGAATTTTCAGTCAACCAAGATTTCTTATGAAGGCAGCATATGAATCCATGTCCTTCCATCAAGATGATGAGATGTTGAACCTGTGGTCCAAGTCACCTGGGATACTCATCAACTAACTCACGTAAATTCCATTAACATTCAAATATATAACAACATGAGAGACAATCTGAAAAGAAATGAAACAAATGCATTCGTTCTCAATAAATAGTATTTGTAATATCTAGGTCCAAAATGAGATACACATGTACGACTACAAAAATATAACATACTCTCAAAAGTATACCACCACAACATCTCTAAAGGAAAAACAAAAGCTATGCTTAACTAAATAAACTACTCAAAAACTACATGCCCTTGTTTAGTGCAAGGAGATACACGTAAGTCCAACGTATCATAACCATTACTGTTGCAGTGGCTGCTCAACTATGTATGTTAGGTCCAACATAGTAGAACCACTTCTTGGCGTCAGGAGACTCACTTGTGTGTAACGGATTCAAAGATTACATCGTCACCTAATTTAATTTGAAAAACTAATGGACCAGAATTGTTGTGGCCTTGTGTTATGTTGGTGAAGTAGGGATTTGCATTGTGAATTATATTGTGTGCGTTCAAGGACCTTCCACCGAGCGATTGGCTTTTCGAGCCTCCCATAGAAGCACAACCCAAACTATTTTCAAATCAGTCACTTCAAAGAAATGTATTGTTATAAAGACAAGTGAGGAAATTTGGTGCTTCCAAAGGAGTGGTATCATATCAGCTGTCAACTGGAAAGTTCATCCACCGATTCAAATATATGTGATTTAAGAGGATCCGACCATTTCAAACCAAGATGCACCCGACATTGTTCCCTCACGGTCTTTGAATGTTTTCAAAGGGGATCATAATTCCTAATTCCTTGGTATGCATAAAGGCATCGAGCCTTCTAGATCGACTACCAAAGATATATGTAACACCTCAACCTCAAACATAGTGCCATAACTAAAACTCATGAAGTGTGGGTGTGGTATATAAGTGGTGGGGATTACTACTTGACAACTTGGGCTTAAGCATTTTGGGTGGTTGTCAACGGGTCCATTTGGGTCCGAACCCAACAAGTTGTCAGGGTCAGTTTTCCTCGATAACGGACCGGGGACTTAAGCCTGGGACGTTACAAATGGTATCAGAGCGGGTTTCATCTGATAGTTGAAAGGGCTACCCGAAGGGAACTAAGTCGGGAACGTGCAGCCGTCACTGTCACTGGGAATAAGTGAATGGGCCATGTCGCAACGAGGACGTTGCGAATATAAGTGGGGGAGGTTGTAACACCCCAACCCCAAACATAGTACCATACCTAAAACTCACGAAGTGTGGGTGTGGTATATAAGTGGTGAGGATTACTACTTGACAACTTGGACTTAAGCATTTTGGGTGGTTGTCAACGGGTCCATTTGGGCCCGAACCCAATAAGTTGTCAGGGCCAGTTTTCCTCGATAACGGACCGGGGACTTAAGCCCGGGACGTTATAAATGGTATCAGAGCGGGTTTCCTCTGATAGTGGAAAAGGCTACCCGAAGGGAACTAAGCCGGGAGCGTGCAACCGTCACTGTCACTGTGAATAAGTGAATGAGCCATGTCGCAAGAGGACGTTGCGAATATAAAGGGGGGACGTTGTAACACCCCAACCCCAAACATAGTGCCATACCTAAAACTCACAAAGTGTGGGTGTGGTATATAAGTGGTGGGGATTACTACTTGACAACTTGGGCTTAAGCATTTTGGGTGGTTGTCAACGAGTCCATTTGGTCCCGAACCCAACAAGTTGTAAGGGCCAGTTTTCCTCGATAGCGGATTGGGGACTTAAGCCCGGGACGTTACAAATGGTATCGGAGCGGGTTTCCTCTGATAGTGGAAAGGGCTACCCGAAGGGAACTAAGCCGGGAGCGTGCAGCCGTCACTGTCACTGTGAATAAGTGAATGGGTCATGTCGCAACGAGGACGTTGCGAATATAAGTGGGAGAGGTTGCAACACCCCAACGCCAAACATAGTGTCATACTTAAAACTCACGAAGTGTGGGTGTGGTATATAAGTGGTGGGGATTACTACTTGACAACTTGGGCTTAAGCATTTTGGGTGGTTGTCAACGGGTCCATTTGAGCCCGAACCCAACAAGTTGTCAGGGCCAGTTTTCCTCGATAACGGACCGGGGACTTAAGCCTGGGACGTTACAATATGCCTTTATGGTTGTAATCTAACAAGAGCCATTTGTTTTTTGAGACAAATTGTTCAAATTGAAGAAGTTTGAGAAGCAAAACTATTACACGGAGAAGCCAAATTTCGAAGAACTTTATTGTGATCGGGCACATTTAAAAGACATGTATGTAATTTTCAGAATTTTCGTGGCATATATGACATCTACTGACGTTGTGATGTTATTTTTTCCTAGTAAATGTACAATTACTTTTGAAGTGTCCCAACATCCAAAGGAAGTAAGTCAAATAATTTAGACCAAAATTTAGAGTCGAATTAAGATCTCATACCTCCATCTATCAGTAAGTAATATACAAATTTGCTGATTTTTAGAATTCACCCCTTCCATGGTTGGCAGAATAAAACTATCTTGCTCTAAATTTTTTTATGGGTGGCTCACTTTTGGAACATTGATTTAGAGTTTATAGGTTAGTCCAGAAACCAATCGATATATTTTTTCCTGATTGTTTGAATCAATTATTTTTACAATCCCATGTTGTAAGGCCCTTTTGAACCGATACTCCTTTAGTTTTAGCCCTTGTCCATATTTATGAAAAAGAGTCTTTTAGAGGACAAAGGCCATTAGTAGGGTCTTTCCAAGTGAAGAAGAGGATCCCAACTTCAGTCTCTTTAATAGGATTGGGATCAAGATCCTAGAGACCTTTGAGAATTCACTCCATGCCGACATGTGCATGTATGCGAATTTGGAGGAGAGAGTGATTGGCCATCCTCCAAATGAGCGAGCACATATTTGAAATCCTAGGTTTGCGGTAATTTAGGATTTCTATAGCTTATTTCGAGAGCAATGCATTGTTAAAATTCACAAGGTCTAGAATATCACATCCATCGTTTAATTTGGGTCTTGTGATCTTTGCCTAAGCTACCTTTTCCTTGCTCGTTGAACAAAAACTTTCCCTCCAAATGAATCTCCATCTGATTTTGTCAAAATTTTCTAGGATATTGCAAGGGATCTTAAGATAACTAAGCATGTGCATGGCCAACAGAGTCGAAGAAGAGTTTAGAAGGCAAACTCTAGCTGGAAGATGGAGGAGCTTAGATTTCCAACCCTGCAGTTTTGAAGAAATTATTCTAGGAGGGATTCCAATCAATATTTGTTAATCTTTTGTAAGAGAGAGGAAATCCCAATTAAATGAAAGGTAGAAGTCCTTGGTTCCAACCTAGGATGGCCTTTGCATCATAAATCTCAAAGAGATTAACACCTAAAAATTCTGATTTTGTGGGATTGATTTCCAGTCCAGGTAGCTTAGAGAAGATCTGAAGAGTGCCCATTATGGTCTTAAGGTCCTTGTTTGCATATTCCAAGAAGATCATCAGATCATCGACAAACTGGATGTTTGTAATCATGGAGTCCATTTCTTTTTTGAATAAACCCTATATTTCCATCCATGCACGGATTTTGCTAGCACAACATCGAGAACCGAAAGTGAATGGATAAAGAGGAGGGATGACGAGGGGGTCACTTTGTCGAACCCCTTTGCTTGGGCGAATGTAACCTATCGAGGAGCCATTTAGTTTAAAAGACATCCTTATTGTTTCAAGTGTAGCTTTCATCTAATGAATAAATTTCCAGAGAATATTGGACAAGAAAAGTGCTTCAAGAATAAAAGGCCAACAGAGTTTGTCAAAAGCTTTCTTGAAGACAATTTTGAGAATAACTATTTTGATCTTTAAGGTTGACCAATGTTTTAAAAGGTAGATGCTACCATAAAAGCATCACTCGTTGATCGATTTTTTTATAAAAGGTACACTGTGACGGTGGCATGTTATCCTTCAAGATGGGGGTCCAGAGATTTTCTATAACCTTTGATATTATGTGCATAGGTATGTTTACAAGACTTATTTGGCTCAAAAAAAATATTTACAAGACTTATAGGGCGATAGTTTTATAATTCCTCTTGATCTTCTTTCTTGAAGATTAAGGATACCAAACTATTGTTCATGTGCATGAAGTCTTTAATCATGAAGAAAGGGTTACCCGTTTTGTTGAAGAGGCTCACGAAGTCAGATTTTAGATGGTGCAAAAACTTTCAGAAGAATCTATGACGATCCCATCCGGGCCTGGTGTTTGTTCCTCTTGCAGGACTTTATAGTTGTCTCGCTTTTACTGAGGGTAAAAGGGTAGTTGATGAATAGTCATTCATCTATCTTTATTCTTCCATTTCTTCTTTAAATCCCTAGCAAAATACCTGTAAATATAACTAATTGTGCAAATTAGCATCTATATTTAATCTATAATTAGTATGTAAATATTTGTTATTTTAACACCAAAACTAAAGAATAAATAGAAGAAAAGAAAAAAATAAAGGATGTATCAAAGATACTGATTGACTCTAAACCCCGAGACCAAGTCAATACTAACTAGGTCGATCATGAATAAAGTAGGGGGAGATAAGGGCCAAAATACTAAACAAAACCCTAATTCTATATTCTCTAAATAATTATTTTTAAACTATTTTATTCACCCTCATACACACCTTAAATAACAAAATAACAGTAAATAAAAATCATGTACAGTGGAATTGGTACACATAGATGAAAAAGTCGTAAAGAAAATTTCATTGATCGATATCTACTTCATATGAACTCAAATTGAAATAAACTCACTTCTGTTGTACATTAAATTAAATTATCTATCTAACAAAGATGGATGGTCTCATTAAAAATGGAGCTAAGATACAAAAGTTAACTTTTTGGGTACTATTGTACTAGGGCCACTGTACAAATAGCCAATTATTTTATTCTTTACATTTTTACACTTTTATATTTTTAAATAATTGTATATATTATATATAACGCATTAAAAATATAAACATAAATAAAAACATTTAGAAATACACTTAAGATAAATAATACCTTCAAACACATAATATACCATATATATAATCTAGATACATGTAATTATTTATACATACAAATAAAATTATAAAGTGTAATAAAATATGTAAATACATCTTAAATAATGTTATGAATGTATAAAATATGTAAATATTGTTAGACATGTGAGCTCCGGGCGAACCATTCTTACAATAAATGTTATTGTAATATATATGTTTATCAATAAAAGTTATTGATGTCTCACTCCCTTTCTAAAATTAAATGAATGAATGCACTATAAGGTAGGGTTGGGCATGGGCCGGGCTCGGGCCGGGTTCGCCTTGGCCCGGCCCAAGCCCATTTTAGAATATGGGCTAACGGGTCGGGCCTAGGCCCATTTTATTTTCAAAAATTAGGCCCAAGCCCAAACCCGGCCCAAATAAAATGGGTCGGGTTCGGGTCGGGCCGACCCAATTTAACACCTATGTATACGAATATCATGTCTTCCATTCTTCTTGCATTTGTATGGTTGTTTCTTATGCATGTGTGCATGTTTAAAACTATAAAGTATGCTAACTAATTTGTGATTTTAACATTAGTTGTATGTTGGAAATACAAATGTGGTAAAAATATGGCGACTTAAACCACCATTCAATTCACCATTACATATTCTATTGTAGATGCGGGCACTATGACCCAATACAAATTGGTTACTTACAGTTGTACATGCTGTAACACTTGAGGACACAGATTCCATTATTGCATATTAATGTAATAATCTTGTATATTAATGTAATAATATTCTCAATCCACTATTGGATATGATTATTAATGTATCTAAGCATTTATTCTACACTTGAATAAGGATAGTAAAGTTAGAACATGGTATTTGGAATGAACATGAATATAATTGATATAATTATACCGTACTGGATATAAATATACTTGCTTTAGAATGGATCGGGCTATCGGGCTAACGGGTTTGGGCCTTCTAAGGCCCAAACCCGGCCCGTTAATCAATATGGGCTCATTTTAGGGCCCACGGCCCGCCCATTAAATTTTGGGTTCGGGTTTGGGTCGGGTTATACGGGTCGGGTTTTGGGCCGGGTCGGGCCGGCCCAGCCCAATGCCCAACCCTACTATAAGGTCCCTCTGTACAATTAAGGTTATGTACCATGGCCATCTTGATGGTCATATAGCTGTTGATTCATTAAATGAATCATAGAGGTTGGTGTTTGGATGAATATCTAAGGAGTTAAATAGAGGACTCATCAAGCACCGTCAAATGATTATTAAGAGATGATCTCCAGCATGAGTAGGAGATGGCAATCCTTTCTCACATAGGCTGATATCTGACCGACCTCTTGATGCAGGTCTTCTGCATGAGAATAGTGATTCGGAGGTGTCAGATTAATTAAGTCAATGGGTTGACTTAACGAGATCGAGATAACCTAAGACCTATGTTGAATGTTGTCACAACATAAGCACACATCCTCTGACCGGAGACAGATGTATTACTATATGTCTAAGTATGTACATTTGGCAGATCAATATGTTGATGGCCTAACCAAGGTCTATACATCGGCGAGCTGGTGTGCATATAAGGGCGTATGAGTAATACGATCTCTCAAAGGGATCATACAGGTTCACTTATGAACTGGAAGACATGAGCTCGCTCATAAGGTATTGGCACCGATCAAATTCCATGCATGGTCGTCATGCTTTGGATGCATGACATGAAGTTGAAGGCATGATATATGCTTTGGGAAAGCATATGATCGATACCGACTCCCAATGACCAAGATTGAGAAACTTGGTGATCAAACCCTGAAGAAGACAGTGTAAAAATTGATCTTAATCTTCATGTTGATCATAGGTCTTCTAGTATACATGATGTACAGGTATTGGGAATACCGGAGGGTGATATGATCATAAACGATTGTATAACCATGACGCTTCCATTCCGAGGGAGTGATGAAACAGGTCTGGATTTTAGTGACTCCACTCAGTAGAGAAGCAACCTGATCTTGGTCCAAATGTTGGACATTGGTCTGAATGAGATTCAGATGCAATGAGAAGATTAGATTTGCGGTCTTGATTTAATCAAGCATATGTGGAAGGTTCGTAAGATCTGGATTTGAGATGAGATCTCAATATCCAAGTCACTATTGTCCTTATCTCCACGTATTTACGGAGAAAGCACATTATTCTTGAAGGAGTTCAGGAATAATTCCTATGATGAAATTTGTATCCAAGCAAGAAAGTCTTGATGATTAAATGGGATTTAATTATCAAGTATAATATGAATGAGATTTATATTGTGAGAATGATTACCTAAGATAATTAAATGGGATTTAATTATCAAGGATTGCAGAATATGGATAGTACTATCCATAATATCTGTATATTATAAATATGATTTATAATATATATCAGAGAGAGAGATTTCTAAATAACATTTGTTAATTATTAATGTAGATTGGATTCACATTAGTTAACTAATTGGAAATGTAATTTACAAATTAGTTTGGATTGTGAATATGATTCACATATTTTTCAATGGCATGATTGAAATATTCACAAATTAATTAGGAATTAATTTTGTGGATAATTTTGTAATAATGGTTATTGCAAAATTTATTAAGAAATAATAGGATAAAAATAAAAAGGAGATAAAACACCACCCATTGAGGTGGCGTCACCAATGAACCATTCAAAGGTGACACCCCCTTAATTTTAGGGGGTGATTTGTTCTCCCTTTTATTATCTTGTTATCTCTTAAATAATTGATTTATGTTGAATTAAATTATGTTGATGATAATACAATATATTTTTGATTTAATATAAATTAATGTTGTTGGTTTTTAGCCAACAACAATCATGACCATTGATTAATGCATGGATCAACCTAGCCGTTGGATCTATGTGTGCCATGGATTGAGATCCATTGGATCCCAAACTAATATATAAGGAGGGCAACCCTAGCCCTTTAAAGGTACATAATCAAGAGTTTTAGAAGCCTACTACTCTCTCTCTCTCTCTCATTCTCACGTACTCTCTCTCTCTCCATTTGAAGGTGGTCGTCCATCTTATATGTTGAGAGAGAGCTTCTTGTCTTCGCCTTCGACGACTCGAGGATCTCCTTCTTCTTTGGGGCTGCTTGCTCTAAAGGAAGACGACGGATTTCGTTGGATGAAATCAGGAGACTCGTAGCTTGGATCTTCATCGAGGATTGCGGGAGGAATGCGTCTCATCATCGCGCCCACAAGTGCCATCTTCGTAGATCAGACTTGAGACAGGAAGATCTCTTACTTTAAAGATCTCACGATCGCAACCACGCTTCAAGAGGTATTTCTAATACTTTGTGGTTTGATGAAACGATCCAAGAAATGTTCTTGTGATCATGTGGTTTCATCACTTGATTAAAAATTTTAATTTCCATCGCATCTAGCGACTAGTGCGACTAGTCGCCCCGATTGCATATGATGCGATCGTCACGCTTCCGTGATACGCTTGAAGATTCTCAATATCCTTCTAGTGGTATCAAAGCCTTAGATCGAATAAGGTCTTGGATATGATCCATAGACCTAGGACGACTTGGGTTTGAAAGGGTCGCGAAAGTTTTGTCGCATTTCAATTTTCGTACCTCTGTCTAATTGGAATTTTCTGGTACTGTTTAAATTGTTTAAACACGAAAATTTCAATTGGATTTTGTTTCTCATTAAATAAAGAAATCATAGGATCTGAGTTTATGTAATTTGAATTTCATTTGCTCAAGATATGACCTTTTGAATAAACATGTATTCACTGTTGCGGGAACATCAGATCTGAACGTGATTAATGAGTTAATTACTGTTTGGATGTGCCTCAAAATCATGAAATATCACTTGTATTCTGTAATAAATCAAATTAGTAATCTTAGAAAACTGATTTTGCGTAATTTGGATTTAAATTGATCAAGATAAGTTTATTTTAGTGATTGGGGGTCACTGCTGGAAATTGACATTTTTTTATCATGAACCATGCTATAGTCATTCAAATATGATGATGAAAATTAATAGTTAATTTTCTGAAATAATTAGTGATAAATATTTGTAAAATATTAAAGAGATAATTATTTCATTGAATGACATTTGCCTAAACCAAGATGGTATGATAGTTGATCTTGATCATTAATTGGTTAATATGAAATCATCAACAAATATTTTTCATGAAGAACCTTAGTTTATCCTACGATAGTTGTAAGACAAATCTTACATGAAAATCCTCTTGCTTGAATAGGATTGGGGATTTGTTTAGCAAATCTCCTTATAATATTATCAAAATTGTTTTGATGTATATTATACGGTATAATTTCGGTTGAAAAACCAATGAGCATCTCAAAGTACATGATGATTAATCTGGCATTATCCTTTCCTGAGGTGGATATGGTGCCTAGTCGGAGAGCATTGAGGTTGCGGGTTGCAACGTATGTGGTTCGTCCCACTCTCATTGGTACTGGCCATGACAACGCGTAGGGACTCGATAACGTCGGAGAAGTCAAAGTGTATTTTTTAATTGTTAAAATTCAAATAATATGTACTTTGAGATTATACCTACTATTCAAGTAATAATCAAGTTTGTTGATTGATGGTTGGATTTATGATTAATTTAATGTGATTAAATTAATTACATCCAATTAACACTCTATTATGAATATATGTGTATTTCCGTTTGGAAACATTAATTATGTGAATATGATTCATGATAATTGATTATTACAATTTGAATATGAGGTGGATGATCACATAAGTGACATACATGGTCTCCCATCAAGAAATAGGATTCCGTCGCCGGATATTGTATACAGGAGACGCCTGTCCGAAGTGACAGATCCTATATATGATTTATTTGGATCGGGTTCTTTGCTTCTCGAAAGAGTAAGGCCGTATACGTAGTAACCCTAATGTTGAGTCCTCATATTATTGGGGCGATATTGGATTGCGTATAGCGAGTATTAAGCATGTTGACGGTTGGTTCAATTAACAACGGGTCAACATCATCTTAGGGGTGGTGGGCCCGGGTGTTAAAGACCAAATTGGGAAATGCAAGTTGGACTTGCAAGGCGGAATGAGTTCCTACTTCTTTTTATCGGAGTCACAAGTTCTCATATTATTGGGATGTGACAAAGATAGGAAAGGAGATCCCAGATCTTGCTTGAGATATAGCGGTAAGTATATCTCTTACTTTGAAAAAAATAAGGGAATAATCTTTCAAAATTGATATAGCAAGACAAATTTGATTTAAAGTACCTTAATCAAATGTCTTAATAATGAATATATAGTTAATTATATATTCTAATATAGTGCATTCTTAATTTCAGAAAATGAAGTCCATGAACCCACTTAGCAGGCTCCTGGAGGTCAACCAGTTGATCGGACCAAATTATTTGGTTTGGATCCGAAATTTGGATGTTGTCCTTTCTGCGGAGCACATCTCGTATGTGCTATCCAAGAACAAGATTTCAGACCCCAAGACTGCGGAAGATAAATCATATAATGAGAAATATGATGAAGATCATAATCTGGGAAGGTGTTATATCCTTAAATCACTGTCCAATATGCTTCAGAAGCAACATGTGGAAATGAACCATTGCCAAGAGATTATGTTGAATATGAAGGAAATGTTCGGTGATATAAACCACACACAGTGTTACAACGTGATGAAAGAGCTTATTCACTACAAGATGCAGAAAGAGACCTCTGTCAGAGAATACGTACTCAAAGTGTTTGGGTACCTCTCTGAGTTGGAAACCCTGGGAGCCTACATGGATTCTGACATGCATGCTGATTTTATTATCTTGTCGCTCCCTAAGTCTTTCAACAACTTTGTCGTGTCTTATCACATGAGCAAAGGTTATTTCATTAACATTGGGCTGTTAACTGCATTGAAGTCTGCAGAAGACGTGATGAAGAAGGATGACCCCTCTGCTAGTGCAATGGTTGCACAAGTGAGAGGAAAGAGTGAGCGGAAGCAAGGTTTTCGGAAGGGCCCGTCCCAGAAGAGGAAGAAGAAGAATCAAGGAGTTGGTTCATCTTCTAGTACTTCCACACTGATGACATCAAAAAAGTTCGATGTCTGTCACTACTGCAAGAAGCCGGGGCACTGGCGGCGTAACTGCCCAGATTACCTGAAGTCTGCTGACAAAGGTAAAGCCCCAGCATGTATGAAATCTACTTTCATAATTGAAACTAGATTTCTCGTTGGACGAGAAGGAAGTTGGGTTATAGATTCTGGTGCTTCTGTTCATGTATGCAATTCGTTGCATTTGTTTCAGGAATCTAGGAATCTGGAGCAAGGGGAGATAGTCATCCAGATGGGATATGATGCAAGTGTTGCAGCAGTCACTATCGGGACATGCAGACTATCGTTATCTAGTGGTCGAGTCCTAGTACTTAAAGAGTGTCTTTATGTACCTGAAGTCAGGAGGAATTTGATATCTGTACATAAGCTTGTTAGACATGGATACTTCTTCCTGTTCTACAATAAGTTAATCATTAATCAATATGATAAATTTGTTGCGGAAGGTGTTCTGACTTCTGGTGGACTCTATGAATTGTGCATTGATGAATGTGTCATAAATGTCACTACTACTGATAATAAAAACCCTGAAAGATCCAGGGAGAATGAAAATCATTCGAATGTGATTTGGCATCAAAGGCTTGGTCATTTATCTGTTGATAGGATCAATAGATTGATAAAGGATGGACCTTTGGATTTTCTACAGGTTCAATCTTTACCTACCTGTGAACATTGCATTCGAGGTAAAATGACCAAGATGCCTTTCCGTAACAAGGTTACGAGATGCGAAGGTATTCTTGACCTAATACATACTGATGTATGTGGTCCCTTCAGTACCACGGTTAGAAATGGATATCGATATTATTTGACGTTTATTGATGACCATTCGCGATACGGGTTTATCTTCTTACTACGTCATAAATCTGAAACCTTTGAAAAAAGTTCAAAGAGTTTAAGGTTTTGGTTGAGAACCAAACCGATAGGAAGATCAAACAGATTCGATCTGACCGAGGTGGTGAGTACCTCTCAGATGAATTCAAGGAATATCTTAAAGAGAATGGAATTGTCTCCAATCTCACTCCCCCTAGAACTCCCCAACTTAATGGTGTTTCTGAAAGACGCAACGGGACCATCATGGACATGGTCCGTTCAATGATGATCAAAGCACGTTTACCTCTTAGTTTCTGGGGATATGCAATAGAGACTGCAATTTATATCCCGAACAAGATTCCTAGCAAGTTTGTACCCAGGACTCCTCACGAGCTCTGGTATAGTGCCAAGCCTAGTGTTAAACACTTGAGGGTTTGGGGATGTTTGGTCCATGCGAAGAACATGGATGCAAGTAAGCTAGAATCTCGCACTCGTGAGTGCTACTTCACTGGGTATGTTAAAGATGGTATTGGATGCCAACTTTATGACCCTGAGACCCAAAAGGTTTTTGTCTCTAGGGATGTGAAATTTCTATAGGATGATCTCACTAAAGGTCAAGATAGAAATGAAGTAGAGGAACTCATTGAATCCCCTGAGGATTCTGAGATTCCTGAACCAGAAACTGAAGAAATAAATAAAGATGAAACACCCATACCTCTTCAAAGGAGTTCGAGGGTGGTACCACCTTAAAGGTATGGATTCCATGTGTCAGGTGAGACTGACAATGATCCTTCTTCATTTGATGAAGCACTCGCAAATCATGACATGGATAGATGGATGCTAGCAATGAAGTCAGAAATTGACTCCATGCATAAGAATGGTGTATGGATCCTAGAGGATCCACCTAAAGAGGTAAAACCCATTGGGTGTAAATGGATCTTCAAGAGAAAGAGGGGACCTCATGGGAAAGTAGAGACTTTCAAAGCACGGCTAGTAGTCAAGGGCTACACATCGAGAGGGCATCGACTACGATGAGATGTTCTCTCCTATGGCTATGCTTAAGTCCATCAGGACACTGCTAGCTATAGCTGCATCTCTTGACTACGATATCTAGCAGATGGACGTCAAGACAGCTTTCCTCAATGGATACCTCGAGGAGGATGTCTATATGGAGCAGCCCTGGGGCTTCGTAGTTGAGGATGGAAAAGTATGCAAGTTAAAGAAATCCATCTATGGGCTCAAACAAGCTCTTCATAGCTGGAACATCAGATTTGATGAAACCATAAAGCGTTATGATTTTGTGCAGAATCCCGATTAACCTTGTGTTTACAAGAAGCTTAGTGGGAGCGCCATTGTGATCATCGTGCTTTACATAGATGATATCCTTATCATTGGGAATGATACATGAATGATGACCAGTGTGAAGATTTGGTTGTCCCATACCTTCGAGATGAAAGATCTTGGAGAAGCCTCTTACATCTTAGGCCTGAAGTTGTTTAGAAACCGAGAAAAGAGAATATTGGGATTATCACAACATGGATACATCAAGAAGATTCTTGAACGATTCCATATGGATAGTTCCAAGAAAGGATTCATCCCCTTAGGATATGGTATCCATCTGTCTAAAGGGATGGCTCCTCAAAGTGTTGAGGAAAGGAAGGCCATGGCTGGATGCCCCTATGCATCAGCTATAGGAAGCTTGATGTATGCCATGATGTGTACTAGGCCAGACATCTGTCATGCAGTGGGAGTGGTAAGTCATTACCAATCCTGCTATGGAGAGAAACACTGGAATGCAGTAAAGAACATATTCAAATATCTAAGACGGACGTAAGATTACGTCTTGGTCTATGGGGATGGTGATCTTCAAGTCTTGGGATACATAGATTCAGACTTTCAATCGGATATTGATGATCAAAAGTCGACATCAGGGTTTATATTCCTGTTGAACAGTGGTGTTGTGAGATGGAGAAGCAAGAAGCAGGATACTACGACGGATTCAACAACAAAAGTCGTATACATTGCCGCATCGGATGCTGCAAAGGAGGCAGTGTGGTTGCGCAAGTTCATCTTGGAGATTGGCGTAGTTTTATTTGATACTCCCATCCCGTTACTCTGCGATAACACGAGAGCCATTGCCCAAGCAAAGGAATCCAGATGGCATCAAAAGAGCAAGCACATGGAAAGGAAATACCACATCATTCGGAAGATTCAAAAGCGTGGTTATATCGTCATCACCAAGGTGGCCTCTATCGACAACGTTGCTGATCCTCTTACCAAACCTCTGACACAGAAGGTTTTTGACCAGCATGTAATGAGTATGGGTTTACGGATTGTACCTGAATGGTTCTGAGGGCTAGTGGGAGATTTAGACATGTGAGCCCCGGGCGAACCATTCTTACAATAAATGTTATTGTAATATATATGTTTATCAATAAAAGTTATTGATGTTTCACTCTCTTTCTGAAATTAAATGAATGAATGCACTATAAGGTCCCTCTGTACAATTAGGGTTATGTACCATGGCCATTTTGATGATCATATAGCTGTTGATTCAATAAATGAATCATAGAGGCTGGTGTTTGGATGAATATCTAAGGAGTTAGATAGAGGACTCATCAAGCACCGTCAAATGATTATTAAGAGATGATCTCCAACCTGAGTAGGAGATGGCAATCCTTTCTCACATAGGCCGATATCTGACCGACCTCTTGATGAAGGTCCTCTGCATGGGAATAGTGATTCGGAGGTGTTAGATTAGTTAAGTCAATGGGTTGACTTAACGAGACCGAGATAACCTAAGACCTATGTTGAATGTTGTCACAGCATAGGCACGCATCCTCTGACCGGAGACAGATGTATTACTATATGTCTGAGTATGTACATTTGGCAGACCAATAGGTTGATGGCCTAACCAAGGTCTATATACCGGCGAGCTGGTGTGCATATAAGGGCATATGAGTAATAAGATCCCTCAAAGGGATCATACATGTTCACTTATGAACCGGAAGACATGAGCTCACTCATGAGGTATTGGGACCGATCAAATTCCACGCATGGTCGTCGTGCTTTGGAAGCATGACAAGAATTTGAAGGTATGATATATGATTTGGGAAAGCATATGATCGACACCGACTCCCAATGACCAAGATTGAGAAACTTGGTGATCAAACCCGAAGAAGATAGTGTAAAAATTGATCTTAATCTTCAAAGTGATCATAGGTCTTCCAGTATACAGGATGTACATGTATTGGGAATACCTGAGGGTGATGTGATAATAAACAATTGTATAACCATGACGCTTCCATTCTGAGGGAGTGATGAAACAGGTCTGGATTTTAGTGACTCCTCTCAGTAGAGAAGCAATCTGATCTGGATCCAAATATTGGACATTGGTCTGAATGAGATTCAGATGCAATGAGAAGATTAGATTTGCGGTCTTGATTTAATCAAGCATCTGTGGGAGGTTTGTAAGATCTGGATTTGAGATGAGATCTCAATATCCAAGTCACTATACGTGGAACAATACAATCGCCCTGTCCTTATCTCCAAGTATTTACGGAGAAAGCACATTATTCTTGAAGGAGTTCAGGAATAATTCCTATGATGAAATTTGTATCCAAGCAAGAAGGTCTTGATGATTAAATGGGATTTAATTATCAAGTATAATATGAATGAGATTCATATTTTAAGAATGATTATCCAAGATAATTAAATGGGATTTAATTATCAAGGATTGCAGAATATGGATAATACTATCCATAATATCTGTATATTATAAATAGGATTTATAACATATATCAGAGAGAGAGAGAGAGACTTTGTAAATAACATTTGATAATTATTAATGTGGATTGGATTCACACTAGTTAATTAATTGGAAATGTAATTTACAAATTAGTTTGGATTGTGAATATGATTCACATATTTTTCAATGGCATGATTGAAATATTCACAAATTAATTGAGAATTAATTTTGTGGATAATTTTGTAATGATGGTTAATGCAAAATTTATTAAGAAATAATAGGATAAAAATAAAAAGGAGATAAAACACCACCCATTGAGGTGGCGTCACCAATGAACCATTCAAAGGTGACGCCCCCTTAATTTTAGGGGGTGATTTGTTATCTCCCTTTTATTATCTTGTTATCTCTTAAATAATTGATTTATGTTGAATTAAATTATGTTGATGATAATACAACATATTTTAAATTTAATGTAAATCAATGTTGTTGGTTTTTAGCCAACAACAATCATGACCATTGATTAATGCATGGATCAACCTAGCCGTTGGATCTATGTGTGCTATGGATTGAGATCCATTGGATCCCAAACTAATATATAAATAGGGGTGTCTATCGAGTTCAACGAGCCGAGTTGGCCTCAACTCGAACTCGAACTCGATAAGAAACCTATGGCTCGAACTCGGGCTCGATAAGGGTCGAGCCCTGGATCACCAACTCGAACTCGAACTCGTCGAGTTCGAGTTGACTCAGGAGCCTCTTACCGAGCCATGAGTTTCTGAGTTGGCTCACGAGCGTCAAAATGAGTTGACTCACAAGCCTCTTATCGAGTCATGAGTTTCTGAGCTGGCTCACAAGCCTCAAAATGAGCAGGCTCATAAACCTCTTAATGAGTCATTGTTCCATTTTATACATTAAATTATGCAAATAACATTTGTAATTTTGATTTTTTATACTCTTTTCTATAGATTTTTGGGCAAAAAATGTTAACCTCCATTTTATATCAAACTCAATGTGGAAGTTTCGGTATATATGTTTTTAATTTTTTATTAAGACGGAAAACGAGTTATCGAGTCGAGTTTCCGAGTTAAACAATGCTCAACTCGGACTCGACTCGATAAGCTAACGAGCCATAGAACCCAACTCAAGCTCGGGCTCGTTAAGGTTTCGAGTCTGGCTCGCGAGCCCTTAACGAGCCGAGCCCGAGTTAAGCTCATCGAGCTCGAGCTTTCCTGACAGCCCTATATAAGGAGGGTAGCCCTAGCCCTTTCAAGGTACATAATCAAGAGTTGTAGAAGCCTACTACTACTACTACACACACTCTCTCTCTCTCTCATTCTCGCCTACTCTCCCTCTCTCTCTCTCCATTTGAAGGTGGGCGTCCATCTTATGTGTTGAGAGAGAGCTTCTTGCCTTCACCTTCAATGACTCGAGGATATCCTTCTTCTTTGGGGCTGCTTGATAAAGGAAGACGACTGATTTCGTTG
This sequence comes from Ottelia alismoides, assembly GCA_037367405.1. Taxonomy (NCBI): domain Eukaryota; kingdom Viridiplantae; phylum Streptophyta; class Magnoliopsida; order Alismatales; family Hydrocharitaceae; genus Ottelia; species Ottelia alismoides. The sequence goes on from JAZKJV010011098.1 coordinate 500,788, forward strand.
GACGAAATCAGGGGACTCGTAGCTTGGATCTTCATCGAGGATTGCGGGAGGAACTCGTCTCATCATCACGGCCGCAAGTGCCATCTTCGTGGATCAGACTTGAGACAGGAGGATCTCTTACTTTAGAGATCTCACGATTGCAACCACGTTTCAAGAGGTATTTCTAATACTTTATGGTTTGATGAGACGATCCAAGAAATGTTCTTGTGATCTTGTGGTTTCATCACTTGATTAAAAATTTTAATTTCCACCACATCTAGCAACTAGTGCGACTAGTCGCTCCGATCGCATATGATGCGATCGTCACGCTTCCGTGATGCGCTTGAGGATTCTCAATATCCTTCAAATATAATATTAAAAAATGTTATAAAAATAAATAAAAATCATGATAAAATGATTTATAAAGTTATAAAGATTTTCATGTTTAAAGTCTTATTCAGTAATTTCATTTACTGATTTATATTTAATTTATACATAATTTTACTCCCATTTTGTCCTAACTTGGTCCTACATGGACAATCAAGACGCAGTTGGTGTTGACCCGCCTGGTCAACACCCCTTGCATGGTCTCATCGCCTCCCCTTCTCTTTTCACCCTGAGCCTTTCACCAACTCTAATGCTCACATCACCATCTACAATGCCCTGCTCTTAGCCATCACTAATTACCCTCCATCTTCACGCAATTTCTAGGTCAACTTCCTCCATCGCCATATCTATAAATAAAGACATTCTTCTTCTTTGCAAGTTTTGATCTGTATTGGCCCATGTAACCCCTTTAATCTTTCTAGAGCATGTGCCCTAGTGATAGAAGGAGTCACCACCTTGATCAGAGGTGTGGATAAGGCAGTCGACGCGAGGTCCCCTTCATTTGGAGCCTAACTCTAACAACGACATTTCCAGTTCACTCTCGACCTGTTGCATAGCTAGGTTAGTTTTTCATTATGTATTTCAAATTTTAGTGTAGGTTCACATTTTATTAAAGTAATTTTGTTTCATTTAGCATATTTAGCAAATTGAAATTCTTTGGAGCTTCAACTCTGGCATTGTCCCATTCTGAATCACCCACTGTATCGACCATCTGAGCACTCCACTACCTTCCCCATTCAGTTATCCATCAAAACCTATGCCCAGATCAACCTGATCGTGCACCCATCACCAAATCAGATCTCCATCATTCACCCTTCATCAGAGATCATCACATTCACCTAATTTCCTTACAAATCTGCTTCAAACTAGGTCAAGATCATAACTTTCATGCCCCTGATACCTTTTGTGCTAGAAGGAGTTGAAGAGAAGGCACTTGGAAGCCCAATAGATAGAGGGAGTTTGGTCACATGTGCTTGGAGAAAAAGACTCCTCCAGGCCTCCTCCAACGGGGCACCAATCTATTCTAGCCCTCTTGCAGGTGCGGAGCCGTCCTAGGAAGCATCTGAGCTGATCAACACCACGTCATGTGGCTAGAGTCAGGAGAAATCAAGAATCAAAGCTCGAACAGGGAAGTGTTCTTCTTTGTTCTTGCTCATAGCTCGGAGTTGTCTGATGAAGGATGCACTCAAGATTTAATCTAGAGCATTGATTAATCGTGAACCGCTGCACCTCCACAGCTGTTGATCATAAGTGGAAGCCACGTAGGCACACCAGCACCGTCCATCAGCGCCGTGCACGCCCTATACACTACTTCCTTGGATATATTTCATGAATACCCTCTACCATTTTGTAATTTCATTTTAGTACTATAAGTATAATATTAAGTGTGATATTTTAAGGAATATTTGCTAAATGAACCATGCACTTTTGTGGTATTACATTTAGGTCCATCCACCCAGCATGTAATTGATGTAATTTTTACATATTTAACCCTAGACTCTTTAGACATTTTATGAAATGAACTTGTAGTTTGTTATAATTATAAATAGCTCCTTGCTAGATGTGTATTTTTATTTTATGAATATTGCTTTTATTAAAAACTTTCTTTATACTAAAAATCATGGGAAATTTGGGATAGATGTTTGTGACTTTTTTTATGCATATATTTTTCATGTGGCATTTAACTTAATTTTCCTATTTTCTAAAATTATAAAAGCATGCTTTTATTCCCAGATTAACAATTAAAAATCCATAAAAATTCAAAAACACCTCTAAAATTTCAAAAAATGTAGTATCCATAATATGGTGTATTCCCACATATCTAAGTATTACAAAAGCTACAAGATACAAAACATAGAAATCACAAAACCTTAAAATTCTTATAAAAATAGTAAAAATTACATAAAAATCCAAAAAATCTTTATATTTGTGAATTTTTCTTATTATATGTTATATATATGTATATATTAAAAATTAGTTTCGATTTATTTTAGACTTATATATTTATTAAGCCCTAAACAAGCGGATATTTATTATATCCATTATTTTCATATATTTTTCAACCTTTAAAATCCATACAATTAGAAAAATTATATAAAAATTACCAACAACGGAGAAAAATATAAAAGAACAAAACCATTTTATTTACGATATTTTGAATATATTTTAACTTATTTAAAAATATAAATAGTTATATTATGCATATATCACATATTATTTATATATGATAGAATATCTATACTATTATACATAATAAATTATATTATTTTAAAAAATGAATTAAAAAAATAAAAATAAAACAAAATATAAAATTTAACTAAATATAAAACTAAAATAATTAGAAAACTATAAAAATTAAATATAATTAAACCCCTACAAAATAATAATAATAAGAAAACTCTAAAAAATTATTGTTATTATTATTAGTAAGCAATAATTAGTAATAGTTACTACCCTCTGTTTTGCCATCCCAATGTTCGACACTCTACCGACTTATGTCTATACACATATTTATGTAGAGTTATAATAAATATTGACCTGCATACACTTGAATGATTTATATAATTGTGCATTAATTGTTGTTGATTGAATGTTTGGTTGTCGAAATGATCATCGTCTATCTTATTAGATGGTAGACCTGGTATTGAGTCAACAAATGGTGTCATTGTCGGGGATTGATGAATGCCCATTCATCACTCTTTATTCTTGTATTTTAGCTACAAAAACCTTTTGCAAATGCATGTATATTCATGTAAATACAAATAATTACCAAAAGCATGCATTGTATAAAGTTTAGTAATTAGCATGTTTTTTTGAAAATGAAAGAATAAAGAGTAAAAAGAAAAAGAGGGAAATATTTAGAATAAATATTGAGCAACCCAATCCCAAGGGAGGGCTCAGCATGGGCCTGACCGCATAAAAGCCAAAGTAGAGGGAGATAGGGACTCATGTGTATAACTATACCTGTAAATATGATAAAAATATTTTCCTCCAAAAATAGACTAAAATAGGCTTGTAAATACTTGTATATATTTATAAATATAAAATCAAGATAAAAATTGAAAAATCAAAAAGACAATAAAAATAGAATCACTTGTACATAGTCATCATGAACATAGCCCATTCATCTGTATTTATTTAACCTTATAAATAAATAAAATTAATTTCCAAATATTCTGTAAATACTCTATCCTTTATGTTGTAAATAAATAAAATAAAAACCATTAAAACAAAAACAAAATAAAAAGAACAAAATTAAAAATTAAAAATCCTATATTGTATATATACCTATGTATAGTACTACATTGTAAGCACCCTATTTTTATTTTGAAAAATTAATTACAAATCACAAAAAAAAATAGAAAATATTAAAAAAAAAATATTTCATGTTTTGAGTTTTAATTAAATCGATCATTTGCTATATTTAATTTAATTTCTAAATCTTTTCCAGGTGGCAGCCTCCCATTGGTCCAGGGGGGTTGTTGACCGCCCGATCAACTCCCCCCCCCCAGGACCACCTCTCACGGGTATTAGGTGGGCGACCCGATTTCTCCCGATTATTGCGCCTAAACCCGAACACCTCACACTTAAACCCCGGGTCCGTGTCACTCACCTCACATCCGACACCTTCGCCGGCACACCCGCCTCGGGGTCCGCGCTCCACATTGCCCTACCCGATCAAATCTTGCCGGACCTGCACCCGTATAAAGGTTGAGCTCCACCACCTCATTTCCCATCTTTGGCTCATTTGTTCACCACCCAGTGACCTCCACTGTCTTGGCGAGAGTGGCAGCTTGCTCCAGAAGGTGTCGCAGCGAGGAGGGAGCAAGGAACCACTGATCCGGCAAGTTTGCTCCGCCGTGCGCCGCCGGGAGGTAGCGCCAGAGCCTCGGGCCACGACGACCCACGAGGCTAGGACCTAGAGCACCAGCTGCTCGCCCACAGTCGATTCCTTCACCCAGGTAGCCTAGATTCTTTTCCCCTTTTCTTTAATTTCCGATTAGCCCCAATTTTCGCCGTCGCCGTCCACCTCTGATTCCGGTCACGCCACCCATCACCTCGATCATCGGAACGCACCATCATCATCGCCTTCCTCCCGCGCACGTTCTTCGCCCCTCCACTCAACCCAGCTCGCACAGGAGCTAAGGTTTCGAGCTCCTCCGTCCACCCCTCGCCGGAGCTCGACCGCTCCGCCTCACCAGTCACCTTCACCCCCTCTCACAGGGTCGAGGAACTTTGCCCTCGACCCGCGAGCGTTTTGCTGAGCTTTGCAGGTACCATCGAGCCCATCTGAGGGTCCGACCATCCAGGAGCAGGCGCTTGACCTCCACCGACCTCGCCGGGGCTCCCCAGGGCTCTGTTGAGGCATTAGAGGCTACCATTCGACGCGGAAGGCCCCCCGCTATCTTCTCCGATCATTAGAGGCCTTCGAGGAGGAGTACAACGTCTGCACGAGCCGGCGAAGTTCGCCGGAGCCCAGTTCTTCCTCCATCGTCCAGGACCGTCAGATCGACTCCAGCTCCACTTGTCATCACAATCGTTCATCTGAGGAGCGATTAGCAGCGTCAGATCCATCTGAGGAGCGACCTCCACCGTCCGATGGCTGAGGTTTAGCCACCGCACTTCTCCACCGTTCGATCTCCACGTGGCGACGCCTGGGCCGATCGATCCGCTCGAGGGATATCAGCGTTGGGCGCCACCCATTTCCAGCCGTCCATCCGCACACGTGGCACCCATCCGTCGATCGACTTAATAAAGGGTAATTTACCCTTAGACCCTCCTCTTTTTAGTAGTTTGCTTTTAGTCCTGTAAATATTTTTAGGATTTTATTTACGTTAGGTAAATTGCACGTTGGACCCTGTCGTGTTTGCTTATTACATATATACCCCTGTTTGTAGTGAAGCACGTGCATCGACACGCGCCTTTTTGGGATATTTGCATAGTTAGCCTTGTAGTTCTGAATTGTTATGGAATGAATGAATATTTTTAGGAAATTGCATTTATACCCCTGTGCGTGATTTATTTGTGCATGTGCGCTTATTTGTGGGTAATTTACAAACAGGTCCTTGGACTTTTGGTACATGTTACCAAATAGTCTCAGAACCTTGTTTTCTTTGCATATAGGTCCTCATGTGCCCCAGACACGCGCCGCGCGCGTGATTTTGTGGGATTTTTGCACCGGACCCCCCAGAACTTTGGATAATTGCGTACAGGTCCCGGTGCACTGTACCTAGGTTTTAATTTTGAATAAAATATCAAACCTACTCCAAATTCGATAAAATTGGACACATGGCTCCTGCCATGTTGTAAAATTTTCTAGAATTTTTGGGGACATTTTTGATTTCATTTACTATTTTTAAAAATTTAAAAACACGCATTTTCTTCACTGTCTGACTTGAAAAATCACAAAAAAATACTAAAACTCATCCAAAAATTCTAAAAAAATTCTCTATTGTGTGTTTTGTCTTGCTTGATTTTCTGACTAAATTTGGTCATTTTTCATCATATAAAACTCATAAAAATTGAAAAACACCTAAAAACTTGTAAAAATTCTAATAACTATTTTAAAAATCCAAAAACAATAATTCCAGTGCCCAAATTTTCCTTAAACTTTCTAGTTTATAGGAAAATTGACTCCAGGAGCTCAATATGCCTTTTTGCATTTTAAATTGGCCTTTTACGCCTGACTGGACAGTACCTCCAGTTCTTTGCCTTGTTTTATTTTTAGAAAATTAAATAAACATCAAAAAAATCCCAAAAAATAACCAAAAACATTAAAAATCATAAAATACATAAAAACATTTTTATTTGAATTTTTGAGTGATTTTTGATTCATTGAATAATTGTTTGAAGTTGGTTATTTCTTTGCTTTCATTATTTCCTTAATTAATTAAAAATCCAAAAAAATTAAAAACCATTAAAAATCCACCAAAAACACTTGTATTTTATCGATTCTTTTTTACTACTTCGTAGGCCGCAAGGCCATCACGTGCTCCTTGTGTTCGACCCTGGTCGCTATACCAGGTTAAAATAATAGCAAGACCGCTATCGTATTTGATTGATTCTTTTCTCTGTTTGGTGGTCTATTTTTCTTGACTGACACCGCTTGGTTACTCAGGTCACAACGACCCTTGATTACCTTTTACCTGAGTGATCGGGCACGTCATCAGAATGGCACCGTTGCTGGGGAGCACGGCTTAGTAGTCGATTTATTTTTCCCGTGGCTTTCTTTTCGTGGCTTTTTGTATACATTTTTGCATATACATATATTTCTGACATTTTTTTATATATAATAATTTGGTATGACACTTTGTCTGTTTCTTGCGAGGGCCCGAGGACCGAGGCGGCAACTCTCGAGTAGCCGACGCAATCGCGGGATTCGGAGGCGGCTCCCTTCTGCACGGAGCCGCATGAGAGCGTGAGGAGCAGCTTAGTGTAAAGTAGCGTAGATTTATTTCAGTCCATTTTATTTGAATTGTAATAATACAGGTACTCAGAGACTTGGACTTTCTTCTTCGGGTCTGTTTCGCCGAGCACCGGTGTGCTCGGGGGACCCTTTAGCTAGTTTAGATTTTTCGCGGCTTTTAGATTTTTCGCTGCCTTTTACGGTTTTACGCGGTTTTTCCCGAGCCCTTAGCTTTAGGACTTTCTGATTGATTGTGTCGTACTCAGTAGGATCCACACACCTAATAGATTGCTCGTACCTATAGATCGTAATTGGACCTACTAATAAAAAAATTAATAAAAATAGCTGAGTCTCTTTCCTTAGAGCCTACGCGCCGCGAGCCTGTCCCGTCAAGCGCTACTCCTAAACTCGACCTGTCGAGAAGAGGAGGGGTGGGTCTAGACCGGACTCTTTGGATCGAGGGCGAGTGACCAGCTAGACGGTGCTTTCGAGTAGAAGTTGCATGCTTAGGACTCGGTTTTCCACTGCACCATATAGGTAGTTTTATTTCTGTCTTTAAATTCTGCGTGGATCATCTAGCATGTAGACTGCTGGAGTCAGGTACGCATTTCTATCTCTGCATGCATCATTGATTTATCGCGCATTGGTTTTTTCGTCTTCTCCCCCTGTTTTTGACTTAATAACCAGGAGAACTGAAAAATTCGTTAGGCGTTTTTGCTTGCATTAAAAAAATCTAAAAAAGAAAAACCATAAAATTGGGACTGCTAAAACTATCGACCCTAAAAGACACCTGACTTAAAAATTTGTCTTGGGGAGAGCAACCCCCTCATTGCTTGGTTTGATTGTGCGAGAGAGTGACCCGTACACTAGGTAAAGCCCTCCGGTACTCATCTCAGCTGATTACTGACTCTTCTGTGTGGGACAGTCGGTTGGGAGAGTATCGGGTATCCCAGTAGGTCACATAATCGCTCTGATATTTTGATTGTTCACCAAAATAAAAATTGACAACATAATTTGACCGAGCCTTTACGGTCTTCAACTTGCGTTGCATTGGTGAACTGGGGGTTTGCTTTCAATCATAGTTTTTCCAGATCTCATCCGCCTTACTCGCCAGATCACGATGATGGGCAGGAGGTCTCTTAGGCAGCCTCTGGTTGCACCGCTTTTTAGCACTCCTGTCCATTCATCTAGGTCGGTTCGTGGGAGCTCAGACCCGCTCTCCGAACCCGAGTATGACTCCGCCCTGTTCCCCCTCGACCACTGATGAATCTCCATTTCATCACCTTTATTCTATCATTTTGGCCTTAAAAACCCCAGCAAATGCATGTAAATAGCATTAATTTGTTCATATTAGCATCTATTATTTATTGTATTAATTATACATAAAATAAGGTTTTTAATGCCAAAATTATAGAATAAAGGGAAGAAAAGAAAAAGGAATAAAATATTGCAAATATTTTATGACCCTAACCCCGAGACCAAGGCCAGCATGGAATTGGTCGACAAGGAATAAAGTAGGGGGAGATAAGGGCCAAAATACAGTAAATACCTCATTTATTTATTCTTCTATTATTGCATCTTTGACACCTATTTTGTACATAATTATTTATTCATCAAATAAAGAAACTTTGTTCATAAAAGTTGTAGATAATAATGTAAATAAAAATACAAAATTGAGTTTGTACAAAAATAATATTCAGTGTACATTTTATACCCAGAATAACAAGCAAAAATCTCAACTTCACAGACCCATATCTTGCAAATAAAACTCCAAATCACTCAAACTCACCTTTAATTGTATATAGCATTCCATGAACTATTTTATAAAATTAGTTTCATAATTTTTGGAGTCCATCTGTGAAAGTTAGGTTTTTGACCCTCCTTGTATATAATACTGATGAAAATAGTCATTTTATTCAACGTTTATTATTTTCACAAATTCATATTTTTAGAATCTTGTAAATAATGTATAGAATACCTGTATATATTGAAATTAAAAGAAAACCAAAGAGAGTTTGTACAATAAAATAAGTCTATAGGCTTCATAGACAAAATACCTATGCTACCTATATGTATATAAATAAAAAGGGGAGTTAATTCTTTTATTCTTTATTCATCTACATTTTTATAATAATGTATATATTATATATGACTTACTAAAAATACAGATCCAAAATAAAAATAAATAAAATTCATTTAATAAATAAAATGTATATAATATACAGACAAAATACCTATAAGTATACCTACATATACATATACTTAAAAAATATAAATAGACTCATAAAAATTAAATAAAAATACATTTATACCCACAAAAATAAATTAGAAATTTATAAAATAAGAAAATAAAATAATAAAATAAACAAACTAAAAATAAAATATACAAAAATACATGTAAATACATACATATACACATTATTTTAATAAAACCATAATAAAATAATTCATAAAAATAAATAAAAATCATAGATAAATACTACATAAAATAATAAACATTTTTTATTTTATACTTAAAAAATAATAAAATCATTTACTAATTTAAATAAATTGTTCCTTATTTTTCCAACCTGTTTTGTCCTGTAGCGGCCTGCGTGGACCAATCGCAGGCCGCCAGGGGTTGACCGCGGGTCAACTCCTTGAACCTAGACCCGCGGCTCTGACAAGTCACGGGAGGCCCTGCTTCCCCGATTTTTCACGCGATTTTTGTAGCTCGAGGATGATGGGACCCTTCACGAAAAGTCTTCCCTGTACATCCATGACCCACGCCGTCCCCTTGGATTCCTTGTACATAGCCCCTATTCATCGATATTCGCCGGCAAAATAAGGGTGCCGACCTGTGTATAAATAAGGAACCTCCGCCTTCCTCCCAATTTTGGTCAATTTTCCTCCATTTTCTTCCTTGCATTCGGTTCCAGGTGCGCTCCTCGTGACAGGGGGATGCCGCCGGCACCTTGAATCGGCTGGAGATGGCGGAGGTTGCACCCACGGCCGCCGCTCCGGCGAGGCCTCTGCTCCTTGGCGTTTCGCCAGGTACGAGCTGCGCATTTTATTTCCCTAGGTAGATTTCGATTCCAGATTTTCATTTCTGTATTTTATTTCGCGTCTCGATTATTAGATTAGCTCAGTTGAGGTATTTCGTAGTTCGCCGGAGCTCCGCTCCGGCGAGCTTTTCATTGTGTTCCCGACCAGCTCCCGACTCGCTTTCGCCCTCATTTCACTCCCCACCGCTTTCTCCACCCTCCAGCCACTTCCTACCAACCGGAACCTTCTTGGTTCCGCGAATCGATGCTCGCCTCCGCCGCTTCGCCGGAGCATAGCCAACCACCGTCATTTTTACGCTGACAGCTTCAAACCTCGGGTCGAGGAGAACGCCCTCGAGCCCCTCTAGCTTCCTGTGCAGGTTAGGGGTGCAATAGAGCACCAGGAGTCGATTTCCACGCGGGCGGAGGTATCTGGAGCCGTGCTTCTTCTTCGAGCTCGCGGCGGCGCTCCGGTTTGCCTCCGTCCGATCCAACACCTCCAGCAAATCCAGTGACCTTCCAGGAAGCCATCGGGACCTTCAGGTGCGACGAAGACCGGCTAGGGAGCGAGATCGATGAGGAAGAAGCTCGCCTCGGCGAGTGTTCTTCCCTGTTCTTCCACGCGTGCTCCTTGCCGTTGGATGAAGAACGAAGTCCCAGGCGCTACAGCAGCCGTCCGATGAAGCCACACAACCACCGTAGATCTCATCCAGGAGATCTAATCTCAGCCGCTCATCGGCGATGGGGTATCGGCGCACGTGGAGGCGCCACGTGTCAAGTGAACGAAGATCAGCCGTCGGATAACGCGCCTCTTTTGGGGGTAATTTGCATACTCAGCCCCCGCCTTTTTGTATTTAATTTTTAATTCTGTAAATACAGTAGCACGTTATAAATAAATTGTACATTTTGCAGATAGGACCCTAACTTTATTAGAAATTACATTTAGGTCCTTCCGCGCCTCACGTGCAGTCCCACGTGAGGCGCATGAAATTTTGCAGTTATACCCTGGCGGTTTTTGTATATTGTAGAATACTTCTAAAAATAAAAATAAATGTTTATTTCTGTAGGTATTTTTGCACGGATACCCCTGTCTCTTATTTTATTTGCAAAAATGCCCCTGCCAGGCAGCTTATTTTTGTGTCTTTTATCTATTTATTAAGAATATCTAGGAGTCTTCTAAAAATCCAGAAAAATTATGGTAAGTGCCCCATGCCATGCTCTTCCACGCACATATCATATTTCGCATTTTTGCAGTTTCCCTAATTATAAAAAAAATGAAAAGAAGCCCAGTTTTGTACTGTTTAAATTATAAAATACAAAAAAAATTAGAAAATGATTTTGAAAAAAATTCCAAAAAAATACATATGGTATAATTATATATATATTGAGTCCAGAAAATGAAAAACTATAAAAATATAAAAACAAAATAAAAAAATATAAAAATTAAAAACCAAATAAAAATTATAAAAACAAAAATATATAAAAAAAAATTATAAAAACCTAAAACCCACTAAAACAATAATTGGACATGATCATTGGATTGAATAATTACATCACACATACATTCCCTTCGCCTCCCAGTGTTCGACCTCTACCTGTACTTACGCCTATACACATTTGCATGTAGAGTTATAATAAATTTTAACTCCACATTTTTGATATTCATTGCATATATTTATTGTGGGTTAATTGTTGACTGATCTGGGGATCTTTAAGTGGTCGATTCAGCGACTGGATTTCTCGCCTTGTGAGATATCTAGACCCTTGATTTTCCCTGTTCATCAAATGGCGCCGTTGCCGGGGAGGCAACGGATTTTGTATGATTTTGTGAGCTTATTTGTTCATTCATCCAATTGTTTGCTCATGTCCATGATTCAGTTATTTGTTTGGTTTTTATTCTTATTTGATATTATGTTGACTGCTCTGACCATTTCTTTCCTTTGTCTTTGATGCGAGGGACCGCCAAGCGACGGAGGACCTCCTAGGAGGACCTATGCACCCCAGCAAGGCGGAGTTGGCTCTTCTATGCCCAGCCGACAGGAGAGAGCACCAAAGGGAGAAGAAAGAGAATTTTTGAAGACAGTCTCTATTTTTATGCACATTATTTTACTATGTATATTCATGTGAGAGAGTGACACTTAGAATTTTGTAATAATACAGGACTCTCACAGGTACACTCCGACTCCCGAGGTCCAGTGCCCGAGGGATTGTTCCCTTGGGGGCCTCGACGGTTTTGACGCTCTTTCTTTTTATTTTTATTTTTATTATTTTGTGTGAATGAGCCCTAGCTTAGGAATTGTTTGCCGATAGATTAGGTCCATAACACCCTAATATATTGCATGTACCTATAGTGCATTTTGGACCTAGTCAAATCTAAACAGTCGATTCATTTATCTCTTAACCCCTGTGCCGTGAGCGAACCCCATCAAGCGCTACTCCTGAACTCGAGCGTGTCGAGAAGAGGAGGGGTGAGCCAAGACCGGACTCTTTGGTTGAGAATAAGTAACCGACTTAAGGTGCTTCACGATAATAGCAGTTACTATCCTAGGGCGATTTCTTCGGTTTGCATTTGCATATAGCATAGGTTTCAATTCTGTTATGCATCCCGCATGGAGAGAGCTGGGAGGCACTGTAAGTCTTCTTACTTAGCATGCATCATCGATTTCCGACTTGCATGGCTTTTCCGACTTCTCCCTCTGTTTTTGACCACTTAGGATGCTTAATGGAAATTGGAACCCCGATAGGCACGTGCATTGAAAATACCCAAAAACAGTGATAACTCAAATAAAATCGGGACTGCTAACTCTATGGACCTAACAATAAAATGTAATGAATTCCTTGTCTTGGGGAGAGCAACCCCCTCATTGTATGTGTTTTACATTGCTTACGTACACACTAAGGAGTAGAGCCCAAATCCTATCAAGCCTCCTACGTGATTGTACAATTTTTGTTCTCACCTAACTCTAAAAATGAAAAGATAAATGACCGTCACCTGATGGTCTTCACTGTGTTGAGTAGGTGAATTGGGGGTGTTGCCTTGTGTATTGATTGTGACTTGGAGTTCATTGTGTTTTCCATTCATTATTAGAGTAGACGGTCCCGTTCGTGTGAGTCATGCATTTTTCATCTTTGAGTCTCTCTATCTCTCTTATACATATATCTCTTCATCTTGCATCGAGTCGTGATATTGGCGCTTGAGCTCAATCATACTTCGCCAAGTCCTTTGTTTCCCTCTTCTTCATCCATCTTCTTCGTATCCACCGTATCATCTTCTCTGGTTCAGGAGAGCACTCTCCTTGACCCACCATTTTGATGGTGTTCCCGTCTTGTGTGGAACACCCAATTTTGTCTATGTCCCAATTTTCTCGCCCGCCCCTCCTCGTACCCTCTGTATCATCTCTCTCTTTATATCCGGGAATGCTGTGCATATTGATGAGGCCCGCATAGAGGATTATTTATACAGATTATTTGTGTAAGTCGGGCATGATATTGCGGATGCTGAGATTGATTTGGTGGATTTGACTTTTGATGCATGCATATGTGCTTCTTGAGGATTTTTGAAGATGCATGATGATTACGTATGATTCTTTATCGAGGATTTAGATCTTGCACACCGGATTGAGGATGTAATGAGCTTCAGTGATTTGAGGATGATATCAAGATGTTTCTATTGTTTTATCCATTTCGAGGTTCCTACCATCTGTGATTTCTGGGCTGAATAGACTATCTTGATATATGCTTCATGATGACGATGATTGGAACCCACATGATTTCTCTTCTACATGAGTGACCCATCCTCGCTCTCCTGGCTTCATTATCCACCTTTGGCACTTTGAGGATTCCTGATTATCTATTGTGCCATCTCAGCATATTTGATTCACCTGAGGGACATTTTGTGATAGACCTGATTATTTTCTCCCTCACATGATCTTATGCCCTCCTGATTGATGGAATCACAATATTTCGAGGACCTGAGACTCTATGACAGCATTCCCATGACCTTCATTGACTAGTTCGCATTTGTCCTCGAGGACTATCTGCGGGAAAATGCGGCAATTTCTTGGACTACGGTTTCATTCACCACTTGGTCGCCATTGTGATGGGACCCGAAACCGAGTCAGATAATATGCTTGATTGGCCTCCCTCTGTGACTGGTGCCCGATCTGTCGGCACATGAGGCTAACTGATAGATGGCTCTCCTTGACGGTCCTTGCAAGGCAGAGCTCCACTTTTCTGATTATTCCATGCCTGGTTCATAGCTCTCCGAGGGTTATCTGCGAGAGGCTATGACACATTATTGCTATGATAGTCTCTTCTACTGATAGATGGTCTGCCGTCTATCAAGACTATATTTCTGTGGATCCGTCTGATGGACCCAGCTCCTTTGAGCCCTACTATCTCCTTGACGACCCTCGCAAGGTAGAGGCACATTCTGACTATTCCCTGCCTAGATCGCAGTACTCTCCGAGGACTATCTGCGGGAGGCTGCGACACTCTATTTACGCTCGGCTCCCTTGCCGATTGTGTCTCCAATTTGTGGAGCACGGAATCAAGTCGTCTGCTATGCCTGAATTTTGGTCCCATCTTGAGTTGCCTATCCGATCTATGGATCATGGGACCCATCTGATTAGACCCCTTTGAGTCTGCTCGCCTTGACGGTCCTCGCAAGGTCGAGCTTCTGATATCTGCTAATTATCATGCCTAGCTGGCAGCACGTTTCACGAGGGTTGTCTGCGGGACGCTGCCACACCTTCTGGATTTGTCGGTCTCTTCTGCTGGTAGCCGATCTGCCGCCTACCGAGACCGTTTCTGTGATCCGTCTGATGGATTTGGCTCCTTTGAGCCCTACTCTCACCTTGACGACCCTCGCAAGGAGAGCTTCTATTTCTGATTACTCGGTCTCTTTCTGATTGTGTCTCCTATCTGCGGAGCACGGAGCCGAGTCTTCTGATATGTGTACTTGGTCCCTTCTCTGATTGTGTATCCGATCTGCGGATCACGGGACCGAGTCTTTTGATTATGATATGATTTCCTGGCTCCTTTGAGCCTGCTCACCTTGATGACCCTCGCAGGGTTGAGCCATGTCTTGCGGCATTGAGTGTGTGTCTCCTACGATCTTCCGACCCCATGACCACCGAATGCCGAAATGTCTCCTATTCTCTATCTTCCATATCTTCTCGAGACTCTGATTGACCGGAGGAATCTATACTGTTCTCTCTTCCTCCCGGTCTTACGGTATCGGCTCTGTTTTCTTATACTGACCCTATGTGCCGATTGTCTACTTCATGCTACCGATATCCTTACTTTCGATCCATTTTTACTCCGGTAGCGGACACCCACCTGCCTGCATATCCGGGTGTCCTTTCACCTTCTGATTGCGTCCTCGTTCTCACAGGGAGACGACGACGAGGGTACGGTATTCACTTGTCAGATACCGTCATGTACCTCACCGGTCTCTTCACCACTTGTATATATGTGTGTTGTATATTCTGTTCTCCCGCATGTTACGTGTGTCCTAGATCTATCGCCATATCTTTGTGTCTATACTTAGGACGTACTTTGTCCTAAGTATAGGGGGTACACACCGCATTGTTCTTTCGTCGTTTAGTTTCGTCACTCCTGTTGTTGCCTATACTTAGGGATATCTCGCCCTAAGTATAGGGGGAGTGATGCGTATATTCTCCATGATCTTTTCGTCTATCTGTATACATCTCTCTTTTCTTCTTTTCTTCTTTTCCTTGTCTATTCTCTTTATCTATCAAAAAGGTGTCGCCCCTTGTAGACAGTTTTCTATACTTAGGACGTACTTTGTCCTAAGTATAGGGGGGTTGGCACCCCGAGTATCTCCATTCTTTGATCCTCTCCATTGTCTCCTCTTCTTGTCTATACTTAGGGATATCTTACCCTAAGTATAGGGGGAAACAATCTGAGTACGATCTGTTCATTCCCACCCTTGACCCTCCCTGCGTTGTGAACAGTCTGCTATACTTAAGCTTCTTTGATCCTAAGTATAGGGGGGACGGTCAACTTCTCATTGATTCATTCTTTGATTCGTTCATTTTTTTCTTAGACTCAACTACACTTAGTACGAGTTATGTCTTCTCTTTTCTCTCCGATCTATGAGGACATAGCTCAAGCTAAGTATAGGGGGGTCGTATATACTCTGTATATACTTTAACCATAACTCGTACTTTCGCGTAATTATTAATAAATATGGCTAAAAATAAGATATAATTCATTAATAATGCTTCTTATTCCTCAAATTCTTTGTGTATATACTGATTAATAAATCAGGTTAAAAATAGTTTTGCAAAATGATTTGAAGAATGGTGTTAACTGTTTGGAAAACTTTTTGTGAAATATTTTCAACCTTTGTAAAAACATTTTGATTGCAAAATTTTCTATTTGTGTGAAATAAAGGATTTGAAAACCTATTTGCAAATGATTGCGAAAATATTTTTGTAAAAATATTGTGAAAATGTATATATAGTGTTTGCAAAATCTTTGTAAAATGGATTTCAAATGATTGTAAATATTTGCAAAAATCATTTTGTACTATAGTTTTCAAAAATGAGTTTTCAAATAAATTTGAGGAATAAAAGCATCAAAATAAAATACCTAAAATTCTTTATCAATTGTATATACACCTAAATAAAAAAAACACTTTGTTAAAATCTGTAAATTATCTAAGTCTTGTAAAATAAAGCGGCACGCCCGTGTAAATAGTTGTACATATTTTATACTTTGAGTGCCAAAATTATTTGCAAACTTTTCTTTGTGTAAAAACTCCTCTCTTTGTTTTCATGTTCTTTGAAAAATTGCATTATTCTGTGCATATTTGTAAATAGCATTTGCATAGCATTCATATTCTTTTATTGAGCTTGATGATTGAACTAGTCCAATAAAATCGAAGATTGGAGCTTGGTTGGACCTTACTGCACCTAATTGCACTGGAACCCTACGGGAACTAGGTTTAAGGTACTTCAGGTCTATTCAGACTTAATTCTTTGAGAGATCAGGGCTAGGTTCAAGTCACCTCAGTGGACTAACTAGAATTTTTCGAAACACACGCATGACTCTTGTCGGCCGTGACCTAACTTGGACACTTGCACCTTTCACTTGGCTCAACTCAGTTGGAGTGGTGAGGGGGTTGGATTTGCCAGTCTGAGACGCACACGGGTGGAAACATTCGTCCTCGTCTAGGGAGGGAAGTGCACCCCAACCTGGTCCAGTTGCAATGAAGTCGAATGACAGGAGAGTGTGGGTTGCAATAAAGCTTCAAAAGAGGGATAGTCTTCTGGCTCAAGAGGAAAAAGTCCTTATGTAAATGCTGCTGTACATAGTATGTTGAAAAAAAAAAGTGGACAGGCTTGTAAATAAAAATAAAAGTGTCTGCCGGAGCATGTATATATGTTGTATAGAAAATAAGCAAGCTTGAGCATCAAAGTTACACCATGTGAGCCTGCAGCTGGATGACTTGACTACACTGGTCTTGCATCCCCAGGATTGGTAGCTACACTGGCTACTGTCCATTTTTCTTTTCTTCACCCCCCCTCCTCTTGAGTTGGATGCCACTTGAACTTAGAAGGAAATACCCCGCTCCTTGACGGTAGAGGGCTGGATTGGGGAATCATTGGGTTGTCATTCTGGAGAAGTCAGTTCCTTTGTCATTTCAGCTAGGGAGAGCCACCATCACTTACACCGTACAAGTCAGCTTCATAGTCATAAGGGTTTGCGTATGACGTAGGCTAGTTCTGACCTGGCTATTGAGGTGATTTGAACCAAGTTCTGTGACTATCGAAGGCTGTTGTGTTTTAAATTTGGTTCCCGACTAGGTTCCACACACATTCTCACACCAAGGTCTAACCTGAGCTCCAAACTTTGAGTTTGTACAGATGAGTTTAAAAATCATGACCAATTCAATTTATTCTTTAAATTCTTTATGTTTGCTTTTTCTTTTCTTCTTATTCTTTGATTCTTTTTGTACTTATTGCATAAGTATTTGCTAGGGACTAGCAAAGGCAAGTATAGGGGGGTGATGAATCTCCATTTCATCACCTTTATTCTATCATTTTGGCCTTAAAAACCCCAGCAAATGCATGTAAATAGCATTAATTTGTTCATATTAGCATCTATTATTTATTGTATTAATTATACATAAAATAAGGTTTTTAATGCCAAAATTATAGAATAAAGGGAAGAAAAGAAAAAGGAATAAAATATTGCAAATATTTTATGACCCTAACCCCGAGACCAAGGCCAGCATGGAATTGGTCGACAAGGAATAAAGTAGGGAGAGATAAGGGCCAAAATACAGTAAATACCTCATTTATTTATTCTTCTATTATTGCATCTTTGACACCTATTTTGTACATAATTATTTATTCATCAAATAAAGAAACTTTGTTCATAAAAGTTGTAGATAATAATGTAAATAAAAATACAAAATTGAGTTTGTACAAAAATAATATTCAGTGTACATTTTATACCCAGAATAACAAGCAAAAATCTCAACTTCACAGACCCATATCTTGCAAATAAAAACTCCAAATCACTCAAACTCACCTTTAATTGTATATAGCATTCCATGAACTATTTTATAAAATTAGTTTCATAATTTTTGGAGTCCATCTGTGAAAGTTAGGTTTTTGACCCTCCTTGTATATAATACTGATGAAAATAGTCATTTTATTCAACGTTTATTATTTTCACAAATTCATATTTTTAGAATCTTGTAAATAATGTATAGAATACCTGTATATATTGAAATTAAAAGAAAACCAAAGAGAGTTTGTACAATAAAATAAGTCTATAGGCTTCATAGACAAAATACCTATGCTACCTATATGTATATAAATAAAAAGGGGAGTTAATTCTTTTATTCTTTATTCATCTACATTTTTATAATAATGTATATATTATATATGACTTACTAAAAATACAGATCCAAAATAAAAATAAATAAAATTCATTTAATAAATAAAATGTATATAATATACAGACAAAATACCTATAAGTATACCTACATATACATATACTTAAAAAATATAAATAGACTCATAAAAATTAAATAAAAATACATTTATACCCACAAAAATAAATTAGAAATTTATAAAATAAGAAAATAAAATAATAAAATAAACAAACTAAAAATAAAATATACAAAAATACATGTAAATACATACATATACACATTATTTTAATAAAACCATAATAAAATAATTCATAAAAATAAATAAAAATCATAGATAAATACTACATAAAATAATAAACATTTTTTATTTTATACTTAAAAAATAATAAAATCATTTACTAATTTAAATAAATTGTTCCTTATTTTTCCACCCTGTTTTGTCCTGTAGCGGCCTGCGTGGACCAATCGCAGGCCGCCAGGGGTTGACCGCGGGTCAACTCCTTGAACCTAGACCCGCGGCTCTGACAAGTCACGGGAGGCCCTGCTTCCCCGATTTTTCACGCGATTTTTGTAGCTCGAGGATGATGGGACCCTTCACGAAAAGTCTTCCCTGTACATCCATGACCCACGCCGTCCCCTTGGATTCCTTGTACATAGCCCCTATTCATCGATATTCGCCGGCAAAATAAGGGTGCCGACCTGTGTATAAATAAGGAACCTCCGCCTTCCTCCCAATTTTGGTCAATTTTCCTCCATTTTCTTCCTTGCATTCGGTTCCAGGTGCGCTCCTCGTGACAGGGGGATGCCGCCGGCACCTTGAATCGGCTGGAGATGGCGGAGGTTGCACCCACGGCCGCCGCTCCGGCGAGGCCTCTGCTCCTTGGCGTTTCGCCAGGTACGAGCTGCGCATTTTATTTCCCTAGGTAGATTTCGATTCCAGATTTTCATTTCTGTATTTTATTTCGCGTCTCGATTATTAGATTAGCTCAGTTGAGGTATTTCGTAGTTCGCCGGAGCTCCGCTCCGGCGAGCTTTTCATTGTGTTCCCGACCAGCTCCCGACTCGCTTTCGCCCTCATTTCACTCCCCACCGCTTTCTCCACCCTCCAGCCACTTCCTACCAACCGGAACCTTCTTGGTTCCGCGAATCGATGCTCGCCTCCGCCGCTTCGCCGGAGCATCGCCAACCACCGTCATTTTTACGCTGACAGCTTCAAACCTCGGGTCGAGGAGAACGCCCTCGAGCCCCTCTAGCTTCCTGTGCAGGTTAGGGGTGCAATAGAGCACCAGGAGTCGATTTCCACGCGGGCGGAGGTATCTGGAGCCGTGCTTCTTCTTCGAGCTCGCGGCGGCGCTCCGGTTTGCCTCCGTCCGATCCAACACCTCCAGCAAATCCAGTGACCTTCCAGGAAGCCATCGGGACCTTCAGGTGCGACGAAGACCGGCTAGGGAGCGAGATCGATGAGGAAGAAGCTCGCCTCGGCGAGTGTTCTTCCCTGTTCTTCCACGCGTGCTCCTTGCCGTTGGATGAAGAACGAAGTCCCAGGCGCTACAGCAGACGTCCGATGAAGCCACGCAACCACCGTAGATCTCATCCAGGAGATCTAATCTCAGCCGCTCATCGGCGATGGGGTATCGGCGCACGTGGAGGCGCCACGTGTCAAGTGAACGAAGATCAGCCGTCGGATAGCGCGCCTCTTTTGGGGGTAATTTGCATACTCAGCCCCCGCCTTTTTGTATTTAATTTTTAATTCTGTAAATACAGTAGCACGTTATAAATAAATTGTACATTTTGCAGATAGGACCCTGACTTTATTAGAAATTACATTTAGGTCCTTCCGCGCCTCACGTGCAGTCCCACGTGAGGCGCATGAAATTTTGCAGTTATACCCTGGCGGTTTTTGTATATTGTAGAATACTTCTAAAAATAAAAATAAATGTTTATTTCTGTAGGTATTTTTGCACGGATTCCCCTGTCTCTTATTTTATTTGCAAAAATGCCCCTGCCAGGCAGCTTATTTTTGTGTCTTTTATCTATTTATTAAGAATATCTAGGAGGCTTCTAAAAATCCAGAAAAATTATGGTAAGTGCCCCATGCCATGCTCTTCCACGCACATATCATATTTCGCATTTTTGCAGTTTCCCTAATTATAAAAAAAATGAAAAGTAGCCCAGTTTTGTACTGTTTAAATTATAAAATACAAAAAAAAAATTAGAAAATGATTTTGAAAAAAATTCCAAAAAAATACATATGGTATAATTATATATATATTGAGTCCAGAAAATGAAAAACTATAAAAATATAAAAACAAAATAAAAAAATATAAAAATTAAAAACCAAATAAAAATTATAAAAACAAAAATATATAAAAAAAATTATAAAAACCTAAAACCCACTAAAACAATAATTGGACATGATCATTGGATTGAATAATTACATCACACATACATTCCCTTCGCCTCCCAGTGTTCGACCTCTACCTGTACTTACGCCTATACACATTTGCATGTAGAGTTATAATAAATTTTAACTCCACATTTTTGATATTCATTGCATATATTTATTGTGGGTTAATTGTTGACTGATCTGGGGATCTTTAAGTGGTCGATTCAGCGACTGGATTTCTCGCCTTGTGAGATATCTAGACCCTTGATTATTCCCTGTTCATCAACCACCCTTCTTCTTCTGATTCAGAGATACTAGTGCCAGAGGAGAGACAGGTAGATGATTTATCGGCACCTGAGTTCGGTTGTTTTGATTTTTCAGAGACGATGGCCGGCAGTTCTGATGATCGTCCTGGAGGTCCACGGGGAGATCAGCATTTCGTTTTTGATCAGGGTTCGATCAACTCCACCCTGATCGCCTCCCTCGAGTCAGTGCAGCAGCAGCTGAGGGATCAGGGAGCATTCATGATAGAGATGAGGTGAGAGCTTGAGCAGATGAGAGCCGACCACGAGAACCGCGGAGGAGAACCCGACGATGCGGCAGCTGCCGCTGCAGCCGCAGCCGCGGCAGCAGCCGCAGCCGCGGCAGCAGCCGCAACAGCACCAGCAGGACCACCGAGACCGATGCAGGATAACCACAATCCCGGATCGACTTTGACGCACCGTTGGGTGGTGCTTCCAGCCATCATGGGGGACTTCAAGTTCCCCCCGAACACCTTACAACTCCTACCCCGGTTTCACGGTTTGGCCACAGAGGAGCCTCATCTCCACCTGCAGGAGTTTGAGATGATTTGCAGTACTGTTCACGATCGTCAGGTGGACCAGGGCACGATTCGGATGATTGCCTTCCCCTTTTCCTTGGCAGACAGAGCCGCCACCTGGCTGAAGCATCTGGGAAAATTTGTATACACTTGGGAGCAGCTCCGCGCCGAGTACTTGCACAAGTACTATCCACTCGGGCGGACGAACGCCGTTAGAGCCCTGATCAGCAACTTCTCCATGCTCCCCAACGAGCAGTTCCATGAGGCATGGAAGAGGTTTCGAGAGCTGACCGACAGATGCCCGCATCACGACACTTCCAAGCCGAACCTTGTTCAGAGCTTTTTCAGCGGGCTGACACCAGAGCTTCAGGGCTTGGTGAATGCTTCTTGTGGCGGGTCTTATTTCGCCAAGGATCACGACCAGGTCTGGGCCATCTACGAGGAGATGGCCGAGAACTACATGGTGATGTCCCAGACCATGTTGTACACTCAGGGAGACCCCAGCAGCCAGGACCCGTGCAGTACCAGAGCATAGCACGGGTCGACGCCGATCCCTCCAGTTCGTCCGCAGTAGCAGCAGCACAGGCAGAGTCTTCAGCTGCGGACATGGGCATCATTAGCGAGAAGTTGGATCGGATGGAGCTGATAGAGAAGAAGCAGTGCCAGGGCATCACTCAGATGGAGCAGATGGCACAGACTCTGAGCGACATGAAGACCCAGCTCATGTGTCTCCAGGAGGCACAGACGGCTTCCCAGCCCTGTCTTCAGTCACGAGGCGACTCCGACAGCAACATCAGCTCGTTCCAGCGC
Organism: Ottelia alismoides; assembly: GCA_037367405.1. Lineage (NCBI taxonomy): Eukaryota > Viridiplantae > Streptophyta > Magnoliopsida > Alismatales > Hydrocharitaceae > Ottelia > Ottelia alismoides. The sequence goes on from JAZKJV010011098.1 coordinate 523,513, forward strand.
TCCAGCTCACACCAGCAGCCTAGACAGGTTCACCTTGTACAGGCGGAGCCGTACCAGCAGCCGCAGCCCACCTACCAGTCACCACCGTCTCCAGACATGCAGATGGTGGTATACCAGCCGGATCAGCCTCTGGCAGTACTCCCGCCAGCCCAGTACGATGCAGAGCCGTTGATGGATGTCAACGGGATTTGGTATGACCGCCCTCAGCCTGGTATTCGACGAGACCATCCCGGATTCCGGTGGGTGAACGGAGGTACCCAGCCCCAACAGCAGCCGTCAGGACAGGGTGGCCAGTACAACCATCAGAGAGAGCACCACCAGCAGCAGCAGCAGCCCCCAGTGTACCCACCACCATAGCAGCAGCAGTCGTCCTATGGTCCTCGTCCCTATCAGCAGGGACAGTCTTGGAGGCGAGATCAGCCTCACCAGCAGCAGCAGCAGCATCACCCATACCCCTCTCAGCACCAGCAGCAGATCCAACAGCCTCACTACCAGAGAGGCTACCCGTCGGGTTCCCATGAGAACCCTGTTTTGGATGACATAGCCCGCCTCCTCACGGATCAGCAAGATACCTTCAGACGGGAGATGGACGAGTTCCACCAGGAGATGCGGGACATTGTGAGAGGGAAGACCGCCATCCCTGCCCAGATAGAGCCGAACCCCAACAGCCTGAAGCGGAAATCTGAGCAGGTAGCTTGTACTGAGTATACCACTCATAGTGATGCATTTTGTGATATGACTGGATATCTGTTTGATACTGATTTTATCACACTTAGGAGCGGTAGGATGCCAGCAGGCGGCGCCTCGTCTGAGTTACATCATGAGGATCCACCTAGAGCACCCGACGAGGAGGATGACAACGGTGGTACTGATGCCACCAAGGATGCTGATTCCACCGGCGGTACTGAGGCCGCCGTTCCACCAGTTCGAGGAGGTGGTTCTGAGGCCACCCACGATGCCGAGCCAGAGCGCGATACTGAGGTCGCGAGTTTTACAGCCGAGCCAGCTGATGGTGGTACTGAGGCCACCCATACTTCTGAGAGACATGTTGTTTTTCCTTCTTCTGCACCTGTATCTCGGAACAATTCTGTGAATAAAGGAAAGGGTTTATTTTCTTCTGGTCCCACTGTGGTGCATGATGTATGTGTGGATCCGGTCGTCGAACCGTCTAGACCCTTTCCTAGTCCTTCATCTGAGAAGGACCCAGTGATCCCCTTCCCTAGAGCCCTTCAGATGGGGAAGGAGAAGAAAACAGAAAATCCCAAAAAGAGAGATCAGGAAGAGTTCAGCCAGCAGATGATAGAATGATTTCACATACAGCTGACTCTTTAGGAGGCTTTGCAGCACATTCCCCTTCTTCAGCGTTTGTTGAGAGACAGGACCACAGTCAGGAGGAAGAGGAGGAACCACCACTCTGAGATCCATGTGCTGACGAAAGCCACGTGTTTCGCGATCCAGAACCGTCTGCTGGCCAAGAGGCCAGATTCAGGAGCCCCGTATGTCAGATGCCATATCAGTGAGCAGAGGTTCGACCACACTCTATTAGATAGCGGATCATCGATCAACCTCCTTCCGGCAGCCCTTCTCGACCGCTTCGAGTTGGGCACTCTTAGACAGAGCAGGACAGTCCTTCAGTTTGCTGATCGATCTGTCAAGAGGCCGAAGGGGTTGTTGCGAGACGTTGTCGTCACGATTCAGGGCCTGCAATTCCTCCTGTACTTCGTAGTATTGGACATGGAGATCCCTGAGTCTGTGACCGATACCCCCATCATTCTAGCTCGTCCCATTCTTGGCCACAGCCAAGGCAATGACCGACCATGATAGCGGGAAGGTATACTTTCGCGTCGAGGGCGAAAGTGTACAAATAGAGACGGTCAAGAACAGCAGAGCCAGAGAGAGATCATGCTCAGAGACCACTTCAGATACAGAGCAACTGACAGATGCAGGGGTAGATATCCACCAGGACTGTGACTTTGTGATCACAGACGATGAGGCAGTTTGAGCAGACCCAACAGCACATGCCATCCTCTCATTTTCAGACACCACTGATGCAGAGATGACAACAGAGGAGAGCTTGGAGAACACATTCCTGGTTCAAGATACTTTAGAGGCAGCAGAGCAGGTTCTTGACCGCGATACGGATTTTTGTGATGATGGTGGTACTGATGCCACCTTGTGTGATGCAGATCCATCGGAGTCAGAGTCTGATTGGGCAGATTGTGATGATTACATGCCAGACCTGATTTCCACTGAGCCTACAGCTGAGGAGGAGGTAGATGCCGAGCAGATCAGAGACAGTTTAGTTGAGCAGCCTTCTTCAGACCTAGTTTGCGAGAGTACGCTTTCATTCTCCCAGGCAGATTTGGCAGCATACACGCGACTTCTTTCGAAGCCAGATTTGCCAGCACCCAATTGTCCAGAGCTGAAGCCACTTCCTTCATCGTTGAAGTATAGATTCCTTGCGGGTGATCCTGAGATGTACCCAGTCATTATCTCTGCCGATCTGACTGGAGAGCAGGAATCCCGTCTGATGAGGGTTCTTGAAAAGAACCGCAAGGCGATAGGATAGAGCGTAGCAGATCTCCAGGGGATTAGTCCGGCCCTGTGCTCTCACCATATCTATCTCGAGGATGAGGCGAAGCCGTCGCGTGAATTCCAGCGGCGGCTGAACCCAAATCTGAGAGAGGTTGTCATGAAGGAAATTTCGAAATGGTGGAGCGCCGATTTTATCTATCCCATCTCCGACTCTAAGTGGGTCAGCCCTTTGCATGTGGTGCCCAAGAAGACGGGCATCACTATAGTGATTAGCGAGTCTGGAGAGGAGATTGCTACACGAGTACCCACTTCTTGGCGGGTTTGTGTTGACTACAGGAGACTCAACCAGGCCACAAAGAAGGATCATTTCCCCCTGCCCTTTATTGATCAGATCATTGAGAGACTGGAAGGGAAGAGCGACTTTTCACGAATAGCATTGCCAATGACTAGACTAACTAAGAAGGAGGTCCCATTCTTATGGTCTGATACATGTGAAGCTAGTTTTCTGACACTGAAAGAATGCCTAACATCTGCACCAATCCTTACTCTACCCTCTGGGAGTGAAGGGTTCACAGTGTACACTGATGCGTCTAAAAAAGGACTTGGGGTAGTTCTTATGCAACATGGTAAAGTAGTTGCTTATACATCACAACAACTCAGGACACATGAAAAGAACTACCCAACACATGACCTTGAGTTAGCTGCTATAGTTTTTGCTTTAAAGATATGGAGACATTACCTCTATGGTATTACTTTTGAAATATTCACTGATCATAAAAGCTTGAAATATCTATTTGATCAGAAGGAACTCAATATGAGACAGAGACGGTGGCTAGAGTTGTTGAAAGACTATGATTGGACTATCTCCTACCACCCTGGTAAGGGGAACGTCGTAGCAGATGCTCTTAGCAGAAGAACTTATTCACCTGGGTTTGTGAGTGCTATCCACTTATGGGGTTTACTATCAACGTTAAGTAAATGGAAACCATTTGATAGTAGTACCGATGCTATAACTATTCCTCACAAATACAAACCAGAGATCTGGGATAGAATAAAGAAAGGACAGGAGGATGATCCCGTTCTTAAAGACTTGAAACAAAAACTTGAGAAGAATGAGATAGAGGGATTCCAGATACAAGATGGGTTACTATATAACCATCACAGAGCTTGTGTACCAGACATACCTGAACTGAGGAAAGACATTTTACGTGAAGCTCATTGTTCTAGATTATCTATTCATCCAGGAATTACGAAGATGTATAAGGATCTTCATTCATACTTCTGGTGGCCAGGAATGAAGAAAGATATTGCTGAGTTTGTGAATTCATGTTTCACTTGCCAGCAGGTAAAGGCTTCACACCAAAAGCCACCGGGATTATTGCAACCCCTCCCTATACCTGAATGGAAATGGGAAAGCATTTCCATGGATTTCGTTACTGGCTTACCTCAGACGACTGGTAGTAAAGATAGTATCTGGGTTATAATAGATCGTCTGACAAAGGCAGCATACTTCATTCCGATAAACTTATCTTTCACTCCAGACCAGCTTGCTGAGTTATATATTACACATGTGATTCGCCTCCATGGTATCCCGAAGGAAGTAGTTTCTGATCGAGATTCACGATTCACCTCACACTATTGGGAGAACTTCATGAAAGCCTTAGGTGCACAGTTATGCTTAAGCACAACATATCATCCACAAACAGATGGTCAGTCAGAACGTACGATTCAAACACTAGAGGATATGCTACAAGCATGTGCCTTAGAATGAAAGGGATATCAAGAAGTTGAGAAACAAAGAGGTGCCTCTAGTTAAAGTATTGTGGCGGAACCAAGAGTTTGAAGAAGCCACATGGGAACCTGAGACAGAAATGAGAGAGAAATACGCGATACTTGTTCGAGTAATAACACTATGTATTATGTATATGTTCATTATAAAGGACGTTCATTCTCTTTAAGGTTGTTACGGTTTCAATCCTCTTTAAGGTTGTTATGCCTGCATTTCTAGTCTCGAGGACGAGACTTCCTTTGAAGTTGTTATATTTGTAAAGCTTTGAACTTGGCATATCTCGGACCCTATATAATAAGATCCGGCTCGTCAAAAGAAAACCAACGAAATTTGTTTCGTGTGAATCAGACTTCGTTTCGAATTGTTATGATTTTCAGAAGAAAAGAGAAGTAAGGAAGGCTAAGATGTCATTAACCCATAATGACTGTCACTAAGACTAATTAAACATGATTAAAGAAACTAATGACGGATTGAAAACCACTAATGATCATTAGTAAACACTAATCAATAGTTAGCAAAAGATAAGCGTAAGCCGCAAAAGTTAATTCGTGATTAGTAAAAGTTAATCACGATTAGTGTTAATTAAGCGTCATTAGCGAATCTAGAATCCTCTGGAATGTTCTAACTTAAGCCCCAAGTTTGGGATAGGTTTTGGCCAAAACCATGGGCCAAAACCATGGGCTGCTAAACCATGGTTAAGGCCTAAACCATGATTTTCTAACCATGGTTAGTGGTTTTCCAGGACCTATAAATAGACCCCCACCCATTCATTCTCTACGGCTTCCACTACCACCACCACCCCAAGGGCTAGGGTCGAGAGGTCGGGAGGAGGATTGGGAGGCGAGGGAGGAGCGCTAGCGAAGTGCTGCCGGGAGAACGAGGAGGAGAAAGGTACGATCCTCTCTTAGTTTGCTTCGTAAGCTAGGCTTTCAATTCATCCTCTTGTTCTTCCAAGTTTTGTTCTTGATTCATCTTTCTTTCCGATTTGTTTTTCTATTGTGGTTCGAGGAGAAATCTGTGTAACACCCTACTTAGGTGCGGGCGGCTATGCACGTCAGTGATCCTGTGATTCGTCACACGTTCACTCATCTAAGATGCGTGGTGTCTACAGATTCTCCATCGTTTAATTTTCAATTCTTTCTATTATGCTTTTATAATTATTTTGATGGAGAAATCTGTGTAATACCCTACTTAGGTGCGGGCGGCTATGCACGTCAGTGACCCTGTGATTCGTCACACGTTCACTCACCTAAGATGCGTGGTGTCTACCGATTCTTCATCTCTTGTTGTTTGAGTATATTCTTTCAGTTTCGTTGTTATTTTCCTCTCGATTGATTTTATAGAGGAAACTCTTTTCATTTTTATTTTGAAATATGTCCCAATATAAGGGGAAACTCTGTCGAAATTTTCCGAGAAATATGTCCCGATATAAGGGGAAACTCTGCCGAAATTTTCCGAGAAATATGTCCCGATATAAGGGGAAACTCTGCCGAAATTTTAAGAGAAAATATGTTCTTCGCGTTCTTCGCGTTCTTCACGTTCTTCGTTCGTTCTTCGCGTTCTTGACACGTTCTTAGCGTTTTTGATACGAAAATGAAATTCGATCTTTTCAGGAGCATTAAAATAGCCTTTCTAAAAACGAAGCACGATAAAGCCTCGCATACACGAGAGAGAGCTCGATTAGGTAACGAAATCCTTTCTTTTGTTGTTGGGTTCTCATACGAAATTATTGAAATTCTTGATTTTGTGTTCTTTACTACGTAGAACCCTAATTTTGGTTATTTTTGAAAAAGTCTGAAGAATTGCTTTGTGATTCCCACTAAAATAAAGTTTATGCATCAAATTGATGCGTTGGACCTGAAAGTTAGGGTTTGGGAGTTAAAATAGGTATAAATACGAGGATATATATGGTTATGAATAATATATATATATATATATGAGTACCAAATCGAAGACTTAACGAAAGAATTACATCATGAGAATTGATGTGGTTTGAGTCAGATCCTGAAAAGGATCATGTATCACGTTAAGGATGACTGGGAGTAGAACTACAGGTCGGGCATGCAACCTGTAGGTTTGTCGGAAGGAACCCGTATTGGCGTTTCCCTACCTAGGTGGTACACGGTCGCCCAGTTATGATAAGTGCGCACGAAATGAATGTTTTGCAACGCGTGGTACCAGGAGCCAATATCGTCGGGTTGAACGACGGAAGATGTGGTCGTGCCATGTGGAGGCACGGGTGGTTCAATAGCGGCTGGGTCACGATAACATGTATTTAAAGCCGTTGTGTTATATGATTAAATATTAGCCTGATGTTTCAAGCAATCGAGTCCTCGAGGATGGTGTGCTCATTTGTTTTTCTAGGCTGAGGGTTGAGATCCTATTTAATAAAAGAAAAGGAAATTGTCCGGGTAGTATTGGAGGATTGGTTGAGGCGACGTGCGGTGACATAAGCTTACCAAGATCAACGCAATCTCCAATCCCGAAGGGTCCATAGCTTCGGAGTCCAAGAATGGTGGGGTTCCCCTGTACTAATCCCTGATGTGGAATAGAAATGAATAGGACTTAAATTAATGAGAAGAAATAAAATTTTGTGATATCAAGTTTTGAAAAATTACACAATTTGTTTGCTTTTCTCTTCTTCGTTACTTAGCATTTACTAATTTTTATCCTATGATTTGTGGAAAACCCAACAGGTATCGATGAGCCATCTCAAGGACCTTAGTAGACATCCAGCCAACCACAGTAGCTTTACTTTGTAAGGTAGTTAGTAATCTTTTGTATTTTTTCCTTTCAAGCTGATGTACGTGTAAATGGTTATAGTGGGACAGTGTATCATCTGAACTTTATTTTGTAAATGGCAAAGTGTTGAAATACTTTCTTCTGAGTATTTTTATTTGCAGTCTGTTTCTGAATGTTAGTTGTGATTGCTGAATGAATTATTGTTGAGTAACCAGATCCAGATATGAGAGGATCCGACGGTCCGGGAATCGGGGTCGTGACAAGCATAGTGATTTCAATGGGTGGATGTGCGATGCCTATAAAGCGAGGAGTTGGAGGACATTAATCACATTTTCTTCAATTGTGTGGGCTCAAAGGAGGGTGGTTGGAGTCAAGTCTACAAGGTGTATTATCTAGAATGAGGACTCTTTATGGGAATCAATTGGGGAAGGATGGAGAGGCTCCGAGGAAGAAAAGTGAAGGTCTATTGCCATGATTTGGTCCCCATATGGTTGGCTAACAACCATGTCATTTTTAAAAGGTTTGAGTACTTTCTGACAAGTGGTCAATGTAACACCATGTACCTTTAAATATAAATATACTTGTGGACAATGGTACACATCTTCATGATATACACCCCATATTTCCTAAAAGAAAATAAACATGTAGATAATGATTACCCCTTTACTTTAGAAATCATTAAGAAAGGTCTTCTTCAAAATGCCAATATTACTTTTGCAAGGTACTTGAGAACAAACCTTTAACGATGTATATTATAAACTCTTTTTCACTTCATTCAAACATCAATTAAGCTTTGTCTAGATGATTTTATTCATTTTTCACCTTAATTAAAATTAATTTAATATATAAAAGGTTTTATTTTTCATTGTTAGTAGGTAGTAACCATTTTTATATAAGTTCCATTTATACATGCATACACACACACACACTCATATATACATATGTAGATTAATGTGTACATATGTACATACTTATGTTAAATTTAATCGAATCTTTAACAATTGAATTTGAGTGACCCTATCATATTTAAAGTCGGTGCTTTTATGTAAACAGATTTAAACTTGTACTTATGTGTGATTTGTTTATTTCTGAACCAAATCTCAATCGAGTTTCTGACCAATTGAATTCAAGCTACTATGGAACCCAATCCTACTTCTCATAGTTTTTTTTTTCAAGTGATGCAATAGCAAGCTAAGCATGTTAGACATTTGTGCTCCAACTTGAGAGGGATTCTTATGGTGTTGAGTATTATGGTTAGGGTTATATCCTCCAACCATTCCTCATATTTATATATATTGCTCTGTTAATTATAACCCTAACATCTTTCTATATAATGAGCTCATAGCACATTATTTAGTCTATCAAAGTGATTCATTCCATAATATTGCTAAAAACCAAACATGAAGTACGGGCTTATGAAGATTAACAGTTCAGTTACTCTGTTACCATTTCAATAACATGATTGCAATGTTCTGTCAACCTACAAATCGACAAAATTTATATGTTATAGTCAAACATTTCTTGATCATGTGCTGGAGTTTTTGAAACTTGCTTCCCTTTTGTAGGAAGTGACTCTGTTTTCCTGAGTGCTTTTAAAGTCGAGCCCTTTTGCAACTAGCTATGTAATCTTTTAAAATTTGATATATGATTAAACACGGCAATTGGCAAGGGCAAAAAAACAGTATAAAGGCATCGCCTTTGGTACAAAAAATCTAAAACGCAGGATTCCTTTTAAGAAGAAAAAAGATAATGGGCAGTGATGAGAGTAATTAACATTTCTGGATATATAACTTCATTGAGCAGCATCAGCATAGACTGTCATATAGGAGATATCTCCTCAAATTGAAGGAACTTAGAGGGATAAGACATTTTTGAATTTAAATTCACAACTTGGTGTAATCCCTAGGCGTTTGGTTAGACTGGATGAATAAAGAAAAGAGAAGCTGCATGGTGTTTGCAGGGAAATAGTGGAAGGATCTCAACAAGCCAAGGTCAGGAGGAAATTCCAAGCCCACGTTCCAAGAGATGACACGATAAATCCATCTCCATGGGAAAGAGGATGAGATCTTGCGAGCAAAGTGAGATACAACAGCCTAACCTTGTCGACCTAAAGGGAGAATCCTGATTTTCCTTTCCTTCTATCCGATTGGAGAGTCATTAGGCAGCCAGAACGAGAGTTCAATGAAGAATTTCTTTTCTTCACTAGCCATTGCCAATTCAGTTATGAGTGTTTTTTTCCCCTTGATTGTGTTTACTTAGGATTACCCAAGTTTCACAGTTTCTTCACGTGCTTCTCGAGGGTTTCATGTTACATATTTCTTTGTCTGGATAAATCAAATCGGGACATGAAATTTAGGGATCTGATCATAATGGATGAGATGCGATCTATACTTCTTGAGTTTTAATTTCTCTTTTGGGTTGCTGGTAAAGTGCTCGTCTATGTTGTTAATTAGACTGATGGTGCTCTTTAATTTGTTCCTTTGCATAGTTTTCAGCCAGGAGACAGCCATGGAGTCTCATGTCATAGTCCATGTCTGCCATAATTGTGATCGTTATTTAACCCTTCTCACAGAACTAGAGGGTATTAGCTATAATCAAAATGTACCCCAAGAGTCCAAGTTGGACCTATTCTCTAGCAATAAGCCAATACGTGGATGGCTCTCCTTGCATGGAGGCATTTTTTCTATTTTTGCTTTCATTCTATTGTTATCATATAGGGGTGCTATATAAGCATGTAACTTGCACTCATCTCAAATCATCAACAAGCAATAGAATTTCTCTTGTTTCTTCATCCAGAGTGAGTATGTCACTTTCCTTCCCCGACCCCATTCACAACCCTCGTTTGTTTTCTAGCTTGTTTTCCATCTTGCTCGATCAATCAAATTGAGTAAGGCGTGTGTGTGATATCCACCCTAATAGAGAGGGGATTTGTAAGTGAGATTCCGTAAATTCCAACATCTGGTATCAGAGCCCAGGTACATCCGAGCCCATGTCGATCGTGTCTCGGGACGAGGCGGCGCGGGAAAACGGCGGAGGGTTGTTCCGCTACCCGCAGTTAACGGCAATGAACTACACCAGTTGGGTGATCAGGGTGCAGGCCATGATGGAGGATCAAGGAGTATGGGAGGCTATCGGCTCGGCGGCTGGCGTGGCCGTCGATATAAAGAAGGACAAGAAGGCGAGGTCGCATCTTCTCCAAGCTCTCCCGGAGGATCTCCTAATGCAAGTGGCAAACAAGAAAACGACAAAAGAGGTTTGGGACTGCCTCAAAACCAGGTTCATTGGTGCAGATTGCGTCAAGAACGCACGGTTACAGACGTTGAAAAGTGAATTCGACACTATGCGGATGTAAGAAATGGAGACCCTAGACCAGTACGCCGGCAAACTGAACAACATGTCTGTTCGGTATGCAAACCTTGGGGCGACTCTCAACGATGCCGCATTGGTCAAGAAGTTATTCGACACCGTGCAGGATCGCTTCCTTAGCGTGATTGCCGGGATCGAACAATTTTGCGATCTCGACACCATGCCATTCGAGGAGGCTGTGGGACGCTTGAAGACCTACGAAGAACGAACATGCCTGCGGAAGCCTACCAACAATGGCAACGGCGAAAATCAACTCTTGCTCACTCAAGCTGAGTGGGAGACGCGACAAAAGAAAATTGGCAGCGATTCAACATCGAGCAACAAAGGTAAATCTCAAACTCCCTCAGATAGAAATAACCGTGGCTGGGGAGGACGAGGAAGAGGATGCGACAGGGGAGGCCATAATGGGCCATCACGAAAGGAGGGTGCAGGTGGCTCCAACGACGGTGGTTGTGACAAAAGCCACATCCGGTGCTTCAATTGCAACAAGATGGGCCACTATGCATCTGAATGCAGGACTCCGAAGAAAGAGGCAAAAGCACACTTTGCTTCTGTCGATGACTACGAGGCAACCCTACTGCTCGCGACATCAAGCAAGGAGCAGGAGGAGGTCATCCTGCTGAACGAAGAAAAGACGAGGCCGGAGCTGCGTAGCACGAAGGAGGTGGGTGCCCCCTGTCACGTCTGGTACCTGGACAATGAGGCAATCAACCACATGACCGGCGACAAGTCTAAGTTCCATGAGCTAGACGAGAATGTCACCGGTATCGTCAAATTCGGCGACGGATCGAGAGTGCAGATAATGGGCAAGGGGTCAATCTTGTTCAATTGCAAGAACGGAGATCAGTGGCTCCTACATAAAGTGTACTACATCCCGAGACTCCGCAGCAATATAGTGACTCTCGGACAGTTCACCGAGATTGGTCACAAGGTGATCATGGACGAGGAATCCCTACAAGTCTTTGACAAGACTTCTGCACAACTACTCATGAAGGTAAGGCGCACTACAAACCATCTTTACCGAATTGAGTTGCACATGGCGGAGGCGGTGTGCCTTCTCACGAATCTCGAAGATCCAGTATGGTCGTGGCATGCAAGACTTGGGCATGTCAACTTCCACTCAATGAAGATGCTCGTCAAAAAGGAGATGGCGGTAGGAGTCCCACCTATAAAACACCCAAATCAATTGTACAAAGGGTGTTTGGTGGTAAAGCAGGCAAGACAACCATTTCCGATGGCTACAAATTATAGAGCCAAAAAAGCGCTCGAGCCGTTGCACATGGATCTCTGTGGACCAATCACTCCGTCAACTCCCGCCGGTAACAATTACTTCATATTAATCGTTGATGATTATTCACGGTGGATGTGGGTCTACATCATCAAGTCGAAGGACCAGGCATGCTCCACCTTTGTGAAATTCAAGGCATTGGTTGAGAACACGAGCGGGTGTCGTATAAAGACGCTCAGGACCGATCGCGGTGGTGAATTCATCTCCATGGAGTTCTCCAAAGTGTGCGAAGACGCAGGGATTGTGCGACACCTCTCTGCGTCATATACACCCCAGCAAAATGGTGTGGTGGAACGGAGGAACAAGACTGTGATGGCAATGGCGAGGTCCCTTCTCAAAAGCATGAACGTGCCAGGAAGACTTTGCGGGGAGGCAGTTCAGCACGCGGTGTATCTCTTGAACCGCTTTCCGACAAAGGCGCTCGGGAATCGTACTGCATTCGAGGCTAGGAATGGAAGAAAGCCACATCTAGCACACCTTCGTGTGTTTGGTTGTATAGCGCATGCGAAGGTAACATCACCGAATCTGAAGAAACTTGATGATCGAAGCCATCCTATGGTATATCTTGGAGTTGAGGAAGGTTGCAAGGCTCATCGCCTATATGATCCACATCGCGACAAAGTTCATGTGAGTCATGATGTAAAATTTGGAGAAAATATGCAATGGAAATGGAATGCAGGTACGAGCGACGGAAATGCATCAGATTTCATCATCGAGGAGGAGTACAACACGAAGATGAACGAGGGTGGTTATGTACCACTCACAAGTGTCCCGATAGGCGAGCCAATGCCTGCATCACCATCTTCCTCGACCCATGAATCGACACCGTCGGCAGGCCATATGACACCGACAAGGTCATGTTCCACTGTGGGAGGTGATACCGTTGCATCTTCAGCGGTCATGTCTACCCCGCTATCAGGAAGTAATAGCAGCAACACCGACGAGGCTACTATCCGCTACATGCATGTCGAGGATATCATGCGCGACTCTCGAAGGGTGGATCTTGAAGAAGACATGGAGGAGGAAGTCATGCTTATGACGATGGAAGAGCCATCTTGCTACCGTGAAGCTGCTGAGCACCAAGTCTGGGTAGACGCCATGTGCAAAGAGATCGAGTCCATCAAGAAAAATAAAACTTGGACTCTCACGGAGCTTCCAGCTGGCTGTAAGCCCATTGGTATCAAATGGGTGTACAAGTTGAAGAGGAACTCCACCTGTGATGTAATCAATCACAAAACAAGATTGGTTGCGAAAGGATATGTCCAGCAGCAGGGCATCGACTTCGAGGAGGTGTTCGCTCCAGTAGCCAGGTTAGACACTATACACGTTATTCTCGCCATTGCTGCTACTCGTGGTTGGAAAGTCCACCATCTCGATGTCAAATCAGCATTCCTAAATGGAGAGCTTGAAGAGGAAGTATATGTAGCCCGACCGGAAGGATTCACGGTGAAGAACAAAGAACACATGGTTCTCAAACTGAGCAAGGCACTTTATGGCCTTCGGCAGGTGCCCCGAGCTTGGAATATACGGCTTGATAGAAGTCTCAAGAAACTCGGATTCGTAAAGTGTGCTCAAGAACAAGCAGTCTATACAAGGGGAACAAGTCAGTCGAGAGTGATCGTTGGGGTTTATATAGATGACCTCATTATGACAGGGGAGGATCCAGAGGAGATCGCGATGTTCAAGCATCAGATGATGTCCGAGTTTGAGATGAGTGATCTTGGATTGCTCACTTACTACCTTGGGATCGAGGTAGTACAAGAAGATGGCCGCATCAAAATTAAGCAAACCTCTTATGCAAAGAAGGTGCTGACACAATTCAGAATGTCTGAATGCAACTCCACCAAATGTCCTATGGAGCAAAGGACAAAATTGCAAAAGGATCCCGATGGACAACCAATGGATGCAACAGAATATCGTCGTGTCATTGGGTGTCTCATGTATCTACTCCACACTCGTCCGGATCCCTCCTTTGCTGTTGGTATGTGTAGTAGGTTTATGGAGAGACCTACCGTTACACATTACAAGGCGATGAAGCAAATCCTACGGTACTTGAATGGTACGCTTCATTACGGACTCGTATACACTAAAGGAGGAAGCGAGGAGACAATCACTGGGTTCACAGACAGTGATCTGGCAGGTGATTTGGATGATAGGAAGAGCACAGGAGGGATGTCATTCTATTTAAACAACAACCTGGTCTCATGGAACTCGCAGAAGCAAAAGACTGTGGCACTATCATCATGTGAAGCCGAGTTTTTGGCGGCAACGGCAGCAGCTTGCCAAGCAGTGTGGCTCCGAAATCTATTGAGCGAGCTTACAAAGAAAGAACTAAGACCGGTGAAATTGTTCATCGATAACAAGTCTGCCATTGCCTTGATGAAGAATCCTGTTTTTCATGGGCGCAGTAAACACATTGACACCAAATTCCATTTTATTCGTGAATGTGTTGAAGCAAGACAGATTGCAGTGGAGTTCGTATGCACGGAGGAACAACGAGCTGATGCATTGACGAAGCCTATGTCAGCGGCGAAGCTAGCAACAATGCGACACTTGTTAGGTGTTCGTGATCTTGGGCCACACCAAGATTAGGGGGGAGTATATTAGCTATAATCAAAATGTACCCCAAGAGTCCAAGTTGGACCTATTCTCTAGCAATAAGCCAATACGTGGATGGCTCTCCTTGCATGGAGGTATTTTTTCTATTTTTGCTTTCATTCTATTGTTAGCATATAGGGGTGCTATATAAGCATGTAACTTGCACTCATCTCAAATCATCAACAAGCAATAGAATTTCTCTTGTTTCTTCATCCAGAGTGAGTACGTCACTTTCCTTCCCCGACCCCATTCACAGCCCTCGTTTGTTTTCTAGCTTGTTTTCCATCTTTCTCGATCAATCAAATTGAGTAAGGCGTGTGCGTGATATCCACCCTAATAGACAGGGGATTTGTGAGTGAGATTCCGTAAATTCCAACAGAGGGCCCTGAACCTGCAGCTGAAGGCCACATGTACGCTCCAGCAATGCTGAAAACATGAAGAATAGCTGACAAGCCGGCAACTGTCACTGAGAATTGTGATAATAGTTTTTAGTGATCGGATTGTGATTGTTATTTACATTAATTACTTGTTGGTGCACCATCACTTTCATGTTACAACTTTGCTGTGGGAAGGGGATTATGCAGAAGAGAAACGACCATTAGGACTTGTACATTGCTTCGGAAATCAGGTATCTCTTTTTTGTAATGCATGTTATACTACTGCAGTTGGATCATTCAAACACCTCCTCGGGTACATGAAATTCGTGTTTTACTTGCTATTATGTTTCAGATGTATTCTTATACTTCATAGTTATGTACATCATCATTTCCTTGTGGGTGCTTGGAAATGGAATAATTGTACAGATGTATATGTGTGATGCTGATATTCCTGCAAAAGAGGGAATTGTTCAGAAAGGATACATTTTTGTTTAGTCGAAATCTTAAGACTACGAAAATTGGAACTAAGTTCTTTGAAAAGTATTTTGGATCTGATATAGGGGTTCATGTTGGAAACATTCAGAAACTCGCATAGGTGAAGGGATGAGTATATCTGGTACACACATCTTGATGCTTCATTCAGGGTCAAATCTGCTACCTATAGTTGCGTTGTGACCCATACAAGTAGTGGATCTGGATTTTTTGAAAATTTTGTTTAGAATGACAACTTAATTGAAATAATAAAAATAACTGGAGTAAATAAATTAAAGTAAATGACAACTTAGTTGAAATAATAAAAATAATTGGAGTAAATAAATTAAAGTAACAATACTATAATTTTTTTCCAGGAGTAAAATCTGCTACATATAGGTGTGTTACCTGTACAAGCAGTGGATTTGATCCTTCTTTCATTTCACTTTGGGAGAGATAGATTCTCCAAAATCTTAGCATTTGAACGGAACATTTAGGCCCTGTTCTGTAGAGGAATAGGGCCACGGGAATAAGGGAGAATAAGGGGAAAAGGGCTTCGCGCGGTGTACGGCAATTCCACGAAATTTCGCCCCCGATCGCCCTTGGCCCGTGACCTTATTCCCCTTCCTCCCCGCGCCCCTCCCTTGGTCGCTCATCCCGCGCCCCTCCCCCGCCCGGGCCTCCCGCGACCCTCCCTTGTGCTTCGTCGTCGACGCTTGTTGCCTCGGGTCCTCTGGGACCCGCCCTCCTATGACCTGCCGATGGTAGGCCTCCTTTTGGTCGGGGCTTGTGGGAACCTCCTCCGTGATTTCCGCTCGAGGTATGCCTTTCACTGTTTGTGCGGTGTGATGGGTCATCCCGCTGCTTGTTTTGACCATTATATCGGCCACTGTGGCCTTGATCCCTCTGCCTTGGTCATGGAGTCGATGGAGTCTAGGGTTTCCCATGGTTATAAATTAGGTCGGAGGAGGAAAACCAGTGGGTTATCTGCCGCTATTGGAGTGCAATTTGCACTGGGATTGTGTTTTCACATATCATCTAGCATTTTGTGGCTCACCAGGTACATTCGATGACCCTCCCTCGCCTTTTTTGTGCTATGATGTTCATGACCTGTTAACTATCGCCTTCCTTGCTGATCGATGCTTCATTTCGGTCTGGGGTTCAAGATTTGTCGATGCTTTATGATGTCTTATATGCTTGCTGGTTGTGAGTGTTGACTGTCTCTCGAAATTTGTTGCTGTGTTTTCTTTGATTTGGGTCCGAGAGCAACCTCTGAGGTGCTCTTAGATCTGAAATTGTTGGCATCACAACCAATTATTCGGCCATGAGGGGTTGGTCACCTCACTTGTGCTGAATGGTGGTCTGTTATGCTTGGCTGTTCACAGGAGGGGTTTGGAATACCCATGGCTGGATTTGGTGGTCGAGAATGTTAATATGTTGTTTGAGAGCTCTTACATGGTGCTCGATGGTTTCCTACCTTCTTTGCTTTAAGTCACGGCTGTGGGTGGGGGTTTAACAAAGTTGGCATAATGTTTTCGATCAAGTGATGGGAGCAGCCTATTTGGTGCTCGATGATGTTATTATGATGCTATAGAGCACCTTTGATGGTTTTCGGTGGATTGGTACAATGTCCTACTAGTTGGGAGCATTAATTTGGGAGAGAGCACCTACTAGTTGAGAGGACCTACTAGTTGGGAGCACTAATCTGGGATCTAATGACCTATTTGGTCATTCTCTTGGCTGAGAGCAACGTATCTGCAACTCGATGATGTTCCCTTTTTTTTGAGAACAGCACACCGTTGTTTAATGACCTATGGTTAGTAATGGATATCGATTCAAGTAGTTTAATGAGGCCAAAATTTTTTCCTGAGCTGAGAGCAATGTATTGGCTGCTCGATGATGTTCAAAATTTCATTGCGAAACCTCCACAGATGATCTTGTGTGGGATAAAATGTGTGCTTTTCCTCACAGATGTTGATTGCTGGGTTTTGAGGCCGCGCTGATGAAGTTATGTTTACTACTGATTCTAGATTGCAATACTTGACTGAGAGCTAAGTAGTTGCAGCTCGATGAAGTTACGTTCATTTGTACACCTCAATTGTGCTATTCTGCGTGATTTAAATGGGTGCAAAACCTGACTGAGAGCTAAAGTCTTTGCAGCTCAATGATGTAACATTTTTTGAACAACTCAATTGATTCTAGATTGCAATACTTGACTGAGAGCTAAATGCGTGCTTTACCTCAGAAATGCTGATTGTTGTGCTGGCATAACTGTTTCTCGACCCCAATATTTGACTGAGAGCTAAGCAGCTGCAGCTCGATGATGTTACATTTTCTTGAACACCTCATTAGTTGCATTGGACTGTTGGGTGATGGTTACTAATGAATATCGATTACAGTAGTTAAATGTGGCCAAATTTTCCAATTAGGCTGAGAGCGAGTTGTTTGCTGCTCGATGTTGTAATTTCTGTTGACAAAACCTCAATAAAGCTATTAGGTGAGATTAAATTTGTGCTTTGGAGTCTTGGATGATGTTTATTACTGGCTCTCGACTCCAATTCTTGACTGAGAGCTAAGTACTTGCAGCTCGATGATGTTAAATATTTGTGAACACTTCGATGGAATGTTGGGTGATGGTTACTACTGAATGTTGAATCCAAAACTTGACTGAGCGCTAAGTAGTAGCTGCTCGATGATGTTATTTTATGTTTGTAACACCTCCATTGGGGTCTTCGATGTTAGTACTTGAGGGGTTAATCTGAGGATGATGACTGATGCGTTGTGATTGGCCTGAGAGCATCCCATTAGGTGCTCGATGATGTATTCTGTTACGCATACAACACCTTCTTTGGTGCTGTTAGTGGCTGCCCTGTTAGTAGCCAGTGGTGAACATTTTTACTGATTCTTCATTTCGAATCATCATTGACTATAATGTCATTGCTTGACTTACCTCCAGTTGGTCCTCTACGACTATAATGTCACTGATGTTCACTGCTGCTGTGTGCTTTACCTGCTGTCTGAATTATGTAAATGATGCATTGTGAATTACCTGGCTGCTACCTGTACTGCTGTGTGCTATGATTATTTACCGCAGTGCTGCTCTGTGATGCTGTCTGATTCGTGTTGATGTTATTTCGGTGTTCGATGGCCGACTGTTATTATTCATTGTTGACGTTACTTAAACATTGCTTCGAAATTTTTATTGCGAAGTGGCTGAGAGCTACCTATTTGGTGCTCGAGGATGTTATTCTGGTGGTGGAGAGCACCTTCGTTGGTGCTCCATATACCTTATTTGCTTGGCTGCATGGTTGTTGTTTCGGTCTATGATGATTTGTACTTTTTATTATGGGTTACTACAGGATGTTCACTGCTGGTGCGGGATCGTCTGGGGTTCACCTTAGGGACGACGAATCGTCAGTCCAAAGAGTGAAGTGGACACCCGCTATGGATGAATGTCTTCTCCATCTGTTCAAACATCACTTTGATGTTGGCGACTGGGTTAGTGGATCTTTTACATCACCGGCCTGGCACAATATAATAGATAAGTTTAACATGCACACTGGGAATAACTGGGACAAGGCGAAGCTCAACAATAGATGGAAAACCATAAAGAAGGACTACAACATTTTTGTTTACCTCATGTCCAAGAGCGGTTGGGGGTGGGACCCACTGAATTGTACCGTGGTCGCACCCGAGGAGGAGGCATGGCTCATGGTGAGTAACTGCATGTGCACCTCAGCTACAGATTTACATACGTCGCCGCGGGATGGGAGGGTTCAGCCGCTGATATGAAGGTGCTAAGGTGGGCTTTAGACGAGGGAGGCTTTCGTGTACCTCCGGGAAGGAAGTTTCTGCTCGACTGTGGATATGCAAACACGGAGAGCTTCCTCACCCATATCGAGGCGTTATTGCACACCTACCCCAGTTCAGGGCTCGAAGGGGACACACATATCGCCGGCCTGAGGAGTTGTACAATCACAGGCATTCACAGCTCAGGTCTTACGTCGAACGAACTTTTGGCATCATGAAGGCTCGCTTCAAGGCCATAACTGAGCGACCATTTTACAGTTTCGAGAAGCAAGTTTTGGTTGTCATGGCATGTTGCATCATCAACAACTTCATCCGTGAAGTCCAGAGCGAGGACCAGATATCAAGTGCATTCACGCTTGAATCAGCTCAGACAGGGTCGTCTGTAGACCCCAGTCCCAATGACGAAGAATATGACAACACTGCTGCAAGTAGTGACGTCAGGGTTTCCGAACAGGAGATCCGAGCCGGAGAGTTGTTACGTGATTCTTTGGCAACGGCCATGTGGGAGAATGCACAGCGTTGATTTTATGTTAATTACGTGTAGCTTTTGTTATCAGTGTGCCACCTCCACCGACTATTTCCTACTACGTTCTTCTATTCTCTACGATGCATCGCGCATTATTGTACAACAAACGCATTCCATGGATTATTATCATGATTTCTTACTATACCACATCTTAAACTTTCTGCAACGTCCCTATGATGATTCCATCGTTATAAATTATATTTAATGGTGCAGTGTCGATCTTGACTGAGCAGCCACAGCAGTGGCGTGACTTAACCGACGTCACTGTCATCGTTTTTGTAAATGTGGAAATTCAAATCTGAGGGAAATCTGTATAATGTATTTACTATTTTCTGCATTGGTATTTTTAATTATTGCAGCTCCATTTCGCTTTCCCTTTATTCAGCATCCGATCTGCTATACTTCCATATCGTCGCGCGGTTATTGACAAGTATATGCCAGATATAATGACATATTATATTACACCACTTCAAATGACAACCAACAACTTTACCTAACTTTTAAACCTTATTTCTTATCCCCCAAAACCCAGCCGAACAGAGAATAACCCTTATTCCACCTTATTCTCCTTATTCTTATTCTCCTACCGAACGGAGAATAGACCCTTATTCCCCTTATTCACCATCCTTATTCCTGCTTATTCTCCTACCGAACGGGCCCTTAAGATATTTGATGAGCAAATGAAATGACCTTGCTATCTTTTTCTTTGTTTAGTATAACGAGATTTGATGTCGATTAAAACCCAAGTGTAAATAGGGCATTTCCTTTTTTTCGCGGGAATAAGGGATTAAAAATAACATGATATATGGTGGTTTCCTCAACTTCGTTTATGGTTAGTTCTTCTCTCGAGCTATATTTTTAACAGGACTTTCCACATTGTTACATTGTAAAATAATTGTTTGGTTAGACCTTTGAGAACATGAAGAATGTAAATGTCGAGTCGAGCGACACCTTCGTAGTGACACACCTTGTACAATGGTGTCTTTTGCCCCATTCTCATGATTTCTTCCTAGAAGAAGAAGACATGGGCAAGTACCTCCATGGGATTGATTGATCTCAACCACGTTGCATTGCAAAATCAGGAGAATTTGAAGTTAATCTCCTTCCTTCCGCGCGAAAAAGAAGAATGCTTGGGAATATTTATGGGTTATTTCGATGAAAAAGCGAGAAGCTAGCTTGACGGTAGAAATTAAATTCTATAATTACCATAAACAAGAGCTATTATTTGGAAATATATAGCATGAAGTAATTAAAAAAAGATATTCTAAAAAAGAAGAAAGGACTATACAGATTACCTGTAATATAAAAGTTGAAGCAAAAATAAAAAAACGTGGACGGCAGGATTCGAACCTGCGCGGGCAGAGCCCACATGATTTCTAGTCATGCCCGATAACCACTCCGGCACGTCCACTGATGATGTCTCAAATAATCGTATTTATGATTAATATATGTTTGAATATAGTACATTCGTCCTAATTAAGACATATTTTTATATTATGCACCTGAAATGAATAGCGACGATAAGTACAATCACAGAGAGCCATGGTGATGAGGACACGGTTGAAGGGCATGAAGTCGCACTACATTGCTGGAGAGGGATGACGATGCAGTCGAGGAGGAGCAACAGACAGACCAAAGATCGAGGGTTGCAAAAAAGGCAGATCAAATTCAATTTTGAAACCTATCAAAAAAAATTCAATTTTGAAGATTCTGAGTCGAGAAATTAAAAAAAATTAAAATGGGAGGGTTGCAGGCATGTCTTCTTTTATTTGTGCGAAGGTACCCATTTCCCTTATCCGAAAGAAACGTGTAGGGTACGCGAAGGGAGCTCCACTCCTCCCCATGCATGCACGAGCACGAGGGACGTGACCTCTCAAAGGTGACGCCTACGGTTTTTTTTATAGGTAAATAATTCATTGATGAAGCTGCAGTTAGCAGCAGTACCGCTACAAGATGTTACAATAAACGTCAAAAAGGAGAAGCTTTACAAGTTGTTTTCAAAGTGATAACATGGCAACTGAGAGCACAAAAATCAGCGCCATCCATCAGTGTAGTAAGTATCGTGTATTAGAGACAATCAATTCAGCAAGTTTGTGTGGTGTGGAGGAGTTGCTTGAAGCCCACCGGCTGTTGCGCTCCTTCCAAATTTCCGTAATGGCAGCAGCGAGCAAAACAACCCATAACTCGCGGGACTTAGGATCCGAGATCCCGGTGATCCAATCAGTGATAATAGGGAGGTTGTCTGACGGGGGGCTGCTCAAACCCATGGCCGCAAAAGCTCGCGCCCATGTGTCCGCAGCAAATGTGCACTCAAAAAATAGGTGATCCCTTGATTCATCTCCCGAAGCGCAAAGGTAGCACCTGCCATTGCTGGGTAGCCCCTGACGAGCCAACCTATCAAGAGTGGGCAACCGGTTGATAATCGCCCGGTAAAGCATGCAAGCGAACCTAGGGGCGGAGCGCTTGCCCCAGACAACAGGCGCCCACGAGACCGAAGTTGCACGGTGTCTAACAAGGTCGAAAGCTTCTGAGAAGGAAAAGCCCTTGGAGGAACGGGCCCAAAAATGCTGCCCGTTAGCGGAGGATATAGCATTGTTGTATGAATCACGCCCACGCAGAATAGATTTCCAAATCTGCGAGTCATTGCAAGCCGGGGCAGCCTCCCAGAGGGAGCGCGAGTATAGGTACTTATTCCGCATATAAATAGCCCAAAGGGAGTTGTCGGCGGTGAGGATACGCCAAGCCCACGAAACCACCATAGCATCTTGCAGCGAAGCACAAGAGCGCAGTCCCAAGCCCCCCTCACGCTTGGGGAGGCACACAGTATTCCAACCAATGTGATGCCGCTTGAATCCCCAAAGGAAGCTAGCGCAAAGTTTGTCAACTCTGTGGGCAGTCCCTCTCGGAATGAGAGTCCCAGCCGCCCAATAAATGGTGATCCCCTCAATGATGGAATGAATAAGTTGACAGTGACCAGCCAGGGAGAGAGCAGTAGCTTTCCACCCGCCAAGAGAGGCCCTGATCCGATCTTCCAGGTCTCTGAACGTCGACCCACGCCCAGCTTTCGCATCAAGAGGAATGCCCAAATATTTAGTAGGAAGGGAGGCCCTAAGCACCCCCAGCCGTAGAGTGGAGGCGAAGTCATTAGGGGCCCGTTTAGGCCTAAACAACTTGCTCTTTCTCGCATTGATTTTCAGCCCAGTGGTGGAAGCAAAATCCTCCAAAATCTCCCCCACCGCGATGAGTGAGGAAGGAGAGGCATGGCAGAAAAATAGTAGGTCATCTGCGAAGATAAGGTGAGTAGGCACCCTAGAACAGTCACGGCCCAGAGGCATGAGGCGCCCCCTAGCAACAGAGCCCTCCGCAAGATTAGTGAGGGTTTCCATGCCGACCACAAAGAGAAGGGGACTAAGCGGGTCTCCCTGTCGAAGGCCCCTAGAACCCCTGAAGAAGTCTTCCGAGGATCCATTAATGAGAATGGAGAACGAAATCGAGGTTATGCAATTGGCAATCCAGCCCACCCAAGTAGGGCAGAACCCCATGAGTTCAAGGCTCCTTAATATGCCTACGGTTTTAACTTGCAACGAGGGCAGCTTTGCATGCCGTATGCTGCTGTGGGCATCGAGCATTCCAGAGAGAGAGAGAGAGAGAGAGAGAGAGAGAGAGAGAGAGAGAGAGAGAGAGAGAGAGAGAGAGAGAGAGAGAGAGAGAGAGAGAGAGAGCAATGCCAATGGTGGAATCTGTGGAAGGCAACTGTTTGGTTTGGTGGTGATTACTTTGATCGTGATTTGACTTTGCAGTGGACGTTGGCTTGACTCAAGTGACATCCTACTCCCCATTGGATTCTTCCTTTGTTGATAAAGATAAAACAGACAAAGGGTCACTGCAACAAAACATTTTTGTCAATTAATTATAGCAATGAAATTCTCTAACACCAACTTTTTATCAAACAAAAACTCCACTGCATCAGAATAAACCTAAGACGAAAGACAATATGTAATTATATATTCGTTATTATAACAACATATATTATTCGTTGCTCTGGTTTTTAGATATTCAACATATATTGTATTTGTTGATGTATTTTTCGTAACAAATAATATAACAATGAGTATTAACGATTAAAAACAAATATGTCAAAGGAAAAGCCATTGTGCACGTGCGTATAGATAAATCTTTAACAACGAACATGTCATTAGTTACTAATTAAAAAACAAAAGATAACTTGACAACGACATCGGAGATCCACTATTGGGCGTTCATGTCAATATCTTGGTGTCACTTCTAACGTCTTGGTGGTTTCTTTTAGAAAAGTTTATACCCATTCGTTATTGCCAAGCAACATGTTATCTAGGGAGGACGTACTCAATGCTAGAGATAGTCGCCAAAATAGGGATGGCTCAGAAAAAAAATTCATAATGAAGACAGTTTGAATATATAATTCCTATAATAGACAGATATCGACATCATTTGCCGCTTCGTGTTTCATGTACGGCAAATGATTTGTCGTACTACATGGACGGTCAAAATCGGTGCTTACGACGAAAATCTGGAATCCTGACCCCCTCCCCTTCGTCTATATAGCGCTGCAAATGATTTGTCGCATTATAGCAAACCGTTTACCGATATATCCTTATTCTGAGAAATATTTTTACATTGTCCTCATTTAAGTAAAATTTCCTCCCTTTCTCTTTAGGTAAATGCCCGGGCCACAAAAATCACGCATTATATATGACACCATACTCTTTGCGGATGACTTATGTGCACAAAATCAAAAGATCCTTTATATTTGATTGACATTTTTTGTTGTGAGTTGTCTACGCTACGAATTAATAGGGAGAACTCAACTTTTGATCATTTAGATGTACCTCATGATGTGGCTACTAAACGTGGAAGATGTGCATAGCATGTTTAGTATGTTTGCTGGTTGGAAGTTTAGGTGTTTGATGAAATATGATCATGTCAGCTAAGATCCACATGCCACTATGGGTCCGTTCGGTAGGAGAATAAGCAGGAATAATGATGGAGAATAAGGAGAATAAGGGTCTATTCTCCGTTCGGCTAAAGGATAGGAATAAGGAGAATAAGATGAAATAAAGGTAGGTAAGGTAGGATAAAGATAGGAATAAGAGTGAAATAAGATGAAATAATGGGGAATAGTCGTACCACCGAGAACCGTGTCGGGAGGAGAATTGACCCCTTATTACAGGGCTTATTCTCCTACCAAACAGGGCCAGTGTTGGAAACGACGTTATTACAACCAAATAAATAAAACAACAATCAACCAGAGTAAGAGGATTTATATTACAAATTATGGGTTAGATGGGGCTGCCCGCAACATGGCTGTCCGCCTCATTTTTTCCGCAGTTTTTTTTATTTTTTTTAAAAATTTCACCATGTATATTCATCTATATATCCCTCCTATATGTCATTCAAATTTCGTCAGAAACAGAGACTCGTACGTCCTCCATCCAAATAGGGTCGATTTAAAAAATCCTGCGACCGTTAAAAAATGACCGTCTGGATGGAGGTCGTACAAGTCTCTGTTTCCGACGAAATTCGAATGGCATATAGAGGGGATATATAGATGAATATACATGGTGAAATTTTTCAAAAAAATAAAAAAATTGTGAAAACATAAGACGGGGCAACCATGTTGGTTGCCCGCAAGGAGCAGCCCCTTTTTTTCCACAAATTATAGTATAGATAATCAATCCATTATAAATCTAAATTCGATTACAGATTTGCAATATATACCGTAAGAATCATAAAATTTGTGACAGCCAAATGTGAAAAGCTTGAGATTAGATATCACACAAGTACCAACAATGAAGACTACCTTTAGGAAGGATATCATCTCCGCATTACCGATACATAAGATTTGATTATATGCTTCTAGAATATGATGGCACACAAGATTAACATCGGTACAATTTAAGGGATTATCGTTGAAAGATCCTTAGAGTGCGTTTGGTTGGTGGGTTTTCTGGGGGTTATCTGGGGGTAGGTAACCCGTTTTTGTTTTAGTGTGTTTGGTTGGTGGGTTAATGATTGTGAGGGTTTGTGTGATGTGATTGTATTGGAATTTGAAAAAGTTGATAGTTATTATGATATGATTGTATTGAAATTTGAAAAAGTGGGTGGTTGTTGTGATGTGATTGTATTGAAGTTTGGAATAATGAGTATAAGTTGAGTATTTTATGATTTTTAGATGATATGATGGTATAATATATAATTTATTTGATGGAAAGTGGTTGGGCCCCACTAATGGGTTAAAAATGGGGGTTTTGGGGGTTACCCACCCAAAGTGGGGGGTAACCCCCAATCCGAACGGCCCTTTAGGGTGCGTTTGGTTGGCGGGTGACGAACCGCTAAATCAGCCCTTTAAAAGAGTCTTTTTAACACTTGATAAATGTCGTAGCAGTCGGGCCAATTCGGGCTCATCAAAGAGACCATCTCATTGATATATGTCAAATAAGAATGCTATGGTCGTTAATTTTTATTTTACTTGGCAAGAAACCAAGGTCGAACTTAGGGACACGCGCTTCTCTCGTATTAATCGGATTTCTATTTATTTAACTAAGTGTTGGGTAAGAGACAATATAGGTAAAATTATGCATGAAGTGAGACACAACAATGCATTAAAAATAAATATGCATTTTTTTATAAATTTTTATCATGCTAATAAATGCAGAGAAATGCAATGCAAATATGCCCTGAACAATAATTACTTGAGCCATACAATATGCGAGTCAAACAAAATCAATTATGAAGCACCTTTTCATTTATACAACAAATAGGCAAGAGAAACGAAGAAATCATGACACTTAGTTACTAAAATAATACACTACTGATCATAGTGTCAAATCTCAAATTGAATCATGCCATAATAAAGATGATGAGAAGAGCATCAAAATGAAACTGAAATCAACTCGATTGGATCTACGTAGCTCAAGATATGCAACAATGAAGATAAGGGCACAAGTGAAAAGAAATATGAAAAGATACCTACAAAAAGGTCCCTGGGAGGGACTAAAATGCAATAACAATAAAGTACGGGGCCTTCCCTGTAAATAATCCATATACGCAGGGACCTTTTTGTAAATTTGAAGAACTTCGTGGGCGTCTCTGCAAATTTCCCAGAATAGCACGTGTGAAGCACGTGCTATCCAGGCTTGGTGTCAGGCTCGGCAGAGGTTCGGCAGCTTCGGCTTGGCTCGTGCTGTCCGAGCCTCCAGGCTTGGTGGCGATCAGGCTCGGCGTGGTCTCTGGATGTGCCACGTATATCAGGACGTGGACGCAATTTGTGGAAGGTGCGAGGGTGCCGATGCAAAAAGCCCAGACCCCACGTGCGGGTGGCACGTGAGCTCAGGCTCGGGCGGGAGCGAGGCTCGGCGCTGCTTCGGGTGGCCGTAGCAGGTGGCTCGGGCCACGTGCTGGCTCGAGGTTGACTAGGGCGAGGCTCGGTCCCACCGAGTCTCCGCGCTCCGGGACGGTCGACGTGGCCCCTCCAGGGCCGTTGGATCCCCGCCGTGGGGCGAGATCCAACGGTAGCTGCTTTGTCTTCTCCTCCGTAGGTTGGCGGCGCAATTGGAGCTCCGGCGTGAGGCCTGGAGCTCCGCCGCGCCTCGCCGTGCTCGGTGAAGCTAGGGGACGATCGCTGAAGGCCGGGCGATGAAGGTCTGAGGTCGGAGAAGACGCGGGAGCACCTGGAATGCTCGATCGACACATGGTCGCCGGAGGAGGAGCTCTAGAACTCAGCTCCGCCCGAAGTCCGGCCAATGACGTTGTAAACCTGCAAAAGTGGTTAGCGGTGTGTGCGTGCGATGTGAGGTGAATGGTGGACTGAGAGGGGCGGAGAAATGGAGTCCTTAGTGTGTTCTCCTCCGCCTCCAACGGAGGAGAATGCCTGGGATGAGGGAGGTTGTGGATAGAAGGAGGGTGATCGGAGATGTGCGCGGGGAAGGTGGATCGATGGTGGAGCTTAGGCGGTGGTCGTCGGAAGGCGAGGGCTACTCAAACGGCCTAGAAAATTAAATAAAATTAAAGAAAAATTGCAGATGAAGAAAAAGGAGAGCTTACCTGGTCGGAGCGGAAGGGATGGCCTGGGCTGAGCATAATGGATATGCTCGGGTCGTCGCACGTCGAGGTCGGCTACTCCTCGGAGCTCGAGCGGGGCTGGCGCCTCCGCAGCACTGCTGTGATCGGCGGTGGGTCTCATCGGGAAAGAAGTCGTCATTGCTCGATCCGAGCTCCTCCCCCTGTCACCAGGAGGAGCTGGAGGGCTGGTCCTCTGCCCCTTGGTCGATGGAGGCCCTGGATCGATGGGGGAGGCGAGGTATTTAAAGGCGAGGTTCGGTGGTCCAGGTGGTGGGGAGTCGAGTTTTTCAAGGAGGTGTGGGACGACTGGAGAGGAGAACGGAGCTTGTGGGATGTGCGCGAGAATCCTGGAGGACTGGGCTCGAACGTAAGGTGGTTAGGGAGAGGAGAGGTGGTAAGGTGAGGCAGCTAAATTTAGAAAGGTGGAGGAGGTCTGTGAGGCGCGGGGCTGAGGCGGAAGATGCGGGAGGAGGAAGACGAAGCCTCGGCCGTTGGATCTTGCGATCCAACGGCTGAGAGAAGGGCGCGAAGCGACGGTTGAGATAAGATCGGGGGGCGGAGCGATCGAAGGGCTGCGCTTACGCCACGTGTCGAGTTACGGGCTCGGCGCTTAAGGACGGCTTAGATGGAAAGCTAAGGCCGATCGAGCGGATGAGAAGCGTCAGAGGAATGGGCGGCTGAGATCAAAGAATCGAGGGCGTGATCGGAGGGCTGAGGAGCGTCCAAGGAAGCAGCGGCCAAGATCGAAGGTTTAAACAGCGGATCGAGTGGCTCACAACATGCCACGTGGCGTAAGGAGGGATGAGCGTGGACGGATGGTGCGGATTGAAGGCGGGAGATGATCTGATGGATAGGGATTAAGGCGCAAGAGGAGAAGGCAGAGCCGTTGGCTCAAGTAAAGATCCAACGGCCCGGATCAAGGGCGGATGAGACAAGAGGGGCGGGGCCACGTGGCGCGGCCAGATTGGGCCACGTGGCCCAATCAGATTATTCAGATGGAATTTTTGATTTTTGAAGACTATAATGGCCGAATTTGATAAAACTCAAAACATGAAAGTTGTAGATCTTGACGAGATCTATAAGTTTCATGTTGGTCAAAACTGGAGATGACATCAAACAAAGACCCGAAATATTTTTGAAGGTATTTTTAAGTCTAAAAATACCACGGATTTTTATTTTGCCATTTTTTGTGGTTTTTAATTTATTTAGGATTCTGTTAACTACAGAGCATTAACTGGGTTTTATTGACATCTATTTAAGAAAGGGGGTTAATAATAGAAAATAAAGATGATGAAATCGAGTTTCATCAACCCCCTATACTTAAACCATGCTCGTCCTCGAGCATCAGAAAGAATGACTAAGTTGGATTAACCCCCTTGTGCATGTGAATACATGATCCAATCTGCTTAAGTCGACTTAGTTTTAGAGATCCAAAATTCTTGAGTTCAATCCAGCCTTAATCAAGAGGTACCCAATTCCTCTAATTCTCTAGACTCTCTCTGATGTACATATAATCTAAAGGATATGACATTTAGTGTTGACCGCAATTCTGAGAGTAGAGTCCAATCTTCACCCAAAGTCTTGGTCCAAGAAATTCTCCTAAGGACCCAATCCTCAACACTAAGGAATAAATCAAATCTTGCAGTCAGTCCACCGTCTCTTTAGTTGTCAGACTTAGAAAATGTATATGGCAGGCCAGAAATGGAGGGCATGGGATTGTGTCAATTCTTCTCTCCCTCTCATTGGAACAAGGATTCTCTCTAGTGCCTTTTTACGCAACACAATTTTTTGGTGTTGATCGGTGCGTCCGTCAAGAGAAGTTGGAGCCGTCTGCACTTGTTTTCCTGGGAGTACACCGGGGTGTGTCTTTTTTGAATACCTATCGTACCTTCGACACCCAGACTTGTAGCATTTACGATGCAGAGCCCTTTTTTGGTGCAAGCCCGACTCCTGGTCCTAATAGTGGTGGTCCAAGTGGACAATTTGAAAAGTTTTGGGAGCGCTCGCCTTTGGTGGAAGCTCTTTGATATTTGACTTTGTGGAATGAGAGCTTTTCTTTGAAATTTCATTGACTTGTATAATTTTTGGCTAGCTCCACTGTTTTTACCAAGAGTTGGCGCACACTGATCAACATTTTTTTTATATAATTCACACCCAGGTACTTAGGTCAATGTCAAGAGATTAGTATAAGAACCAAGTTCTCATACTGGCTAAATTGCTGACACTCAGGTTTCCTGAAGCCTTCAAAGATTTTATCCCATCCTCGAGCATCATTAGATCAAATCCAGACTCGAATCCCTCATCCCAATCCCTCAGGTGAAAAGTCAACTCATCTCAATCAAAACCGCAGTCGTGCATGTGATGTGCTGATCATATTCTCTTTGTCCGAGACTAAGCATGGAATATAGCATGCAAATCTAGAGACCTAGGGGACTGTGGATGATTAAGTCTAAGACCCTGATGGTTAAGGCTGGTTAACCGCAAATCTCAAAGATCTCAAAAATCAAGCTTTCTTGAACATTTTAGATCCTGGGTGAAAGTGTAAGAGTAGAGGTTTAATCCAACTCCTTCATTCAAAAACACAAATTTTTTTTACTTCAAGAGATATGAGGACTGCCTAATCTCAATTAAATAGTTGCATCTGCATTCAGCCAGTATGGATGTAAGTACAGGCCGAAGCCCGTTGCTTAAGGACGGAGCCTTAGACGATGTCCTTTAAACCATCCACTCTGCTAAGGACGAACCCTCACTGAACACGGCTATTTAATGGGGCTTAGTAGTCACTAATGGCTCCTAAAGGATTTTTGGATTTTTCTCATTTTTGTGGATTTAATTTAAAGGTTAAAACACAGGTTAGACTCACCTTTCCTTGATAAAAGATTTTCAAAACCATGTCACACAAATAGAAGATTTTCTAAACATTTTCAAAAAGATTTTTCAAAACAAGGGAAACTCATTTTTTTAATCATTTTCGAAAATATTTTTATCAAAATAGTGTAACATAGTATAGAAAAAGTCGTGAAATCATTTGAGTTCTCTTAGTCCCAAGAATTTTACTTTAGCCAAAAAGTTTTAAATTTTTCAAAATTTTTCAGTTTACAGCTAAAGTAAATATACAATATATACGGTATACCCCCTATCCTTAAACTTTGCTATGTCCTCATAGTACTAGATGTTACGAGTCCATAGGTCCATTTTAAGTGTAGAGAAATATACGGGGGCTAAGAGGGGCTCCCCCTATACTTAGGTTAGAAATAACCTAAGTATAAAGGCAAGAAAAGATGAGTAGAGAAATCACAGGGACTTGGGTCCCTCCTATACTTAGGCTGAGATTAGCCTAAGTATAAAGATGGAAATTAATGTTGGAAAAGACCCAAGGTGAACGAAGAAGAAGGATGAATATACAAGTGAGCGGTTAAATCTTCGGAGATGAAATGGAGTGTCTTCAGTTTTGGGGTGTGTGTCGCAAACATGGCTCAATTCAAGCAAGCAAACCCTTAGTTTCACCAACTCACACATGAAACCAACCAAGGTTGGTTTATTATCTTGTCTATTTTATTGGTGATAAAACATTTGATTTTTAAGCAAAGAAAAGATGTGAAGTGAAAATCATTGCGTAAGCGAGGGTATTGCTCTCCCAAAACCGAATTTTACTCCATTCTTGGTTGACTTGCAATTAACAGTCCCAATTTTATTTTAGGTTTTCACTGATTATGGTTAGCACAAAATCAAGAACTCATCGTCTACCGGTCATTCCCTTTTTCCATTTAATCCTAGGTGATCAAGCTAGGAAAACGAAACCGAGAAAAACATGTATTCGATAAAAACCGCGATCTAAGCGAAGCGAGAAATCATGCAGTGATTTGACAATAAATCCGTGAAAAACTGGGGCCGTTGTGAAAACCCGATTCAACATGTATGCAAGTCGAAAAAGCCGCACCTAATCATGCATCTATTAGCGGTGATTGATTTTCATTAATTGTAGCTAAGTGATGCGAGACTATGTGCGTCTAAGTTTAAAGTGTGTCCTAACCTACGAGCAAGCACGTAAAAGAAGAAAAGTGAAAACTGCTCAATGAGCCGCGTGCCTGGTCCTAGGTCGACACTCAAGTGGGGACGATCCCCACACAACCACATTCGTTCGATTACACTCGCGAGTCTTCGATCGAAGACCGCTGTAAAAGACGAGTTTATTATAAGCAAAAATAAAATGTGACAATTTTTTTCTTCTTTTTCTTATCGGCTCCAAGCATGCTCCTGCGGCTCCTCGCAGCGGGGAGCGTCCTGCTCCTCGCCTCCTTGATCCATCAAGGGCCCTGCCACAAAAACAATGGTTAGATATCGAATAAGAAAGAAAAAATTTTATATGCAAAATATGTGATCATTTGACCTATAAAGAGGAACACTAAATTAAACATACAAAAATCCAAAAAATATAAGAAATGAGCCGTTGTCCCCGGCAACGGCGCCATTTGACGAACCGCTAAATCAGCCCTTTAAAAGAGTGTTTTTAACACTTGATAAATGTCATAGCAGTCGAGCCAATTCGGGCTCATCAAAGAGACCATCTCATTTATATATGTCAAATAAGAATGTGATGGTCGTTAATTTTTATTTTACTTGGCAAGAAACCAAGGTCAAACTCAGGGACACGCGCTTCTCTCGTATTAATCGGATTTCTATTTATTTAACTAAATGTTGAGTAAGAGACAATATAGGTAAAATTATGCATGAAGTGAGACACAACAATGCATTAAAAATAAATATGCATTTTTTTATAAATTTTTATCATGCTAATAAATGCAGAGAAATGCAATGCAAATATGCCCTGAACAATAATTACTTGAGCCATACAATATGCGAGTCAAACAAAATCAATTATGAAGCACCTTTTCATTTATACAACAAATAGGCATGAGAAATGAAGAAATCATGACACTTAGTTACTAAAATAATACACTACTGATCATAGTGTCAAATCTCAAATTGAATCATGCCATAATAAAGATGATGAGAAGAGCATCAAAATGAAACTGAAATCAACTCGATTGGAGCTACGTAGCTCAAGATATGCAACAATGAAGATAAGGGCATAAGTGAAAAGAAACATGAAAAGATACCTACAAAAAGGTCCCTGGGAGGGACTAAAATGCAATAACAATAAAGTACGGGGCCTTCCCTGTAAATAATCCATATGCGCAGGGACCTTTTTGTAAATTTGAAGAACTTCGTGGGCGTTTCTGCAAATTTCCCAGAATAGCACGTGTGAAGCACGTGCTATCCAGGCTTGGTGTCAGGCTCGGTAGAGGTTCGACAGCTTCGGCTTGGCTCGTGCTGTCCGAGCCTCCAGGCTTGGTGGCGATCAGGCTCGGCGTGGTCTCTGGATGTGCCACGTATATCAGGACCTGGATGCAATTTGTGGAAGGTGCGAGGGTGCCGATGCAAAAAGCCCAGACCCCACGTGCAGGTGGCACGTGAGCTCAGGCTCGGGCGGGGGCGAGGCTCGGCGCTGCTTCGGGTGGCCGTAGCAGGTGGCTCGGGCCACGTGGTGGCTCGAGGTTGACTAGGGCGAGGCTCGGTCCCACCGAGTCTCCGCGCTCCGGGACGGTCGACGTGGCCCCTCCAGGGCCGTTGGATCCCCGCCGTGGGGCGAGATCCAACGGTAGTTGCTTCGTCTTCTCCTCCGTAGGGTGGCGGCACAATTGGAGCTCCGGCGTGAGGCCTGGAGCTCCGCCGCGCCTCGCCATGCTCGGTGAAGCTAGGGGACGATCGCTGAAGGCCGGGCGATGAAGGTCTGAGGTCAAAGAAGACGCGGGAGCACCTGGAATGCTCGATTGACACATGGTCGTCGGAGGAGGAGCTCTAGAACTCAGCTCCGCCCGAAGTCCGGCCAATGACGTTGTAAACCTGCAAAAGTGGTTAGCGGTGTGTGCGTGCGATGTGAGGTGAATGGCGGACTGAGAGGGGCGGAGAAATGGAGTCCTTAGTGTGTTCTCCTCCGCCTCCGGCGGAGGAGAATGCCTGGGATGAGGGAGGTTGTGGTTGAGAAGGAGGGTGATTGGAGATGTGCGCGGGGAAGGTGAATCGATGGTGGAGCTTAGGTGGTGGTCGTCGGAAGGCGAGGGCTACTCAAACGGCCTAGAAAATTAAATAAAAGTAAAGAAAAATTACAGATGAAGAAAAAGGAGAGCTTACCTGGTCGGAGCGGAAGGGATGGCCTGGGCTGAGCATAATGGTAATGCTCGGGTCGTCGCACGTCGAGGTCGGCTACTCCTCGGAGCTCGAGCGGGGCTGGCGCCTCCGCAGCACCGCCGTGATCGGCGGTGGGTCTCATCGGGAAAGAAGTCGTCATTGCTCGATTCGAGCTCCTCCCCCTGTCACCAGGAGGAGCTGGAGGGCTGGTCCTCTGCCCCTTGGTCGATGGAGGCCCTGGATCGATGGGGGAGCCGAGGTATTTAAAGGCGAGGTTCGGTGGTCTAGGTGGTGGGGAGTCGAGTTTTTCAAGGAGGTGTGGGACGACTGGAGAGGAGAACGGAGCTTGTGGGATGTGCGCGAGAATCATGGAGGACTGGGCTCGAACGTAAGGTGGTTAGGGAGAGGAGAGGTGGTAAGGTGAGGCAACTAAATTTAGAAAGGTGGAGGAGGTCCGTGAGGCGCGGGGCTGAGGCGGAAGATGCGGGAGGAGGAAGACGAAGCCTCGGCCGTGGGATCTTGCGATCCAACGGCTGAGAGAAGGGCGCGAAGCGACGGTTGAGATAAGATTGGGGGGCGGAGCGATCGAAGGGCTGCGCTCACGCCACGTGTCGAGTTACGGGCTCGGCGCTTAAGGACGGCTCAGATGGAAAGCTAAGGCTGATCGAGCGGATGAGAAGCGTCAGAGGAATGGGCGGCTGAGATCAAAGAATCGAGGGCGTGATCGGAGGGCTGAGGAGCGTCCAAGGAAGCAGCGGCCAAGATCGAAGGTTTAAACAGCGGATCGAGTGGCTCACAACATGCCACGTGGCGTAAGGAGGGATGAGCGTGGACGGATGGTGCGGATTGAAGGCGGGAGATGATCTGATGGATATGGATTAAGGCGCAAGAGGAGAAGGCAGAGCCGTTGGATCAAGTAAAGATCCAACGGCCCGGATCAAGGGCGGATGAGACAAGAGGGGCGGGGCCACGTGGCGCGCCCAGATTGGGCCATGTGGCCCAATCAGATTATTCAGATGGAATTTTTGATTTTTGAAGACTATAATGGCCGAATTTGAGAAAACTCAAAACATGAAAGTTGTAGATCTTGACGAGATCTATAAGTTTCATGTTGGACAAAACTGGAGATGACATCAAACAAAGACCCGAAATATTTTTGAAGGTATTTTTAAGTCTAAAAATACCACGGATTTTTATTTTGCCATTTTTTGTGGTTTTTAATTTATTTAGGACCCTGTTAACTACAGAGCATTAACTGGGTTTTATTGACATCTATTTAAGTAAGGGGGTTAATAATAGAAAATAAAGATGATGAAATCGAGTTTCATCAGTGGGTTAAGGCGGGTTAAACTGGTAGAGGGTAACCCGTTTTTGTGTTTTGGTGGGTGGGTTATAAGTGGGTTTGGGGTGATATGATTGTATTGGAGTTTCAAAAAGTGAGTAGTTATTGTGATGTGATTGTATTGAAGTTTGGAAAAAGGAATAGAAGTGGAGTAGTTTATAATTTTTATATGATATGATGGTATAATATATTATTTTTTGATAGGATTGATGATGTAAAATTGATTTATTTAATTTTTTAAAAAAGGAATAAAGTGGGGCCCACGAGAAGAGAGGGGGATGTGGGTTAAGGAGTCCCCTAACCCGCAGGTAACCCGCGAACCAAACGCTACCTTAGAGAACATCAGAAGTCCAAGAGAACAGAGATTTCGATGGCAAGAGGGAGCAAAGGAAGAATGCGCGTTTAAATGTATCTTAGGCTGCGTTTATTGGAATAGAAATCCTAATCATAAGAGACTTCTTGCATCCTTTGGATTCCAACATTTTGCAATTGTAGGAACTGAGTCTTCCATTTGAATTCACCAACATTCGGGTTTACTCACTGGGTAAATTAATTTATTAGATACATCAAATGAAATCCACAAACCACCACACCTTCGCACACTAAATCTCTTAAAGTCTCAAGTTAGATGGGAATATGTCTCCCCATTTCCTGATTGAACTTTCAAGTTTTAATTTTGACAATTGTAGTCATGTTAGCATGATGCATCGAGATGGTAGTAATTGGCTTGCCTACCATGCATCTGAAATTAAGACAAAAGCTTCATAAGCCTACAAGTCTTAATTGCAATGATGTCCAAAGTACACATCTCAGTCTCAAGATGAACTGAACCTTCTAAGAGAAACCAGAGCGGCTAAACATACCCATTTCTATTGATTGGTTGTCAGTCTTTGGGGATTAGATGGGGAAAGCAAAGGCAAGGGGGAAGGAAAAATGCACGTGGTCTCATCCAACTGCGATCGAGGAAAGATATAAAGAGCTAAAATCAAACTAAATAATAGATATATAGATCACGAGATTAAGATAGTGAAATCGTTTTTATAACCCTGGGAGGATATATATATATACATATATATATTATACATGTTTTTGATATTATGTAACCTAAGGTTCAGCTAGAATGATATGCTTCGCAGACTTTCAAGTGACTCCACCTCTTAATATCAATACATACCCATTAGCATCGATGCTCCCGACCCCTCTATTTTCCCTATCTTGCTTGTGTGTGTCTGTATATATCCTTCTAATATAGAAGAATGTCTATCATAATGAAAAATAGGAAATAGTTCACTTCAAGTACCACATACTCAATCTAGAGCCTTCAAGTGAGTATTATTAGGAAAATTTGTGATTCACTCATTTTTTTCATCGAGAATGAAATGCATGCAGGAACTGTGTAATTCACAAGATATATTAATCCTCCTAATAGTTGGGACACATAAACTCCACTCTTTTTCTGCATTTGGACAGATCATATGAATGCTCAAAGTTTTATCATATTGATACTCAAATTTCTCAAGTACTTCCTCAACATAGTAAGATTGAGAAACTACAATCTCATCAGTTGACCTTTGTCAGTTTGAGACCCAAATTACATCAGCAATACCCATGTCCTTCATCTCAAGCTTGCTACTTAAGAACAACTTGATTTTATTGCTAATCCTCATATGTGATACAAATAATAATATGTCATCAACATACATGCACACGATAGTACATTTATCACATTTCACAAATAAATAGTCATATTTATAGGATTCATGAACCTTAAAGACACATGACAAAAGGATCTTGTCAAATTTTCATGCCATTGCTTTGGAGCTTATTTTAATCAACAAAGGAGTTTAACCATCTTACAAGTTTTCCACTTATTTTCAGGTGTCACAAGCCCAATAGGTTGATACATATAGATCTTTCGTAAGATCACTGCAAAGAAAGGCGATGTTAACATCCGTCTGATGGATGCAAAGAATATTAAAGATGCCAATACTATAATCATCCTAATTGTGGTCATCCTAATCATCGGAGTATATGTTTCAAAATAATTGATACATTCCTTTTGCATAAACCTTTGGCAAATAATTTGATTCTACTCTTTTCAATTGATCTATCAGGCCTAAGCTTTCTCCTAAACACCCATGTACACCAAGCAGTAGAATACCTTTGGATGAATCAACAAATTCTCAAGTTCCATTAACTATAATGTAATTAAACTCTAATTTGATGGTTTCCTTCCAATATTTTGTTTCAGATGAATCCACATCTTCTATTTCACTTGTCATCCTCGATCTGAAAGACGAAAAAAATCACTACCAAGGTCAGAAATATGTGGTCATTTACTCCGCATAAGCTTAACCATTTCTTAAAACTCGTTGTAATCATATTGGGTTTAACTTCCATAATCGATATCTTTTCCATTTGATCTAAAACGAACCTAAGGTAGAAGCTACGTCATTGGTCAAATTCGAGGAGTTGTAATACTCATAGAGAAGATATTCTCAAAGAAGGTAGCATCAATAAGTTCAACAATGATGTTGCCATCTTTGCAAGGTATCTTGGATGTAACTATCAATAATCTATATGCACATCTATTTTTTGAATAGCCTAAGAAGACTGCTTCGACAATTTTAGGTCCTAGCTTCTTTATTTTTCATTTTGAAATCAAAACTTTAGTAATGCCATCCCACACTTTGGGATATCTCAAGCGAGTCCCTATCCCCATAAATCAAATGGACATTGTCCCTTATGTCTTAAAGAAATCTTATTCAGAAATGGCAAGCTATATTCAAGACCTCTCTCCGCATATAGATTGGAAGTCTAAAAGTTTGTAGGAGTATATTGGTCATGTTTATTAAGGCCATTTTTTCTGTTTAATTATCACATTTGACTGAGGTGAATGTAGTGTGTAATCTCGTGAATGAATTCCAAGAGATCGAATTTTTCATCAAACATATAAGATATATATTTCATTCCCTATCTGACATAAGACGTTAAGAACTTTCCCTGCTTGTATCTCAACATCATTCGTAAAGGAATTTCTCCAAGTCTTCATTATTAGTTTTCATCATATAAATATAACGTCATTTATATTCTATCATTTGTGAAAGAGATAATGTATTTCTTCTTATCCATACCATTAAGCTTAGAAATATTTCTATATACAAGGTCTAAAATCTCACCTAGAGACAAATGTACTCTTGGGTTATTCAGCTTGCACACATATCTCACACTTTCAAGTTTTATCAATGATGTGATTTGAGATCGATTCTACTTTCATCTTTCTCTTGATTGAATTGAAGTTTACATGTACCAACTGACCATGCCACATATCACATGATTTGTTATTATTATCTTATGAGGGAAAGAATCATGAGATTCATAATTTATAACATTTGCAAAAGCAACGTTCAATGAATCACATCTATTTCTATGCAATTAAATCAAATCAACCAAATATCCTTTTTCGTAAAAGGTGCATGTCTTATAACTACAACTCAATTGCATTTGCAATCCTATTCAAAATAATTTTTAAACTGAAATAGAGTTAGATATAATACTCTTTTCATATAGACATGTAAACTCTGACTTTTGTCTAGAGAGAATATCAAGTCAAGTTGTCTCGAACTTAGCACTCTCACCACAATCTTTTCCCATCTTTACATTCACATCATCACATGCTTGACAAGAAAAAAAGGAGCATGCTTGAACATATATTTACATTGGCTCGTATATTTACGACCCATTTATTTGGACCGTGAAACAAATATATATCCATATTTTATGAGTTGACATATCCTTTACTAGGCCTGCAACTCTCACCATTAATGTTCACTTGCGGGGGTTTATAAGTTTTTGTTGAACTTTCAAAGACAAGTAATCCTTCTTCTGCCCTATCCTAATTACAGTGCCAGCATGTTTTTTTACCATTTTCCGCATCTTGCCTTTTGATTTGATTTTATCTTTATTTTTCTATCCTTTTTTTGCTATTCAAGCCTTGACCTTAACTTTTACAATTACAGGACCATGAGATTTTGTTTTCTATTTCTCTTTGATGGCAATTGTCACGTCAAGTCATCCACAAAAGATTTTAGCCTTCTTATATTTAAGGGATATCTTGAATTCTTCCCATAATGTATCTTTATGATTGATACCACCTGAAAATTATCTAGAAGTTTCATTTTAGCATATGCTAACCTATAAAGTAGGACTACGGCAAATAGCCGAGACCGACCTCCATTGACTCCTCTTTTTCTTCTGGAGAGAGCAGGGGAATAAAAAGAAAGCAAATTGAATGAAAAGAAGCTAAGGTTTTGGGTTGAGATTTCCTCCCCCACGCATCATGTAACCTTGCACCCCTCCGGGTCGCTGCCAACCTCCCCCGCACCCTCGACCTGCACCCCCTCCAGGCCGCCACCATTTGCACCCACTCCTGCCCATCGCCGATATGCACCGCCTCCCTTGTGCTGCTGCCGACCCCTCCAATCCACCACCAAATGCATCATCAAACCTTTCAAACGCCACCGAGAGTCGCCTCCTCATTCCCGTACTCGACGGGAGCTCGAATGACACCGGCGCGAATGGAGATCAGGTCCCTGTTTTCTTCCCCGTATCTTTAGTACTTCTCGGATGCGTTACCAGATTTTCAAAATCAGGTAATAGAGGGATTGTTTAGGGATTGAAATTCATGCCTTAAAGTATGTTTCCGTTTTAAAATCTCGTGTATGCTCAGAGACTCTCTGACTTGTAGAGGACATCATCAGAGAGTGAATCCACGATTTCAAACCATGATTGCGCTCTTCTTCACCGAAGCTTCTCAAGTTGTCGCATCTACGGAGTCGTTACATAGATGGAGAGAAGGGGTCAGGGTTCCAGAATTTTATCGCGGACGCAGATTTTGATCGTCCACATGGCACGACAAATCATTTATCGTGAACGGCAAATCATTTGCCGTACGCGAAACACGAAGCGGCAAACCATTTACATTTTGAGATTATTCCGCATCTACCTTCAGCAAGTGAGGAATAAAGGGATGGAAGATGCGTCATCTCTTGCGGAGAGGATCTCGATAGGGAGCTCGAATGACACTGACAGCAAATAGGCAAATAGGGATCGAGTCTCGGAAACATGGCCGGAAACCCAGGCAAGCGGATATTTGGAACCATATTTAAAAGTATGTTTGATTAATATTTAAATTGAAGAGGATATTTAAAAGGCAAGCTCCAAAATAGCGTAAGTAAATAAAGAATATACATCAGACAGACATGAAAGAATGAGATCACATGTCATCCAGACTCCAAACAGACCAACGTGCTGGGGCTCGTCCGTCTAGCCCGCATAGCCCGCTTATGTATCACGTTTGAGTTAGGAGATTTGGGCATGAGCCGGCTCCGTCCGACCGGCAAAAAATAAAAAAATGTACAAATATAAGCTAAATAACACATGTATTAATACGATACAGATCAAGTTTTTCATATGTGACACCAATTTTAAATAAAATTTAATAATTGCTATGTCCAGTAACATGTGAACTACATATATTAGTTATATAAAGTATAAATGATATTAATAAAATCATTTATACGTATTAAATACCATTAAAAAATTCAATAGAAAAAGACGAAATAAGCTATGAGCTGGCTCATGACATGCTTTGGACAGAGATTGTTAACCTCGGTTCGTTCGGCTCGACCCATGGGCTGCCTTGCTTGTATTTTGGTCAGGCCTACCCATAATTCCAGCACATTGGATCTAGCGATCTGCTTTCCAAGATACGCGTATTTGGTGTATTAACCTGATGTATAACCTCTTAATAGAAGGCGTCCACTGGATGCCCAACATTTTAAAACGTTGAATCTGAGTCGTCCAATTAAATCCTTTTGAATTTTTCTCTAAGAGGATAAAATGATGGTCAGTTGCTGGTTAGTGCCGAATGCGGGGAGAGGAGAGGAGAGGGAAGGTTGGTGGAGGTGTTGGATCATTGAGGTGCCGTTCCCCCTTACCTCGCATTTTCTCACTCCTATTTGGGCTTTACTTTTTATCTTTTTTTAAAAAATAAATAAATCAATTCTCCATCATCAATTTCATCAAAAAATAATATACTATACTATCATATCATATAAAAATTATAAACTACTCCACTTCTACTCACTTTTTCAAACTGCAATACAATCACATCACAATAACTACTCACTTTTTCAAACTTCAATACAATTATATCAAATAAATCCACTTCTAACCCACCCTCAATTTAACCCTCTATCCAAACACCAAAATTCAAAAATGGGTTACCTGCAATCAGTTTAACCCACCTAAATCCATATACCAAACACACCTCGAGGGTTGCCCCCGAGGGAAGATTTTTAAGATGATGTCACTTCATGAAAGAAGTTTATATGAGGTTGGGTCTGAGTGGTTGGGTGTTGAAAGGAAAAGTCGTTTAACCCTCTATCCCACCCTATGTCACAATAAATCCACTTCTAACCCACCCTCAATTTAACCCTCTATCCAAACACCAAAAACCAAAAATGGGTTACCTGCAATCAGTTTAAGATGATGTCATTTCATGAAAGTTAACCCTAATGTAGTGATCTAGAGTTGAAAGGAAAAGTCGTTTTTCTCTACTTTAGATCATTTATTTTAGGGTAGGAATGCATTATCATTTCAAGAAGAATGCATTCATGTTGATAATGCATAGATGCATGTAAAATTACATTTTGAATCTTGATTGATGTACTTCAATTCTCTCAAAAATGTGATCAACGAACTTCCTAGATTTCACCAAGAAAGGATCATTGTCGATATGGGAACAGATCTTCTGTTGTAACATGAGCTACAATAGAGGTGCTATAATTGTAATTTTTGTTGCGAATCCGATTCCAAAACTCCAATCTTTAGGATTGAATTGCCGATTAGTGTTCTATATATCATCCAAAATTCGCTTGAAATCCACTGTCATTTGCTACCTTATCTTAATACTAAAAGACAATCAATCTTATTGGTCAAAAGTTTGGTTGGGAACTTTTGACCATTAAGATATGATATGATATTTGAAGGATGTGTGGAACATGAATGGAACATTCAATCCACAAGGTTCGTGGAATCGGATTTACTAAAAAATGAAGGATTTTTACCTGACAGAACCTATAATCTTTCTCAATTACCTTTACGATCTTTGAAACATTCTAATTCCCTCCTCTATTTCGTACACTTCCTCCGTCTTACCATACGAACCCTACCGTTAAATTGACATATATATCCAGAGTTAACTTCATTGGATTAAAAATGAGTTAATCTAACCAATCCGCGATCGAACGGTTAAAATTAACCAAAAAAAAGAAAAAAACAGTAGAAGACGAGGGTGCTCCACGGAGGCGCTGGAGCGGGAGGAGGCTTCAAGCAGAGAAGGGCGACCGAGGTGCTGGAATTGGAGCAACGGAGCAAGAGGCTTCGAGTAGGGGAGGCAACCGGAGGGGGTGGCCGCTTCATGTAGGGGAGGCAGCCTGGGGGGGGGGGGGGGGGGGGGTTGGGAAGGGAGGGCCTGCGCATGGGAGGCGGCATGAGGGGGAGGCTTCATGCAAGGGAGGGCCCGCGCAGGGGAGACAACCTGAGGGGGCCGGGGGAGGGGTTCAAGCAAGGGGGAAGCCTTGAACGGGGGTGGTAGGGGGGCTTCGTAGAGAGGGGGCGACATGAGTGCTGGGGAGGGCTTCGTTCGGGAGGAACCACGCAGGGGAGGGGGGTTGCTCGTGGCAGGGGAGGCGGCCTGAGATGGGCACTTTGAGCAGGGGAAGCCCATGGGCGACTTCGTGCAGGGGAGGAACAAAGGGAGGCGGCCTGAGGGTGGCGGTGACCTCGTGCTGGGGAGGAGCACGCAAGGGGAGGCGGCCTGAGGGGGGAGGCCCACAGCGGAGGTGGGGGTGGGGGGGCGACTTCGTGCAGGGGAGGAACGTCCAAGGGGAGGCAGCCTGAAGGAGAGGCCCGCGTGAGGGCAGGGCTTCGAGCAGGGGAGGCCCGACCCGACGGGGCATCGAGAGGGAGGCAGGGGGGCTCGAGCGACGGGCGGTGACAGGGAGCGCAGCTGGGTGCGGGGCTCCTCGGCGGCCGGGCTCGGAGGAGGAGAGGGGGGGGGGGGGGCGCAACTGGGTGTGGGGTTCCTCGATGGCCGGGCTCGAGGGAGGGGGGCTTCCAGTAGGAACACTGCTCGGACAACGTTGTTGACAGGATATGGGTGTAAAAATCCCTAATATAAAAGAATGTAACAGAAAGATTGGTTTTAACAGATAAATGGATGTGGGTTAACGAAACTTACAGCTTAAGGGGTAGCAAGTTTACGAAGTCGAAGGGGGAGTTGGGATGTTTCAAAGATCGTAAAGTAATTGAGAAAGATTATAGGTGTGTCGGTAAAAATCCCAAAAAATTTTGAAAAACGCCCACAGCCATGAGGTATGCATGGCATCATCTCTCCACGTGTCATCACGTCAATGGTCGTTTGGCTACAGAAGCACTCAACCCTCCTTCCTCGTCGACGGCGGCGTCTCCGAGGTAACGAGGATGAAGCTGACGGGAAGAAGAATGGGTGAACGGCGCCGCCGACGGATCCTAACCTCCAACGTGGCTCCTTCTCGAGAAGCCTCCTTATGAGGTCCGTCGTCGTCGCTCCCAACCTCAGAAGAGAAGAAGCACTCGCAGGTCAAAAGTCAAAACATGAGGTCACTAGTCTTGACATGTAGCAGAAGGTGATCTCCTTCCCGCTCCCTCACGTGACAGCATGCAAACTTCCATGGAACTTGTGCCCCACTACACCTCCACATGCACACACACATCTATCTACCCCCTCTCTCCTTAATTAGGGTTAGGGTTCCTGCAAGATATTAAACGCACACATGCAGCTATATAGATGGAGGCCTGCCTTGGCAAAGAGCCGGCCCCTAACACCTATAGCCCCTGCAGCACCCCCATGCACGTATACGTCACTCAGTTAATGCCTCGGGTGTCCCGAATCAG
The DNA here is from genome assembly GCA_037367405.1 of Ottelia alismoides. Taxonomy (NCBI): domain Eukaryota; kingdom Viridiplantae; phylum Streptophyta; class Magnoliopsida; order Alismatales; family Hydrocharitaceae; genus Ottelia; species Ottelia alismoides. The sequence goes on from JAZKJV010011098.1 coordinate 567,649, forward strand.
TAAAACCCCTCCCCGAACCAATGCATATAGGCTAATAACGTAGGTGGGTACGCCTGATGTTGACTCTGCACTGCCACCTCGGGTTTTCAGATGATCCATTGTGCACTGCTGCATGGCGCAGTGAAGTGACGCCAAATTGTTTCCATGCAGAACCCTGTTGATTCGTAGAATCCATCAGATGCGTGGAATTTCAAGTTTTCTGATTATGGGTTGGTAAGGAGAAAATCTGGCTTTTGATGGGGAGGTCCGTTGGGGAATGGTGTGATTAGTTTGCTAATTTAGTGTGATTTGATTGGTAATGGGTTGATGGAAAATGAGAGCTGTGGGTCTCTTCTGACGAGAAGATGACTTGGGAGTTGGATGGTTTGTTTGCTAATTGGGCACTGATTTGATTGGTCCGTGGTGGATGCGTGTTTTAATGGTTGGAGAGGTCTGGTAATTGGTGATTGAATAGAACGAATCTGGCTTTGATGTGAAGGTGGTGTTGGGAATGGCCTGTTGGTTTCTTTACTAATTAGGTATCATTCCACTGTTTTTTTTATGGATTCTAGTTATTTTTTGTTGTTTACGCAGAGAATTTATTTTAGCATTTTAATGCTGGAATATGATATTTTGAATTGATAAATATTTTCCTCAAGGCAGCATTAAACATTTAACGTCTATTTACATTGCACCAAATTTGAACTCAACGATGTTGTTATTTATCTAATATCATTATCATATATGTAACAACAAATTATTATTATTATTATAGACTTAACGATGTTTATACATTTTATTATTTTTCTTTAAATCATCGCTAAAATTAACCAGGATTATGGCATATTTATGCTACATTCATTCTCTGCAACAAAATTCGAACTCAATACAACAAAATTTGATACTTTTTTTGCCTCGTAGAAACAATGCAAATCTACATGTGGAATATTTGACTAAAGTATGTCTTGAAATATAACTTGAGGTTACTAAGCATCTGAAGAGTATCCGACCTCTTATACAACAATAAAATTGACCTGTAACAACATATTTTTCAAAATCATTGGCATATAACAACATACTTGTTTAAAAAAATCTTTTAATTCTGAAATTTACAATGAATATACTCTTCATTTGTATATTGAAAACAACAACAATTTATGTAATAACAATTTTGCAATCTTCTCTATTTTTTTATTAACTACTGCTAACGTTAGCAAAAATTAGAAGAAAATAATCTCGAGAAATGCACTAGATAACTAATTATGCGCAATGTAGTGATAATGTTATAGAAACAAAAATACGCTAATCACCATTGAATTTCAGATTACGTCATTTTACAATATTTTTCTATTTAAATCAAAAGATGTAACAATGATGGTAGAATCCTTCTCATGTGCCCTTTTGAGAGGGACGTGCCTACTATTCCCTGAATCTTGAGGCAACCCCATTTAAGTATGTCATACCCAAGACGAGAAAACCATATAAATTCTACACATTTCTTGTTCAACATTCTAAATAAGTCATTGAATCTTCGTAAATATTTTGCTGAAAGAGATTATTTTTCTCAGATTTTTATTAGTTGTGCTCCTGTAAGATATTGCAATATTAATTATATTCATGCCTTTGTTATAATATCAGTTCAATCCATGACTTCTTCTATAATGATCGACTGTGCCTCTCAGATTAGTTACCATCCATCCCAATGCAAACAGATGTTAACTTTGGAGACACATAGATTAAAATAAGGTTGAAACATCTTCCTCCCACTCCTCCACCTCATCATCCTCCTCCCCCTCCTCCTCTGCCCCCATGCTCCTCCATCGCCCCTCTTCCTCCTCCGTTGAGTGTTTTTATGATTGCAGGTCTTTGTCTCAGGCAAAAACTCGTGGATCAAAATCCCCAACAAACTTCGATCGTGACCTATTATCTCCTCCCCCCACCCCATATGGAGATTTCAAGGTGATCTTCCACCTTGAATCGCAACGTTTCAACTCCAATTCAAGAGTAATATGGATCTCATCTCTAAAGAAATCTGCCCCTTCTCCTCCTCCGCGACAGTGTTTCTCTGATTGCAGTTCTTTCAAGCAAAAACTCACGGATCGGATTTTTAGGGCGATGTGGTGGTGCTCGATTTCTCGTGCTCAATGATGTGGCCTTGTTCCTTTCGTATCACTCAGCATGTGTTCGCTCTCTGACGCTAGTATTCATGTCGATGTGGTGGTGCTCGATCTCTGGTGTTGGGCTCAGAGACAGAGCTAAAACATTTTTGAGGATGATGAATAAGGTTTAACAAAATATGTCTATTTGTTATGGTACAATTATATCCATTGTATAACAAAAGCTGTGAGGGACAATTATATCTATAGTTTTCACGTAAATAACAATCAATTTTGAACTTACTTTTTAATTAATTGTATCATTTTTATTCAATTTCATATAATTTTGATATCATATATATTCCACAATGTTGGGACTTTGTGAATGATACTTATACTTTTTTTAAAGTATGTCACATTCTAATTTTTTAAATTCATTATTTGGATTTTGACTAATTACAACATAAAGTATATTCTTCCAAATCTGTATCAAATCAAAAATATAAAAAATAATTATAATCTTTTTTATTATTGACAACAAGAAATATTAGTTGTCTGTGAGGAAAAATACACATATCAAGAATATTTGTGAATTTGACCATCTTATTTTATAATAAATAAGACTAATGAGTAATCTATGAGGCCTAACAATAACCGATTTTTTTAAAAATATTTTTTTAGATCGTGAATTAAAAAACCCATAGTTGTATTAGGTGATAATGATAATGGATAAAAGATTGATTTATTTTATATTTTGATACTAAAAAATAGATAACTGATAACTGGTCCCACTACCCTTGTTAATTCGAGCAAATTAATGTTAAATTAATTACTAATGTTTATTGCAGTCGGATAATGAGAATAGATCAAAAACCACTTTCAATTATATTCAAGTTAATCTCGAGCGGAAATTTTTTTTACTTGGTGGAAGTCCAAGGTCGAACTCAGGGAGGCAACTATCTCCTTAGGTAGATTCTAAGCAAATTTCCAAGGTTTGATTTTAAGAGGAGATATTTTTGGTCTTTTTCGATTTTTTATGCAAAACACATGCAAAATTAGGCCAGTTTAAAAGTTAAACCAGATAAGTGTTCAAATGAAGTCCAAAAATAATGAAACGTGGCCAGATGATGAAATATGATGTAATTAAGCTACACTATTTTTTTTTTGAATTTTCTGACACTAAATTAATTAACTGTGAATTAAAAATGAATGCAAGGTGATTTTGACTAATTTAATTTCAACAAATACCAAATCACATTATTTCCAGATATCAAAATTATCCTAGATAGATCTAAGTGTGAAGAATCCAGGAAAATTAATGAAACTAAATTTTCATGTGAAATGGACCTAAGAAAAATCAATTAATCAAATCAGTAGATGATTTATTTAGGTCTCGATATGCATGCACTTATGATGAAATTTTTATGCAAGGTAAAGCTAATTGGCAAGCTCTACTGTGATTTTTGGAGAATTTTTGGAGTCACAGAAAAATTACAATTAATTAAGGGGTGAAATTGGGCAAAATATAGCAAAAATGAACCAATTAATTAATAGAGAATTCCACTGATATTCCAAAAATATTCCACATGTCACATAATGAGGAGGGAAATGTAAGCTACACCATGCAATTTTTAAAACTCAAAAATGAATTAAGATGAATGCCTAAATATGCGTGCAAAGACAGGGGTATAAATGTAATACAGGAATTAAAATTGTTAAGAATAAAACATGCTGACAAGGACTATTATGCAATTACCTATAATGCAGGGGGATGAATTGCAAATTCTCCACAAATGCACGTGCTCTTCACGTGGGGTAGCCTTGTAGGGACCGGAATGTAATATTGGAAACCTTCAGGGGCCTCAATGCAATTTGCCCAGGCTGCACGTGAGGATCACGTGGGGTGTCCTAGGCTCGGTTGACATTGGAGGCTCGAGCGAGGCTCAGCTGCTCTGGAGGTTCGGATCTGGCTCGGAGGATGGCTCGGCTAGCTTCGGAGATCCGAGCCTAGAGGTCGGGGTGGAGGCTCAGATCGGGTGAAGCGTGGCGCGATCTAGACCGTAGAATCAAGGATGATCCCACGGCAGCTGGCTGATGACGCGTGGCATATCTGAGTCCGTCAGATCGTTAGTCGATCCAACGGTGCTGGGGTCGATCCTGAGGTGAAGACGTGGCCGATGAGTGACCGTTGGATCTAGATTGATCCAACGGTACCTGGAGCGCGGAGAGGGCGATGACATGGCTTGCTGGTAGCCGTCCAATCAAGATGATCGTACGGCGACTGGACTTCGTACCCAACGGTCGCCCACCTCCTGCGGCGGAGGAGGCTGGGCTCCGGCGATGCTGGGATAGTTCCGCCCTTCGCTCCCGTCGTCGGTGGAGGTTAATGGCGGGTCTGAGGTATCTCTGAAGATCCGTGGATGGCTGGCGAAGCTTCTGGTGGACTCAGGAGTGGAGGAGGAGATGTGGAGCACGATGGCGGAGGAGCTTGAATAAAGCTCCGACGAGCCTCCGGCCAATCAAAGGATGAGCACCTGCAAGGGTTACAGAGATAGCCGAAGCATGCGAACAGTTTGTGGAGTTGTCGGGACTGGAATGCGAGGCCTGCGAAGCGGTGGGGGATGACCGGTGATCGAGCTCAGCCCAGGTGGCGGAGCTGGCGTCGGTGAGAGGTGGGGTGTGTCGTCAGCGTGAACAGAAGGTAGCGTGAAGGTCCTTACTCCGAGGCAGAGCTTGGGGGATGGTCAGGAGGTGGTGAGGATACGCGGAGGAGTGGAGTAAATTAGGAGAAAAAAAATAAGCGGACGGAGAAGAAGATTGGAGGAGCGATGAAGGATTCTACCTGGGGAATGGAGCTCAGGTCTGAGCTCCTGGTCGTCGCTCGAAGAATGGTAGATGGTTCTGAGCTCGTCAGCTCACAGAGGAGGCTACAGCACGACGGAGTTGGCCGTGGATCTCGCTAGAGAAGAAGCCCCTTCTTCGCTCTACGTCTCAACGTATTGCTGTCACCAAGTCGAAGGTCGGAGCTCAAGAAATCTCTCTAGAATGGCGGATAGGGAAGAATGTGGCCGGAGGGCGATGATTTATAGGGTGAAGGTGATGGGGTAGCTGGTGACGAGGTGAGGTTCGTGGTCATCGTGGGGCGACTCTGGTGGGAGTCGTGGGAAGCGAGGGGGCTGGCGAGGATGAGGGAAGAATGGGCTCCATCGTGGTGGTGTTGGCAGTCGGAGAGGGTGGCAGGAGTGGGGCCGAGAATAGAAAGGGGGCGACGGGTCGGCGCAGTGGAGATCGTGGGAGAGAGGCCGACCAGAGGTAGAAGACAAGGTCCTGGTCGTTGGATCTTTTGATCCAACGGCGGAGAAGAAAGCGCTAAGGATCGGCTTGGATTTGATCTGAGGCGAAGCGATCTAAGGATTAGCGGTGCGCCACATGGCGTGTCTGAGTGCAAGTGCTGGCAGACGGCTCGGATTTGATCCATGCTTGATCCAATGGCTGAGGCGCGAGGTGTGGAATCAGCGGTTGTGATCATAAAGTTGAGGGCTCGATCAAGCGGTGTTCAAGCCGCCACGTGGCGTGATGAGGGAGAGGCGCTCAAGGACGGTGGTGATGAAGACCTGGGAAGATCAAACGACAGGGAATAAAGGGCGTACGCGGAGGTGGCGTATCCTAGACATCATGGAATGGTTCACTGGGTCCCTGGGAGAAACTAACGATCTTTGTTCTCATCTGGTTAGTCCTACTGAGAGGGTAGAACTTCTTCAGGAATAAGTCCTTGAACTGCATCCAGGTTGTACATCTCACCCCTAGGTTCTTCAGCCAATGTGCTGCCTTATCTCCTAAGGCAAAAGGGGTGGCCTTCAGTCGAATGTAATCTTGCCCAACCCTAGGATGGCTAAGGTTGTTGCAAACCAGTTCAAAGTCTCGGAGGAAGGCATGTGGTTCTTCATGGGCATTTCCGTTGAACTTCGGTAGCAGGCTAAGGAAGTGGGGCTTGAGTTCAAATGCTTCGGTGGGAACCGTTGGTGCCAACCAACTTTGTATTTCATTCTCTGTTGGGTTATAGACATCAATCATTGATCGGTCGATTCCTCCTGCCGCAATGATTTGTCCCATTCTTGATATAAGATCCGTATTCGTTTGTTCGGCTCGGGCGAGGCGAGCCAATACTTGCTGGAGTGGATCATCTTGGTTTCTCTCATCTGAGGGTTGCTTTGGTGGCATCTTGTCCTCTAGTCCTGGGAAATGGAAATGATCTGGATTAGAGGATAACTCAAGGAAGGGTTTCTTACCGAGGCGATGGTCTTCCTCGATAAGCTTTGAGGAGAGGAGAGGGTTGCTTTGAGAGTAACCACCCGGGGTGTGAGGGATCCAGAACTCAAGAGGGTCATGAGTCCTGGGTGGTCCAAGGTGCGCTTGGGCCTGAGAAGATGATTTTCGTAGGGGGCTCAAAGAGAGATTGGCAAATAATGTGTCGATATTCCCCCAGTCATTCATCTTGAAGTGGCGAGAAGAATCGGGAGTTCTAAGTAAAGATAGGATTTTACTCCTACCTAAAGCAAGCAATTCAATCCAAGACCCTGGTTGATGAATAGTCAGACTCTAGATTGGAGGGCAAGCGGTCAGTAGAAAAGGGAGATAGAATGGACTTCAGTTGTACAGACGGTGTGGGTTCCCTGATGCTCGCTCGGTTTTCAACATCAAATCTACTTACTTCCTTTTCCACTTTCATACCCGGGCTAGCAGAAATTGAATGCAACATGTCCATGACATCTCTCAAATTGTTACCAAATGATTCATTTTTCTTAATAAGTCTAGAGATGTTATCCTCCACAAAATTCTCATGACAAATCATGGGAGAGTTCTGATCAATTGGAGGATACTGTTGAGATATTGGGGTCTCATACTCAACATACCTAGACTCTGGCATGTAGTGCTGGGTCGAGTATGGACCATCTAGATGGCAAATATTGGTCGGGGCCTCATATGATGAAACGGGGACTGATAAGTCTAGCTTATGAGTCCAATCTTGTGAATGTATGGGCTCTCCGAATGAAGGCTGTTTAATGGAAGCTTGATCACTAAAGTCAATCAAGTCTGGGAAATCATGATGTTCAGGCCTCTCTATTCTGATTGTTTGATCGATCAATTTATGCCCTAAGGTCAAGTCGGGATGTGTATATGCAAATTGTTGTATGGTCCCTTCTTGAGGTGAGAGTGGGGGCATATAAGTTTGCCAATCATCTGTCTCAGCAGTGGCTCGCTCTTCATTCGATTCTTTGATTCCGGCAAACTCTCGAGAGTAAGGACAGTCAGCCCAAGGTGGAAGTGGATCCGGAGTGTTAGAATATGGAGTAGATAAGAAATGCGAAGAAGTGGAGAAGTCATTTGATGACTGGTCCCACTACCCTTGTTAATTCGAGCAAATTAATGTTCAAATTAATTACTAATGTTCGTTGCAGTCGGATAATGAGAACAGATCAAAAACCACTATCAATTATATTCAAGTTAATCTCGAGCGGCAAATTTTTTTACTTGGTGGAAGTCCAAGGTCGAACTCAGGGAGGCAGCTGTCTCCTTAGGTAGATTCTAAGCAAATTTCCAAGGTTTGATTTTAATAGGAGATATTTTTGGTCTTTTTCGGTTTTTTTATGCAAAACACATGCAAAATTAGACCAGTTTAAAAGTTAAACCAGATAAGTATTCAAATGAAGTCCAAAAATAATGAAACGTGGCCAGATGATGAAATATGATGTAATTGAGCTACCCTAATGTTTTTGGAATTTTCTGACACTAAATTAATTAACTGCGAATTAAAAATAAATACAAGGTGATTTTGACTAATTTAATTTTAATAAATACCAAATCACACTATTTCCAGATATTAAAATTATCCTAGATAGATCTAAGTGTGAGGAATCCAGAAACATTAATGAACCTAAATTTTCATGTGAAATGGACCTAAGAAAAATCAATTAATCAAATCAGTAGATGATATATTAGGCCTCGATATGCGTGCACTTATGATGCAATTTTTATGCAAGGTAAAGCTAATTGTCCAAGCTCTACTGTGATTTTTGGGGTATTTTTGGAGTCACAGAAAAATTACAATTAATTAAGGGGTGAAATTGGGCAAGATATAGCAAAAATGAACCAATTAATTAATTGAAAAATCCACTGATATTCCAAAAATATTCCACGTGTCGCATAATGAGGAGGGAAATGTAAGCTACACCATACAATTTTTAAAACTCAAAAATGAATTAAGATGAATGCCTAAATATGCGTGCAAAGACAGGGGTATAAATGCAATACAGGAATTAAAATTGCTAAGAATAAAACATGCTGACAAGGACTATTATGCAATTACCTATAATGCAGGGGGATGAATTGCAAATTCTCCACAAATGCACATGCTCCTCACGTGGGGTAGCCTTGTAGGGACTGGAATGTAATAATGGAAACCTTCAAGGGCCTCAATGCAATTTGCCCAGGGCGCACGTACAGATCACGTGGGGTGTCCTAGGCTCGGTTGACGTCGGAGGCTCGGGCGAGGCTCGACTGCTCTGGAGGTTCGGATCTGGCTCGGCTAGCTTCGGAGATCCGAGCATAGAGGTCGGGGTGGAGGCTCGGATCGGGTGAAGCGTGGCGCGATCTGGACCGTAGAATCAAGGATGATCCCACAACAGCTGGCTGATGACGCGTGGCGTATCTGAGTCCGTCAGATCGTTGGTCGATCCAATGGTGCTGGGGTCGATCTTGAGGTGAAGAAGTGGCCGATGAGTGACCGTTGGATCTAGATTGATCCAACGGTACCTGGAGCGTGGAGAGGGCGATGATGTGGCTTGCTGGTAGCCGTCCGATCAAGATGATCTTACGGTGGCTGGACTTCGTGCCCAACGGTCTCCCACCTCCTGCGGCGGAGGAGGCTGGGCTCCGGCGATGCTGGGCTAGCTCCGCCCTTCGCTCCCGTCGTCGGTGGAGGTTGATGGCGGGTCTGAGGTATCTCTGAAGATCCGTGGATGGCTGGGGATGGTTCTGGTGGACTCAGGAGTGGAGGAGGCGATCTGGAGCGCGATGGCAGAGGAGCTCGAATGAAGCTCCGACGAGCCTCCGACCAATCAAAGGATGAGCACCTGCAAGGGTTACAGAGATAGCCGAAGCATGCGAAAAGTTCGTGGAGTTGTCGGGACTGGAATGCGAGGCCTGCGAAGCGGTGGGGGATGACCGGTGATCGAGCTCCGCCCAGGTGGCGGAGCTGGCGTCGGTGAGAGGTGGGGTGTGTCGTCAGCGTGAACAGAAGGTAGCGTGAAGGTCCTTACTCCGAGGCGGAGCTTGGGGGATGGTCAGGAGGTGGTGAGGATACGCGGAGGAGTGGAATAAATTAGGAGAAAAAAATTAAGCGGACGGAGAAGAAGATTGGAGGAGCGATGAAGGATTCTACCTGGGGAATGGAGCTCAGGTCTGAGCTCCTGGTCGTCGCTCGAAGAATGGTAGATGGTTCTGAGCTCGTCTGCTCATGGAGGAGGCTGCACCACGGCGGAGTTGGCCGTGGATCTCGTCGGAGAAGAAGCCCCTTCTTCGCTCTACGTCTCAACGTATTGCTGTCACCAAGTCGAAGGTCGGAGCTCAGGGAATCTCTCTGGAATGGCGGATAGGGAAGAATGTGGTGGAGGACGATGATTTATAGGGTGAAGGTGATGGGGTAGCTGGTGACGAGGTGAGGTTCGTGGTCGTTGTGGTGCGACTCTGGTGGGTGTCGTGGGAAGCGAGGGGGCTGGCGAGGATGAGGGAGGAATGGGCTCTATCGTGGTCGTGTTGGCGGTCGGAGAGGGTGGCAGGAGTGGGGCCGAGAATAGAAAGGAGGCGACGGGTCGGCGCAGTGGAGATTGTGGGAGAGAGGCCGACCGGAGGTAGAAGACAAGGTCTTGGCTGTTGGATCTTGTGATCCAACAACAGAGAAGAAAGCGCTAAGGATCGGCTTGGATTTGATTTGAGGCGAAGCGATCTAAGGGTTAGCGGTGCGCCACGTGGCGTGTCTGAGTGCAAGCGTTGGCAGACGACTTGGATTTGATCCAGGATTGATCTAATGGCTGAGGCGCGAGGTGTGGAACCAACGGCTGTGATAGAAAGTTGAGGGCGCGATCAAGCGGTGTTCAAGCCACCACGTGGCGTGATGAGGGAGAGGCGCTCAAGGACGGTGGTGATGAAGACCTGGGAAGATCAAATGGCAGGGAATAAAGGGCGTACGTGGAGGTGGCGCAACTGTTGGATCGGGATGACTTGTGGGCGCGGGAGGCTAAGGCAAGGGGAGCGGGCCGCGTGGCGCAATCAGAGGGCGCCACATGGCCAACTGTGAGTGGTTGCGAGAAGAAATGAGATTAGAGAGAGAAGGAGGCCGAATTTGGAAAAACTCAAAACATGAAAGTTGTAGATCTTGATGAGATCTACAAGTTTCATGTTGACCAAAAATGGAGATGAGGTCTAATATGATATAAAAATACAGGAATACAAATATACACATATGTAGTATACATAGAGGCCCAAAAACCCAACTTCTTCCGAAAAGCTCCGAATTGGATGAAATTAGTCTCATTTTAAAGGTCTCTGGATGTGTATTTATCTGAAGGTGAGTAGACCTATTTTGGAGTTGGTACAAGAGCATTATGAGCCTTCTAAGGTCCAGGGGTTCTAGGGCTTTATTGGGTGTTTTACAAAGGAGATCTCTGACTTTCTTCCTTATATTATTAAAGGTGTTTATATATCATAAGGGAGGTGTTGTTTTATAGGGGGATATTTTACAAGTGATCTTGGCTTCTTATTTAATGCAATATATGAATGCTAAAATGCAAATGTTATCACTATATGCATGAATGTTAATTATGCAATATAAGTAGAAATATGCATCTATATACTCGGGAACAAAGCTCTATTTTCAACTTTAAGAGTGATGAATCACAGATTCATCAACCCCCTATACTTAAACCTTGCTCGTCCCCGAGCAACTAAAATGAAATGCAAGAGTTGAATGAGATTGGTGTTCCATACCAAGGTCATGAACAAAAGTTGAAAATGGAGCTTGACTCGACCTTTGGATTAATTGTGTGGCAGAACCTTACTGGGACCTGAACTTAAGACCTAACAGACTTCAAGTTCCACAAGTCTTCTATTCAAGATGCCTCAACAGTCAGGTCAGAACAAATCCTCAAACGCAAATTTATGATGACTATGATTCTTACTTGCACTGTGTAAGTGTAAAATAGCTCTCCACCTCAGAAATGGCTCAGAACCAGCCTCCTCTAACAAGGTAACTCAATAACCCGGTCCAGTAACTCTTTCCTCTAGGAGCGGGGTATTCCCTTCTAAGTTCAAGTGCAACCAGCTCAAGAGGAGGGCGGAGAGAAAAGAATGGACGGTAACCAGTGTAGCTACCTATCCCGGGATGCCTGACCAGTGTAGCCAAGTCATCCAGCTGCAGACTTCTTGCTAATATACATACTCCGGTAAGCAATATTTTACTTTTATTTTGGCCTGTCTATTTTTTTGGAGTTCTTGCATTTTTTTTGAAACTATATACAAGGTGCAGTATGTACATCAGGAGTTTTTCCTCTTGAGCCAGTAGACTATCTCTCTTTTGAAGCATTATTGCAACCCACAGCATCCTGCCCTTAGACTTCAACACCACCAGACTAGGTTGAGATGCACTACCTTCCCTAGAGGAGGACGGATGTTTCCACCCATGTGCTACTCCAAGCTAAAGGATTCTACCTCCTCACCACCTCATCAATGAAGAGCTACGTGCATTGTGCTTGTCCAAGTTAGGTCACTGTCTAAAAGAAGCATGCGTGTGCACGAGATATTCTACTTAGACTAATCAAGCTGACATGTGAACGTAGACTTGCGGACTCAAAGAATTAAGTCACTTGACATGAGAGATCTTAACTCCAGCTCCTATAAGGTTCCTCTGAAATTAGGTAGATTAAGGTCAAATCAAGTCCATCCTCAATATCTACTCATAACTTGGTTCAGAACCCACTAGCTTTTCACCTTACATATGCAATATATGCAGATGAGGGGTGGATGATATGCTATGTACATGATTAGAATGCAAGACTCTTTCTCTTTTCAGATGCAGAGATGATGTGCAAAAGTAAATAAGAAGCCTTTATTTTCAACACACATTTTTTGACACTCTAGTATACCTCCTATGATACAAGTATTTTATGAGTATTATACAGATTATACAAGTGTATTTTATAAAAAAAATTTCAATTGTTACCCACCCCGTAATTATTGCATACTATACACAAAAAATACGTGAAAATATGCGAAAGTACGAGCTATGGGTAAAGTATATATGTAATATATACATGACCCCTATACTTAGCATGTGCTATGTCCTCAGAGCACGAGACATAGCTCGTGCTAAGCGTAGGAGAGCTAAAATTACAAAAGTATAGAAGTCGCTCCGCCCCCCTATACTTAGGCTCTGGCAGCCTAAGTGTAGAAGAAGATCAAAAATGGGGCGGACGAGGGGAAGAGGGGAAAAGGATGAGTATATACATGCGGGCATCGACCCCCCTATACTTAGGCTCTGGTCAGCCTAAGTATAGGAAAGGTGTGAGTATGAGAACCGATGTGATCTGGAGGATTTACAGAGAACAGACTCAGGTGACTCATCCCCCCTATACTTAGGATCTGGTCATCCTAAGTTTAGTCCAAGATAGAGATAGATGAAGCTGGGATGAGTTACTAGAGTTGCGGGAGGAGAAAGGATAGAATGTACAGGAATGATGGTATATACAAGTGAGTCGGTCTGAATCTTTCAAGATGCTGCTGATGGCTGGAGCTCTTGTTCGGGCCTAGACTGAACAAAGCGCGGTGCAGGGACGAACCTGGTTTCTCGGTAAGCTGGGGAAGGTCGGTGAAGCTGACCATTCCCCATCTCCGACTGTCTGACAATGGGGTCACGGCTATACCACAGGACGTTGATCTCGAACACCTACGGAGGCTCCTCGTATCCGGTCTCCACTTGTGGGGGTGCATGCTGGTCCTGCTGGGTGTATGTCTGATCCCAGCCACTCTGAGGCCCCGTTGCCTGTCCCTGTACAAGATGGACTCGATGTACAGGTACATGTGGTGCAGAAGGGGCATGTAGCTTTATCTTAGCTACCTTCTCAGAAAGTTCCTCCACTTGCTTCGATAGACGTGAGAGAGACTCAAGGTCAGTGACCCTCTTGTGGATATGCTCGACCATGGTTAACTTATCAGCAATCATCCCCATGCTGGGAATGATGCCCTCTGTCAGATCCGCTACAGTCCTCTGGGTTGTCTCATTGGATAAGATTGAGGGAGATAACTGATAGCCCTTGGTGGCCTGCGACCTGCCAGTTTCTGCCATCTGCTCTAGTATCTTCCATACAGCATTCTCATTCTTATTCAGATAACTTCCTCCACAGGCGGCACTTACTAACCCTTGCATCTCCGGGGTCAGAACACAGAACAAGGTCTGGAGTAAGATCGCCTTAGAAATGCTGTGGCAGGGATATTTCTAGACTAGGTCATTAAACCTATCCCGGGCATCATGGAATGGTTCACTGGGTCCCTGGGAGAAACTAGCGATCTTTGTTCTCATCTGGTTAGTCCTACTGAGAGGGTAGAACTTCTTCAAGAATAAGTCCTTGAACTGCATCCAGGTTGTACATCTCACCCCTAGGTTCTTCAGCCAATGTGCTGCCTTATCTCCTAAGGAAAAAGGGGTGGCCTTCAGTCGAATGTAATCTTGCCCAACCCTAGGATGGCTAAGGTTGTTGCAAACCAGCTCAAAGTCTCGGAGGAAGGCATATGGTTCTTCATGGGCATTTCCGTTGAACTTCGGTAGCAGGCTAAGGAAGTGGGGCTTGAGTTCAAATGCTTCGGCGGGAACCGCTGGTGCCAACCAACTTTGTATTTCATTCTCTGTTGGGTTATAGACATCAACCATTGGTCGATCGATTCCTCCTGCCGCAATGATTTGTCCCATTCTTGCTGTAAGATCCGCATTCGTTTGTTCGGCTTGGGCAAGGCGAGCCAATACTTGCTGGAGTGGATCATCTTGGTTTCTCTCATCTGGGGGTTGCTTAGGTGGCATCTTGTCCTCTAGTCCTGGGAAATGGAAATGATCTGGATTAGAGGATAACTCAAGGAAGGGTTTCTTACCGAGGCGATGGTCTTCCTCGATAAGCTTAGAGGAGAGGAGAGGGTTGCTTTGAGAGTAACCACCCGGGGTGTGAGGGATCCAGAACTCAAGAGGGTCATGAGTCCTGGGTGGTCCAAGGTGCGCTTGGGCTTGAGAGGATGATTTTCGTGGGGGGCTCAAAGAGAGATTGGCAAATAATGTGTTGATATTTTCCCAGTCATTCATCTTGAAGTGGCGAGAAGTATCGGGAGTTCTAAGTAAAGATATGATTTTACTCCTACCTAAAGCAAGCAATTCAATCCAAGACCCTGGTTGATGAATAGTCAGACTCTAGATTGGAGGGCAAGTGGTTAGTAGAAGAGGGAGTTAGAATGGACTCCAGCTGTACAGACGGTGTGGGTTCCCTGATGCTCGCTCGGTTTTCAACATCAAATCTACTTACTTCCTTTTCCACTTTCATACCCAGGCTGGTAGAAATTGAGTGCAACATGTCCATGACATCTCTCAAATTGTTACCAAATGATTCATTTTTCTTAATAAGTCTAGAGATGTTATCCTCCACAAAATTCTCATGACAATTCATGGGAAAGTTCGGATCAATTGGAGGATACTGTTGAAGTATTGGGGTCTCATACTCAACATACCTAGACTCTGGCATGTAGTGCTGGGTCGAGTATGGACCATCTAGATGGCAAATATTGGTCGGGGCATCATATGATGAAACGAGGACTGATAAGTCTAGCTCATGAGTCCAATCTTGTGAATGTATGGGTTCTCCGAATGAAGGCTGGTTAATGGAAGCTTGATCACTAAAGTCAATCAAGTCTGGGAAATCATGATGTTCATGCCTCTCTATTCTGGTTGTTTGATCGATCAATTTATGCCCTAAGGTCAAGTCGGGATGTGTATATGTAAATTGTTGTATGGTCCCTTCTTGAGGTGAGAGTGGGGGCATATAATTTTGCCAATCATCTGTCTCAGCAGTGGCTCGCTCTTCATTCGATTCTTTGTTTCCGGCAAGCTCTCGAGAGTAAGGACAGTCAGCCCACGGTGGAAGTGGATCTGGAGTGTTAGAATATGGAGTAGGTGAGAAATGCGAAGAAGTGGAGAAGTCATTTGATGACTGGTCCCACTACCCTTGTTAATTCGAGCAAATTAATGTTCAAATTAATTACTAATGTTCGTTGCAGTCGGATAATGAGAACAGATCAAAAACCACTTTCAATTATATTCAAGTTAATCTCGAGCGGCAAATTTTTTTACTTGGTGGAAGTCCAAGGTCGAACTCAGGGAGGCAACTGTCTCCTTAGGTAGATTCTAAGCAAATTTCCAAGGTTTGATTTTAAGAGGAGATATTTTTGGTCTTATGCGGTTTTTTTATGCAAAACACATGCAAAATTAGACCAGTTTAAAAGTTAAACCAGATAAGTGTTCAAATGAAGTCCAAAAATAATGAAACGTGGCCAGATGATGAAATATGATATAATTAAGCTACCCTAATTTTTTTGGAAATTTCTGACACTAAATTAATTAACTGTGAATTAAAAATGAATGCAAGGTGATTTTGACTAATTTAATTTTAATAAATACCAAATCACACTATTTCCAGATATTAAAATTATTATAGATAGATCTAAGTGTGAGGAATCTAAGAACATTAATGAACCTAAACTTTCATGTGAAATGGACCTAACAAAAATCAATTAATCAAATGAGTAGATGATTTATTTAGGCCTCGATATGCGTGCACTTATGATGAAATTTTTATGCAAGGTAAAGCTAATTGTCCAAGCTCTACTGTGATTTTTGGGGAATTTTTGGAGCCACAGAAAAATTACAATTAATTAAGGGGTGAAATTGGGCAAGATATAGCAAAAATGAACCAATTAGTTAATAGAAAATTCCACTAATATTCCAAAAATATTCCACGTGTCACATAATGAGGAGGGAAATGTAAGCTACACCATGCAATTTTTAAAACTCAAAAATGAATTAAGATGAATGCCTAAATATGCGTGCAAAGACATGGATATAAATGCAATACAAGAATTAAAATTGCTAAGAATAAAACATGCTGACAAGGACTATTATGCAATTACCTATAATGTGGGGGGATGAATTGCAAATTCTCCACAAATGCACGTGCTCCTCATGTGGGGTAGCCTTGTAGGGACTGGAATGTAATATTGGAAACCTTTAGGGGCCTCAATGCAATTTGCCCAGGCCCCACGTGCGGATCACGTGGGGTGTCCTAGGCTCGGTTGACGTCGGAGGCTCGGGCGAGGCTCAGCTGCTCTAGAGGTTCGGATCTGGCTCGGAGGATGGCTCGGCTAGCTTCAGAGATCCGAGCCTAGAGGTCGGGGTGGAGGCTCGGATCGGGTGACACGTGGCGCGATCTGGACCGTAGAATCAAGGATGCG
Source organism: Ottelia alismoides (assembly GCA_037367405.1). Classification (NCBI taxonomy): domain Eukaryota; kingdom Viridiplantae; phylum Streptophyta; class Magnoliopsida; order Alismatales; family Hydrocharitaceae; genus Ottelia; species Ottelia alismoides. Next base: position 584,319 of record JAZKJV010011098.1, read on the forward strand.
TATCTGAGTCCGTCAGATCGTAGGTCGATCCAACGGTGCAGGGGTCGATCCTGAGGTGAAGACATGGCCGATGAGTGACCGTTGGATCTAGATTGATCCATCGGTACCTGGAGCGCAGAGAGGGCGATGACGTGGCTTGCTGGTAGCCGTCCGATCAAGATGATCGTACGGTGGCTGGACTTCGTTCCCAACGGTCCCCCGCCTCCTGCGGCGGAGGAGGCTGGGCTCCGGCGATGCTGGGCTAGCTCCGCCCTTCGCTCCCATCGTCGGTGGAGGTTGATGGCGGGTCTGAGGTATCTCTGAAGATCCGTGGATGGATGGCGAAGCTTCTGGTGGACTCAGGAGTGGAGGAGGCGATCTGGAGCGCGATCGCGGAGGGATCGAATGAAGCTCCGACGAGCCTCTAGCCAATCAAAGGATGAGCACCTGCAAGGGTTACAGAGATAGCCGAAGCATGCGAACAGTTTGTGGAGTTGTCGGGACTTGAATGCGAGGCCTGCGAAGCGGTAGGGGATGACCGGTGATCGAGCTCCGCCCAGGTGGCGGAGCTGGCGTCGGTGACAGGTGGGGTGTGTCGTCAGCGTGAACAGAAGGTAGCGCGAAGGTCCTTACTCCGAGGCGGAGCTCGGGGGATGGTTAGGAGGCGGTGAGGATACGTGGAGGAGTGGAAAAAATTAGGAGAAAAAATTAAGCGGACGGAGAAGAAGATTGGAGGAGCGATGAAGGATTCTACCTGGGGAATGGAGCTCAGGTCTGAGCTCCTGGTCGTCGCTCGAAGAACGGTAGATGGTTCTGAGCTCGTGCAGCTCACGGAGGAGGCTTCAGCATGGAGGAGTTGGCCGTGGATCTCGCCGGAGAAGAAGCCCCTTCTTTGCTCTACGTCTCAACGTATTGCTGTCACCAAGTCGAAGGTCGGAGCTCAGGGAATCTCTCTGGAATGGCGGATTGTGAAGAATGTGGCCGGAGGACGATGATTTATAGGGTGAAGGTGATGGGGTAGCTGATGATGAGGTGAGGTTCGTGGTCGTCGTGGGGCGATTCTGGTGGGAGTCATGGGAAGCGAGGGGGTTGGCGTGGATGAGGGAAGAATGGGCTCCATCGTGGTGGTGTTAGCGGTCGGAGAGGGTGGCAGGAGTGGGGAATAGAAAGGGGGCGACGGGTCGGCGCAGTGGAGATCGTGAGAGAGAGGTCGACCGGAGGTAGAAGACAAGGTCCTGGTTGTTGGATTTTGTGATCCAACGGCGGAGAAGAAAGCACTAAGAATCGGCTTGGATTTGATCTGAGGCGAAGCGATCTAAGGGTTAGCGGTGTGCCCCGTGGCGTGTCTGAGTGTAAGTGCTGGCAGACGGCTCGGATTTGATCCAGGCTTGATCCAATGGCTGAGGCGCGAGGTGTGGAATCAGCGGCTGTGATAGAAAGTTGAGGGCGCGATCAAGCGGTGTTCAAGCCGCCACGTGGCATGATGAGGGAGAGGCGCTCAAGGACGGTGGTGATGAAGACCTGGGAAGATCAAACGACATGGAATAAAGGGTGTACGTGGAGGTGGCGTAACCGTTGGATTGGGATGAAGATCCAACGGTTGTGGGCGCGGGCGGCTAAGGCAAGGGGAGCGGGCCGCGTGGCGCAATCAGAGGGCGCCACGTGGTCAGCTGTGAGTGGCTGCGAGAAGAAATGAGATTAGAGAGAGGAGGCCGAATTTGGAAAAACTCAAAACATGAAAGTTGTAGATCTTGATGAGGTCTACAAGTTTCATGTTGACCAAAAACGGAGATGAGGTCCAATATGATACAAAAATACAGGAATACAAATATACACATATATAGTATACATAGAGGCCCAAAAACCCAACTTCTTCCTACAAGCTCTGAATTGGATGAAATTATTCTCATTTTAAAGGTCTATGGGTGTGTATTCATCTGAAGGTAAGTAGACATATTTTGGAGTTGGTACAAGAGCATTATGGGCCTTCTAAGGTCCATGGGTTCTAGGGCTTTATTGGGTGTTTTACAAAGGAGATCTCTGACTTTCTTCCTTATATTATTAAAGGTGTTTATATATCATAAGGGAGGTGTTGTTTTATAGGGGGATATTTTACAAGTGATCTTGGCTTCTTATTTAATGCAATATATGAATGCTAAATGCATGAATGTTAATTATGCAATATAAGTAGAAATATGCATCTATATACTCAGAAACAAAGCTCTATTTTCAACTTTAAGAGAGATAATTCACAGATTCATCAATAACCAATAACATTAAGGTAGGGATCCATTATAAGTTGATTGATTGAAGAAGTTATCCAATATGGGTTGATTTGAAGTAAAATCTACTATTGTTGGGTAGAAATTTGATGTTAAGAAGCATATTATCTATTGGTAAAGATTATTGAACTTTTTCTAAAAAAAGGAAGCATGTATAAATTTTATGCTAAAATAATCAAAAGAGCATAATACTTAAGAAATATTAGGAAATATTATGATTATTTTTGTCTTCAAAAATTCGTAGGAAAATACTTACATATATATTATGTAATCCAAAAATTTAGAGAGAGCATTTGTTCCTCTTGAGTCTTGACCCCATCGTACAAATGATAGAATGACAAGAAGTCAAAAGGCATACCTAATATTTTAAAAAAGAAAGGAGCATAGCTAATATTGCAATATTTCAAAGGAGAACAAGTTATAAAAATCCCTTTTTTTCTTTCTTTTGCATTCGTTTTTCTTTTTAAGGTGCTACCATTCGGTTAATTGAATAATAATAATAATAATCGTAGACCTGAATCTGAAAGCTTCGATTGATTGAAATTAAATTATCTGAAAATTACACAATCTCTAACCTTCTTTAGATCTAAGCAAACTAAGTCAAAACCCTTGTTCGAAGTGAAGTCAAATGCCCGTTCCACGTCATAACTTTCCTGCCCCTCTACAGTTCCTCCCTATGACAATATAATAATCCCAAACCAAAACTACAAAAAACCCATCAAATATAAAACAGAGCACCTAATCCTAATATTCCACCTAAAAAGAAAAAAAACCCACGCACGCCCCTCTATACAAAAATATAACAAGGCCCCACGTGCATGAGGTATGCATGGCATCACCTCTCCACGTGTCTGAATACGAATGGCCCATCTGCCTCGGAAGTCAGAAGAACTCGAACCCCTTCTCCTCCTTCCTCGACCTTCCACCGGAGGGCACCACCGGCGGCTTCTCCGACCTCAGAAGAGCGAAGTTTACGCCGGAGAAGAAGCGGTGTGCCTTCACGTCAGAGGCACCGCCGATGGAGCCCAACCTCCGATATGGATCCTTCTCCAGAAGCCTCCTTATGAGGTCCCTGGCCGCCGCCTCCAACTTCGCCTCGCCGCTGCTGGAGGAGACGGAGTCCGGGAAGACGAGAGGCATCTTGACGATGTTCCTCAGCGTGGTCTCGTTGTTGGGTCCGAAGAACGGCGTCCTACCGTATATGAGCTCGTATAAGAACACCCCGAGGGCCCACCAGTCGACGGCGGCACCGTGCTCCCCGCCGGCAGCGACCTCCGGCGCGACGTACTCGTGTGTACCAACAAATGATCCAGACCTTGCAGCGAGGGGTTCGGCCACGACGCGGCGACGAGACGGTCCCCTCCTACTTAGGAAGGACGGGAGGCAGCTTTTGGGAGGTGGATCGTCGTGGCAGTCGAGCTCCGGAGAGGTGGTGCACACGAGAGCAAGGTCGAAGTCGGAGAGCATGATGTGGCCGTCCGATCGAAGGAGGATGTTCTCGGGCTTGAGGTCACGGTAGACGACGCCGACTAGGTGAAGGTACTGGAGGGCGGCGAGGACCTCGGAGGCGTAGAAGCGGGCGGAGCGGGGGGAGAAACGACGGAGGGGCTGGCGGTGGCGGAGGGAGTGGAGGTCGCCACCGGGGCAGAAGTCGAGGAGGATGCAGGAGTGGTGTGGGGGGGCGAGGAAGGCGGCGTGGAGGGAGGGGAGGAAAGGGTGGCGGAGGGAGCGGAGGACGGAGAGCTCGGTCTGGGGGCGGTGGTGTTTGTTCTTGGACATGGCCTGGCGGAGGTCGACCACCTTCATGGCGAGCAGAAGGGTGGGGTCGTGGGTGGGGTGGCAGAGGTAGACAGTGGAGAGGTCACCCGAGCCGAGGCGGCGGAGGAGCGTGTAGTCTCGCGGGGAGGGGGAAAGCGAGGTGGAAGGGGAGGAGGTAGAGGTGGAGGTGAGGCTGAGGGAGGAGCCGCTGGGTGAGGGGTCAACTACGTCCATTTCTGACTCTGCTCTCATCTTCTTCTCTTTCTTGTGCTAATCTATTCAGCGAAACAGAGAGGAGGAAGGTGGTGGCGTGGTGGTGGTGTGGTTGTGGTTGGATTTGGGAGGTAATTTATATAGGAGGTGGTGGGGAGAAGCGTGTATGGAGTTTGGGGTATCTGATAGGGGCAAATGTGTCTCGCCACTTTCTACTTGGAGATTTATTGCTCTCTTTTTTTCTCAGAGAAATCAGAGGAGTCCGAACTATGTCTTGGAATGAGCACCGTTGTTGTTTTCATGATGGTAATTGTAAGGGGTAATGAAAGTGTTCCATGGAGAGAGAGGAGTGATCCTATGAGAGTAAAAAGTTGTGAGAGCATGAGAAGGATGATTTTGGACTACATGATTCACCCAGGAGAGAGAAGATCAGGAGAGAGAAAACAGAATCATGTGGTCCAAAATCATTCCTCTCATGCTCTCACAATTTTTTGCTTTCATAAGATCAATCCTTTATATATATATGGCATATCCAGAGAGCACTGTGCCCATTTGAGTTTTTTTGAGCACCAAATGTGGGTTCGCCACGTGTATTTTCATTTGAATGGTTTCCTATTTCGAAGGACACGGTTTTGAAAGGATATTAATATGTTTGAGCCTTTTCTATTTCCAATTATACGGAGTTCTTAAAAAAAGGAAGACGGTTTTGGAAAGATAAATTCAAATCCTTAATTTCGTTTCGAATAAATAGTCATTGTACATTTGACCAGTAATGTATATATTGAATGTAAGTAATTATGTGTTGCGAGATCAGTAATATTAAAACAGTTGTCAGTAATTTACATCTCTAATATTAGATTGTACTGAGATCAGTAATTCATTCATGTTACTCAAGTAATATATATTTAGTTCTCAAGTAATTATTTTTGTGAGATCAGTAATTAAGTATGTAAATTAGTAATGTCCATACAAGAAGTACTTATTACAATTATCTATTTTACTGTACTCATTTTGATTGTTACTAATGTCCATCCCCGCCTTCTTTACTGATGTAGTCTATTTAGTTACTTGCAATACGTCAAGTGTTACTGATAGCTACGTATAAATTACTGATGTAGTCTATTTAGTTACTTGCAATACGTCAAGTGTTACTGATAGTTACGTATAAATTACTGATGTAGTCTATTTAGTTACTTGCAATATGTCAAGTGTTACTGATAGCTACGTATAACTTACTGATGTAGTCTATTTAGTTACTTGCAATACGTCAAGTGTTACTGATAGCTACGTATAAATTACTGATGTAGTCTATTTAGTTACTTCTAATACGTCAAGTGTTACTGATAGCTACGTATAAATTACTGATGTAAGTCTATTTAGTTACTTGCCATACGTCAAGTGTTACTGATAGCTACGTATAAATTACTGATGTAAGTCTATTTAGTTACTTGCAATACGTCAAGTGTTACTGATAGCTACGTATAAATTACTTAACTTGTATTTGATAGAAAGAACTTGTATTTTCTTAAGATACATAAGTAACTATGAATGGATTTTAATCAGTAAGAATGATAAAATAGAAAAGTAATACATGATATATTATCAGTAACATATGCAAATGTCATCAGTAACTTGGTATAATTTTTCTGAAATAATGATTTCGCTATCTAAATCCAATTGTAACACATCCATCTTCGCTCCTTTTGATACGATCTTTTCACGATTCAAATCCATCCACGAAGCATCGTTCATCATTTCTTCTTTGGAATCATGATCAGTTTCCATTCACAGATGATCCATCGCATTTGAAACTGAAAATGAGAACTAAAAAACAAACGATCAAATTCTACAAAAGAACAATAAATGTCTAATAAACAACGAAAAAACTTACAAATCGAGGACTTGAAGACGATCTTCTTTCGTCGCTGGAGATGATGAGATTTCGCAGGAAGACGAATCCATAGATGATTTTGGAAATTTCGAAAATAAATACAATGCAACGTCGGAGAGACTTAAATGTGAATCAAAAAAGGAAATCAGTCACGAGGAGAATGCGGGGGGAATTTGTTATGGTAAGGATTGACGCTAAAAAAAGGGAATGGATGAGATAAAATAGGATCATTAGATCATGATCTGAAGGATGAAAACAAGGGCTCATTTGAACTCAAATGGGCACAGTGCTCTCTGGATAAATTCCCTATATATAGGGGTTGATGGGGCTATCCCCTGAGGACAGCCAACGTGGCTGCCCCGCCCCATTTTTCGCCAAATTTTTTTATTTTTTTTTTGAAAAATATCGACATGTATATTCATCCCTATATCCCTCCTATATGCCACTCGAATTTCATCAGAAACAGAGACTCCTACGACCTCCATCCAGACATGGTCGATTTAAAAAATCCTGCGAGCGTTAAAAAAATGACATATGGATGGAGGCCGTAGGAGTCTCTGTTTCTGATGAAATTCAAATGGCATATAGGAGGGATATAGGGATGAATATACATGGTTTTATTTTTTCAAAAAAATAAAAAAATTACCAAAAAATAGGGTGGGGGCAGCCATGTTAGCTACCCCTAGGGGGCAGCCCCATTTTTCCCATATATATATATATATATATATATGACAGATATGGATATTCCTATTACTTATGTGTATAAATATATATCAACATGTATACAAACAAATATCTAAATATATTACGGGTAACATGCAATATAATATGTTTTAAAGCGACCTCAAATGCATGAATAAAATATATAGGGTAAATTAAAAAAAAGCTCCAATTTTACCTCAAAAAACTGGGTCCTTAATTTTGAACCGTACGAAAGAGTGGTTCTATATTTTTGTCTCAAATATAAGCATTTGCATTCATGACTCTTGTATGTTAATGTTAAAACAAAAAGATGAAAGTTTAGGTCACTTTCCGTAACATTTAAAAATTGAGATTCTAATTAAGAATTGCACGATTGGAGGCCCTTTTAGGTAATTTACCCAAATATGTATCTTACATATTTATTTATTATAAAAGTTGACTAGTTTCACACATTATTTTATTTTCTTTTTAGTTTTATGGTATTTGTAGTTTATGTAATTTTTAATTAATTAACTATTAATTTTAACTTTTTAAAAATAGAGAGAAGGAAACCTACATCATGTTGTAGGTAACTTACCTACTCTAGTCCCTTTTTCCCTCTATTTTTTTATTTTTTTTGAAATGAATCCTTGGACATTTTCGATAATAATATATCACCATAACGTCATTCAAATTTCAACTTAGTTCGAGACTTCTAACTTATCCATCAAGACAATCAAATTTTAACGGTTTCAAAATTGCTGAAATCAGCCCCTCAATATGAACATGTTAGGAACACATATTTTCCATGAAATTTGAAACACATATTCCACTTAATATTCTAAGTAAAATTCCCATAGTTCATTCTAAAAAATAAAAAAAAGTAGATGGAAAATGGATGGGTGTAGGTAAGTTATTTGCACCATGATATGGGCTCCCCAACCTCTTAAAAATAATTATATTAAATCAAAGTATTAGAAAAATATACCATCTGTAGGATAATCTGTATCATTTTGTAAGATATTCGTATCTGAATTATGATTATCTATTTCCATACCCGTACCATATTTAAGGATAAGGTTTGTGATTTTCAATATCTGCAAGATATCCATTTCTGTATCTGTGTCCAGATTATAAAAAGAATAAGGATATGATAATTCATATATTTGTATCCTTATCCGTCCATTTACATGCCTATTTCTAATCGATTCTTTTGATGTGTGCATGTAATCGAGTTATTACTTTCAAAATAAGTTCTCACTTTGTAGGACGACACAGGGAGACATAGTTAGGGCATACTCATGTGAGTGTTACAATACTAATATAATGGCCCTTATCTCTTAACCATACAATCTTGGAAAAGGGCCTTGTTGATTCTTCGATCTTTAATTCCCCCCCTCTGGGCCACCCCCTCCCTATCTTCTCTTTTTTTCTTAACAAAAAGTTTGAAGCTTCATTCATCAAAATATTTTGAAAGGACGCCATCACCAGAGTAGCAAATTAGCTAAAAAATGTCTAAAAGGCCCTGGCATTTAGTACAACCAATGAGTACCAAATAAAACCAAAAGATAGAATGTTCATTAGGATAAAAACAATAAAAAATAAACAGAAAAAACCACAACATTCGACAAGGTTAGAGCGGATCGATGGGGCTTTCATTTCTTCAAATCTTTGGATACAAGTTGAAGCCTGGTGCGTGAACACCGACTAGGTTTGCTGGTTATGTCTTGGTAGCATAGAATGTTATGAAGGATTTTAAACCATGAGATAAAAGTGTAGAATCTTAGGGACTGGCTCAGGGAAGGTAAGAAACTAGAACGAGTGGTCAGATTAAATGAGCATCTTTAGCGAATTGGAGTGGGGGACAAGACAAGTTTGAAAGTTACAATCAATCCAATATATTTCTTTTTCTTTTCTTTATTCTCTTTTTCTACACTTATAGGCATAAGTGTTTGCTAGAGACTAGCAAAGGTAAGTACATGGGAGTGATGAATCTCTATTTTATCATCTTTATTCTTTTATTTTTTTCCTTAAATCCCTAATTGAATGCATATATATCATTAATGTGTTAACATAAACACTCTATAATTTATACAAAATACCATACAAAATACCACTCATGTATTATATTTATTCCAAAATTAAAGAGTAAAGGAAGAAAAGAAAAATCAAAAGGAGTCATCGTAGGTGTTGAGTGATCCTAGACCCCGAGATCCAGTCATCATGATGACTTGGTCAACAAGGAATAAAGTAGAGGGAGATAGAGCTGATAAATTGTACAAAAATCACATCAAAAATATAATTTTAATTAATCTATAATTATATTTTTGCATCTATTATATTCCTTATTATTCATACATCAAATCAAGAAACTTTGTATATGAAGGTTCTAGATAAAAATGCGTAAAAAAACAAAATTTATTTTACACAAAAATAATACAAATTGTACATTCTATACTCAGAATAAAATTCCAAAATCCCAACTTCTCATACCTATATCTCCTCCTTAAGAATTCAAAATTCATCAAACCATCCTTAATTGTATATAGCTTTTTATTATCTATTTAATGAATGTGATTTCATTTAATTTGAAGTCAAGATGCAAAAGTTAGGTTTTGGACCCTATTGTACAATATACCTTAATGAATATTCATTTTATTTATAATTTCATATTTTTATATTTTTATATTTTTCTAAATATTATTTATAGTATATGTACATAATTAAAATAAAATAAATCCACTAAAAAATTAAAATAAACATGTATACTAAAATACATTGATGAATTGTGTAGATGCCTACATATATAATAAATGGGTATAATTAATAGTGTATATATTATATCAGAAAAATACCATAAAAATATCTATGTGCATTTAAATAAGTATAAATATATAAAATATATGAATAAAATAATAAAATCTAAAATGTAAAATAAAGAATACAATATATAGGTAAATATGAAGGATATGGGAAGATCTTTAAGCGCATCACAAAAGCATGAGGATCGCATCGTATGCGATCGGGAGCTCCGGATAGCAGAATTTAAAAATTTTAAAATGATGAAACCACCTGATCCGAGAACATTTCTCGGATCATTTCATCTAAACCACAATAGTTATTAAGGTTACCTCTTGAAGTGTGGTTGCGATCAAGTCTCTAAACAAAGAGACCTCATGCCTCAAGTACGATCCGATGGAGGAGATGCTTACGAGCGCGTCGATGAGACACGTCCTTCTTGAAATCTTTGTTGATGATCCAAGCGGCGAATCTCCTAATCTCATCACACAAGATCTGACGTCTTCTTCACGAGCGAGGCATACCGAAGGAGACGGGGATCCACGATAAAATACTCCGACGGCATAACAGCGATGCTGCGGTGATAACGACTCTCTCGTTGGCTCCATGGTGGATGACCACAATGAGAGAGAGAGAGATGATGTGTAGAGAGAGGGAGAGAGCATATATCGTAAACATGTAACTCAAAGAGCAAGGGGTGCCTCTTTTTATATAGGATTTTGGGAGTCCATGAATCCCAATCCATGGACATTACACAATCAATGGGTGAGATTGATTTGTATTTCTTTCAATGGCCATGATCTTGTTGTTAAAACACAACAACAATTAATTTAATTTAATTTAATTTATATCGATAAATCGGTATAAGTTAATTTCAAATCAAATCAATTGGCTAGTCTTGGAGATAATGAGGAGACTAACCACATCCTCTAAAAGGAAGGACAACCACTAATCATCTCATGAGATCTCATTATCTCATGAGATCTCATTATCTCATGATATATCTTCAAGATTTACAACAACAATTGTTATAATTATTTCACAAAAATAATTCAGAATTATCTTGCGAAATTTGTGATGTTGCCAATGGAAATATGTGAATCACATTCACATCCCAAAATAAAATATAAATTATATTTTCAATTAATTGTCCAATGTGAATCCAATTCACATCAATAATTAATCAACAAAAATAAATCAGAATAACTCTCTTTTATATATTATAAATCACATTTATAATATATATATGATTAATATGGATAGTGTTATCCACATTATTCATATCCATGATAATTAAATCGTATTTAATCATCTCATATCTCTATTCTCATGTGCCAAAATAATATGAATTACGTTCACATTATTCACATCTTTGATAATTAAATCGCATTTAATTATCTCAGATAAATTTCCTTATAATTTGAATAAAATTCATATTCTTCATGACAATTAAATCACATTTAATTATCAATTTTCTTAATGCTCGGATACACATATCAACAATGAAATTATCCATGAACTCTTTCAAGGATAATACGCTTTCTCTGCGGATACTTGGAGATAAGGATAAGGTGATTGTATTGTTCCATGTATAGTGGCTTGGATATTGAGATCAAATCTCAAATACAGATCTTGCGGACCTCTCATAGATGCTTGATCAAATCAAGACCACAAATCTAATCTTCTTATCGCATGTGAATCACATTCAGATCAATGTCCAACATTTGGACCAAGATCAGATTCCTTCTCTACTGAGAGGAGTCACTAAAATCCAGATTTGTTTCATCACTCCCTAGGAATGGAAGCATCATGGTTATACAATCGTTTACGATCACAACATCCTCATGTATTCCCAATACATGTACATCCTGCATACTGGAAGACCCAGAATAAACCTAAAGTATTAGATCTCTTTTCACTTCTACTTTAGGGTTTTACCATTAAGTTTCTCATTTGATCACTGGGAGTCAATACCGATCATATACTTTCCAAAAGCATATATCATACCTAGGTCTTGATCATATAGTTTCCAAAAGTATATATATCAAACCTACAAATTCACTCAAGCTTCCAAAGCGAGATGACCGTGCACAGAATTTGATTCTTCCCAATATCTCATGAGTGAGCTCATGTCTTCCGATTTAGTAATGAATATGTATGATCCTTTTGAAAAATCATATTACTCATATACCTTTTTCATACACACCAATGCGTCGGTGTATAGACCTTGATTAGGTCATCAACCTATTGGTCTGCCAAATGTACATACTCAGACATATAGCAACACATATGTGACGTTGCTCTGGCTACCCTTGTAAATTCGATCAAATTAATGGTCAAATTAAATTTTAAGTTCATTGCAGTCGGGTAATCTAAGCTATGTCAAAAATACCACTTTTAATTAATGTTGAGTTAATCACGAGCGACAGATTTTTTTACTTGGGCAAGCCCAAGGTCAAACTCAGGGAGGCAGCTGTCTCCTTAGATAATTTTTAAGCAAGTTTAGAAGTCGGATTTTCATAAGATTCTTTTTGGTATTTTTTAACATTTTTTATGCAATAACGGAAAAACCAATGCAATTTTTAAGCTAGTTTTAAAGTTATAGCAGAAATGTGATCAAACAAAGTCCAAAAATTATGAAACTTGGCCAGAGTGTGAAGTGCAATGAAATTAAGCTACATTATTTTTTTGGATTTTTCTGACACTTTATGACTTTACTATGAATTAAATATGAATGCAAAGTGATTTCTACAAAATCAATTTTAATAAATACCAAAACACATTATTTCTAGATATAAAATTATCCTAGATAGATATGAGAATCCAGGAAAATTGATAAAACTAAAATTCTATGTGAATTGGACCTATTAAAAATCAATTAAATAAATATAATTAATTTATTTAACCTCAAGATGCGTGTAAATGAAATGATTTTTTGGCATATTGTAAAATAAATCATCCTAAGCCTACTTTGAATTTTTGATGATTTTTGGAGCAACAAGGAATTTAATGTGAATTAAAAGGCATATAATGGGAAAAATATGGAAAATTTCACCAAATTAATAATAATAAATTCCAAATGTGTCGCAAAAATGAGAGACATGTCACATAAGAAAGAGGACAAGATAATCTACACAATGCAATTTTTAGAACTTAAAAATAATGCCGAATGGACACCTAAACACGCGCAAAGACATGGACCAAATTGCAAATGCATAAAATCAAATTGCTAAAAATTAAACATGCTGACAGGGACTTAAATGCAATTACCTAGAATGCTGGGGATATGTGTGCAGAATATCCACGGAACACGTGCGCCTCATGTGATGCTCCTAGCAGGGACTGATTTGTAATTTGCAAAACTTCCAGGTGCCTCAGTATAAAATATCCAGCCCGCACGTGAGAAACACGTGCAGTGCTAGGCCTTGGGAGACGACGGAGGCTCGGATGCCGGCTCGGGTGCGCTGCAGGCTCAGACTGTGGCTCGGGATAGCTTCAGAAGCTCCGAGCCTGAGGGTCGAAGGAGAGGCGACGTGGCGCACTATGGACCACTCAATCGTTGAAGATACAACGGGTACTGACGTTGATACGTGGCACGACTTGAGCCGCTAGATCCATTGAAGATCCAACAGAGGAAGATGGCAGACGACGTGGCTTGATGCGCCCCGTTGGATCGAGATGGATCCAACGGTACCTGTAGCTGGGTTGGCGGTGGCGACGAGGACGAATGAGGGCTGTCAGATCCTCCTGATCTGACGGTCGTTGGCTTGCAGCGACGTGGCGCAATCAAAACTGTCCAATCGTGAGGATGGGATGGCTGATGTACTTCGTGCTCCTCGACCCGCCGCCTCCTACGGTGGAGGTGGCTGTGCTCCGGCGAAGCCCGCGTAGCTCCGCCGCCTTCCCTCGTGCTCAGTGCTGCTCCTCAAAGGCTCCTAGGTAGTTAGGGATGATCAGGGAAGCGTCGGGGAGCCGCCAGAAGCTCTGGATTAAGTTGGGAAGGTCCGTAGGCCGTAGGCGATGAAGGTCGAGATAGCTCCAGTGAAGCTTCCGACCTATGAAGGGAGGAGTACATGCAGGGGTTAGTTCTTATAGAAGAGGCGTGCGACGTGTTCGTGAGGTGATTGCAAGTGCGGTGGGAGACCTGTGGTGAAGTGAAGGAGGTCCGGTGGTGCTCCTCCGTCAAGGTGGCAGAGCTTTGGTCAGAGTGATGTGCGAGGTGCTGTCAGAGCAAATGGGATGGCGCGCGCAGATCAGAGCTCCACGACGGAGCTCGGTGGATGATCGGGCGGAAGCGGGGGTGATCGGAGGAGGCGGATAAATTATGCGAAAAATGAAGAAAAAGAAGAAAGAGATCAGAGAGGGAATGGAAGGTGCTACCTGGGAATGGAGGCTTGAGGTGGAGTCTCCGGTAGTCGCTCGAGGGTCGGTAGAAGCCTGAGCTCTAGCAGCTCGATGGAGGGGCTACTTGCACGACGAAGCTCACCGTGGATCTCACCGGAGAGGATCTCTGTCTTCGCTCATATTCAGGCCTAATTAATATCACTGATAGGTGGAGTCGAGCTCAAGGAACTCTCGTGCAAGGGCGGATGCGGTCGACGGTCGCCGGTGGTGGAGTATTTATAGGTTGGAGGTGATGGCGTAGGTGACGAAGTGACAGAGTTGGTGGAGGTCGTGGAGCATTGTGGGTGCGGTTCATGGAGAGTGTGGAGGTTGGCGAGGATGAGGGTAGAGTGAGCTATGAGATGGAGGTGACAGGAGGCAGAGAGGGTGGCCGGAGTGGTGCCAAAAATAGAAAGGGTGCGGTTCGCGCGCAAGGTTGACGACGTGGGCGAGGGAGGCGTCTGGAGGTTGACGATGGGTTCTGGACCGTTGGATCGAGTGATCCAACGGCTAGGAGAAGGGCGTGAGGGGATGACCTGGATCAGATCGAAGTAATGTGATCGAAGGGTTAAGGAGGTGACACGTGGCGGCCTGAGGGAGAGGCGCTGATGGACGGTCGGGATGAGGTCTTGAGGATATGATCGTGCGATCCATGAGACGCCATGTGGTGAGCTAAGAATTCGGCGGAGATGGAGGGTTGTGATGAAACAAAGGCTTTGATCGAGTGGCAGGGATCCAAGGCGAGATGAACGGTGGCGATGAGGAGAGAAGGAGGGCCATCGGACGGTGGAGAAGATGTGACGCGTGGCGGCCTGTGGGAGAGGTTAGCAGACGGCCCTTATTGGATCTGGGCTGGATCGGATGGTCAAAATGAGTTGCGTCACTCGATGGCCAGATCAGGAGAGAGGAAAAATATCAGATGGCGGAGGACGATGGGCACATGGCGTGATGTGAGCGGGTCGTGTGGCACAATCAGAGGGTGCCACGTGACCTGATCTGGATGGTCGAAAGAGAATATGGAATTAGGGAAAGAAGTAGGCCAAAATTGGAAAAACTCAAAACATGTTAGTTTGTAGATCTCAATGAGATATACAAGTTTTATTTGACCATAAATGGAGATGAGGTCAAATAAGAGACAAAAATACAAGGATACAAATATACATATGTGTAATGTACAAAGGGGGCCCAAAAACCCAAGTTTTGCATATGATCTCCAATTTAAATGAAATTGGTCTCATTTTGAAGGTCTCTGAACATGTATTATTCTAAAAGTGAGTATACCTAGATCGGACACTGCATGAGAGAGATATGTGCATTTTTAAGGCTCCCAGTTTCAAACTTGGATTGGGGGTTTGTTGGTCAATTTTGCAAGTTAGTATTTTTTTGATATTTTTCTTTAATTAGTGTTAGTAATAGATACACTATGGAGTTGATTTTATTGGATTTGGAGTTAGTATATAAAATATATACAAATAAGTGAAATATGGTGAATATACAGGTGAATATTTACAAGTGAATTGTGCTTCTTATATAATGCAAATATGAATGCCAAAATGCAGATATTACTTATGCGTGCATGAATGCTAATTACACAATATAATATGTATTTAATTACTCAGGAACAAAGCTCTATTTTCAACTTTTAGAGTGATGAATCACAGATTCATCAACCCCCTATACTTAAACCTTGCTCGTC